>CM041199.1:10031942-10631942 GCA_023078555.1 Ulva prolifera | reverse complement strand
TGCTGCGCGGGGGGTTGCGTGGCTACAACCAAGTCCATTCACATGGTTGGTGAAAAGTGTGCACTTTTGTTCCACGCCACTCCTAGGAGTTAGCAACAACTGTGCAATGCATACTTGACGTCCTAGATCTTTCAGAATCAAAGGATGTTTCTGGCAACTTCCCTATGGTGCGCGGGGGTATGCTTGTCTATAGCCAAGTCCATTCACAAGGTTGGTGAAAAGTGTGCACTTTTGCCCCACGCCACTCCTGGGAGTCAGCAGCAAATATGCAATGAATGATAATCATCCCATACCCTCCAACATCTTGGAATGTTCATGGCGACGTACCTTTTGATGCGCGGGGGGTTGCGTGGCTACAACCAAGTCCATTCACATGGTTGGTGAAAAGTGTGCACTTTTGCCCCACGCCACTCCTGGGAGTCAGCAGCAAATATGCAATGAATGATAATCATCCCATACCCCCCAACATCTTGGAATGTTCATGGCGACGTACCTTTTGATGCGCGGGGGGTTGCGTGGCTACAACCAAGTCCATTCACATGGGTTGGTGGAAAGTGTGCACTTTTGCACCACACCACGCCATGGTGTCTGCAGAAAATACGCAATGAATGATGGACATCCCATACCCCCCAACATCTTGGCATGTTGATGGCAACGTACCTTTTGCTGCGCGGGGGGTTGCGTGGCTACAACCAAGTCCATTCACATGGGTTGGTGGAAAGTGTGCATTTTTGCACCACACCACTCCATGGTGTCTGCAGAAAATACGCAATGAATGATGGACATCTCATACCCCCCAACATCTTTGAATGTTCATGGCGACGTACCTTTTGATGCGCGGGGGGTTGCGTGGCTACAACCAAGTCCATTCACATGGGTTGGTGGAAAGTGTGCACTTTTGCACCACACCACTCCATGGTGTCTGCAGAAAATACGCAATGAATGATGGACATCCCATGCCCCCCAACATCTTGGAATGTTCATGTAGTCGTACCTTTGATGTGCGGGGGGTTGCGTGGCTGCAACCAAGTCCGTTCACATGGGTTGGTGGAAAGTGTGCACTTTTGCATTACACCACTCCATGGTGTCTGCAGAAAATACGCAATGAATGATGGACATCCCATACCCCCCAACATCTTGGAATGTTCATGTCATCGTACCTTTGATGTGCGGGGGGTTGCGTGGCTGCAACCAAGTCCGTTCACATGGGTTGGTGGAAAGTGTGCACTTTTGCATTACACCACTCCATGGTGTCTGCAGAAAATACGCAATGAATGATGGACATCCCATACCCCCCAACATCTTGGAATGTTCATGTCATCGTACCTTTGATGTGCGGGGGGTTGCGTGGCTGCAACCAAGTCCGTTCACATGGGTTGGTGGAAAGTGTGCACTTTTGCATTACACCACTCCATGGTGTCTGCAGAAAATACGCAATGAATGATGGACATCCCATACCCCCCAACATCTTTGAATGTTCATGTCGACGTACCTTTTGATGCGCGGGGGGTTGCGTGGCTACAACCAAGTCCATTCACATGGGTTGGTGGAAAGTGTGCACTTTTGCACCACACCACTCCATGGTGTCTGCAGAAAATACGCAATGGACGATGGACATCCCATACCCCCCAACATCTTTGAATGTTCATGGGGACGTACCTTTTGATGCGCGGGGGGTTGCGTGGCTACAACCAAGTCCATTCACATGGGTTGGTGGAAAGTGTGCACTTTTGCACCACACCACTCCATGGTGTCTGCAGAAAATACGCAATGAATGATGGACATCCCATACCCCCAACATCTTGGAATGTTGATGGCGACGTACCTTTTGATGCGCAGGGGGTGCGTGGGTACAACCAAGTCCATTCACATGGGTTGGTGGAAAATGTGCACTTTTGCACCACACCACGCCATGGTGTCTGCAGAAAATACGCAATGAATGATGGACATCCCATACCCCCCAACATCTTGGAATGTTGATGGCGACGTACCTTTTGCTGCGCGGGGGGTTGCGTGGCTACAACCAAGTCCATTCACATGGTTGGTGAAAAGTGTGCACTTTTGTTCCACGCCACTCCTAGGAGTTAGCAACAACTGTGCAATGCATACTTGACGTCCTAGATCTTTCAGAATCAAAGGATGTTTCTGGCAACTTTCCTATGGTGCGCGGGGGTATGCTTGTCTATAGCCAAGTCCATTCACAAGGTTGGTGAAAAGTGTGCACTTTTGCCCCACGCCACTCCTGGGAGTCAGCAGCAAATATGCAATGAATGATAATCATCCCATACCCTCCAACATCTTGGAATGTTCATGGCGACGTACCTTTTGATGCGCGGGGGGTTGCGTGGCTACAACCAAGTCCATTCACATGGTTGGTGAAAAGTGTGCACTTTTGCCCCACGCCACTCCTGGGAGTCAGCAGCAAATATGCAATGAATGATAATCATCCCATACCCCCCAACATCTTGGAATGTTCATGGCGACGTACCTGTTGATGCGCGGGGGGTTGCGTGGCTACAACCAAGTCCATTCACATGGGTTGGTGGAAAGTGTGCACTTTTGCACCACACCACGCCATGGTGTCTGCAGAAAATACGCAATGAATGATGGACATCCCATACCCCCCAATATCTTGGAATGTTGATGGCAACGTACCTTTTGCTGCGCGGGGGGTTGCGTGGCTACAACCAAGTCCATTCACATGGGTTGGTGGAAAGTGTGCATTTTTGCACCACACCACTCCATGGTGTCTGCAGAAAATACGCAATGAATGATGGACATCTCATACCCCCCAACATCTTTGAATGTTCATGGCGACGTACCTTTTGATGCGCGGGGGGTTGCGTGGCTACAACCAAGTCCATTCACATGGGTTGGTGGAAAGTGTGCACTTTTGCACCACACCACGCCATGGTGTCTGCAGAAAATACGCAATGAATGATGGACATCCCATACCCCCCAACATCTTTGAATGTTCATGTCGACGTACCTTTTGATGCGCGGGGGGTTGCGTGGCTACAACCAAGTCCATTCACATGGGTTGGTGGAAAGTGTGCACTTTTGCACCACACCACTCCATGGTGTCTGCAGAAAAAACGCAATGAATGATGGACATCCCATACCCCCCAACATCTTGGAATGTTCATGTCATCGTACCTTTGATGTGCGGGGGGTTGCGTGGCTGCAACCAAGTCCGTTCACATGGGTTGGTGGAAAGTGTGCACTTTTGCATTACACCACTCCATGGTGTCTGCAGAAAATACGCAATGAATGATGGACATCCCATACCCCCCAACATCTTGGAATGTTCATGTCATCGTACCTTTGATGTGCGGGGGGTTGCGTGGCTGCAACCAAGTCCGTTCACATGGGTTGGTGGAAAGTGTGCACTTTTGCATTACACCACTCCATGGTGTCTGCAGAAAATACGCAATGAATGATGGACATCCCATACCCCCCAACATCTTGGAATGTTCATGTCATCGTACCTTTGATGTGCGGGGGGTTGCGTGGCTGCAACCAAGTCCGTTCACATGGGTTGGTGGAAAGTGTGCACTTTTGCATTACACCACTCCATGGTGTCTGCAGAAAATACGCAATGAATGATGGACATCCCATACCCCCCAACATCTTGGAATGTTCATGTCATCGTACCTTTGATGTGCGGGGGGTTGCGTGGCTGCAACCAAGTCCGTTCACATGGGTTGGTGGAAAGTGTGCACTTTTGCATTACACCACTCCATGGTGTCTGCAGAAAATACGCAATGAATGATGGACATCCCATACCCCCCAACATCTTGGAATGTTCATGTCATCGTACCTTTGATGTGCGGGGGGTTGCGTGGCTGCAACCAAGTCCGTTCACATGGGTTGGTGGAAAGTGTGCACTTTTGCATTACACCACTCCATGGTGTCTGCAGAAAATACGCAATGAATGATGGACATCCCATACCCCCCAACATCTTTGAATGTTCATGTCGACGTACCTTTTGATGCGCGGGGGGTTGCGTGGCTACAACCAAGTCCATTCACATGGGTTGGTGGAAAGTGTGCACTTTTGCACCACACCACTCCATGGTGTCTGCAGAAAATACGCAATGGACGATGGACATCCCATACCCCCCAACATCTTTGAATGTTCATGGGGACGTACCTTTTGATGCGCAGGGGGTTGCGTGGCTACAACCAAGTCCATTCACATGGGTTGGTGGAAAGTGTGCACTTTTGCACCACACCACTCCATGGTGTCTGCAGAAAATACGCAATGAATGATGGACATCCCATACCCCCAACATCTTGGAATGTTGATGGCGACGTACCTTTTGATGCGCAGGGGGTGCGTGGGTACAACCAAGTCCATTCACATGGGTTGGTGGAAAATGTGCACTTTCGCACCACACCACTCCATGGTGTCTGCAGAAAATACGCAATGAATGATGGACATCCCATACCCCCCAACATCTTGGAATGTTGATGGCGATGTACCTTTTGATGCGCGGGGGGTTGCGTGGCTACAACCAAGTCCATTCACATGGGTTGGTGGAAAGTGTGCACTTTTGCATTACACCACTCCATGGTGTCTGCAGAAAATACGCAATGAATGATGGACATCCCATACCCCCCAACATCTTGGAATGTTCATGTCATCGTACCTTTGATGTGCGGGGGGTTGCGTGGCTGCAACCAAGTCCATTCACATGGGTTGGTGGAAAGTGTGCACTTTTGCACCACACCACTCCATGGTGTCTGCAGAAAATACGCAATGGACGATGGACATCCCATACCCCCCAACATCTTTGAATGTTCATGGGGACGTACCTTTTGATGCGCGGGGGGTTGCGTGGCTACAACCAAGTCCATTCACATGGGTTGGTGGAAAGTGTGCATTTTTGCACCACACCACTCCATGGTGTCTGCAGAAAATACGCAATGAATGATGGACATCTCATACCCCCCAACATCTTTGAATGTTCATGTCGACGTACCTTTTGATGCGCGGGGGGTTGCGTGGCTACAACCAAGTCCATTCACATGGGTTGGTGGAAAGTGTGCACTTTTGCACCACACCACTCCATGGTGTCTGCAGAAAATACGCAATGAATGATGGACATCCCATGCCCCCCAACATCTTGGAATGTTCATGTAGTCGTACCTTTGATGTGCGGGGGGTTGCGTGGCTGCAACCAAGTCCGTTCACATGGGTTGGTGGAAAGTGTGCACTTTTGCATTACACCACTCCATGGTGTCTGCAGAAAATACGCAATGAATGATGGACATCCCATACCCCCCAACATCTTGGAATGTTCATGTCATCGTACCTTTGATGTGCGGGGGGTTGCGTGGCTGCAACCAAGTCCGTTCACATGGGTTGGTGGAAAGTGTGCACTTTTGCATTACACCACTCCATGGTGTCTGCAGAAAATACGCAATGAATGATGGACATCCCATACCCCCCAACATCTTTGAATGTTCATGTCGACGTACCTTTTGATGCGCGGGGGGTTGCGTGGCTACAACCAAGTCCATTCACATGGGTTGGTGGAAAGTGTGCACTTTTGCACCACACCACTCCATGGTGTCTGCAGAAAATACGCAATGAATGATGGACATCCCATGCCCCCCAACATCTTGGAATGTTCATGTAGTCGTACCTTTGATGTGCGGGGGGTTGCGTGGCTGCAACCAAGTCCGTTCACATGGGTTGGTGGAAAGTGTGCACTTTTGCATTACACCACTCCATGGTGTCTGCAGAAAATACGCAATGAATGATGGACATCCCATACCCCCCAACATCTTGGAATGTTCATGTAGTCGTACCTTTGATGTGCGGGGGGTTGCGTGGCTGCAACCAAGTCCGTTCACATGGGTTGGTGGAAAGTGTGCACTTTTGCATTACACCACTCCATGGTGTCTGCAGAAAATACGCAATGAATGATGGACATCCCATACCCCCCAACATCTTTGAATGTTCATGTCGACGTACCTTTTGATGCGCGGGGGGTTGCGTGGCTACAACCAAGTCCATTCACATGGGTTGGTGGAAAGTGTGCACTTTTGCACCACACCACTCCATGGTGTCTGCAGAAAATACGCAATGGACGATGGACATCCCATACCCCCAACATCTTGGAATGTTGATGGCGACGTACCTTTTGATGCGCAGGGGGTGCGTGGGTACAACCAAGTCCATTCACATGGGTTGGTGGAAAATGTGCACTTTCGCACCACACCACTCCATGGTGTCTGCAGAAAATACGCAATGAATGATGGACATCCCATACCCCCCAACATCTTGGAATGTTCATGTCATCGTACCTTTGATGTGCGGGGGGTTGCGTGGCTGCAACCAAGTCCGTTCACATGGGTTGGTGGAAAGTGTGCACTTTTGCATTACACCACTCCATGGTGTCTGCAGAAAATACGCAATGAATGATGGACATCCCATACCCCCCAACATCTTGGAATGTTCATGTCATCGTACCTTTGATGTGCGGGGGGTTGCGTGGCTGCAACCAAGTCCGTTCACATGGGTTGGTGGAAAGTGTGCACTTTTGCATTACACCACTCCATGGTGTCTGCAGAAAATACGCAATGAATGATGGACATCCCATACCCCCCAACATCTTTGAATGTTCATGTCGACGTACCTTTTGATGCGCGGGGGGTTGCGTGGCTACAACCAAGTCCATTCACATGGGTTGGTGGAAAGTGTGCACTTTTGCACCACACCACTCCATGGTGTCTGCAGAAAATACGCAATGGACGATGGACATCCCATACCCCCCAACATCTTTGAATGTTCATGGGGACGTACCTTTTGATGCGCAGGGGGTTGCGTGGCTACAACCAAGTCCATTCACATGGGTTGGTGGAAAGTGTGCACTTTTGCACCACACCACTCCATGGTGTCTGCAGAAAATACGCAATGAATGATGGACATCCCATACCCCCAACATCTTGGAATGTTGATGGCGACGTACCTTTTGATGCGCAGGGGGTGCGTGGGTACAACCAAGTCCATTCACATGGGTTGGTGGAAAATGTGCACTTTCGCACCACACCACTCCATGGTGTCTGCAGAAAATACGCAATGAATGATGGACATCCCATACCCCCCAACATCTTGGAATGTTGATGGCGATGTACCTTTTGATGCGCGGGGGGTTGCGTGGCTACAACCAAGTCCATTCACATGGGTTGGTGGAAAGTGTGCACTTTTGCATTACACCACTCCATGGTGTCTGCAGAAAATACGCAATGAATGATGGACATCCCATACCCCCCAACATCTTGGAATGTTCATGTCATCGTACCTTTGATGTGCGGGGGGTTGCGTGGCTGCAACCAAGTCCATTCACATGGGTTGGTGGAAAGTGTGCACTTTTGCACCACACCACTCCATGGTGTCTGCAGAAAATACGCAATGGACGATGGACATCCCATACCCCCCAACATCTTTGAATGTTCATGGGGACGTACCTTTTGATGCGCGGGGGGTTGCGTGGCTACAACCAAGTCCATTCACATGGGTTGGTGGAAAGTGTGCATTTTTGCACCACACCACTCCATGGTGTCTGCAGAAAATACGCAATGAATGATGGACATCTCATACCCCCCAACATCTTTGAATGTTCATGTCGACGTACCTTTTGATGCGCGGGGGGTTGCGTGGCTACAACCAAGTCCATTCACATGGGTTGGTGGAAAGTGTGCACTTTTGCACCACACCACTCCATGGTGTCTGCAGAAAATACGCAATGAATGATGGACATCCCATGCCCCCCAACATCTTGGAATGTTCATGTAGTCGTACCTTTGATGTGCGGGGGGTTGCGTGGCTGCAACCAAGTCCGTTCACATGGGTTGGTGGAAAGTGTGCACTTTTGCATTACACCACTCCATGGTGTCTGCAGAAAATACGCAATGAATGATGGACATCCCATACCCCCCAACATCTTGGAATGTTCATGTCATCGTACCTTTGATGTGCGGGGGGTTGCGTGGCTGCAACCAAGTCCGTTCACATGGGTTGGTGGAAAGTGTGCACTTTTGCATTACACCACTCCATGGTGTCTGCAGAAAATACGCAATGAATGATGGACATCCCATACCCCCCAACATCTTTGAATGTTCATGTCGACGTACCTTTTGATGCGCGGGGGGTTGCGTGGCTACAACCAAGTCCATTCACATGGGTTGGTGGAAAGTGTGCACTTTTGCACCACACCACTCCATGGTGTCTGCAGAAAATACGCAATGAATGATGGACATCCCATGCCCCCCAACATCTTGGAATGTTCATGTAGTCGTACCTTTGATGTGCGGGGGGTTGCGTGGCTGCAACCAAGTCCGTTCACATGGGTTGGTGGAAAGTGTGCACTTTTGCATTACACCACTCCATGGTGTCTGCAGAAAATACGCAATGAATGATGGACATCCCATACCCCCCAACATCTTGGAATGTTCATGTAGTCGTACCTTTGATGTGCGGGGGGTTGCGTGGCTGCAACCAAGTCCGTTCACATGGGTTGGTGGAAAGTGTGCACTTTTGCATTACACCACTCCATGGTGTCTGCAGAAAATACGCAATGAATGATGGACATCTCATACCCCCCAACATCTTTGAATGTTGATGGCAACGTACCTTTTGCTGCGCGGGGGGTTGCGTGGCTACAACCAAGTCCATTCACATGGTTGGTGAAAAGTGTGCACTTTTGTTCCACGCCACTCCTGGGAGTTAGCAACAACTGTGCAATGCATACTTGACGTCCTAGATCTTTCAGAATCAAAGGATGTTTCTGGCAACTTCCCTATGGTGCGCGGGGGTATGCTTGTCTATAGCCAAGTCCATTCACAAGGTTGGTGAAAAGTGTGCACTTTTGCCCCACGCCACTCCTGGGAGTCAGCAGCAAATATGCAATGAATGATAATCATCCCATACCCTCCAACATCTTGGAATGTTCATGGCGACGTACCTTTTGATGCGCGGGGGGTTGCGTGGCTACAACCAAGTCCATTCACATGGTTGGTGAAAAGTGTGCACTTTTGCCCCACGCCACTCCTGGGAGTCAGCAGCAAATATGCAATGAATGATAATCATCCCATACCCCCTAACATCTTGGAATGTTCATGGCGACGTACCTTTTGATGCGCGGGGGGTTGCGTGGCTACAACCAAGTCCATTCACATGGGTTGGTGGAAAGTGTGCACTTTTGCACCACACCACTCCATGGTGTCTGCAGAAAATACGCAATGAATGATGGACATCCCATACCCCCCAACATCTTGGAATGTTGATGGCGATGTACCTTTTGATGCGCGGGGGGTTGCGTGGCTACAACCAAGTCCATTCACATGGGTTGGTGGAAGGTGTACACTTTTGCACCACACCACTCCATGGTGTCTGCAGAAAATACGCAATGACTGATGGACATCCCATACCCCCCAACATCTTGGAATGTTGATGGCAACGTACCTTTTGCTGCGCGGGGGGTTGCGTGGCTACAACCAAGTCCATTCACATGGTTGGTGAAAAGTGTGCACTTTTGTTCCACGCCACTCCTGGGAGTTAGCAACAACTGTGCAATGCATACTTGACGTCCTAGATCTTTCAGAATCAAAGGATGTTTCTGGCAACTTCCCTATGGTGCGCGGGGGTATGCTTGTCTATAGCCAAGTCCATTCACATGGTTGGTGAAAAGTGTGCACTTTTGCCCCACGCCACTCCTGGGAGTCAGCAGCAAATATGCAATGAATGATAATCATCCCATACCCCCCAACATCTTGGAATGTTCATGGCGACGCACCTTTTCATGCGCGGGGGGTTGCGTGGCTACAACCAAGTCCATTCACATGGGTTGGTGGAAAGTGTGCACTTTTGCATTACACCACTCCATGGTGTCTGCAGAAAATACGCAATGAATGATGGACATCCCATACCCTCCAACATCTTGGAATGTTGATGGCGACGTACCTTTTGCTGCGCGGGGGGTTGCGTGGCTACAAACAAGTCCATTCACATGGTTGGTGAAAAGTGTGCACTTTTGTTCCACGCCACTCCTAGGAGTTAGCAACAACTGTGCAATGCATACTTGACGTCCTAGATCTTTCAGAATCAAAGGATGTTTCTGGCAACTTCCCTATGGTGCGCGGGGGTATGCTTGTCTATAGCCAAGTCCATTCACAAGGTTGGTGAAAAGTGTGCACTTTTGCCCCACGCCACTCCTGGGAGTCAGCAGCAAATATGCAATGAATGATAATCATCCCATACCCCCCAACATCTTGGAATGTTCATGGCGACGTACCTTTTGATGCGCGGGGGGTTGCGTGGCTACAACCAAGTCCATTCACATGGGTTGGTGGAAAGTGTGCACTTTTGCACCACACCACTCCATGGTGTCTGCAGAAAATACGCAATGAATGATGGACATCCCATACCCCCCAACATCTTGGAATGTTGATGGCGATGTACCTTTTGATGCGCGGGGGGTTGCGTGGCTACAACCAAGTCCATTCACATGGGTTGGTGGAAAGTGTACACTTTTGCACCACACCACTCCATGGTGTCTGCAGAAAATACGCAATGGATGATGGACATCCCATACCCCCCAACATCTTTGAATGTTCATGGGGACGTACCTTTTGATGCGCGGGGGGTTGCGTGGCTACAACCAAGTCCATTCACATGGGTTGGTGGAAAGTGTGCACTTTTGCACCACACCACTCCATGGTGTCTGCAGAAAATACGCAATGGACGATGGACATCCCATACCCCCCAACATCTTTGAATGTTCATGGGGACGTACCTTTTGATGCGCGGGGGGTTGCGTGGCTACAACCAAGTCCATTCACATGGGTTGGTGGAAAGTGTGCACTTTTGCACCACACCACTCCATGGTGTCTGCAGAAAATACGCAATGAATGATGGACATCCCATACCCCCAACATCTTGGAATGTTGATGGCGACGTACCTTTTGATGCGCAGGGGGTGCGTGGGTACAACCAAGTCCATTCACATGGGTTGGTGGAAAATGTGCACTTTTGCACCACACCACGCCATGGTGTCTGCAGAAAATACGCAATGAATGATGGACATCCCATACCCCCCAACATCTTGGAATGTTGATGGCGACGTACCTTTTGCTGCGCGGGGGGTTGCGTGGCTACAACCAAGTCCATTCACATGGTTGGTGAAAAGTGTGCACTTTTGTTCCACGCCACTCCTAGGAGTTAGCAACAACTGTGCAATGCATACTTGACGTCCTAGATCTTTCAGAATCAAAGGATGTTTCTGGCAACTTCCCTATGGTGCGCGGAGGTATGCTTGTCTATAGCCAAGTCCATTCACAAGGTTGGTGAAAAGTGTGCACTTTTGCCCCACGCCACTCCTGGGAGTCAGCAGCAAATATGCAATGAATGATAATCATCCCATACCCTCCAACATCTTGGAATGTTCATGGCGACGTACCTTTTGATGCGCGGGGGGTTGCGTGGCTACAACCAAGTCCATTCACATGGTTGGTGAAAAGTGTGCACTTTTGCCCCACGCCACTCCTGGGAGTCAGCAGCAAATATGCAATGAATGATAATCATCCCATACCCCCCAACATCTTGGAATGTTCATGGCGACGTACCTTTTGATGCGCGGGGGGTTGCGTGGCTACAACCAAGTCCATTCACATGGGTTGGTGGAAAGTGTGCACTTTTGCACCACACCACGCCATGGTGTCTGCAGAAAATACGCAATGAATGATGGACATCCCATACCCCCCAATATCTTGGAATGTTGATGGCAACGTACCTTTTGCTGCGCGGGGGGTTGCGTGGCTACAACCAAGTCCATTCACATGGGTTGGTGGAAAGTGTGCATTTTTGCACCACACCACTCCATGGTGTCTGCAGAAAATACGCAATGAATGATGGACATCTCATACCCCCCAACATCTTTGAATGTTCATGGCGACGTACCTTTTGATGCGCGGGGGGTTGCGTGGCTACAACCAAGTCCATTCACATGGGTTGGTGGAAAGTGTGCACTTTTGCACCACACCACTCCATGGTGTCTGCAGAAAATACGCAATGAATGATGGACATCCCATGCCCCCCAACATCTTGGAATGTTCATGTAGTCGTACCTTTGATGTGCGGGGGGTTGCGTGGCTGCAACCAAGTCCGTTCACATGGGTTGGTGGAAAGTGTGCACTTTTGCATTACACCACTCCATGGTGTTTGCAGAAAATACGCAATGAATGATGGACATCCCATGCCCCCCAACATCTTGGAATGTTCATGTAGTCGTACCTTTGATGTGCGGGGGGTTGCGTGGCTGCAACCAAGTCCGTTCACATGGGTTGGTGGAAAGTGTGCACTTTTGCATTACACCACTCCATGGTGTCTGCAGAAAATACGCAATGAATGATGGACATCTCATACCCCCCAACATCTTTGAATGTTGATGGCAACGTACCTTTTGCTGCGCGGGGGGTTGCGTGGCTACAACCAAGTCCATTCACATGGTTGGTGAAAAGTGTGCACTTTTGTTCCACGCCACTCCTGGGAGTTAGCAACAACTGTGCAATGCATACTTGACGTCCTAGATCTTTCAGAATCAAAGGATGTTTCTGGCAACTTCCCTATGGTGCGCGGGGGTATGCTTGTCTATAGCCAAGTCCATTCACAAGGTTGGTGAAAAGTGTGCACTTTTGCCCCACGCCACTCCTGGGAGTCAGCAGCAAATATGCAATGAATGATAATCATCCCATACCCCACAACATCTTGGAATGTTCATGGGGACGTACCTTTTGATGCGCGGGGGGTTGCGTGGCTACAACCAAGTCCATTCACATGGGTTGGTGGAAAGTGTGCACTTTTGCACCACACCACTCCATGGTGTCTGCAGAAAATACGCAATGAATGATGGACATCCCATACCCCCAACATCTTGGAATGTTGATGGCGACGTACCTTTTGATGCGCAGGGGGTGCGTGGGTACAACCAAGTCCATTCACATGGGTTGGTGGAAAATGTGCACTTTTGCACCACACCACTCCATGGTGTCTGCAGAAAATACGCAATGAATGATGGACATCTCATACCCCCCAACATCTTTGAATGTTGATGGCAACGTACCTTTTGCTGCGCGGGGGGTTGCGTGGCTACAACCAAGTCCATTCACATGGTTGGTGAAAAGTGTGCACTTTTGTTCCACGCCACTCCTGGGAGTTAGCAACAACTGTGCAATGCATACTTGACGTCCTAGATCTTTCAGAATCAAAGGATGTTTCTGGCAACTTCCCTATGGTGCGCGGGGGTATGCTTGTCTATAGCCAAGTCCATTCACAAGGTTGGTGAAAAGTGTGCACTTTTGCCCCACGCCACTCCTGGGAGTCAGCAGCAAATATGCAATGAATGATAATCATCCCATACCCCCCAACATCTTGGAATGTTCATGGCGACGTACCTTTTGATGCGCGGGGGGTTGCGTGGCTACAACCAAGTCCATTCACATGGGTTGGTGGAAAGTGTGCACTTTTGCACCACACCACGCCATGGTGTCTGCAGAAAATACGCAATGAATGATGGACATCCCATACCCCCCAATATCTTGGAATGTTGATGGCAACGTACCTTTTGCTGCGCGGGGGGTTGCGTGGCTACAACCAAGTCCATTCACATGGGTTGGTGGAAAGTGTGCATTTTTGCACCACACCACTCCATGGTGTCTGCAGAAAATACGCAATGAATGATGGACATCTCATACCCCCCAACATCTTTGAATGTTCATGGCGACGTACCTTTTGATGCGCGGGGGGTTGCGTGGCTACAACCAAGTCCATTCACATGGGTTGGTGGAAAGTGTGCACTTTTGCACCACACCACGCCATGGTGTCTGCAGAAAATACGCAATGAATGATGGACATCCCATACCCCCCAACATCTTTGAATGTTCATGTCGACGTACCTTTTGATGCGCGGGGGGTTGCGTGGCTACAACCAAGTCCATTCACATGGGTTGGTGGAAAGTGTGCACTTTTGCACCACACCACTCCATGGTGTCTGCAGAAAATACGCAATGAATGATGGACATCCCATGCCCCCCAACATCTTGGAATGTTCATGTAGTCGTACCTTTGATGTGCGGGGGGTTGCGTGGCTGCAACCAAGTCCGTTCACATGGGTTGGTGGAAAGTGTGCACTTTTGCATTACACCACTCCATGGTGTCTGCAGAAAATACGCAATGGACGATGGACATCCCATACCCCCCAACATCTTTGAATGTTCATGGGGACGTACCTTTTGATGCGCGGGGGGTTGCGTGGCTACAACCAAGTCCATTCACATGGGTTGGTGGAAAGTGTGCACTTTTGCACCACACCACTCCATGGTGTCTGCAGAAAATACGCAATGAATGATGGACATCCCATACCCCCAACATCTTGGAATGTTGATGGCGACGTACCTTTTGATGCGCAGGGGGTGCGTGGGTACAACCAAGTCCATTCACATGGGTTGGTGGAAAATGTGCACTTTTGCACCACACCACGCCATGGTGTCTGCAGAAAATACGCAATGAATGATGGACATCCCATACCCCCCAACATCTTGGAATGTTGATGGCGACGTACCTTTTGCTGCGCGGGGGGTTGCGTGGCTACAACCAAGTCCATTCACATGGTTGGTGAAAAGTGTGCACTTTTGTTCCACGCGACTCCTAGGAGTTAGCAATAACTGTGCAATGCATACTTGACGTCCTAGATCTTTCAGAATCAAAGGATGTTTCTGGCAACTTCCCTATGGTGCGCGGGGGTATGCTTGTCTATAGCCAAGTCCATTCACATGGTTGGTGAAAAGTGTGCACTTTTGCACCACACCACTCCATGGTGTCTGCAGAAAATACGCAATGAATGATGGACATCCCATGCCCCCCAACATCTTGGAATGTTCATGTAGTCGTACCTTTGATGTGCGGGGGGTTGCGTGGCTGCAACCAAGTCCGTTCACATGGGTTGGTGGAAAGTGTGCACTTTTGCATTACACCACTCCATGGTGTCTGCAGAAAATACGCAATGGACGATGGACATCCCATACCCCCCAACATCTTTGAATGTTCATGGGGACGTACCTTTTGATGCGCGGGGGGTTGCGTGGCTACAACCAAGTCCATTCACATGGGTTGGTGGAAAGTGTGCACTTTTGCACCACACCACTCCATGGTGTCTGCAGAAAATACGCAATGAATGATGGACATCCCATACCCCCAACATCTTGGAATGTTGATGGCGACGTACCTTTTGATGCGCAGGGGGTGCGTGGGTACAACCAAGTCCATTCACATGGGTTGGTGGAAAATGTGCACTTTTGCACCACACCACTCCATGGTGTCTGCAGAAAATACGCAATGAATGATGGACATCTCATACCCCCCAACATCTTTGAATGTTCATGGCGACGTACCTTTTGATGCGCGGGGGGTTGCGTGGCTACAACCAAGTCCATTCACATGGTTGGTGAAAAGTGTGCACTTTTGCCCCACGCCACTCCTGGGAGTCAGCAGCAAATATGCAATGAATGATAATCATCCCATACCCTCCAACATCTTGGAATGTTCATGGCGACGTACCTTTTGATGCGCGGGGGGTTGCGTGGCTACAACCAAGTCCATTCACATGGTTGGTGAAAAGTGTGCACTTTTGCCCCACGCCACTCCTGGGAGTCAGCAGCAAATATGCAATGAATGATAATCATCCCATACCCCCCAACATCTTGGAATGTTCATGGCGACGTACCTTTTGATGCGCGGGGGGTTGCGTGGCTACAACCAAGTCCATTCACATGGTTGGTGAAAAGTGTGCACTTTTGCCCCACGCCACTCCTGGGAGTCAGCAGCAAATATGCAATGAATGATAATCATCCCATACCCCCCAACATCTTGGAATGTTCATGGCGACGTACCTTTTGATGCGCGGGGGGTTGCGTGGCTACAACCAAGTCCATTCACATGGGTTGGTGGAAAGTGTGCACTTTTGCACCACACCACGCCATGGTGTCTGCAGAAAATACGCAATGAATGATGGACATCCCATACCCCCCAATATCTTGGAATGTTGATGGCAACGTACCTTTTGCTGCGCGGGGGGTTGCGTGGCTACAACCAAGTCCATTCACATGGGTTGGTGGAAAGTGTGCATTTTTGCACCACACCACTCCATGGTGTCTGCAGAAAATACGCAATGAATGATGGACATCTCATACCCCCCAACATCTTTGAATGTTCATGGCGACGTACCTTTTGATGCGCGGGGGGTTGCGTGGCTACAACCAAGTCCATTCACATGGGTTGGTGGAAAGTGTGCACTTTTGCACCACACCACGCCATGGTGTCTGCAGAAAATACGCAATGAATGATGGACATCCCATACCCCCCAACATCTTTGAATGTTCATGTCGACGTACCTTTTGATGCGCGGGGGGTTGCGTGGCTACAACCAAGTCCATTCACATGGGTTGGTGGAAAGTGTGCACTTTTGCACCACACCACTCCATGGTGTCTGCAGAAAATACGCAATGAATGATGGACATCCCATGCCCCCCAACATCTTGGAATGTTCATGTAGTCGTACCTTTGATGTGCGGGGGGTTGCGTGGCTGCAACCAAGTCCGTTCACATGGGTTGGTGGAAAGTGTGCACTTTTGCATTACACCACTCCATGGTGTCTGCAGAAAATACGCAATGAATGATGGACATCCCATACCCCCCAACATCTTGGAATGTTCATGTCATCGTACCTTTGATGTGCGGGGGGTTGCGTGGCTGCAACCAAGTCCGTTCACATGGGTTGGTGGAAAGTGTGCACTTTTGCATTACACCACTCCATGGTGTCTGCAGAAAATACGCAATGAATGATGGACATCCCATACCCCCCAACATCTTTGAATGTTCATGTCGACGTACCTTTTGATGCGCGGGGGGTTGCGTGGCTACAACCAAGTCCATTCACATGGGTTGGTGGAAAGTGTGCACTTTTGCACCACACCACTCCATGGTGTCTGCAGAAAATACGCAATGGACGATGGACATCCCATACCCCCCAACATCTTTGAATGTTCATGGGGACGTACCTTTTGATGCGCGGGGGGTTGCGTGGCTACAACCAAGTCCATTCACATGGGTTGGTGGAAAGTGTGCACTTTTGCACCACACCACTCCATGGTGTCTGCAGAAAATACGCAATGAATGATGGACATCCCATACCCCCAACATCTTGGAATGTTGATGGCGACGTACCTTTTGATGCGCAGGGGGTGCGTGGGTACAACCAAGTCCATTCACATGGGTTGGTGGAAAATGTGCACTTTTGCACCACACCACTCCATGGTGTCTGCAGAAAATACGCAATGAATGATGGACATCCCATACCCCCCAACATCTTGGAATGTTGATGGCGATGTACCTTTTGATGCGCGGGGGGTTGCGTGGCTACAACCAAGTCCATTCACATGGGTTGGTGGAAAGTGTGCACTTTTGCACCACACCACGCCATGGTGTCTGCAGAAAATACGCAATGAATGATGGAAATCCCATACCCCCCAACATCTTGGAATGTTGATGGCAACGTACCTTTTGCTGCGCGGGGGGTTGCGTGGCTACAACCAAGTCCATTCACATGGGTTGGTGAAAAGTGTGCATTTTTGCACCACACCACTCCATGGTGTCTGCAGAAAATACGCAATGAATGATGGACATCTCATACCCCCCAACATCTTTGAATGTTCATGGCGACGTACCTTTTGATGCGCGGGGGGTTGCGTGGCTACAACCAAGTCCATTCACATGGGTTGGTGGAAAGTGTGCACTTTTGCACCACACCACGCCATGGTGTCTGCAGAAAATACGCAATGAATGATGGAAATCCCATACCCCCCAACATCTTGGAATGTTGATGGCAACGTACCTTTTGCTGCGCGGGGGGTTGCGTGGCTACAACCAAGTCCATTCACATGGGTTGGTGAAAAGTGTGCATTTTTGCACCACACCACTCCATGGTGTCTGCAGAAAATACGCAATGAATGATGGACATCTCATACCCCCCAACATCTTTGAATGTTCATGGCGACGTACCTTTTGATGCGCGGGGGGTTGCGTGGCTACAACCAAGTCCATTCACATGGGTTGGTGGAAAGTGTGCACTTTTGCATTACACCACTCCATGGTGTCTGCAGAAAATACGCAATGAATGATGGACATCCCATACCCCCCAACATCTTGGAATGTTCATGTCATCGTACCTTTGATGTGCGGGGGGTTGCGTGGCTGCAACCAAGTCCGTTCACATGGGTTGGTGGAAAGTGTGCACTTTTGCATTACACCACTCCATGGTGTCTGCAGAAAATACGCAATGAATGATGGACATCCCATACCCCCCAACATCTTTGAATGTTCATGTCGACGTACCTTTTGATGCGCGGGGGGTTGCGTGGCTACAACCAAGTCCATTCACATGGGTTGGTGGAAAGTGTGCACTTTTGCACCACACCACTCCATGGTGTATGCAGAAAATACGCAATGAATGATGGACATCCCATACCCCCCAACATCTTGGAATGTTCATGTCATCGTACCTTTGATGTGCGGGGGGTTGCGTGGCTGCAACCAAGTCCGTTCACATGGGTTGGTGGAAAGTGTGCACTTTTGCATTACACCACTCCATGGTGTTTGCAGAAAATACGCAATGAATGATGGACATCCCATGCCCCCCAACATCTTGGAATGTTCATGTAGTCGTACCTTTGATGTGCGGGGGGTTGCGTGGCTGCAACCAAGTCCGTTCACATGGGTTGGTGGAAAGTGTGCACTTTTGCATTACACCACTCCATGGTGTCTGCAGAAAATACGCAATGAATGATGGACATCCCATACCCCCCAACATCTTGGAATGTTCATGTAGTCGTACCTTTGATGTGCGGGGGGTTGCGTGGCTGCAACCAAGTCCGTTCACATGGGTTGGTGGAAAGTGTGCACTTTTGCATTACACCACTCCATGGTGTCTGCAGAAAATACGCAATGAATGATGGACATCTCATACCCCCCAACATCTTTGAATGTTGATGGCAACGTACCTTTTGCTGCGCGGGGGGTTGCGTGGCTACAACCAAGTCCATTCACATGGTTGGTGAAAAGTGTGCACTTTTGTTCCACGCCACTCCTGGGAGTTAGCAACAACTGTGCAATGCATACTTGACGTCCTAGATCTTTCAGAATCAAAGGATGTTTCTGGCAACTTCCCTATGGTGCGCGGGGGTATGCTTGTCTATAGCCAAGTCCATTCACAAGGTTGGTGAAAAGTGTGCACTTTTGCCCCACGCCACTCCTGGGAGTCAGCAGCAAATATGCAATGAATGATAATCATCCCATACCCCCCAACATCTTGGAATGTTCATGGCGACGCACCTTTTCATGCGCGGGGGGTTGCGTGGCTACAACCAAGTCCATTCACATGGGTTGGTGGAATGTGTGCACTTTTGCATTACACCACTCCATGGTGTCTGCAGAAAATACGCAATGAATGATGGACATCCCATACCCTCCAACATCTTGGAATGTTGATGGCGACGTACCTTTTGCTGCGCGGGGGGTTGCGTGGCTACAACCAAGTCCATTCACATGGTTGGTGAAAAGTGTGCACTTTTGTTCCACGCCACTCTTGGGAGTTAGCAACAACTGTGCAATGCATACTTGACGTCCTAGATCTTTCAGAATCAAAGGATGTTTCTGGCAACTTCCCTATGGTGCGCGGGGGTATGCTTGTCTATAGCCAAGTCCATTCACAAGGTTGGTGAAAAGTGTGCACTTTTGCCCCACGCCACTCCTGGGAGTCAGCAGCAAATATGCAATGAATGATAATCATCCCATACCCTCCAACATCTTGGAATGTTCATGGCGACGTACCTTTTGATGCGCGGGGGGTTGCGTGGCTACAACCAAGTCCATTCACATGGGTTGGTGGAAAGTGTGCACTTTTGCACCACACCACTCCATGGTGTCTGCAGAAAATACGCAATGGATGATGGACATCCCATACCCCCAACATCTTGGAATGTTCATGGGGACGTACCTTTTGATGCGCAGGGGGTTGCGTGGCTACAACCAAGTCCATTCACATGGGTTGGTGGAAAGTGTACACTTTTGCACCACACCACTCCATGGTGTCTGCAGAAAATACGCAATGGATGATGGACATCCCATACCCCCCAACATCTTTGAATGTTCATGGCGACGTACCTTTTGCTTCGCGGGGGGTTGCGTGGCTACAACCAAGTCCATTCACATGGTTGGTGAAAAGTGTGCACTTTTGTTCCACGCCACTCCTAGGAGTTAGCAACAACTGTGCAATGCATACTTGACGTCCTAGATCTTTCAGAATCAAAGGATGTTTCTGGCAACTTCCCTATGGTGCGCGGGGGTATGCTTGTCTATAGCCAAGTCCATTCACAAGGTTGGTGAAAAGTGTGCACTTTTGCCCCACGCCACTCCTGGGAGTCAGCAGCAAATGTGCAATGAATGATAATCATCCCATACCCTCCAACATCTTGGAATGTTCATGGCGACGTACCTTTTGATGCGCGGGGGGTTGCGTGGCTACAACCAAGTCCATTCACATGGTTGGTGAAAAGTGTGCACTTTTGCCCCACGCCACTCCTGGGAGTCAGCAGCAAATATGCAATGAATGATAATCATCCCATACCCCCTAACATCTTGGAATGTTCATGGCGACGTACCTTTTGATGCGC
Source organism: Ulva prolifera (assembly GCA_023078555.1). Classification (NCBI taxonomy): domain Eukaryota; kingdom Viridiplantae; phylum Chlorophyta; class Ulvophyceae; order Ulvales; family Ulvaceae; genus Ulva; species Ulva prolifera. The sequence goes on along the minus strand of CM041199.1, from coordinate 10,611,152 downwards.
GGGGGGTTGCGTGGCTACAACCAAGTCCATTCACATGGGTTGGTGGAAAGTGTGCACTTTTGCATTACACCACTCCATGGTGTCTGCAGAAAATACGCAATGAATGATGGACATCTCATACCCCCCAACATCTTTGAATGTTGATGGCAACGTACCTTTTGCTGCGCGGGGGGTTGCGTGGCTACAACCAAGTCCATTCACATGGTTGGTGAAAAGTGTGCACTTTTGTTCCACGCCACTCCTGGGAGTTAGCAACAACTGTGCAATGCATACTTGACGTCCTAGATCTTTCAGAATCAAAGGATGTTTCTGGCAACTTCTCTATGGTGCGCGGGGGTATGCTTGTCTATAGCCAAGTCCATTCACAAGGTTGGTGAAAAGTGTGCACTTTTGCCCCACGCCACTCCTGGGAGTCAGCAGAAAATATGCAATGAATGATAATCATCCCATACCCCCCAACATCTTGGAATGTTCATGGCGACGCACCTTTTCATGCGCGGGGGGTTGCGTGGCTACAACCAAGTCCATTCACATGGGTTGGTGGAAAGTGTGCACTTTTGCATTACACCACTCCATGGTGTCTGCAGAAAATACGCAATGAATGATGGACATCCCATACCCTCCAACATCTTGGAATGTTGATGGCGACGTACCTTTTGCTGCGCGGGGGGTTGCGTGGCTACAACCAAGTCCATTCACATGGTTGGTGAAAAGTGTGCACTTTTGTTCCACGCCACTCTTGGGAGTTAGCAACAACTGTGCAATGCATACTTGACGTCCTAGATCTTTCAGAATCAAAGGATGTTTCTGGCAACTTCCCTATGGTGCGCGGGGGTATGCTTGTCTATAGCCAAGTCCATTCACAAGGTTGGTGAAAAGTGTGCACTTTTGCCCCACGCCACTCCTGGGAGTCAGCAGCAAATATGCAATGAATGATAATCATCCCATACCCTCCAACATCTTGGAATGTTCATGGCGACGTACCTTTTGATGCGCGGGGGGTTGCGTGGCTACAACCAAGTCCATTCACATGGGTTGGTGGAAAGTGTGCACTATTGCACCACACCACTCCATGGTGTCTGCAGAAAATACGCAATGGATGATGGACATCCCATACCCCCAACATCTTGGAATGTTCATGGGGACGTACCTTTTGATGCGCAGGGGGTTGCGTGGCTACAACCAAGTCCATTCACATGGGTTGGTGGAAAGTGTACACTTTTGCACCACACCACTCCATGGTGTCTGCAGAAAATACGCAATGGATGATGGACATCCCATACCCCCCAACATCTTTGAATGTTCATGGCGACGTACCTTTTGCTTCGCGGGGGGTTGCGTGGCTACAACCAAGTCCATTCACATGGTTGGTGAAAAGTGTGCACTTTTGTTCCACGCCACTCCTAGGAGTTAGCAACAACTGTGCAATGCATACTTGACGTCCTAGATCTTTCAGAATCAAAGGATGTTTCTGGCAACTTCTCTATGGTGCGCGGGGGTATGCTTGTCTATAGCCAAGTCCATTCACAAGGTTGGTGAAAAGTGTGCACTTTTGCCCCACGCCACTCCTGGGAGTCAGCAGCAAATGTGCAATGAATGATAATCATCCCATACCCTCCAACATCTTGGAATGTTCATGGCGACGTACCTTTTGATGCGCGGGGGGTTGCGTGGCTACAACCAAGTCCATTCACATGGTTGGTGAAAAGTGTGCACTTTTGCCCCACGCCACTCCTGGGAGTCAGCAACAACTGTGCAATGCATACTTGACGTCCTAGATCTTTCAGAATCAAAGGATGTTTCTGGCAACTTCCCTATGGTGCGCGGGGGTATGCTTGTCTATAGCCAAGTCCATTCACATGGTTGGTGAAAAGTGTGCACTTTTGCCCCACGCCACTCCTGGGAGTCAGCAGCAAATATGCAATGAATGATAATCATCCCATACCCCCCAACATCTTGGAATGTTCATGGCGACGTACCTTTTCATGCGCGGGGGGTTGCGTGGCTACAACCAAGTCCATTCACATGGGTTGGTGGAAAGTGTGCACTTTTGCATTACACCACTCCATGGTGTCTGCAGAAAATACGCAATGAATGATGGACATCCCATACCCCCCAACATCTTGGAATGTTGATGGCGATGTACCTTTTGATGCGCGGGGGGTTGCGTGGCTACAACCAAGTCCATTCACATGGGTTGGTGGAAAGTGTACACTTTTGCACCACACCACTCCATGGTGTCTGCAGAAAATACGCAATGAATGATGGACATCCCATACCCCCCAACATCTTGGAATGTTGATGGCAACGTACCTTTTGCTGCGCGGGGGGTTGCGTGGCTACAACCAAGTCCATTCACATGGTTGGTGAAAAGTGTGCACTTTTGTTCCACGCCACTCCTGGGAGTTAGCAACAACTGTGCAATGCATACTTGACGTCCTAGATCTTTCAGAATCAAAGGATGTTTCTGGCAACTTCCCTATGGTGCGCGGGGGTATGCTTGTCTATAGCCAAGTCCATTCACATGGTTGGTGAAAAGTGTGCACTTTTGCCCCACGCCACTCCTGGGAGTCAGCAGCAAATATGCAATGAATGATAATCATCCCATACCCCCCAACATCTTGGAATGTTCATGGCGACGTACCTTTTGCTGCGCGGGGGGTTGCGTGGCTACAACCAAGTCCATTCACATGGTTGGTGAAAAGTGTGCACTTTTGTTCCACGCCACTCTTGGGAGTTAGCAACAACTGTGCAATGCATACTTGACGTCCTAGATCTTTCAGAATCAAAGGATGTTTCTGGCAACTTCCCTATGGTGCGCGGGGGTATGCTTGTCTATAGCCAAGTCCATTCACATGGTTGGTGAAAAGTGTGCACTTTTGCCCCACGCCACTCCTGGGAGTCAGCAGAAAATATGCAATGAATGATAATCATCCCATACCCCCCAACATCTTGGAATGTTGATGGCGATGTACCTTTTGATGCGCGGGGGGTTGCGTGGCTACAACCAAGTCCATTCACATGGGTTGGTGGAAAGTGTACACTTTTGCACCACACCACTCCATGGTGTCTGCAGAAAATACGCAATGAATGATGGACATCCCATACCCCCCAACATCTTGGAATGTTGATGGCAACGTACCTTTTGCTGCGCGGGGGGTTGCGTGGCTACAACCAAGTCCATTCACATGGTTGGTGAAAAGTGTGCACTTTTGTTCCACGCCACTCCTGGGAGTTAGCAACAACTGTGCAATGCATACTTGACGTCCTAGATCTTTCAGAATCAAAGGATGTTTCTGGCAACTTCCCTATGGTGCGCGGGGGTATGCTTGTCTATAGCCAAGTCCATTCACATGGTTGGTGAAAAGTGTGCACTTTTGCCCCACGCCACTCCTGGGAGTCAGCAGCAAATATGCAATGAATGATAATCATCCCATACCCCCCAACATCTTGGAATGTTCATGGCGACGTACCTTTTGCTGCGCGGGGGGTTGCGTGGCTACAACCAAGTCCATTCACATGGTTGGTGAAAAGTGTGCACTTTTGTTCCACGCCACTCTTGGGAGTTAGCAACAACTGTGCAATGCATACTTGACGTCCTAGATCTTTCAGAATCAAAGGATGTTTCTGGCAACTTCCCTATGGTGCGCGGGGGTATGCTTGTCTATAGCCAAGTCCATTCACAAGGTTGGTGAAAAGTGTGCACTTTTGCCCCACGCCACTCCTGGGAGTCAGCAGCAAATGTGCAATGAATGATAATCATCCCATACCCTCCAACATCTTGGAATGTTCATGGCGACGTACCTTTTGATGCGCGGGGGGTTGCGTGGCTACAACCAAGTCCATTCACATGGTTGGTGAAAAGTGTGCACTTTTGCCCCACGCCACTCCTGGGAGTCAGCAGCAAATATGCAATGAATGATAATCATCCCATACCCCCTAACATCTTGGAATGTTCATGGCGACGTACCTTTTGATGCGCGGGGGGTTGCGTGGCTACAACCAAGTCCATTCACATGGGTTGGTGGAAAGTGTGCACTTTTGCACCACACCACTCCATGGTGTCTGCAGAAAATACGCAATGAATGATGGACATCCCATACCCCCCAACATCTTGGAATGTTGATGGCGATGTACCTTTTGATGCGCGGGGGGTTGCGTGGCTACAACCAAGTCCATTCACATGGGTTGGTGGAAAGTGTACACTTTTGCATCACACCACTCCATGGTGTCTGCAGAAAATACGCAATGAATGATGGACATCCCATACCCCCCAACATCTTTTGAATGTTGATGGCAACGTACCTTTTGCTGCGCGGGGGGTTGCGTGGCTACAACCAAGTCCATTCACATGGTTGGTGAAAAGTGTGCACTTTTGTTCCACGCCACTCCTAGGAGTTAGCAACAACTGTGCAATGCATACTTGACGTCCTAGATCTTTCAGAATCAAAGGATGTTTCTGGCAACTTCCCTATGGTGCGCGGGGGTATGCTTGTCTATAGCCAAGTCCATTCACAAGGTTGGTGAAAAGTGTGCACTTTTGCCCCACGCCACTCCTGGGAGTCAGCAGCAAATGTGCAATGAATGATAATCATCCCATACCCTCCAACATCTTGGAATGTTCATGGCGACGTACCTTTTGATGCGCGGGGGGTTGCGTGGCTACAACCAAGTCCATTCACATGGTTGGTGAAAAGTGTGCACTTTTGCCCCACGCCACTCCTGGGAGTCAGCAGCAAATATGCAATGAATGATAATCATCCCATACCCCCTAACATCTTGGAATGTTCATGGCGACGTACCTTTTGATGCGCGGGGGGTTGCGTGGCTACAACCAAGTCCATTCACATGGGTTGGTGGAAAGTGTGCACTTTTGCACCACACCACTCCATGGTGTCTGCAGAAAATACGCAATGAATGATGGACATCCCATACCCCCCAACGTCTTGGAATGTTGATGGCGATGTACCTTTTGATGCGCGGGGGGTTGCGTGGCTACAACCAAGTCCATTCACATGGGTTGGTGGAAAGTGTACACTTTTGCATCACACCACTCCATGGTGTCTGCAGAAAATACGCAATGAATGATGGACATCCCATACCCCCCAACATCTTGGAATGTTGATGGCAACGTACCTTTTGCTGCGCGGGGGGTTGCGTGGCTACAACCAAGTCCATTCACATGGTTGGTGAAAAGTGTGCACTTTTGTTCCACGCCACTCCTGGGAGTTAGCAACAACTGTGCAATGCATACTTGACGTCCTAGATCTTTCAGAATCAAAGGATGTTTCTGGCAACTTCCCTATGGTGCGCGGGGGTATGCTTGTCTATAGCCAAGTCCATTCACATGGTTGGTGAAAAGTGTGCACTTTTGCCCCACGCCACTCCTGGGAGTCAGCAGCAAATATGCAATGAATGATAATCATCCCATACCCCCCAACATCTTGGAATGTTCATGGCGACGTACCTTTTGCTGCGCGGGGGGTTGCGTGGCTACAACCAAGTCCATTCACATGGGTTGGTGGAAAGTGTACACTTTTGCATCACACCACTCCATGGTGTCTGCAGAAAATACGCAATGAATGATGGACATCCCATACCCCCCAACATCTTGGAATGTTGATGGCAACGTACCTTTTGCTGCGCGGGGGGTTGCGTGGCTACAACCAAGTCCATTCACATGGTTGGTGAAAAGTGTGCACTTTTGTTCCACGCCACTCCTGGGAGTTAGCAACAACTGTGCAATGCATACTTGACGTCCTAGATCTTTCAGAATCAAAGGATGTTTCTGGCAACTTCCCTATGGTGCGCGGGGGTATGCTTGTCTATAGCCAAGTCCATTCACATGGTTGGTGAAAAGTGTGCACTTTTGCCCCACGCCACTCCTGGGAGTCAGCAGCAAATATGCAATGAATGATAATCATCCCATACCCCCCAACATCTTGGAATGTTCATGGCGACGTACCTTTTGCTGCGCGGGGGGTTGCGTGGCTACAACCAAGTCCATTCACATGGTTGGTGAAAAGTGTGCACTTTTGTTCCACGCCACTCTTGGGAGTTAGCAACAACTGTGCAATGCATACTTGACGTCCTAGATCTTTCAGAATCAAAGGATGTTTCTGGCAACTTCCCTATGGTGCGCGGGGGTATGCTTGTCTATAGCCAAGTCCATTCACAAGGTTGGTGAAAAGTGTGCACTTTTGCCCCACGCCACTCCTGGGAGTCAGCAGCAAATGTGCAATGAATGATAATCATCCCATACCCTCCAACATCTTGGAATGTTCATGGCGACGTACCTTTTGATGCGCGGGGGGTTGCGTGGCTACAACCAAGTCCATTCACATGGTTGGTGAAAAGTGTGCACTTTTGCCCCACGCCACTCCTGGGAGTCAGCAGCAAATATGCAATGAATGATAATCATCCCATACCCCCTAACATCTTGGAATGTTCATGGCGACGTACCTTTTGATGCGCGGGGGGTTGCGTGGCTACAACCAAGTCCATTCACATGGGTTGGTGGAAAGTGTGCACTTTTGCACCACACCACTCCATGGTGTCTGCAGAAAATACGCAATGAATGATGGACATCCCATACCCCCCAACATCTTGGAATGTTGATGGCGATGTACCTTTTGATGCGCGGGGGGTTGCGTGGCTACAACCAAGTCCATTCACATGGGTTGGTGGAAAGTGTACACTTTTGCATCACACCACTCCATGGTGTCTGCAGAAAATACGCAATGAATGATGGACATCCCATACCCCCCAACATCTTTTGAATGTTGATGGCAACGTACCTTTTGCTGCGCGGGGGGTTGCGTGGCTACAACCAAGTCCATTCACATGGTTGGTGAAAAGTGTGCACTTTTGTTCCACGCCACTCCTAGGAGTTAGCAACAACTGTGCAATGCATACTTGACGTCCTAGATCTTTCAGAATCAAAGGATGTTTCTGGCAACTTCCCTATGGTGCGCGGGGGTATGCTTGTCTATAGCCAAGTCCATTCACAAGGTTGGTGAAAAGTGTGCACTTTTGCCCCACGCCACTCCTGGGAGTCAGCAGCAAATGTGCAATGAATGATAATCATCCCATACCCTCCAACATCTTGGAATGTTCATGGCGACGTACCTTTTGATGCGCGGGGGGTTGCGTGGCTACAACCAAGTCCATTCACATGGTTGGTGAAAAGTGTGCACTTTTGCCCCACGCCACTCCTGGGAGTCAGCAGCAAATATGCAATGAATGATAATCATCCCATACCCCCTAACATCTTGGAATGTTCATGGCGACGTACCTTTTGATGCGCGGGGGGTTGCGTGGCTACAACCAAGTCCATTCACATGGGTTGGTGGAAAGTGTGCACTTTTGCACCACACCACTCCATGGTGTCTGCAGAAAATACGCAATGAATGATGGACATCCCATACCCCCCAACGTCTTGGAATGTTGATGGCGATGTACCTTTTGATGCGCGGGGGGTTGCGTGGCTACAACCAAGTCCATTCACATGGGTTGGTGGAAAGTGTACACTTTTGCATCACACCACTCCATGGTGTCTGCAGAAAATACGCAATGAATGATGGACATCCCATACCCCCCAACATCTTGGAATGTTGATGGCAACGTACCTTTTGCTGCGCGGGGGGTTGCGTGGCTACAACCAAGTCCATTCACATGGTTGGTGAAAAGTGTGCACTTTTGTTCCACGCCACTCCTGGGAGTTAGCAACAACTGTGCAATGCATACTTGACGTCCTAGATCTTTCAGAATCAAAGGATGTTTCTGGCAACTTCCCTATGGTGCGCGGGGGTATGCTTGTCTATAGCCAAGTCCATTCACATGGTTGGTGAAAAGTGTGCACTTTTGCCCCACGCCACTCCTGGGAGTCAGCAGCAAATATGCAATGAATGATAATCATCCCATACCCCCCAACATCTTGGAATGTTCATGGCGACGTACCTTTTGCTGCGCGGGGGGTTGCGTGGCTACAACCAAGTCCATTCACATGGTTGGTGAAAAGTGTGCACTTTTGTTCCACGCCACTCTTGGGAGTTAGCAACAACTGTGCAATGCATACTTGACGTCCTAGATCTTTCAGAATCAAAGGATGTTTCTGGCAACTTCCCTATGGTGCGCGGGGGTATGCTTGTCTATAGCCAAGTCCATTCACAAGGTTGGTGAAAAGTGTGCACTTTTGCCCCACGCCACTCCTGGGAGTCAGCAGCAAATGTGCAATGAATGATAATCATCCCATACCCTCCAACATCTTGGAATGTTCATGGCGACGTACCTTTTGATGCGCGGGGGGTTGCGTGGCTACAACCAAGTCCATTCACATGGTTGGTGAAAAGTGTGCACTTTTGCCCCACGCCACTCCTGGGAGTCAGCAGCAAATATGCAATGAATGATAATCATCCCATACCCCCTAACATCTTGGAATGTTCATGGCGACGTACCTTTTGATGCGCGGGGGGTTGCGTGGCTACAACCAAGTCCATTCACATGGGTTGGTGGAAAGTGTGCACTTTTGCACCACACCACTCCATGGTGTCTGCAGAAAATACGCAATGAATGATGGACATCCCATACCCCCCAACATCTTGGAATGTTGATGGCGATGTACCTTTTGATGCGCGGGGGGTTGCGTGGCTACAACCAAGTCCATTCACATGGGTTGGTGGAAAGTGTACACTTTTGCATCACACCACTCCATGGTGTCTGCAGAAAATACGCAATGAATGATGGACATCCCATACCCCCCAACATCTTTTGAATGTTGATGGCAACGTACCTTTTGCTGCGCGGGGGGTTGCGTGGCTACAACCAAGTCCATTCACATGGTTGGTGAAAAGTGTGCACTTTTGTTCCACGCCACTCCTAGGAGTTAGCAACAACTGTGCAATGCATACTTGACGTCCTAGATCTTTCAGAATCAAAGGATGTTTCTGGCAACTTCCCTATGGTGCGCGGGGGTATGCTTGTCTATAGCCAAGTCCATTCACAAGGTTGGTGAAAAGTGTGCACTTTTGCCCCACGCCACTCCTGGGAGTCAGCAGCAAATGTGCAATGAATGATAATCATCCCATACCCTCCAACATCTTGGAATGTTCATGGCGACGTACCTTTTGATGCGCGGGGGGTTGCGTGGCTACAACCAAGTCCATTCACATGGTTGGTGAAAAGTGTGCACTTTTGCCCCACGCCACTCCTGGGAGTCAGCAGCAAATATGCAATGAATGATAATCATCCCATACCCCCTAACATCTTGGAATGTTCATGGCGACGTACCTTTTGATGCGCGGGGGGTTGCGTGGCTACAACCAAGTCCATTCACATGGGTTGGTGGAAAGTGTGCACTTTTGCACCACACCACTCCATGGTGTCTGCAGAAAATACGCAATGAATGATGGACATCCCATACCCCCCAACGTCTTGGAATGTTGATGGCGATGTACCTTTTGATGCGCGGGGGGTTGCGTGGCTACAACCAAGTCCATTCACATGGGTTGGTGGAAAGTGTACACTTTTGCATCACACCACTCCATGGTGTCTGCAGAAAATACGCAATGAATGATGGACATCCCATACCCCCCAACATCTTGGAATGTTGATGGCAACGTACCTTTTGCTGCGCGGGGGGTTGCGTGGCTACAACCAAGTCCATTCACATGGTTGGTGAAAAGTGTGCACTTTTGTTCCACGCCACTCCTGGGAGTTAGCAACAACTGTGCAATGCATACTTGACGTCCTAGATCTTTCAGAATCAAAGGATGTTTCTGGCAACTTCCCTATGGTGCGCGGGGGTATGCTTGTCTATAGCCAAGTCCATTCACATGGTTGGTGAAAAGTGTGCACTTTTGCCCCACGCCACTCCTGGGAGTCAGCAGCAAATATGCAATGAATGATAATCATCCCATACCCCCTAACATCTTGGAATGTTCATGGCGACGTACCTTTTGATGCGCGGGGGGTTGCGTGGCTACAACCAAGTCCATTCACATGGGTTGGTGGAAAGTGTGCACTTTTGCACCACACCACTCCATGGTGTCTGCAGAAAATACGCAATGAATGATGGACATCCCATACCCCCCAACATCTTGGAATGTTGATGGCGATGTACCTTTTGATGCGCGGGGGGTTGCGTGGCTACAACCAAGTCCATTCACATGGGTTGGTGGAAAGTGTACACTTTTGCATCACACCACTCCATGGTGTCTGCAGAAAATACGCAATGGATGATGGACATCCCATACCCCCCAACATCTTTTGAATGTTGATGGCAACGTACCTTTTGCTGCGCGGGGGGTTGCGTGGCTACAACCAAGTCCATTCACATGGTTGGTGAAAAGTGTGCACTTTTGTTCTACGCCACTCCTAGGAGTTAGCAACAACTGTGCAATGCATACTTGACGTCCTAGATCTTTCAGAATCAAAGGATGTTTCTGGCAACTTCCCTATGGTGCGCGGGGGTATGCTTGTCTATAGCCAAGTCCATTCACAAGGTTGGTGAAAAGTGTGCACTTTTGCCCCACGCCACTCCTGGGAGTCAGCAGCAAATGTGCAATGAATGATAATCATCCCATACCCTCCAACATCTTGGAATGTTCATGGCGACGTACCTTTTGATGCGCGGGGGGTTGCGTGGCTACAACCAAGTCCATTCACATGGTTGGTGAAAAGTGTGCACTTTTGCCCCACGCCACTCCTGGGAGTCAGCAGCAAATATGCAATGAATGATAATCATCCCATACCCCCTAACATCTTGGAATGTTCATGGCGACGTACCTTTTGATGCGCGGGGGGTTGCGTGGCTACAACCAAGTCCATTCACATGGGTTGGTGGAAAGTGTGCACTTTTGCATTACACCACTCCATGGTGTCTGCAGAAAATACGCAATGAATGATGGACATCTCATACCCCCCAACATCTTTGAATGTTGATGGCAACGTACCTTTTGCTGCGCGGGGGGTTGCGTGGCTACAACCAAGTCCATTCACATGGTTGGTGAAAAGTGTGCACTTTTGTTCCACGCCACTCCTGGGAGTTAGCAACAACTGTGCAATGCATACTTGACGTCCTAGATCTTTCAGAATCAAAGGATGTTTCTGGCAACTTCTCTATGGTGCGCGGGGGTATGCTTGTCTATAGCCAAGTCCATTCACAAGGTTGGTGAAAAGTGTGCACTTTTGCCCCACGCCACTCCTGGGAGTCAGCAGAAAATATGCAATGAATGATAATCATCCCATACCCCCCAACATCTTGGAATGTTCATGGCGACGCACCTTTTCATGCGCGGGGGGTTGCGTGGCTACAACCAAGTCCATTCACATGGGTTGGTGGAAAGTGTGCACTTTTGCATTACACCACTCCATGGTGTCTGCAGAAAATACGCAATGAATGATGGACATCCCATACCCTCCAACATCTTGGAATGTTGATGGCGACGTACCTTTTGCTGCGCGGGGGGTTGCGTGGCTACAACCAAGTCCATTCACATGGTTGGTGAAAAGTGTGCACTTTTGTTCCACGCCACTCTTGGGAGTTAGCAACAACTGTGCAATGCATACTTGACGTCCTAGATCTTTCAGAATCAAAGGATGTTTCTGGCAACTTCCCTATGGTGCGCGGGGGTATGCTTGTCTATAGCCAAGTCCATTCACAAGGTTGGTGAAAAGTGTGCACTTTTGCCCCACGCCACTCCTGGGAGTCAGCAGCAAATATGCAATGAATGATAATCATCCCATACCCTCCAACATCTTGGAATGTTCATGGCGACGTACCTTTTGATGCGCGGGGGGTTGCGTGGCTACAACCAAGTCCATTCACATGGGTTGGTGGAAAGTGTGCACTTTTGCACCACACCACTCCATGGTGTCTGCAGAAAATACGCAATGGATGATGGACATCCCATACCCCCAACATCTTGGAATGTTCATGGGGACGTACCTTTTGATGCGCAGGGGGTTGCGTGGCTACAACCAAGTCCATTCACATGGGTTGGTGGAAAGTGTACACTTTTGCACCACACCACTCCATGGTGTCTGCAGAAAATACGCAATGGATGATGGACATCCCATACCCCCCAACATCTTTGAATGTTCATGGCGACGTACCTTTTGCTTCGCGGGGGGTTGCGTGGCTACAACCAAGTCCATTCACATGGTTGGTGAAAAGTGTGCACTTTTGTTCCACGCCACTCCTAGGAGTTAGCAACAACTGTGCAATGCATACTTGACGTCCTAGATCTTTCAGAATCAAAGGATGTTTCTGGCAACTTCTCTATGGTGCGCGGGGGTATGCTTGTCTATAGCCAAGTCCATTCACAAGGTTGGTGAAAAGTGTGCACTTTTGCCCCACGCCACTCCTGAGAGTCAGCAGCAAATGTGCAATGAATGATAATCATCCCATACCCTCCAACATCTTGGAATGTTCATGGCGACGTACCTTTTGATGCGCGGGGGGTTGCGTGGCTACAACCAAGTCCATTCACATGGTTGGTGAAAAGTGTGCACTTTTGCCCCACGCCACTCCTGGGAGTCAGCAGCAAATATGCAATGAATGATAATCATCCCATACCCCCTAACATCTTGGAATGTTCATGGCGACGTACCTTTTGATGCGCGGGGGGTTGCGTGGCTACAACCAAGTCCATTCACATGGGTTGGTGGAAAGTGTGCACTTTTGCATTACACCACTCCATGGTGTCTGCAGAAAATACGCAATGAATGATGGACATCTCATACCCCCCAACATCTTTGAATGTTGATGGCAACGTACCTTTTGCTGCGCGGGGGGTTGCGTGGCTACAACCAAGTCCATTCACATGGTTGGTGAAAAGTGTGCACTTTTGTTCCACGCCACTCCTGGGAGTTAGCAACAACTGTGCAATGCATACTTGACGTCCTAGATCTTTCAGAATCAAAGGATGTTTCTGGCAACTTCCCTATGGTGCGCGGGGGTATGCTTGTCTATAGCCAAGTCCATTCACAAGGTTGGTGAAAAGTGTGCACTTTTGCCCCACGCCACTCCTGGGAGTCAGCAGCAAATATGCAATGAATGATAATCATCCCATACCCCCCAACATCTTGGAATGTTCATGGCGACGCACCTTTTCATGCGCGGGGGGTTGCGTGGCTACAACCAAGTCCATTCACATGGGTTGGTGGAAAGTGTGCACTTTTGCATTACACCACTCCATGGTGTCTGCAGAAAATACGCAATGAATGATGGACATCCCATACCCTCCAACATCTTGGAATGTTGATGGCGACGTACCTTTTGCTGCGCGGGGGGTTGCGTGGCTACAACCAAGTCCATTCACATGGTTGGTGAAAAGTGTGCACTTTTGTTCCACGCCACTCTTGGGAGTTAGCAACAACTGTGCAATGCATACTTGACGTCCTAGATCTTTCAGAATCAAAGGATGTTTCTGGCAACTTCCCTATGGTGCGCGGGGGTATGCTTGTCTATAGCCAAGTCCATTCACAAGGTTGGTGAAAAGTGTGCACTTTTGCCCCACGCCACTCCTGGGAGTCAGCAGCAAATATGCAATGAATGATAATCATCCCATACCCTCCAACATCTTGGAATGTTCATGGCGACGTACCTTTTGATGCGCGGGGGGTTGCGTGGCTACAACCAAGTCCATTCACATGGGTTGGTGGAAAGTGTGCACTTTTGCACCACACCACTCCATGGTGTCTGCAGAAAATACGCAATGGATGATGGACATCCCATACCCCCAACATCTTGGAATGTTCATGGGGACGTACCTTTTGATGCGCAGGGGGTTGCGTGGCTACAACCAAGTCCATTCACATGGGTTGGTGGAAAGTGTACACTTTTGCACCACACCACTCCATGGTGTCTGCAGAAAATACGCAATGGATGATGGACATCCCATACCCCCCAACATCTTTGAATGTTCATGGCGACGTACCTTTTGCTTCGCGGGGGGTTGCGTGGCTACAACCAAGTCCATTCACATGGTTGGTGAAAAGTGTGCACTTTTGTTCCACGCCACTCCTAGGAGTTAGCAACAACTGTGCAATGCATACTTGACGTCCTAGATCTTTCAGAATCAAAGGATGTTTCTGGCAACTTCCCTATGGTGCGCGGGGGTATGCTTGTCTATAGCCAAGTCCATTCACAAGGTTGGTGAAAAGTGTGCACTTTTGCCCCACGCCACTCCTGGGAGTCAGCAGCAAATGTGCAATGAATGATAATCATCCCATACCCTCCAACATCTTGGAATGTTCATGGCGACGTACCTTTTGATGCGCGGGGGGTTGCGTGGCTACAACCAAGTCCATTCACATGGTTGGTGAAAAGTGTGCACTTTTGCCCCACGCCACTCCTGGGAGTCAGCAGCAAATATGCAATGAATGATAATCATCCCATACCCCCTAACATCTTGGAATGTTCATGGCGACGTACCTTTTGATGCGCGGGGGGTTGCGTGGCTACAACCAAGTCCATTCACATGGGTTGGTGGAAAGTGTGCACTTTTGCACCACACCACTCCATGGTGTCTGCAGAAAATACGCAATGAATGATGGACATCCCATACCCCCCAACATCTTGGAATGTTGATGGCGATGTACCTTTTGATGCGCGGGGGGTTGCGTGGCTACAACCAAGTCCATTCACATGGGTTGGTGGAAAGTGTACACTTTTGCATCACACCACTCCATGGTGTCTGCAGAAAATACGCAATGAATGATGGACATCCCATACCCCCCAACATCTTTTGAATGTTGATGGCAACGTACCTTTTGCTGCGCGGGGGGTTGCGTGGCTACAACCAAGTCCATTCACATGGTTGGTGAAAAGTGTGCACTTTTGTTCCACGCCACTCCTAGGAGTTAGCAACAACTGTGCAATGCATACTTGACGTCCTAGATCTTTCAGAATCAAAAGATGTTTCTGGCAACTTCCCTATGGTGCGCGGGGGTATGCTTGTCTATAGCCAAGTCCATTCACAAGGTTGGTGAAAAGTGTGCACTTTTGCCCCACGCCACTCCTGGGAGTCAGCAGCAAATGTGCAATGAATGATTATCATCCCATACCCTCCAACATCTTGGAATGTTCATGGCGACGTACCTTTTGATGCGCGGGGGGTTGCGTGGCTACAACCAAGTCCATTCACATGGTTGGTGAAAAGTGTGCACTTTTGCCCCACGCCACTCCTGGGAGTCAGCAGCAAAAATGCAATGAATGATAATCATCCCATACCCCCTAACATCTTGGAATGTTCATGGCGACGTACCTTTTGATGCGCGGGGGGTTGCGTGGCTACAACCAAGTCCATTCACATGGGTTGGTGGAAAGTGTGCACTTTTGCACCACACCACTCCATGGTGTCTGCAGAAAATACGCAATGAATGATGGACATCCCATACCCCCCAACGTCTTGGAATGTTGATGGCGATGTACCTTTTGATGCGCGGGGGGTTGCGTGGCTACAACCAAGTCCATTCACATGGGTTGGTGGAAAGTGTACACTTTTGCATCACACCACTCCATGGTGTCTGCAGAAAATACGCAATGAATGATGGACATCCCATACCCCCCAACATCTTGGAATGTTGATGGCAACGTACCTTTTGCTGCGCGGGGGGTTGCGTGGCTACAACCAAGTCCATTCACATGGTTGGTGAAAAGTGTGCACTTTTGTTCCACGCCACTCCTGGGAGTTAGCAACAACTGTGCAATGCATACTTGACGTCCTAGATCTTTCAGAATCAAAGGATGTTTCTGGCAACTTCTCTATGGTGCGCGGGGGTATGCTTGTCTATAGCCAAGTCCATTCACAAGGTTGGTGAAAAGTGTGCACTTTTGCCCCACGCCACTCCTGGGAGTCAGCAGCAAATATGCAATGAATGATAATCATCCCATACCCCCCAACATCTTGGAATGTTCATGGCGACGCACCTTTTCATGCGCGGGGGGTTGCGTGGCTACAACCAAGTCCATTCACATGGGTTGGTGGAAAGTGTGCACTTTTGCATTACACCACTCCATGGTGTCTGCAGAAAATACGCAATGAATGATGGACATCCCATACCCTCCAACATCTTGGAATGTTGATGGCGACGTACCTTTTGCTGCGCGGGGGGTTGCGTGGCTACAACCAAGTCCATTCACATGGTTGGTGAAAAGTGTGCACTTTTGTTCCACGCCACTCTTGGGAGTTAGCAACAACTGTGCAATGCATACTTGACGTCCTAGATCTTTCAGAATCAAAGGATGTTTCTGGCAACTTCCCTATGGTGCGCGGGGGTATGCTTGTCTATAGCCAAGTCCATTCACAAGGTTGGTGAAAAGTGTGCACTTTTGCCCCACGCCACTCCTGGGAGTCAGCAGCAAATATGCAATGAATGACAATCATCCCATACCCTCCAACATCTTGGAATGTTCATGGCGACGTACCTTTTGATGCGCGGGGGGTTGCGTGGCTACAACCAAGTCCATTCACATGGGTTGGTGGAAAGTGTGCACTTTTGCACCACACCACTCCATGGTGTCTGCAGAAAATACGCAATGGATGATGGACATCCCATACCCCCAACATCTTGGAATGTTCATGGGGACGTACCTTTTGATGCGCAGGGGGTTGCGTGGCTACAACCAAGTCCATTCACATGGGTTGGTGGAAAGTGTACACTTTTGCACCACACCACTCCATGGTGTCTGCAGAAAATACGCAATGGATGATGGACATCCCATACCCCCCAACATCTTTGAATGTTCATGGCGACGTACCTTTTGCTTCGCGGGGGGTTGCGTGGCTACAACCAAGTCCATTCACATGGTTGGTGAAAAGTGTGCACTTTTGTTCCACGCCACTCCTAGGAGTTAGCAACAACTGTGCAATGCATACTTGACGTCCTAGATCTTTCAGAATCAAAGGATGTTTCTGGCAACTTCTCTATGGTGCGCGGGGGTATGCTTGTCTATAGCCAAGTCCATTCACAAGGTTGGTGAAAAGTGTGCACTTTTGCCCCACGCCACTCCTGGGAGTCAGCAGCAAATGTGCAATGAATGATAATCATCCCATACCCTCCAACATCTTGGAATGTTCATGGCGACGTACCTTTTGATGCGCGGGGGGTTGCGTGGCTACAACCAAGTCCATTCACATGGTTGGTGAAAAGTGTGCACTTTTGCCCCACGCCACTCCTGGGAGTCAGCAGCAAATATGCAATGAATGATAATCATCCCATACCCCCTAACATCTTGGAATGTTCATGGCGACGTACCTTTTGATGCGCGGGGGGTTGCGTGGCTACAACCAAGTCCATTCACATGGGTTGGTGGAAAGTGTGCACTTTTGCATTACACCACTCCATGGTGTCTGCAGAAAATACGCAATGAATGATGGACATCTCATACCCCCCAACATCTTTGAATGTTGATGGCAACGTACCTTTTGCTGCGCGGGGGGTTGCGTGGCTACAACCAAGTCCATTCACATGGTTGGTGAAAAGTGTGCACTTTTGTTCCACGCCACTCCTGGGAGTTAGCAACAACTGTGCAATGCATACTTGACGTCCTAGATCTTTCAGAATCAAAGGATGTTTCTGGCAACTTCCCTATGGTGCGCGGGGGTATGCTTGTCTATAGCCAAGTCCATTCACAAGGTTGGTGAAAAGTGTGCACTTTTGCCCCACGCCACTCCTGGGAGTCAGCAGCAAATATGCAATGAATGATAATCATCCCATACCCCCCAACATCTTGGAATGTTCATGGCGACGCACCTTTTCATGCGCGGGGGGTTGCGTGGCTACAACCAAGTCCATTCACATGGGTTGGTGGAAAGTGTGCACTTTTGCATTACACCACTCCATGGTGTCTGCAGAAAATACGCAATGAATGATGGACATCCCATACCCTCCAACATCTTGGAATGTTGATGGCGACGTACCTTTTGCTGCGCGGGGGGTTGCGTGGCTACAACCAAGTCCATTCACATGGTTGGTGAAAAGTGTGCACTTTTGTTCCACGCCACTCTTGGGAGTTAGCAACAACTGTGCAATGCATACTTGACGTCCTAGATCTTTCAGAATCAAAGGATGTTTCTGGCAACTTCCCTATGGTGCGCGGGGGTATGCTTGTCTATAGCCAAGTCCATTCACAAGGTTGGTGAAAAGTGTGCACTTTTGCCCCACGCCACTCCTGGGAGTCAGCAGCAAATATGCAATGAATGATAATCATCCCATACCCTCCAACATCTTGGAATGTTCATGGCGACGTACCTTTTGATGCGCGGGGGGTTGCGTGGCTACAACCAAGTCCATTCACATGGGTTGGTGGAAAGTGTGCACTTTTGCACCACACCACTCCATGGTGTCTGCAGAAAATACGCAATGGATGATGGACATCCCATACCCCCAACATCTTGGAATGTTCATGGGGACGTACCTTTTGATGCGCAGGGGGTTGCGT
This sequence comes from Ulva prolifera, assembly GCA_023078555.1. Classification (NCBI taxonomy): domain Eukaryota; kingdom Viridiplantae; phylum Chlorophyta; class Ulvophyceae; order Ulvales; family Ulvaceae; genus Ulva; species Ulva prolifera. The sequence continues at coordinate 10,592,704 of CM041199.1, read as the reverse complement.
GGCTACAACCAAGTCCATTCACATGGGTTGGTGGAAAGTGTACACTTTTGCACCACACCACTCCATGGTGTCTGCAGAAAATACGCAATGGATGATGGACATCCCATACCCCCCAACATCTTTGAATGTTCATGGCGACGTACCTTTTGCTTCGCGGGGGGTTGCGTGGCTACAACCAAGTCCATTCACATGGTTGGTGAAAAGTGTGCACTTTTGTTCCACGCCACTCCTAGGAGTTAGCAACAACTGTGCAATGCATACTTGACGTCCTAGATCTTTCAGAATCAAAGGATGTTTCTGGCAACTTCCCTATGGTGCGCGGGGGTATGCTTGTCTATAGCCAAGTCCATTCACAAGGTTGGTGAAAAGTGTGCACTTTTGCCCCACGCCACTCCTGGGAGTCAGCAGCAAATGTGCAATGAATGATAATCATCCCATACCCTCCAACATCTTGGAATGTTCATGGCGACGTACCTTTTGATGCGCGGGGGGTTGCGTGGCTACAACCAAGTCCATTCACATGGTTGGTGAAAAGTGTGCACTTTTGCCCCACGCCACTCCTGGGAGTCAGCAGCAAATATGCAATGAATGATAATCATCCCATACCCCCTAACATCTTGGAATGTTCATGGCGACGTACCTTTTGATGCGCGGGGGGTTGCGTGGCTACAACCAAGTCCATTCACATGGGTTGGTGGAAAGTGTGCACTTTTGCACCACACCACTCCATGGTGTCTGCAGAAAATACGCAATGAATGATGGACATCCCATACCCCCCAACATCTTGGAATGTTGATGGCGATGTACCTTTTGATGCGCGGGGGGTTGCGTGGCTACAACCAAGTCCATTCACATGGGTTGGTGGAAAGTGTACACTTTTGCATCACACCACTCCATGGTGTCTGCAGAAAATACGCAATGAATGATGGACATCCCATACCCCCCAACATCTTTTGAATGTTGATGGCAACGTACCTTTTGCTGCGCGGGGGGTTGCGTGGCTACAACCAAGTCCATTCACATGGTTGGTGAAAAGTGTGCACTTTTGTTCCACGCCACTCCTAGGAGTTAGCAACAACTGTGCAATGCATACTTGACGTCCTAGATCTTTCAGAATCAAAGGATGTTTCTGGCAACTTCCCTATGGTGCGCGGGGGTATGCTTGTCTATAGCCAAGTCCATTCACAAGGTTGGTGAAAAGTGTGCACTTTTGCCCCACGCCACTCCTGGGAGTCAGCAGCAAATGTGCAATGAATGATTATCATCCCATACCCTCCAACATCTTGGAATGTTCATGGCGACGTACCTTTTGATGCGCGGGGGGTTGCGTGGCTACAACCAAGTCCATTCACATGGTTGGTGAAAAGTGTGCACTTTTGCCCCACGCCACTCCTGGGAGTCAGCAGCAAAAATGCAATGAATGATAATCATCCCATACCCCCTAACATCTTGGAATGTTCATGGCGACGTACCTTTTGATGCGCGGGGGGTTGCGTGGCTACAACCAAGTCCATTCACATGGGTTGGTGGAAAGTGTGCACTTTTGCACCACACCGCTCCATGGTGTCTGCAGAAAATACGCAATGAATGATGGACATCCCATACCCCCCAACGTCTTGGAATGTTGATGGCGATGTACCTTTTGATGCGCGGGGGGTTGCGTGGCTACAACCAAGTCCATTCACATGGGTTGGTGGAAAGTGTACACTTTTGCATCACACCACTCCATGGTGTCTGCAGAAAATACGCAATGAATGATGGACATCCCATACCCCCCAACATCTTGGAATGTTGATGGCAACGTACCTTTTGCTGCGCGGGGGGTTGCGTGGCTACAACCAAGTCCATTCACATGGTTGGTGAAAAGTGTGCACTTTTGTTCCACGCCACTCCTGGGAGTTAGCAACAACTGTGCAATGCATACTTGACGTCCTAGATCTTTCAGAATCAAAGGATGTTTCTGGCAACTTCTCTATGGTGCGCGGGGGTATGCTTGTCTATAGCCAAGTCCATTCACAAGGTTGGTGAAAAGTGTGCACTTTTGCCCCACGCCACTCCTGGGAGTCAGCAGCAAATATGCAATGAATGATAATCATCCCATACCCCCCAACATCTTGGAATGTTCATGGCGACGCACCTTTTCATGCGCGGGGGGTTGCGTGGCTACAACCAAGTCCATTCACATGGGTTGGTGGAAAGTGTGCACTTTTGCATTACACCACTCCATGGTGTCTGCAGAAAATACGCAATGAATGATGGACATCCCATACCCTCCAACATCTTGGAATGTTGATGGCGACGTACCTTTTGCTGCGCGGGGGGTTGCGTGGCTACAACCAAGTCCATTCACATGGTTGGTGAAAAGTGTGCACTTTTGTTCCACGCCACTCTTGGGAGTTAGCAACAACTGTGCAATGCATACTTGACGTCCTAGATCTTTCAGAATCAAAGGATGTTTCTGGCAACTTCCCTATGGTGCGCGGGGTATGCTTGTCTATAGCCAAGTCCATTCACAAGGTTGGTGAAAAGTGTGCACTTTTGCCCCACGCCACTCCTGGGAGTCAGCAGCAAATATGCAATGAATGATAATCATCCCATACCCTCCAACATCTTGGAATGTTCATGGCGACGTACCTTTTGATGCGCGGGGGGTTGCGTGGCTACAACCAAGTCCATTCACATGGGTTGGTGGAAAGTGTGCACTTTTGCACCACACCACTCCATGGTGTCCTGCAGAAAATACGCAATGGATGATGGACATCCCATACCCCCAACATCTTGGAATGTTCATGGGGACGTACCTTTTGATGCGCAGGGGGTTGCGTGGCTACAACCAAGTCCATTCACATGGGTTGGTGGAAAGTGTACACTTTTGCACCACACCACTCCATGGTGTCTGCAGAAAATACGCAATGGATGATGGACATCCCATACCCCCCCAACATCTTTGAATGTTCATGGCGACGTACCTTTTGCTTCGCGGGGGGGTTGCGTGGCTACAACCAAGTCCATTCACATGGTTGGTGAAAAGTGTGCACTTTTGTTCCACGCCACTCCTAGGAGTTAGCAACAACTGTGCAATGCATACTTGACGTCCTAGATCTTTCAGAATCAAAGGATGTTTCTGGCAACTTCTCTATGGTGCGCGGGGGTATGCTTGGTCTATAGCCAAGTCCATTCACAAGGTTGGTGAAAAGTGTGCACTTTTGCCCCACGCCACTCCTGGGACGTCAGCAGCAATGTGCAATGAATGATAATCATCCCATACCCTCCAACATCCTTGGAATGTTCCTGGCGACGGACCTTTTGATGCGCGGGGGGGTTGCGTGGCTACAACCAAGTCCATTCACATGGTTTGGTGAAAAGTGTGCACTTATTGCCCCACGCCAACCCCTCCTGGGAGTCAGCAGCAAATATGCAATGAATGATAATCATCCCATACCCCCTAACATCTTGGAATGTTCATGGCGACGTACCTTTTGATGCGCGGGGGGTTGCGTGGCTACAACCAAGTCCATTCACATGGGTTGGTGGAAAGTGTGCACTTTTGCATTACACCACTCCATGGTGTCTGCAGAAAATACGCAATGAATGATGGACATCTCATACCCCCCAACATCTTTGAATGTTGATGGCAACGTACCTTTTGATGCGCGGGGGGTTGCGTGGCTACAACCAAGTCCATTCACATGGTTGGTGAAAAGTGTGCACTTTTGTTCCACGCCACTCCTGGGAGTTAGCAACAACTGTGCAATGCATACTTGACGTCCTAGATCTTTCAGAATCAAAGGATGTTTCTGGCAACTTCCCTATGGTGCGCGGGGGTATGCTTGTCTATAGCCAAGTCCATTCACAAGGTTGGTGAAAAGTGTGCACTTTGCCCCACGCCACTCCTGGGAGTCAGCAGCAAATATGCNCCCCTAACCCCTAACCCTAACCCCTAACCCCTAACCCCTAACCCCTAACCCCTAACCCCTAACCCCTAACCCCTAACCCCTAACCCCTAACCCCTAACCCCTAACCCCTAAACCCCTAACCCCTAACCCCTAACCCCTAACCCCTAACCCCCTACCCCTAACCCCTAACCCCTACCCCCTAACCCCTAACCCCTAACCCCTAACCCCTAAACCCCTAACCCCCAACCCCTAAACACCCTAACCCCTAACCCCTAACCCTAACCCCTAACCCCTAACCCTAACCCATAACACCTAACCCATAACCACTAACGCCCTAACCCCTAACCCCTACCCACCCCTAACCCCTAACACCCTACAACCCTAACCCGAACCCCTAACCCCTAACCCCTAACCCCTAACCCCTAACCCTAACCCCTACCCCTAACCAAACCCCTACCCCCTAACCTCCTAACCCCTAACCCCTGAACCCCTAACCCCTAACACCCCTACCCCTACCCCCCTAACCCCTAACCCAACCCCTAACCCCTAACCCCTAACCCCCTAACCCTAACCCCCTAAAACCCCTAACCCCTAACCCCTAACCCCTAAACACTAACCCCTAACCCCTAACCCCTAACCCCTAACCCCTAACCCCTACCCCCCTAAGCCCCTAACCCCTAACCCCTAACAACTAAACCCCTAACCCCTAACCCCTAAACACCTAACACCTAACCCCTAACCACTAACCCCTAACCCTAACCCCTAACCCCCCTAACCCCTAACACCAACCCCTAACCCCTAACACCCTAACCCCTAACCCATAACCCCAAACCCCTAACCCCTAACCCCTAACCCCTACCCCTAACCCCTAACCCCTACCCCTAACCCCTAACCCCCTAACCCCCTAACCCTACCCTAAACCCCTACCCCTACACCCCTAACCCCTAACCCCTAACCCCTAACCCCCTAACCCCAAACCCTAACCCCTAACCCTAACCCGACCCCTAAACCCCTAACCCCTAACCCACCCCTACCCCCCTAACCCCTAACCCCTAACCCCTAACCCCTAACCCCTCACCCCTAACCCCTAACCCCTAACCCCTAACCCCTAACCCCTAACCCCTAACCCCTAACCCCTAACCCCTAACCCCTAACCCCTAACCCCTAACCCCTAACCCCTAACCCCTAACCCCTAACCCCTAACCCCTAACCCCTAACCCCTAACCCCTAACCCCTAACCCCTAACCCCTAACCCCTAACCCCTAACCCCTAACCCCAAGTCCATTCACATGGGTTGGTGGAAAGTGTGCAGTTTTGCACCACACCACGCCATGGTGTCTGCAGAAAATATGCAATGCATGATGGACATCCCATGCCCCCCAACATCTTGGAATGTTCATGTAGTCGTACCTTTGATGTGCGGGGGGTTGCGTGGCTGCAACCAAGTCCGTTCACATGGGTTGGTGGAAAGTGTGCACTTTTGCATTACACCACTCCATGGTGTCTGCAGAAAATACGCAATGAATGATGGACATCCCATACCCCCCAACATCTTGGAATGTTGATGGCGACGTACCTTTTGCTGCGCGGGGGGTTGCGTGGCTACAACCAAGTCCATTCACATGGGTTGGTGGAAAGTGTGCAGTTTTGCACCACACCACGCCATGGTGTCTGCAGAAAATACGCAATGCATGATGGACATCCCATACCCCCCAACATCTTGGAATGTTGATGGCGACGTACCATTTGCTGCGCGGGGGGTTGCGTGGCTACAACCGAGTCCATTCACATGGTTGGTGAAAAGTGTGCACTTTTGTTCCACACCACTCCTGGGAGTTAGCAACAACTGTGCAATGCATACTTGACGTCCTAGATCTTTCAGAATCAAAGGATGTTTCTGGCAACTTCCCTATTGTGCGCGGGGGTATGCTTGTCTATAGCCAAGTCCATTCACATGGTTGGTGAAAAGTGTGCACTTTTGCCCCACGCCACTCCTGGGAGTCAGCAGCAAATATGCAATGAATGATAATCATCCCATACCCCCCAACATCTTGGAATGTTCATGGCGACGTACCTTTTCATGCGCGGGGGGTTGCGTGGCTACAACCAAGTCCATTCACATGGGCTGGTGGAAAGTGTGCACTTTTGCACCACACCACGCCATGGTGTCTGCAGAAAATACGCAATGAATGATAATCATCCCATACCCCCCAACATCTTGGAATGTTCATGGCGACGTACCTTTTCATGCGCGGGGGGTTGCGTGGCTACAACCAAGTCCATTCACATGTGTTGGTGGAAAGTGTATATTTTTGCACCACACCACTCCATGGTGTCTGCAGAAAATACGCAATGGATGATGGACATCCCATACCCCCCGACATCTTTGAATGTTCATGGGGACGTACCTTTTGATGCGCGGGGGGTTGCGTGGCTACAACCAAGTCCATTCACATGGGTTGGTGGAAAGTGTGCACTTTTGCACCACACCACTCCATGGTGTCTGCAGAAAATACGCAATGAATGATGGACATCCCATACCCCCCAACATCTTGGAATGTTGATGGCGATGTACCTTTTGATGCGCGGGGGGTTGCGTGGCTACAACCAAGTCCATTCACATGGTTGGTGAAAAGTGTGCACTTTTGTTCCACACCACTCCTGGGAGTTAGCAACAACTGTGCAATGCATACTTGACGTCCTAGATCTTTCAGAATCAAAGGATGTTTCTGGCAACTTCCCTATGGTGCGCGGGGGTATGCTTGTCTATAGCCAAGTCCATTCACATGGTTGGTGAAAAGTGTGCACTTTTGCCCCACGCCACTCCTGGGAGTCAGCAGCAAATATGCAATGAATGATAATCATCCCATACCCCCCAACATCTTGGAATGTTCATGGCGACGTACCTTTTCATGCGCGGGGGGTTGCGTGGCTACAACCAAGTCCATTCACATGGGTTGGTGGAAAGTGTGCACTTTTGCACCACACCACTCCATGGTGTCTGCAGAAAATACGCAATGAATGATGGACATCCCATGCCTCCCAACATCTTGGAATGTTCATGTCGTCGTACCTTTGATGTGCGGGGGGGTTGCGTGGCTGCAACCAAGTCCGTTCACATGGGTTGGTGGAAAGTGTGCACTTTTGCATTACACCACTCCATGGTGTCTGCAGAAAATACGCAATGAATGATGGACATCCCATACCCTCCAACATCTTGGAATGTTGATGGCGACGTACCTTTTGCTGCGCGGGGGTTTGCGTGGCTACAACCAAGTCCATTCACATGGTTGGTGAAAAGTGTGCACTTTTGTTCCACGCCACTCCTGGGAGTTAGCAACAACTGTGCAATGCATACTTGACGTCCTAGATCTTTCAGAATCAAAGGATGTTTCTGGCAACTTCCCTATGGTGCGCGGGGGTATGCTTGTCTATAGCCAAGTCCATTCACATGGTTGGTGAAAAGTGTGCACTTTTGCCCCACGCCACTCTTGGGAGTCACCAGCAAATATGCAATGAATGATAATCATCCCATACCCCCCAACATCTTGGAATGTTCATGGCAACGTACCTTTTGCTGCGCGGGGGGTTGCGTGGCTACAACCAAGTCCATTCACATTGGTTGGTGGAAAGTGTGCATTTTTGCACCACACCACTCCATGGTGTCTGCAGAAAATACGCAATGAATGATGGACATCCCATACCCCCCAACATCTTTGAATGTTCATGTCGACGTACCTTTTGATGCGCGGGGGGTTGCGTGGCTACAACCAAGTCCATTCACATGGGTTGGTGGAAAGTGTGCACTTTTGCACCACACCACTCCATGGTGTCTGCAGAAAATACGCAATGAATGATGGACATCCCATACCCCCCAACATCTTGGAATGTTGATGGCAACGTACCTTTTGATGCGCGGGGGGTTGCGTGGCTACAACCAAGTCCATTCACATGGTTGGTGAAAAGTGTACACTTTTGCACCACACCACGCCATGGTGTCTGCAGAAAATACGCAATGAATGATGGACATCCCATACCCCCCAACATCTTGGAATGTTGATGGCAACGTACCTTTTGCTGCGCGGGGGGTTGCGTGGCTACAACCAAGTCCATTCACATTGGTTGGTGGAAAGTGTGCATTTTTGCACCACACCACTCCATGGTGTCTGCAGAAAATACGCAATGAATGATGGACATCCCATACCCCCCAACATCTTTGAATGTTCATGTCGACGTACCTTTTGATGCGCGGGGGGTTGCGTGGCTACAACCAAGTCCATTCACATGGGTTGGTGGAAAGTGTGCACTTTTGCACCACACCACTCCATGGTGTCTGCAGAAAATACGCAATGAATGATGGACATCCCATACCCCCCAACATCTTGGAATGTTGATGGCAACGTACCTTTTGATGCGCGGGGGGTTGCGTGGCTACAACCAAGTCCATTCACATGGGTTGGTGGAAAGTGTACACTTTTGCACCACACCACGCCATGGTGTCTGCAGAAAATACGCAATGAATGATGGACATCCCATACCCCCCAACATCTTGGAATGTTGATGGCAACGTACCTTTTGCTGCGCGTGGGGTTGCGTGGCTACAACCAAGTCCATTCACATTGGTTGGTGGAAAGTGTGCATTTTTGCACCACACCACTCCATGGTGTCTGCAGAAAATACGCAATGAATGATGGACATCCCATACCCCCCAACATCTTTGAATGTTCATGTCGACGTACCTTTGATGTGCGGGGGGTTGCGTGGCTGCAACCAAGTCCGTTCACATGGGTTGGTGGAAAGTGTGCACTTTTGCATTACACCACTCCATGGTGTCTGCAGAAAATACGCAATGAATGATGGACATCCCATACCCCCCAACATCTTGGAATGTTGATGGCGACGTACCTTTTGCTGCGCGGGGGGTTGCGTGGCTACAACCAAGTCCATTCACATGGGTTGGTGGAAAGTGTGCAGTTTTGCACCACACCACGCCATGGTGTCTGCAGAAAATATGCAATGCATGATGGACATCCCATGCCCCCCAACATCTTGGAATGTTCATGTAGTCGTACCTTTGATGTGCGGGGGGTTGCGTGGCTGCAACCAAGTCCGTTCACATGGGTTGGTGGAAAGTGTGCACTTTTGCATTACACCACTCCATGGTGTCTGCAGAAAATACGCAATGAATGATGGACATCCCATACCCCCCAACATCTTGGAATGTTGATGGCGACGTACCTTTTGCTGCGCGGGGGGTTGCGTGGCTACAACCAAGTCCATTCACATGGGTTGGTGGAAAGTGTGCAGTTTTGCACCACACCACGCCATGGTGTCTGCAGAAAATACGCAATGCATGATGGACATCCCATACCCCCCAACATCTTGGAATGTTGATGGCGACGTACCATTTGCTGCGCGGGGGGTTGCGTGGCTACAACCGAGTCCATTCACATGGTTGGTGAAAAGTGTGCACTTTTGTTCCACACCACTCCTGGGAGTTAGCAACAACTGTGCAATGCATACTTGACGTCCTAGATCTTTCAGAATCAAAGGATGTTTCTGGCAACTTCCCTATTGTGCGCGGGGGTATGCTTGTCTATAGCCAAGTCCATTCACATGGTTGGTGAAAAGTGTGCACTTTTGCCCCACGCCACTCCTGGGAGTCAGCAGCAAATATGCAATGAATGATAATCATCCCATACCCCCCAACATCTTGGAATGTTCATGGCGACGTACCTTTTCATGCGCGGGGGGTTGCGTGGCTACAACCAAGTCCATTCACATGGGTTGGTGGAAAGTGTGCACTTTTGCACCACACCACTCCATGGTGTCTGCAGAAAATACGCAATGAATGATGGACATCCCATGCCTCCCAACATCTTGGAATGTTCATGTCGTCGTACCTTTGATGTGCGGGGGGTTGCGTGGCTGCAACCAAGTCCGTTCACATGGGTTGGTGGAAAGTGTGCACTTTTGCATTACACCACTCCATGGTGTCTGCAGAAAATATGCAATGAATAATAATCATCCCATACCCCCCAACATCTTGGAATGTTCATGGCGACGTACCTTTTGCTGCGCGGGGGGTTGCGTGGCTACAACCAAGTCCATTCACATGGGTTGGTGGAAAGTGTGCAGTTTTGCACCACACCACGCCATGGTGTCTGCAGAAAATACGCAATGCATGATGGACATCCCATACCCCCCAACATCTTGGAATGTTGATGGCGACGTACCATTTGCTGCGCGGGGGGTTGCGTGGCTACAACCGAGTCCATTCACATGGTTGGTGAAAAGTGTGCACTTTTGTTCCACACCACTCCTGGGAGTTAGCAACAACTGTGCAATGCATACTTGACGTCCTAGATCTTTCAGAATCAAAGGATGTTTCTGGCAACTTCCCTATTGTGCGCGGGGGTATGCTTGTCTATAGCCAAGTCCATTCACATGGTTGGTGAAAAGTGTGCACTTTTGCCCCACGCCACTCCTGGGAGTCAGCAGCAAATATGCAATGAATGATAATCATCCCATACCCCCCAACATCTTGGAATGTTCATGGCGACGTACCTTTTCATGCGCGGGGGGTTGCGTGGCTACAACCAAGTCCATTCACATGGTTGGTGAAAAGTGTGCACTTTTGCCCCACGCCACTCCTGGGAGTCAGCAGCAAATATGCAATGAATGATAATCATCCCATACCCCCCAACATCTTGGAATGTTGATGGCGACGTACCTTTTGCTGCGCGGGGGGTTGCGTGGCTACAACCAAGTCCATTCACATGGGCTGGTGGAAAGTGTGCACTTTTGCACCACACCACGCCATGGTGTCTGCAGAAAATACGCAATGAATGATAATCATCCCATACCCCCCAACATCTTGGAATGTTCATGGCGACGTACCTTTTCATGCGCGGGGGGTTGCGTGGCTACAACCAAGTCCATTCACATGTGTTGGTGGAAAGTGTATATTTTTGCACCACACCACTCCATGGTGTCTGCAGAAAATACGCAATGGATGATGGACATCCCATACCCCCCGACATCTTTGAATGTTCATGGGGACGTACCTTTTGATGCGCGGGGGGTTGCGTGGCTACAACCAAGTCCATTCACATGGGTTGGTGGAAAGTGTGCACTTTTGCACCACACCACTCCATGGTGTCTGCAGAAAATACGCAATGAATGATGGACATCCCATACCCCCCAACATCTTGGAATGTTGATGGCGATGTACCTTTTGATGCGCGGGGGGTTGCGTGGCTACAACCAAGTCCATTCACATGGTTGGTGAAAAGTGTGCACTTTTGTTCCACACCACTCCTGGGAGTTAGCAACAACTGTGCAATGCATACTTGACGTCCTAGATCTTTCAGAATCAAAGGATGTTTCTGGCAACTTCCCTATGGTGCGCGGGGGTATGCTTGTCTATAGCCAAGTCCATTCACATGGTTGGTGAAAAGTGTGCACTTTTGCCCCACGCCACTCCTGGGAGTCAGCAGCAAATATGCAATGAATGATAATCATCCCATACCCCCCAACATCTTGGAATGTTCATGGCGACGTACCTTTTCATGCGCGGGGGGTTGCGTGGCTACAACCAAGTCCATTCACATGGGTTGGTGGAAAGTGTGCACTTTTGCACCACACCACTCCATGGTGTCTGCAGAAAATACGCAATGAATGATGGACATCCCATGCCTCCCAACATCTTGGAATGTTCATGTCGTCGTACCTTTGATGTGCGGGGGGGTTGCGTGGCTGCAACCAAGTCCGTTCACATGGGTTGGTGGAAAGTGTGCACTTTTGCATTACACCACTCCATGGTGTCTGCAGAAAATACGCAATGGATGATGGACATCCAATACCCCCCAACATCTTTGAATGTTCATGGGGACGTACCTTTTGATGCGCGGGGGGTTGCGTGGCTACAACCAAGTCCATTCACATGGGTTGGTGGAAAGTGTTCACTTTTGCACCACACCACTCCATGGTGTCTGCAGAAAATACGCAATGAATGATGGACATCCCATGCCTCCCAACATCTTGGAATGTTCATGTCGTCGTACCTTTGATGTGCGGGGGGGGTTGCGTGGCTGCAACCAAGTCCGTTCACATGGGTTGGTGGAAAGTGTGCACTTTTGCATTACACCACTCCATGGTGTCTGCAGAAAATACGCAATGAATGATGGACATCCCATACCCTCCAACATCTTGGAATGTTGATGGCGACGTACCTTTTGCTGCGCGGGGGTTTGCGTGGCTACAACCAAGTCCATTCACATGGTTGGTGAAAAGTGTGCACTTTTGTTCCACGCCACTCCTGGGAGTTAGCAACAACTGTGCAATGCATACTTGACGTCCTACATCTTTCAGAATCAAAGGATGTTTCTGGCAACTTCCCTATGGTGCGCGGGGGTATGCTTGTCTATAGCCAAGTCCATTCACATGGTTGGTGAAAAGTGTGCACTTTTGCCCCACGCCACTGGTTGGTGAAAAGTGTGCACTTTTGCCCCACGCCACTCCTGGGAGTCAGCAGCAAATACGCAATGAATGATGGACATCCCATACCCCCCAACATCTTTGAATGTTCATGGCGACGTACCTTTTCATGCGCGGGGGGTTGCGTGGCTACAACCAAGTCCATTCACATGGGTTGGTGGAAAGTGTGCACTTTTGCACCACACCACTCCATGGTGTCTGCAGAAAATACGCAATGGATGATGGACATCCAATACCCCCCAACATCTTTGAATGTTCATGGGGACGTACCTTTTGATGCGCGGGGGGTTGCGTGGCTACAACCAAGTCCATTCACATGGGTTGGTGGAAAGTGTTCACTTTTGCACCACACCACTCCATGGTGTCTGCAGAAAATACGCAATGAATGATGGACATCCCATGCCTCCCAACATCTTGGAATGTTCATGTCGTCGTACCTTTGATGTGCGGGGGGGGTTGCGTGGCTGCAACCAAGTCCGTTCACATGGGTTGGTGGAAAGTGTGCACTTTTGCATTACACCACTCCATGGTGTCTGCAGAAAATACGCAATGAATGATGGACATCCCATACCCTCCAACATCTTGGAATGTTGATGGCGACGTACCTTTTGCTGCGCGGGGGTTTGCGTGGCTACAACCAAGTCCATTCACATGGTTGGTGAAAAGTGTGCACTTTTGTTCCACGCCACTCCTGGGAGTTAGCAACAACTGTGCAATGCATACTTGACGTCCTACATCTTTCAGAATCAAAGGATGTTTCTGGCAACTTCCCTATGGTGCGCGGGGGTATGCTTGTCTATAGCCAAGTCCATTCACATGGTTGGTGAAAAGTGTGCACTTTTGCCCCACGCCACTGGTTGGTGAAAAGTGTGCACTTTTGCCCCACGCCACTCCTGGGAGTCAGCAGAAAATACGCAATGGATGATGGACATCCCATACCCCCCAACATCTTTGAATGTTCATGGGGACGTACCTTTTCATGCGCGGGGGGTTGCGTGGCTACAACCAAGTCCATTCACATGGGTTGGTGGAAAGTGTGCTCTTTTGCACCACACCACTCCATGGTGTCTGCAGAAAATACGCAATGGATGATGGACATCCAATACCCCCCAACATCTTTGAATGTTCATGGGGACGTACCTTTTGATGCGCGGGGGGTTGCGTGGCTACAACCAAGTCCATTCACATGGGTTGGTGGAAAGTGTGCACTTTTGCACCACACCACTCCATGGTGTCTGCAGAAAATACGCAATGAATGATGGACATCCCATACCCCCCAACATCTTGGAATGTTGATGGCGACGTACCTTTTGATGCGCAGGGGGTGCGTGGGTACAACCAAGTCCATTCACATGGGTTGGTGGAAAGTGTGCACTTTTGCACCACACCACTCCATGGTGTCTGCAGAAAATACGCAATGAATGATGGACATCCCATACCCCCCAACATCTTGGAATGTTGATCGCGATGTACCTTTTGATGCGCGGGGGGTTGCGTGGCTACAACCAAGTCCATTCACATGGTTGGTGAAAAGTGTGCACTTTTGTTCCACACCACTCCTGGGAGTTAGCAACAACTGTGCAATGCATACTTGACGTCCTAGATCTTTCAGAATCAAAGGATGTTTCTGGCAACTTCCCTATGGTGCGCGGGGGTATGCTTGTCTATAGCCAAGTCCATTCACATGGTTGGTGAAAAGTGTGCACTTTTGCCCCACGCCACTCCTGGGAGTCAGCAGCAAATATGCAATGAATGATAATCATCCCATACCCCCCAACATCTTGGAATGTTCATGGCGACGTACCTTTTCATGCGCGGGGGGTTGCGTGGCTACAACCAAGTCCATTCACATGGGTTGGTGGAAAGTGTGCACTTTTGCACCACACCACTCCATGGTGTCTGCAGAAAATACGCAATGAATGATGGACATCCCATGCCTCCCAACATCTTGGAATGTTCATGTCGTCGTACCTTTGATGTGCGGGGGGGTTGCGTGGCTGCAACCAAGTCCGTTCACATGGGTTGGTGGAAAGTGTGCACTTTTGCATTACACCACTCCATGGTGTCTGCAGAAAATACGCAATGGATGATGGACATCCAATACCCCCCAACATCTTTGAATGTTCATGGGGACGTACCTTTTGATGCGCGGGGGGTTGCGTGGCTACAACCAAGTCCATTCACATGGGTTGGTGGAAAGTGTTCACTTTTGCACCACACCACTCCATGGTGTCTGCAGAAAATACGCAATGAATGATGGACATCCCATGCCTCCCAACATCTTGGAATGTTCATGTCGTCGTACCTTTGATGTGCGGGGGGGGTTGCGTGGCTGCAACCAAGTCCGTTCACATGGGTTGGTGGAAAGTGTGCACTTTTGCATTACACCACTCCATGGTGTCTGCAGAAAATACGCAATGAATGATGGACATCCCATACCCTCCAACATCTTGGAATGTTGATGGCGACGTACCTTTTGCTGCGCGGGGGTTTGCGTGGCTACAACCAAGTCCATTCACATGGTTGGTGAAAAGTGTGCACTTTTGTTCCACGCCACTCCTGGGAGTTAGCAACAACTGTGCAATGCATACTTGACGTCCTACATCTTTCAGAATCAAAGGATGTTTCTGGCAACTTCCCTATGGTGCGCGGGGGTATGCTTGTCTATAGCCAAGTCCATTCACATGGTTGGTGAAAAGTGTGCACTTTTGCCCCACGCCACTGGTTGGTGAAAAGTGTGCACTTTTGCCCCACGCCACTCCTGGGAGTCAGCAGCAAATACGCAATGAATGATGGACATCCCATACCCCCCAACATCTTTGAATGTTCATGGCGACGTACCTTTTCATGCGCGGGGGGTTGCGTGGCTACAACCAAGTCCATTCACATGGGTTGGTGGAAAGTGTGCACTTTTGCACCACACCACTCCATGGTGTCTGCAGAAAATACGCAATGGATGATGGACATCCAATACCCCCCAACATCTTTGAATGTTCATGGGGACGTACCTTTTGATGCGCGGGGGGTTGCGTGGCTACAACCAAGTCCATTCACATGGGTTGGTGGAAAGTGTTCACTTTTGCACCACACCACTCCATGGTGTCTGCAGAAAATACGCAATGAATGATGGACATCCCATGCCTCCCAACATCTTGGAATGTTCATGTCGTCGTACCTTTGATGTGCGGGGGGGGTTGCGTGGCTGCAACCAAGTCCGTTCACATGGGTTGGTGGAAAGTGTGCACTTTTGCATTACACCACTCCATGGTGTCTGCAGAAAATACGCAATGAATGATGGACATCCCATACCCTCCAACATCTTGGAATGTTGATGGCGACGTACCTTTTGCTGCGCGGGGGTTTGCGTGGCTACAACCAAGTCCATTCACATGGTTGGTGAAAAGTGTGCACTTTTGTTCCACGCCACTCCTGGGAGTTAGCAACAACTGTGCAATGCATACTTGACGTCCTAGATCTGTCAGAATCAAAGGATGTTTCTGGCAACTTCCCTATGGTGCGCGGGGGTATGCTTGTCTATAGCCAAGTCCATTCACAAGGTTGGTGAAAAGTGTGCACTTTTGCCCCACGCCACTCCTGGGAGTCAGCAGCAAATATGCAATGAATGATAATCATCCCATACCCTCCAACATCTTGGAATGTTCATGGCGACGTACCTTTTGATCCGCGGGGGGTTGCGTGGCTACAACCAAGTCCATTCACATGGTTGGTGAAAAGTGTGCACTTTTGCCCCACGCCAATCCTGGGAGTCAGCAGCAAATATGCAATGAACGATAATCATCCCATACCCCCCAACATCTTGGAATGTTCATGGCGACGTACCTTTTGATGCGCGGGGGGTTGCGTGGCTACAACCAAGTCCATTCACATGGTTGGTGAAAAGTGTGCACTTTTGTTCCACGCCACTCCTGGAAGTTAGCAACAACTGTGAAATGCATACTTGACGTCCTAGATCTTTCAGAATCAAAGGATGTTTCTGGCAACTTCCCTATGGTGCGCGGGGGTATGCTTGTCTATAGCCAAGTCCATTCACATGGTTGGTGAAAAGTGTGCACTTTTGCCCCACGCCACTCCTGGGAGTCACCAGCAAATATGCAATGAATGATAATCATCCCATACCCCCCAACATCTTGGAATGTTCATGGCGACGTACCTTTTCATGCGCGGGGGGTTGCGTGGCTACAACCAAGTCCATTCACATGGTTGGTGAAAAGTGTGCACTTTTGCCCCACGCCACTCCTGGGAGTCAGCAGCAAATATGCAATGAACGATAATCATCCCATACCCCCCAACATCTTGGAATGTTCATGGCGACGTACCTTTTGATGCGCGGGGGGTTGCGTGGCTACAACCAAGTCCATTCACATGGGTTGGTGGAAAGTGTGCACTTTTGCACCACACCACTCCATGGTGTCTGCAGAAAATACGCAATGGATGATGGACATCCAATACCCCCCAACATCTTTGAATGTTCATGGGGACGTACCTTTTGATGCGCGGGGGGTTGCGTGGCTACAACCAAGTCCATTCACATGGGTTGGTGGAAAGTGTATATTTTTGCACCACACCACTCCATGGTGTCTGCAGAAAATACGCAATGGATGATGGACATCCAATACCCCCCAACATCTTTGAATGTTCATGGGGACGTACCTTTTGATGCGCGGGGGGTTGCGTGGCTACAATCAAGTCCATTCACATGGGTTGGTGGAAAGTGTGCACTTTTGCACCACACCACTCCATGGTGTCTGCAGAAAATACGCAATGAATGATGGACATCCCATACCCCCCAACATCTTGGAATGTTGATGGCGACGTACCTTTTGATGCGCAGGGGGTGCGTGGGTACAACCAAGTCTATTCACATGGGTTGGTGGAAAGTGTGCACTTTTGTTCCACGCCACTCCTGGAAGTTAGCAACAACTGTGAAATGCATACTTGACGTCCTAGATCTTTCAGAATCAAAGGATGTTTCTGGCAACTTCCCTATGGTGCGCGGGGGTATGCTTGTCTATAGCCAAGTCCATTCACAAGGTTGGTGAAAAGTGTGCACTTTTGCCCCACGCCACTCCTGGGAGTCAGCAGCAAATATGCAATGAATGATAATCATCCCATACCCTCCAACATCTTGGAATGTTCATGGCGACGTACCTTTTGATGCGCGGGGGGTTGCGTGGCTACAACCAAGTCCATTCACATGGTTGGTGAAAAGTGTGCACTTTTGCCCCACGCCACTCCTGGGAGTCAGCAGCAAATATGCAATGAACGATAATCATCCCATACCCCCCAACATCTTGGAATGTTCATGGCGACGTACCTTTTGATGCGCGGGGGGTTGCGTGGCTACAACCAAGTCCATTCACATGGTTGGTGAAAAGTGTGCACTTTTGTTCCACGCCACTCCTGGAAGTTAGCAACAACTGTGAAATGCATACTTGACGTCCTAGATCTTCCAGAATCAAAGGATGTTTCTGGCAACTTCCCTATGGTGCGCGGGGGTATGCTTGTCTATAGCCAAGTCCATTCACAAGGTTGGTGAAAAGTGTGCACTTTTGCCCCACGCCACTCCTGGGAGTCAGCAGCAAATATGCAATGAATGATAATCATCCCATACCCCCCAACATCTTGGAATGTTCATGGCGACGTACCTTTTGATGCGCGGGGGGTTGCGTGGCTACAACCAAGTCCATTCACATGGTTGGTGAAAAGTGTGCACTTTTGCCCCACGCCACTCCTGGGAGTCAGCAGCAAATATGCAATGAACGATAATCATCCCATACCCCCCAACATCTTGGAATGTTCATGGCGACGTACCTTTTGATGCGCGGGGGGTTGCGTGGCTACAACCAAGTCCATTCACATGGTTGGTGAAAAGTGTGCACTTTTGTTCCACGCCACTCCTGGAAGTTAGCAACAACTGTGAAATGCATACTTGACGTCCTAGATCTTTCAGAATCAAAGGATGTTTCTGGCAACTTCCCTATGGTGCGCGGGGGTATGCTTGTCTATAGCCAAGTCCATTCACATGGTTGGTGAAAAGTGTGCACTTTTGCCCCACGCCACTCCTGGGAGTCACCAGCAAATATGCAATGAATGATAATCATCCCATACCCCCCAACATCTTGGAATGTTCATGGCGACGTACCTTTTCATGCGCGGGGGGTTGCGTGGCTACAACCAAGTCCATTCACATGGTTGGTGAAAAGTGTGCACTTTTGCCCCACGCCACTCCTGGGAGTCAGCAGCAAATATGCAATGAACGATAATCATCCCATACCCCCCAACATCTTGGAATGTTCATGGCGACGTACCTTTTGATGCGCGGGGGGTTGCGTGGCTACAACCAAGTCCATTCACATGGGTTGGTGGAAAGTGTGCACTTTTGCACCACACCACTCCATGGTGTCTGCAGAAAATACGCAATGGATGATGGACATCCAATACCCCCCAACATCTTTGAATGTTCATGGGGACGTACCTTTTGATGCGCGGGGGGTTGCGTGGCTACAACCAAGTCCATTCACATGGGTTGGTGGAAAGTGTATATTTTTGCACCACACCACTCCATGGTGTCTGCAGAAAATACGCAATGGATGATGGACATCCCATACCCCCCGACATCTTTGAATGTTCATGGGGACGTACCTTTTGATGCGCGGGGGGTTGCGTGGCTACAACCAAGTCCATTCACATGGGTTGGTGGAAAGTGTGCACTTTTGCACCACACCACTCCATGGTGTCTGCAGAAAATACGCAATGAATGATGGACATCCCATACCCCCCAACATCTTGGAATGTTGATGGCGATGTACCTTTTGATGCGCGGGGGGTTGCGTGGCTACAACCAAGTCCATTCACATGGTTGGTGAAAAGTGTGCACTTTTGTTCCACGCCACTCCTGGGAGTTAGCAACAACTGTGCAATGCATACTTGACGTCCTAGATCTTTCAGAATCAAAGGATGTTTTTGGCAACTTCCCTATTGTGCGCGGGGGTATGCTTGTCTATAGCCAAGTCCATTCACATGGTTGGTGAAAAGGGTGCACTTTTTGCCCCACGCCACTGGTTGGTGAAAAGTGTGCACTTTTGCCCCACGCCACTCCTGGGAGTCAGCAGCAAATACGCAATGAATGATGGACATCCCATACCCCCCAACATCTTGGAATGTTCATGGCGACGTACCTTTTGATGCGCGGGGGGTTGCGTGGCTACAACCAAGTCCATTCACATGGTTTGGTGGAAAGTGTGCACTTTTGCACCACACCACTCCATGGTGTCTGCAGAAAATACGCAATGGATGATGGACATCCAATACCCCCCAACATCTTTGAATGTTCATGGGGACGTACCTTTTGATGCGCGGGGGGTTGCGTGGCTACAACCAAGTCCATTCACATGGGTTGGTGGAAAGTGTATATTTTTGCACCACACCACTCCATGGTGTCTGCAGAAAATACGCAATGGATGATGGACATCCCATACCCCCCGACATCTTTGAATGTTCATGGGGACGTACCTTTTGATGCGCGGGGGGTTGCGTGGCTACAACCAAGTCCATTCACATGGGTTGGTGGAAAGTGTTCACTTTTGCACCACACCACTCCATGGTGTCTGCAGAAAATACGCAATGAATGATGGACATCCCATACCCCCCAACATCTTGGAATGTTGATGGCGACGTACCTTTTGATGCGCAGGGGGTGCGTGGGTACAACCAAGTCCATTCACATGGGTTGGTGGAAAATGTGCACTTTTGCACCACACCACGCCATGGTGTCTGCAGAAAATACGCAATGGATGATGGACATCCCATACCCCCCAACATCTTTGAATGTTCATGGGGACGTACCTTTTGATGCGCGGGGGGTTGCGTGGCTACAACCAAGTCCATTCACATGGGTTGGTGGAAAGTGTGCTCTTTTGCACCACACCACTCCATGGTGTCTGCAGAAAATACGCAATGGATGATGGACATCCAATACCCCCCAACATCTTTGAATGTTCATGGGGACGTACCTTTTGATGCGCGGGGGGTTGCGTGGCTACAACCAAGTCCATTCACATGGGTTGGTGGAAAGTGTGCACTTTTGCACCACACCACTCCATGGTGTCTGCAGAAAATACGCAATGAATGATGGACATCCCATACCCCCCAACATCTTGGAATGTTGATGGCGACGTACCTTTTGATGCGCAGGGGGTGCGTGGGTACAACCAAGTCCATTCACATGGGTTGGTGGAAAATGTGCACTTTTGCACCACACCACGCCATGGTGTCTGCAGAAAATACGCAATGAATGATGGACATCCCATACCCCCCAACATCTTGGAATGTTGATCGCGATGTACCTTTTGCTGCGCGGGGGGTTGCGTGGCTACAACCAAGTCCATTCACATGGGTTGGTGGAAAGTGTGCACTTTTGCACCACACCACGCCATGGTGTCTGCAGAAAATACGCAATGAATGATGGACATCCCATACCCCCCAAAATCTTGGAATGTTGATGGCGACGTACCTTTTGCTGCGCGGGGGGTTGCGTGGCTACAACCAAGTCCATTCACATGGTTGGTGAAAAGTGTGCACTTTTGTTCCACGCCACTCCTAGGAGTTAGCAACAACTGTGCAATGCATACTTGACGTCCTAGATCTGTCAGAATCAAAGGATGTTTCTGGCAACTTCCCTATGGTGCGCGGGGGTATGCTTGTCTATAGCCAAGTCCATTCACAAGGTTGGTGAAAAGTGTGCACTTTTGCCCCACGCCACTCCTGGGAGTCAGCAGCAAATATGCAATGAATGATAATCATCCCATACCCTCCAACATCTTGGAATGTTCATGGCGACGTACCTTTTGATGCGCGGGGGGTTGCGTGGCTACAACCAAGTCCATTCACATGGTTGGTGAAAAGTGTGCACTTTTGCCCCACGCCACTCCTGGGAGTCAGCAGCAAATATGCAATGAACGATAATCATCCCATACCCCCCAACATCTTGGAATGTTCATGGCGACGTACCTTTTGATGCGCGGGGGGTTGCGTGGCTACAACCAAGTCCATTCACATGGTTGGTGAAAAGTGTGCACTTTTGTTCCACGCCACTCCTGGAAGTTAGCAACAACTGTGAAATGCATACTTGACGTCCTAGATCTGTCAGAATCAAAGGATGTTTCTGGCAACTTCCCTATGGTGCGCGGGGGTATGCTTGTCTATAGCCAAGTCCATTCACATGGTTGGTGAAAAGTGTGCACTTTTGCCCCACGCCACTCCTGGGAGTCAGCAGCAAATATGCAATGAACGATAATCATCCCATACCCCCCAACATCTTGGAATGTTCATGGCGACGTACCTTTTGATGCGCGGGGGGTTGCGTGGCTACAACCAAGTCCATTCACATGGGTTGGTGGAAAGTGTGCACTTTTGCACCACACCACTCCATGGTGTCTGCAGAAAATACGCAATGGATGATGGACATCCAATACCCCCCAACATCTTTGAATGTTCATGGGGACGTACCTTTTGATGCGCGGGGGGGTTGCGTGGCTACAACCAAGTCCATTCACATGGGTTGGTGGAAAGTGTATATTTTTGCACCACACCACTCCATGGTGTCTGCAGAAAATACGCAATGGATGATGGACATCCCATACCCCCCGACATCTTTGAATGTTCATGGGGACGTACCTTTTGATGCGCGGGGGGTTGCGTGGCTACAACCAAGTCCATTCACATGGGTTGGTGGAAAGTGTGCACTTTTGCACCACACCACTCCATGGTGTCTGCAGAAAATACGCAATGAATGATGGACATCCCATACCCCCCAACATCTTGGAATGTTGATGGCGATGTACCTTTTGATGCGCGGGGGGTTGCGTGGCTACAACCAAGTCCATTCACATGGTTGGTGAAAAGTGTGCACTTTTGTTCCACGCCACTCCTGGGAGTTAGCAACAACTGTGCAATGCATACTTGACGTCCTAGATCTTTCAGAATCAAAGGATGTTTTTGGCAACTTCCCTATTGTGCGCGGGGGTATGCTTGTCTATAGCCAAGTCCATTCACATGGTTGGTGAAAAGTGTGCACTTTTTGCCCCACGCCACTGGTTGGTGAAAAGTGTGCACTTTTGCCCCACGCCACTCCTGGGAGTCAGCAGCAAATACGCAATGAATGATGGACATCCCATACCCCCCAACATCTTGGAATGTTGATGGCGACGTACCTTTTGATGCGCGGGGGGTTGCGTGGCTACAACCAAGTCCATTCACATGGTTGGTGAAAAGTGTGCACTTTTGTTCCACGCCACTCCTGAGAGTTAGCAACAACTGTGCAATGCATACTTGACGTCCTAGATCTTTCAGAATCAAAGGATGTTTTTGGCAACTTCCCTATGGTGCGCGGGGGTATGCTTGTCTATAGCCAAGTCCATTCACATGGTTGGTGAAAAGTGTGCACTTTTGCCCCACGCCACTCCTGGGAGTCACCAGCAAATATGCAATGAATGATAATCATCCCATACCCCCCAACATCTTGGAATGTTCATGGCGACGTACCTTTTCATGCGCGGGGGGTTGCGTGGCTACAACCAAGTCCATTCACATGGTTGGTGAAAAGTGTGCACTTTTGCCCCACGCCACTCCTGGGAGTCAGCAGCAAATATGCAATGAACGATAATCATCCCATACCCCCCAACATCTTGGAATGTTCATGGCGACGTACCTTTTGATGCGCGGGGGGTTGCGTGGCTACAACCAAGTCCATTCACATGGGTTGGTGGAAAGTGTGCACTTTTGCACCACACCACTCCATGGTGTCTGCAGAAAATACGCAATGGATGATGGACATCCAATACCCCCCAACATCTTTGAATGTTCATGGGGACGTACCTTTTGATGCGCGGGGGGTTGCGTGGCTACAACCAAGTCCATTCACATGGGTTGGTGGAAAGTGTGCACTTTTGCACCACACCACTCCATGGTGTCTGCAGAAAATACGCAATGAATGATGGACATCCCATACCCCCCAACATCTTGGAATGTTGATGGCGACGTACCTTTTGATGCGCAGGGGGTGCGTGGGTACAACCAAGTCCATTCACATGGGTTGGTGGAAAATGTGCACTTTTGCACCACACCACGCCATGGTGTCTGCAGAAAATACGCAATGAATGATGGACATCCCATACCCCCCAACATCTTGGAATGTTGATCGCGATGTACCTTTTGCTGCGCGGGGGGTTGCGTGGCTACAACCAAGTCCATTCACATGGGTTGGTGGAAAGTGTGCACTTTTGCACCACACCACGCCATGGTGTCTGCAGAAAATACGCAATGAATGATGGACATCCCATACCCCCCAAAATCTTGGAATGTTGATGGCGACGTACCTTTTGCTGCGCGGGGGGTTGCGTGGCTACAACCAAGTCCATTCACATGGTTGGTGAAAAGTGTGCACTTTTGTTCCACGCCACTCCTAGGAGTTAGCAACAACTGTGCAATGCATACTTGACGTCCTAGATCTGTCAGAATCAAAGGATGTTTCTGGCAACTTCCCTATGGTGCGCGGGGGTATGCTTGTCTATAGCCAAGTCCATTCACAAGGTTGGTGAAAAGTGTGCACTTTTGCCCCACGCCACTCCTGGGAGTCAGCAGCAAATATGCAATGAATGATAATCATCCCATACCCTCCAACATCTTGGAATGTTCATGGCGACGTACCTTTTGATGCGCGGGGGGTTGCGTGGCTACAACCAAGTCCATTCACATGGTTGGTGAAAAGTGTGCACTTTTGCCCCACGCCACTCCTGGGAGTCAGCAGCAAATATGCAATGAACGATAATCATCCCATACCCCCCAACATCTTGGAATGTTCATGGCGACGTACCTTTTGATGCGCGGGGGGTTGCGTGGCTACAACCAAGTCCATTCACATGGTTGGTGAAAAGTGTGCACTTTTGTTCCACGCCACTCCTGGAAGTTAGCAACAACTGTGAAATGCATACTGGACGTCCTAGATCTTTCAGAATCAAAGGATGTTTCTGGCAACTTCCCTATGGTGCGCGGGGGTATGCTTGTCTATAGCCAAGTCCATTCACATGGTTGGTGAAAAGTGTGCACTTTTGCCCCACGCCACTCCTGGGAGTCACCAGCAAATATGCAATGAATGATAATCATCCCATACCCCCCAACATCTTGGAATGTTCATGGCGACGTACCTTTTCATGCGCGGGGGGTTGCGTGGCTACAACCAAGTCCATTCACATGGTTGGTGAAAAGTGTGCACTTTTGCCCCACGCCACTCCTGGGAGTCAGCAGCAAATATGCAATGAACGATAATCATCCCATACCCCCCAACATCTTGGAATGTTCATGGCGACGTACCTTTTGATGCGCGGGGGGTTGCGTGGCTACAACCAAGTCCATTCACATGGTTGGTGAAAAGTGTGCACTTTTGTTCCACGCCACTCCTGGAAGTTAGCAACAACTGTGAAATGCATACTGGACGTCCTAGATCTTTCAGAATCAAAGGATGTTTCTGGCAACTTCCCTATGGTGCGCGGGGGTATGCTTGTCTATAGCCAAGTCCATTCACAAGGTTGGTGAAAAGTGTGCACTTTTGCCCCACGCCACTCCTGGGAGTCACCAGCAAATATGCAATGAATGATAATCATCCCATACCCCCCAACATCTTGGAATGTTCATGGCGACGTACCTTTTCATGCGCGGGGGGTTGCGTGGCTACAACCAAGTCCATTCACATGGTTGGTGAAAAGTGTGCACTTTTGCCCCACGCCACTCCTGGGAGTCAGCAGCAAATATGCAATGAACGATAATCATCCCATACCCCCCAACATCTTGGAATGTTCATGGCGACGTACCTTTTGATGCGCGGGGGGTTGCGTGGCTACAACCAAGTCCATTCACATGGGTTGGTGGAAAGTGTGCACTTTTGCACCACACCACTCCATGGTGTCTGCAGAAAATACGCAATGGATGATGGACATCCAATACCCCCCAACATCTTTGAATGTTCATGGGGACGTACCTTTTGATGCGCGGGGGGGTTGCGTGGCTACAACCAAGTCCATTCACATGGGTTGGTGGAAAGTGTATATTTTTGCACCACACCACTCCATGGTGTCTGCAGAAAATACGCAATGGATGATGGACATCCCATACCCCCCGACATCTTTGAATGTTCATGGGGACGTACCTTTTGATGCGCGGGGGGTTGCGTGGCTACAACCAAGTCCATTCACATGGGTTGGTGGAAAGTGTGCACTTTTGCACCACACCACTCCATGGTGTCTGCAGAAAATACGCAATGAATGATGGACATCCCATACCCCCCAACATCTTGGAATGTTGATGGCGATGTACCTTTTGATGCGCGGGGGGTTGCGTGGCTACAACCAAGTCCATTCACATGGTTGGTGAAAAGTGTGCACTTTTGTTCCACGCCACTCCTGGGAGTTAGCAACAACTGTGCAATGCATACTTGACGTCCTAGATCTTTCAGAATCAAAGGATGTTTTTGGCAACTTCCCTATTGTGCGCGGGGGTATGCTTGTCTATAGCCAAGTCCATTCACATGGTTGGTGAAAAGTGTGCACTTTTTGCCCCACGCCACTGGTTGGTGAAAAGTGTGCACTTTTGCCCCACGCCACTCCTGGGAGTCAGCAGCAAATACGCAATGAATGATGGACATCCCATACCCCCCAACATCTTGGAATGTTGATGGCGACGTACCTTTTGATGCGCGGGGGGTTGCGTGGCTACAACCAAGTCCATTCACATGGTTGGTGAAAAGTGTGCACTTTTGTTCCACGCCACTCCTGAGAGTTAGCAACAACTGTGCAATGCATACTTGACGTCCTAGATCTTTCAGAATCAAAGGATGTTTTTGGCAACTTCCCTATGGTGCGCGGGGGTATGCTTGTCTATAGCCAAGTCCATTCACATGGTTGGTGAAAAGTGTGCACTTTTGCCCCACGCCACTCCTGGGAGTCACCAGCAAATATGCAATGAATGATAATCATCCCATACCCCCCAACATCTTGGAATGTTCATGGCGACGTACCTTTTCATGCGCGGGGGGTTGCGTGGCTACAACCAAGTCCATTCACATGGTTGGTGAAAAGTGTGCACTTTTGCCCCACGCCACTCCTGGGAGTCAGCAGCAAATATGCAATGAACGATAATCATCCCATACCCCCCAACATCTTGGAATGTTCATGGCGACGTACCTTTTGATGCGCGGGGGGTTGCGTGGCTACAACCAAGTCCATTCACATGGGTTGGTGGAAAGTGTGCACTTTTGCACCACACCACTCCATGGTGTCTGCAGAAAATACGCAATGGATGATGGACATCCAATACCCCCCAACATCTTGGAATGTTCATGGGGACGTACCTTTTGATGCGCGGGGGGTTGCGTGGCTACAACCAAGTCCATTCACATGGGTTGGTGGAAAGTGTGCACTTTTGCACCACACCACTCCATGGTGTCTGCAGAAAATACGCAATGAATGATGGACATCCCATACCCCCCAACATCTTGGAATGTTGATGGCGACGTACCTTTTGATGCGCGGGGGGTTGCGTGGCTACAACCAAGTCCATTCACATGGTTGGTGAAAAGTGTGCACTTTTGTTCCACGCCACTCCTGGGAGTTAGCAACAACTGTGCAATGCATACTTGACGTCCTAGATCTTTCAGAATCAAAGGATGTTTTTGGCAACTTCCCTATGGTGCGCGGGGGTATGCTTGTCTATAGCCAAGTCCATTCACATGGTTGGTGAAAAGTGTGCACTTTTGCCCCACGCCACTCCTGGGAGTCAGCAGCAAATATGCAATGAATGATAATCATCCCATACCCTCCAACATCTTGGAATGTTCATGGCGACGTACCTTTTGATGCGCGGGGGGTTGCGTGGCTACAACCAAGTCCATTCACATGGTTGGTGAAAAGTGTGCACTTTTGCCCCACGCCACTCCTGGGAGTCAGCAGCAAATACGCAATGAATGATGGACATCCCATACCCCCCAACATCTTGGAATGTTGATGGCGACGTACCTTTTGATGCGCGGGGGGTTGCGTGGCTACAACCAAGTCCATTCACATGGGTTGGTGGAAAGTGTGCACTTTTGCACCACACCACTCCATGGTGTCTGCAGAAAATGCGCAATGAATGATGGACATCCCATACCCCCCAACATCTTGGAATGTTGATGGCGACGTACCTTTTGCTGCGCGGGGGGTTGCGTGGCTACAACCAAGTCCATTCACATGGGTTGGTGGAAAGTGTGCACTTTTGCACCACACCACTCCATGGTGTCTGCAGAAAATACGCAATGAATGATGGACATCCCATACCCCCCAACATCTTGGAATGTTGATGGCGACGTACCTTTTGCTGCGCGGGGGGTTGCGTGGCTACAACCAAGTCCATTCACATGGGTTGGTGGAAAGTGTACACTTTTGCACCACACCACGCCATGGTGTCTGCAGAAAATACGCAATGAATGATGGACATCCCATACCCCCCAACATCTTGGAACGTTGATGGCAACGTACCTTTTGCTGCGCGGGGGGTTGCGTGGCTACAACCAAGTCTATTCACATGGGTTGGTGGAAAGTGTGCACTTTTGCACCACACCACGCCATGGTGTCTGCAGAAAATACGCAATGAATGATGGACATCCCATACCCCCCAACATCTTGGAACGTTGATGGCAACGTACCTTTTGCTGTGCGGGGGGTTGCGTGGCTGCAACCAAGTCCGTTCACATGGGTTGGTGGAAAGTGTGAACTTTTGCATTACACCACTCCATGGTGTCTGCAGAAAATACGCAATGAATGATGGACATCCCATACCCCCCAACATCTTGGAATGTTGATGGCGACGTACCTTTTGCTGCGCGGGGGGTTGCATGGCTACAACCAAGTCCATTCACATGGTTGGTGAAAAGTGTGCACTTTTGTTCCACGCCACTCCTGGAAGTTAGCAACAACTGTGAAATGCATACTTGACGTCCTAGATCTTTCAGAATCAAAGGATGTTTCTGGCAACTTCCCTATGGTGCGCGGGGGTATGCTTGTCTATAGCCAAGTCCATTCACATGGTTGGTGAAAAGTGTGCACTTTTGCCCCACGCCACTCCTGGGAGTCACCAGCAAATATGCAATGAATGATAATCATCCCATACCCCCCAACATCTTGGAATGTTCATGGCGACGTACCTTTTCATGCGCGGGGGGTTGCGTGGCTACAACCAAGTCCATTCACATGGGTTGGTGGAAAGTGTGCACTTTTGCACCACACCACTCCATGGTGTCTGCAGAAAATACGCAATGGATGATGGACATCGCATACCCCCCAACATCTTTGAATGTTCATGGGGACGTACCTTTTGATGCGCGGGGGGTTGCGTGGCTACAACCAAGTCCATTCACATGGGTTGGTGGAAAGTGTGCACTTTTGCACCACACCACTCCATGGTGTCTGCAGAAAATACGCAATGAATGATGGACATCCCATACCCCCCAACATCTTGGAATGTTGATCGCGATGTACCTTTTGCTGCGCGGGGGGTTGCGTGGCTACAACCAAGTCCATTCACATGGGTTGGTGGAAAGTGTGCACTTTTGCACCACACCACGCCATGGTGTCTGCAGAAAATACGCAATGAATGATGGACATCCCATACCCCCCAACATCTTTGAATGTTCATGTCGACGTACCTTTTGCTGCGCGGGGGGTTGCGTGGCTACAACCAAGTCCATTCACATGGGTTGGTGGAAAGTGTGCATTTTTGCACCACACCACTCCATGGTGTCTGCAGAAAATACGCAATGAATGATGGACATCTCATACCCCCCAACATCTTTGAATGTTCATGGCGACGTACCTTTTGATGCGCGGGGGGTTGCGTGGCTACAACCAAGTCCATTCACATGGGTTGGTGGAAAGTGTGCACTTTTGCACCACACCACGCCATGGTGTCTGCAGAAAATACGCAATGAATGATGGACATCCCATACCCCCCAACATCTTTGAATGTTCATGTCGACGTACCTTTTGATGCGCGGGGGGTTGCGTGGCTACAACCAAGTCCATTCACATGGGTTGGTGGAAAGTGTGCACTTTTGCACCACACCACTCCATGGTGTCTGCAGAAAATACGCAATGAATGATGGACATCCCATGCCCCCCAACATCTTGGAATGTTCATGTAGTCATACCTTTGATGTGCGGGGGGTTGCGTGGCTGCAACCAAGTCCGTTCACATGGGTTGGTGGAAAGTGTGCACTTTTGCATTACACCACTCCATGGTGTCTGCAGAAAATACGCAATGAATGATGGACATCCCATACCCCCCAACATCTTGGAATGTTCATGTCATCGTACCTTTGATGTGCGGGGGGTTGCGTGGCTGCAACCAAGTCCGTTCACATGGGTTGGTGGAAAGTGTGCACTTTTGCATTACACCACTCCATGGTGTCTGCAGAAAATACGCAATGAATGATGGACATCCCATACCCCCCAACATCTTGGAATGTTCATGTCATCGTACCTTTGATGTGCGGGGGGTTGCGTGGCTGCAACCAAGTCCGTTCACATGGGTTGGTGGAAAGTGTGCACTTTTGCATTACACCACTCCATGGTGTCTGCAGAAAATACGCAATGAATGATGGACATCCCATACCCCCCAACATCTTGGAATGTTGATGGCGACGTACCTTTTGCTGCGCGGGGGGTTGCGTGGCTACAACCAAGTCCATTCACATGGTTGGTGAAAAGTGTGCACTTTTGTTCCACGCCACTCCTGGAAGTTAGCAACAACTGTGAAATGCATACTTGACGTCCTAGATCTTTCAGAATCAAAGGATGTTTCTGGCAACTTCCCTATGGTGCGCGGGGGTATGCTTGTCTATAGCCAAGTCCATTCACATGGTTGGTGAAAAGTGTGCACTTTTGCCCCACGCCACTCCTGGGAGTCACCAGCAAATATGCAATGAATGATAATCATCCCATACCCCCCAACATCTTGGAATGTTCATGGCGACGTACCTTTTCATGCGCGGGGGGTTGCGTGGCTACAACCAAGTCCATTCACATGGTTGGTGAAAAGTGTGCACTTTTGCCCCACGCCACTCCTGGGAGTCAGCAGCAAATATGCAATGAACGATAATCATCCCATACCCCCCAACATCTTGGAATGTTCATGGCGACGTACCTTTTGCTGCGCGGGGGGTTGCGTGGCTACAACCAAGTCCATTCACATGGTTGGTGAAAAGTGTGCACTTTTGTTCCACGCCACTCCAGGGAGTTAGCAACAACTGTGAAATGCATACTTGACGTCCTAGATCTTTCAGAATCAAAGGATGTTTCTGGCAACTTCCCTATGGTGCGCGGGGGTATGCTTGTCTATAGCCAAGTCCATTCACATGGTTGGTGAAAAGTGTGCACTTTTGCCCCATGCCACTCCTGGGAGTCAGCAGCAAATATGCAATGAATGATAATCATCCCATACCCCCCAACATCTTGGAATGTTCATGGCGACGTACCTTTTCATGCGCGGGGGGTTGCGTGGCTACAACCAAGTCCATTCACATGGGTTGGTGGAAAGTGTATATTTTTGCACCACACCACTCCATGGTGTCTGCAGAAAATACGCAATGGATGATGGACATCCCATACCCCCCGACATCTTTGAATGTTCATGGCGACGTACCTTTTGCTGCGCGGGGGGTTGCGTGGCTACAACCAAGTCCATTCACATGGGTTGGTGGAAAGTGTGCACTTTTGCACCACACCACTCCATGGTGTCTGCAGAAAATACGCAATGAATGATGGACATCCCATACCCCCCAACATCTTGGAATGTTGATGGCGACGTACCTTTTGATGCGCGGGGGGTTGCGTGGCTACAACCAAGTCCATTCACATGGGTTGGTGGAAAGTGTACACTTTTGCACCACACCACGCCATGGTGTCTGCAGAAAATACGCAATGAATGATGGACATCCCATACCCCCCAACATCTTGGAACGTTGATGGCAACGTACCTTTTGCTGCGCGGGGGGTTGCGTGGCTACAACCAAGTCTATTCACATGGGTTGGTGGAAAGTGTGCACTTTTGCACCACACCACTCCATGGTGTCTGCAGAAAATACGCAATGAATGATGGATATCCCATGCCCCCCAACATCTTGGAATGTTCATGTCATCGTACCTTTGATGTGCGGGGGGTTGCGTGGCTGCAACCAAGTCCGTTCACATGGGTTGGTGGAAAGTGTGAACTTTTGCATTACACCACTCCATGGTGTCTGCAGAAAATACGCAATGAATGATGGACATCCCATACCCCCCAACATCTTGGAATGTTGATGGCGACGTACCTTTTGCTGCGCGGGGGGTTGCATGGCTACAACCAAGTCCATTCACATGGTTGGTGAAAAGTGTGCACTTTTGTTCCACGCCACTCCTGGAAGTTAGCAACAACTGTGAAATGCATACTTGACGTCCTAGATCTTTCAGAATCAAAGGATGTTTCTGGCAACTTCCCTATGGTGCGCGGGGGTATGCTTGTCTATAGCCAAGTCCATTCACATGGTTGGTGAAAAGTGTGCACTTTTGCCCCACGCCACTCCTGGGAGTCACCAGCAAATATGCAATGAATGATAATCATCCCATACCCCCCAACATCTTGGAATGTTCATGGCGACGTACCTTTTCATGCGCGGGGGGTTGCGTGGCTACAACCAAGTCCATTCACATGGTTGGTGAAAAATGTGCACTTTTGCCCCACGCCACTCCTGGGAGTCAGCAGCAAATATGCAATGAACGATAATCATCCCATACCCCCCAACATCTTGGAATGTTCATGGCGACGTACCTTTTGATGCGCGGGGGGTTGCGTGGCTACAACCAAGTCCATTCACATGGGTTGGTGGAAAGTGTGCACTTTTGCACCACACCACTCCATGGTGTCTGCAGAAAATACGCAATGAATGATGGACATCCCATACCCCCCAACATCTTGGAATGTTGATCGCGATGTACCTTTTGCTGCGCGGGGGGTTGCGTGGCTACAACCAAGTCTATTCACATGGGTTGGTGGAAAGTGTACACTTTTGCACCACACCACGCCATGGTGTCTGCAGAAAATACGCAATGAATGATGGACATCCCATACCCCCCAACATCTTGGAATGTTGATGGCAACGTACCTTTTGCTGCGCGGGGGGTTGCGTGGCTACAACCAAGTCCATTCACATGGGTTGGTGGAAAGTGTGCATTTTTGCACCACACCACTCCATGGTGTCTGCAGAAAATACGCAATGAATGATGGACATCTCATACCCCCCAACATCTTTGAATGTTCATGGCGACGTACCTTTTGATGCGCGGGGGGTTGCGTGGCTACAACCAAGTCCATTCACATGGGTTGGTGGAAAGTGTGCACTTTTGCACCACACCACGCCATGGTGTCTGCAGAAAATACGCAATGAATGATGGACATCCCATACCCCCCAACATCTTTGAATGTTCATGTCGACGTACCTTTTGCTGCGCGGGGGGTTGCGTGGCTACAACCAAGTCCATTCACATGGGTTGGTGGAAAGTGTGCATTTTTGCACCACACCACTCCATGGTGTCTGCAGAAAATACGCAATGAATGATGGACATCTCATACCCCCCAACATCTTTGAATGTTCATGGCGACGTACCTTTTGATGCGCGGGGGGTTGCGTGGCTACAACCAAGTCCATTCACATGGGTTGGTGGAAAGTGTGCACTTTTGCACCACACCACGCCATGGTGTCTGCAGAAAATACGCAATGAATGATGGACATCCCATACCCCCCAACATCTTGGAATGTTCATGACGACGTACCTTTTGATGCGCGGGGGGTTGCGTGGCTACAACCAAGTCCATTCACATGGGTTGGTGGAAAGTGTGCACTTTTGCACCACACCACGCCATGGTGTCTGCAGAAAATACGCAATGAATGATGGACATCCCATACCCCCCAACATCTTTGAATGTTCATGGCGACGTACCTTTTGATGCGCGGGGGGTTGCGTGGCTACAACCAAGTCCATTCACATGGGTTGGTGGAAAGTGTGCACTTTTGCACCACACCACGCCATGGTGTCTGCAGAAAATACGCAATGAATGATGGACATCCCATACCCCCCAACATCTTGGAATGTTCATGTCGACGTACCTTTTGATGCGCGGGGGGTTGCGTGGCTACAACCAAGTCCATTCACATGGGTTGGTGGAAAGTGTGCACTTTTGCACCACACCACTCCATGGTGTCTGCAGAAAATACGCAATGAATGATGGACATCCCATGCCCCCCAACATCTTGGAATGTTCATGTAGTCGTACCTTTGATGTGCGGGGGGTTGCGTGGCTGCAACCAAGTCCGTTCACATGGGTTGGTGGAAAGTGTGCACTTTTGCATTACACCACTCCATGGTGTCTGCAGAAAATACGCAATGAATGATGGACATCCCATACCCCCCAACATCTTGGAATGTTCATGTCATCGTACCTTTGATGTGCGGGGGGTTGCGTGGCTGCAACCAAGTCCGTTCACATGGGTTGGTGGAAAGTGTGCACTTTTGCATTACACCACTCCATGGTGTCTGCAGAAAATACGCAATGAATGATGGACATCCCATACCCCCCAACATCTTGGAATGTTGATGGCGACGTACCTTTTGCTGCGCGGGGGGTTGCGTGGCTACAACCAAGTCCATTCACATGGTTGGTGAAAAGTGTGCACTTTTGTTCCACGCCACTCCTGGAAGTTAGCAACAACTGTGAAATGCATACTTGACGTCCTAGATCTTTCAGAATCAAAGGATGTTTCTGGCAACTTCCCTATGGTGCGCGGGGGTATGCTTGTCTATAGCCAAGTCCATTCACATGGTTGGTGAAAAGTGTGCACTTTTGCCCCACGCCACTCCTGGGAGTCACCAGCAAATATGCAATGAATGATAATCATCCCATACCCCCCAACATCTTGGAATGTTCATGGCGACGTACCTTTTCATGCGCGGGGGGTTGCGTGGCTACAACCAAGTCCATTCACATGGTTGGTGAAAAGTGTGCACTTTTGCCCCACGCCACTCCTGGGAGTCAGCAGCAAATATGCAATGAACGATAATCATCCCATACCCCCCAACATCTTGGAATGTTCATGGCGACGTACCTTTTGATGCGCGGGGGGTTGCGTGGCTACAACCAAGTCCATTCACATGGGTTGGTGGAAAGTGTGCACTTTTGCACCACACCACTCCATGGTGTCTGCAGAAAATACGCAATGAATGATGGACATCCCATACCCCCCAACATCTTGGAATGTTGATGGCGACGTACCTTTTGCTGCGCGGGGGGTTGCGTGGCTACAACCAAGTCCATTCACATGGTTGGTGAAAAGTGTGCACTTTTGTTCCACGCCACTCCTGGAAGTTAGCAACAACTGTGAAATGCATACTTGACGTCCTAGATCTTTCAGAATCAAAGGATGTTTCTGGCAACTTCCCTATGGTGCGCGGGGGTATGCTTGTCTATAGCCAAGTCCATTCACATGGTTGGTGAAAAGTGTGCACTTTTGCCCCACGCCACTCCTGGGAGTCACCAGCAAATATGCAATGAATGATAATCATCCCATACCCCCCAACATCTTGGAATGTTCATGGCGACGTGAATGTTCATGGCGACGTACCTTTTGATGCGCGGGGGGTTGCGTGGCTACAACCAAGTCCATTCACATGGGTTGGTGGAAAGTGTGCACTTTTGCACCACACCACGCCATGGTGTCTGCAGAAAATACGCAATGAATGATGGACATCCCATACCCCCCAACATCTTTGAATGTTCATGTCGACGTACCTTTTGATGCGCGGGGGGTTGCGTGGCTACAACCAAGTCCATTCACATGGGTTGGTGGAAAGTGTGCACTTTTGCACCACACCACTCCATGGTGTCTGCAGAAAATACGCAATGAATGATGGACATCCCATGCCCCCCAACATCTTGGAATGTTCATGTAGTCGTACCTTTGATGTGCGGGGGGTTGCGTGGCTGCAACCAAGTCCGTTCACATGGGTTGGTGGAAAGTGTGCACTTTTGCATTACACCACTCCATGGTGTCCTCAGAAAATACGCAATGAATGATGGACATCCCATACCCCCCAACATCTTGGAATGTTCATGTCATCGTACCTTTGATGTGCGGGGGGTTGCGTGGCTGCAACCAAGTCCGTTCACATGGGTTGGTGGAAAGTGTGCACTTTTGCATTACACCACTCCATGGTGTCTGCAGAAAATACGCAATGAATGATGGACATCCCATACCCCCCAACATCTTGGAATGTTGATGGCGACGTACCTTTTGCTGCGCGGGGGGTTGCGTGGCTACAACCAAGTCCATTCACATGGTTGGTGAAAAGTGTGCACTTTTGTTCCACGCCACTCCTGGAAGTTAGCAACAACTGTGAAATGCATACTTGACGTCCTAGATCTTTCAGAATCAAAGGATGTTTCTGGCAACTTCCCTATGGTGCGCGGGGGTATGCTTGTCTATAGCCAAGTCCATTCACATGGTTGGTGAAAAGTGTGCACTTTTGCCCCACGCCACTCCTGGGAGTCACCAGCAAATATGCAATGAATGATAATCATCCCATACCCCCCAACATCTTGGAATGTTCATGGCGACGTACCTTTTCATGCGCGGGGGGTTGCGTGGCTACAACCAAGTCCATTCACATGGTTGGTGAAAAGTGTGCACTTTTGCCCCACGCCACTCCTGGGAGTCAGCAGCAAATATGCAATGAACGATAATCATCCCATACCCCCCAACATCTTGGAATGTTCATGGCGACGTACCTTTTGATGCGCGGGGGGTTGCGTGGCTACAACCAAGTCCATTCACATGGGTTGGTGGAAAGTGTGCACTTTTGCACCACACCACTCCATGGTGTCTGCAGAAAATACGCAATGGATGATGGACATCCCATACCCCCCAACATCTTTGAATGTTCATGGGGACGTACCTTTTGATGCGCGGGGGGTTGCGTGGCTACAACCAAGTCCATTCACATGGGTTGGTGGAAAGTGTGCACTTTTGCACCACACCACTCCATGGTGTCTGCAGAAAATACGCAATGAATGATGGACATCCCATACCCCCCAACATCTTGGAATGTTGATGGCAACGTACCTTTTGCTGCGCGGGGGGTTGCGTGGCTACAACCAAGTCCATTCACATGGGTTGGTGGAAAGTGTGCATTTTTGCACCACACCACTCCATGGTGTCTGCAGAAAATACGCAATGAATGATGGACATCTCATACCCCCCAACATCTTTGAATGTTCATGGCGACGTACCTTTTGATGCGCGGGGGGTTGCGTGGCTACAACCAAGTCCATTCACATGGGTTGGTGGAAAGTGTGCACTTTTGCACCACACCACGCCATGGTGTCTGCAGAAAATACGCAATGGATGATGGACATCCCATACCCCCCAACATCTTTGAATGTTCATGGGGACGTACCTTTTGATGCGCGGGGGGTTGCGTGGCTACAACCAAGTCCATTCACATGGGTTGGTGGAAAATGTGCACTTTTGCACCACACCACTCCATGGTGTCTGCAGAAAATACGCAATGGATGATGGACATCCCATACCCCCCAACATCTTTGAATGTTCATGGGGACGTACCTTTTGATGCGCGGGGGGTTGCGTGGCTACAACCGAGTCCATTCACATGGGTTGGTGGAAAGTGTGCACTTTTGCACCACACCACGCCATGGTGTCTGCAGAAAATACGCAATGGATGATGGACATCCCATACCCCCCAACATCTTTGAATGTTCATGGGGACGTACCTTTTGATGCGCGGGGGGTTGCGTGGCTACAACCAAGTCCATTCACATGGGTTGGTGGAAAGTGTGCACTTTTGCACCACACCACTCCATGGTGTCTGCAGAAAATACGCAATGAATGATGGACATCCCATACCCCCCAACATCTTGGAATGTTGATGGCAACGTACCTTTTGCTGCGCGGGGGGTTGCGTGGCTACAACCAAGTCCATTCACATGGGTTGGTGGAAAGTGTGCATTTTTGCACCACACCACTCCATGGTGTCTGCAGAAAATACGCAATGAATGATGGACATCTCATACCCCCCAACATCTTTGAATGTTCATGGCGACGTACCTTTTGATGCGCGGGGGGTTGCGTGGCTACAACCAAGTCCATTCACATGGGTTGGTGGAAAGTGTGCACTTTTGCACCACACCACGCCATGGTGTCTGCAGAAAATACGCAATGGATGATGGACATCCCATACCCCCCAACATCTTTGAATGTTCATGGGGACGTACCTTTTGATGCGCGGGGGGTTGCGTGGCTACAACCAAGTCCATTCACATGGGTTGGTGGAAAATGTGCACTTTTGCACCACACCACTCCATGGTGTCTGCAGAAAATACGCAATGGATGATGGACATCCCATACCCCCCAACATCTTTGAATGTTCATGGGGACGTACCTTTTGATGCGCGGGGGGTTGCGTGGCTACAACCGAGTCCATTCACATGGGTTGGTGGAAAGTGTGCACTTTTGCACCACACCACTCCATGGTGTCTGCAGAAAATACGCAATGAATGATGGACATCCCATACCCCCCAACATCTTGGAATGTTGATGGCGACGTACCTTTTGATGCGCGGGGGGTTGCGTGGCTACAACCAAGTCCATTCACATGGTTGGTGAAAAGTGTGCACTTTTGTTCCACGCCACTCCTGGAAGTTAGCAGCAAATATGCAATGAACGATAATCATCCCATACCCCCCAACATCTTGGAATGTTCATGGCGACGTACCTTTTCATGCGCGGGGGGTTGCGTGGCTACAACCAAGTCCATTCACATGGGTTGGTGGAAAGTGTGCACTTTTGCACCACACCACGCCATGGTGTCTGCAGAAAATACGCAATGAATGATGGACATCCCATACCCCCCAACATCTTTGAATGTTCATGTCGACGTACCTTTTGATGCGCGGGGGGTTGCGTGGCTACAACCAAGTCCATTCACATGGGTTGGTGGAAAGTGTGCACTTTTGCACCACACCACTCCATGGTGTCTGCAGAAAATACGCAATGAATGATGGACATCCCATACCCCCCAACATCTTGGAATGTTGATGGCGACGTACCTTTTGCTGCGCGGGGGGTTGCGTGGCTACAACCAAGTCCATTCACATGGTTGGTGAAAAGTGTGCACTTTTGTTCCACGCCACTCCTGGAAGTTAGCAACAACTGTGAAATGCATACTTGACGTCCTAGATCTTTCAGAATCAAAGGATGTTTCTGGCAACTTCCCTATGGTGCGCGGGGGTATGCTTGTCTATAGCCAAGTCCATTCACATGGTTGGTGAAAAGTGTGCACTTTTGCCCCACGCCACTCCTGGGAGTCACCAGCAAATATGCAATGAATGATAATCATCCCATACCCCCCAACATCTTGGAATGTTCATGGCGACGTACCTTTTCATGCGCGGGGGGTTGCGTGGCTACAACCAAGTCCATTCACATGGTTGGTGAAAAGTGTGCACTTTTGCCCCACGCCACTCCTGGGAGTCAGCAGCAAATATGCAATGAACGATAATCATCCCATACCCCCCAACATCTTGGAATGTTCATGGCGACGTACCTTTTGATGCGCGGGGGGTTGCGTGGCTACAACCAAGTCCATTCACATGGGTTGGTGGAAAGTGTGCACTTTTGCACCACACCACTCCATGGTGTCTGCAGAAAATACGCAATGAATGATGGACATCCCATACCCCCCAACATCTTGGAATGTTGATGGCGACGTACCTTTTGCTGCGCGGGGGGTTGCGTGGCTACAACCAAGTCCATTCACATGGTTGGTGAAAAGTGTGCACTTTTGTTCCACGCCACTCCTGGAAGTTAGCAACAACTGTGAAATGCATACTTGACGTCCTAGATCTTTCAGAATCAAAGGATGTTTCTGGCAACTTCCCTATGGTGCGCGGGGGTATGCTTGTCTATAGCCAAGTCCATTCACATGGTTGGTGAAAAGTGTGCACTTTTGCCCCACGCCACTCCTGGGAGTCACCAGCAAATATGCAATGAATGATAATCATCCCATACCCCCCAACATCTTGGAATGTTCATGGCGACGTGAATGTTCATGGCGACGTACATTTTGATGCGCGGGGGGTTGCGTGGCTACAACCAAGTCCATTCACATGGGTTGGTGGAAAGTGTGCACTTTTGCATTACACCACTCCATGGTGTCTGCAGAAAATACGCAATGAATGATGGACATCCCATACCCCCCAACATCTTTGAATGTTGATGGCGACGTACCTTTTGCTGCGCGGGGGGTTGCGTGGCTACAACCAAGTCCATTCACATGGTTGGTGAAAAGTGTGCACTTTTGTTCCACGCCACTCCTGGAAGTTAGCAACAACTGTGAAATGCATACTTGACGTCCTAGATCTTTCAGAATCAAAGGATGTTTCTGGCAACTTCCCTATGGTGCGCGGGGGTATGCTTGTCTATAGCCAAGTCCATTCACATGGTTGGTGAAAAGTGTGCACTTTTGCCCCACGCCACTCCTGGGAGTCACCAGCAAATATGCAATGAATGATAATCATCCCATACCCCCCAACATCTTGGAATGTTCATGGCGACGTAAATGTTCATGGCGACGTACCTTTTGATGCGCGGGGGGTTGCGTGGCTACAACCAAGTCCATTCACATGGGTTGGTGGAAAGTGTGCACTTTTGCACCACACCACGCCATGGTGTCTGCAGAAAATACGCAATGAATGATGGACATCCCATACCCCCCAACATCTTTGAATGTTCATGTCGACGTACCTTTTGATGCGCGGGGGGTTGCGTGGCTACAACCAAGTCCATTCACATGGGTTGGTGGAAAGTGTGCACTTTTGCACCACACCACGCCATGGTGTCTGCAGAAAATACGCAATGAATGATGGACATCCCATACCCCCCAACATCTTTGAATGTTCATGGCGACGTACCTTTTGATGCGCGGGGGGTTGCGTGGCTACAACCAAGTCCATTCACATGGGTTGGTGGAAAGTGTGCACTTTTGCACCACACCACGCCATGGTGTCTGCAGAAAATACGCAATGAATGATGGACATCCCATACCCCCCAACATCTTGGAATGTTCATGACGACGTACCTTTTGATGCGCGGGGGGTTGCGTGGCTACAACCAAGTCCATTCACATGGGTTGGTGGAAAGTGTGCACTTTTGCACCACACCACGCCATGGTGTCTGCAGAAAATACGCAATGAATGATGGACATCCCATACCCCCCAACATCTTTGAATGTTCATGGCGACGTACCTTTTGATGCGCGGGGGGTTGCGTGGCTACAACCAAGTCCATTCACATGGGTTGGTGGAAAGTGTGCACTTTTGCACCACACCACGCCATGGTGTCTGCAGAAAATACGCAATGAATGATGGACATCCCATACCCCCCAACATCTTGGAATGTTCATGTCGACGTACCTTTTGATGCGCGGGGGGTTGCGTGGCTACAACCAAGTCCATTCACATGGGTTGGTGGAAAGTGTGCACTTTTGCACCACACCACTCCATGGTGTCTGCAGAAAATACGCAATGAATGATGGACATCCCATGCCCCCCAACATCTTGGAATGTTCATGTAGTCGTACCTTTGATGTGCGGGGGGTTGCGTGGCTGCAACCAAGTCCGTTCACATGGGTTGGTGGAAAGTGTGCACTTTTGCATTACACCACTCCATGGTGTCTGCAGAAAATACGCAATGAATGATGGACATCCCATACCCCCCAACATCTTGGAATGTTCATGTCATCGTACCTTTGATGTGCGGGGGGTTGCGTGGCTGCAACCAAGTCCGTTCACATGGGTTGGTGGAAAGTGTGCACTTTTGCATTACACCACTCCATGGTGTCTGCAGAAAATACGCAATGAATGATGGACATCCCATACCCCCCAACATCTTGGAATGTTGATGGCGACGTACCTTTTGCTGCGCGGGGGGTTGCGTGGCTACAACCAAGTCCATTCACATGGTTGGTGAAAAGTGTGCACATTTGTTCCACGCCACTCCTGGAAGTTAGCAACAACTGTGAAATGCATACTTGACGTCCTAGATCTTTCAGAATCAAAGGATGTTTCTGGCAACTTCCCTATGGTGCGCGGGGGTATGCTTGTCTATAGCCAAGTCCATTCACATGGTTGGTGAAAAGTGTGCACTTTTGCCCCACGCCACTCCTGGGAGTCACCAGCAAATATGCAATGAATGATAATCATCCCATACCCCCCAACATCTTGGAATGTTCATGGCGACGTACCTTTTCATGCGCGGGGGGTTGCGTGGCTACAACCAAGTCCATTCACATGGTTGGTGAAAAGTGTGCACTTTTGCCCCACGCCACTCCTGGGAGTCAGCAGCAAATATGCAATGAACGATAATCATCCCATACCCCCCAACATCTTGGAATGTTCATGGCGACGTACCTTTTGATGCGCGGGGGGTTGCGTGGCTACAACCAAGTCCATTCACATGGGTTGGTGGAAAGTGTGCACTTTTGCACCACACCACTCCATGGTGTCTGCAGAAAATACGCAATGAATGATGGACATCCCATACCCCCCAACATCTTGGAATGTTGATGGCGACGTACCTTTTGCTGCGCGGGGGGTTGCGTGGCTACAACCAAGTCCATTCACATGGTTGGTGAAAAGTGTGCACTTTTGTTCCACGCCACTCCTGGAAGTTAGCAACAACTGTGAAATGCATACTTGACGTCCTAGATCTTTCAGAATCAAAGGATGTTTCTGGCAACTTCCCTATGGTGCGCGGGGGTATGCTTGTCTATAGCCAAGTCCATTCACATGGTTGGTGAAAAGTGTGCACTTTTGCCCCACGCCACTCCTGGGAGTCACCAGCAAATATGCAATGAATGATAATCATCCCATACCCCCCAACATCTTGGAATGTTCATGGCGACGTGAATGTTCATGGCGACGTACCTTTTGATGCGCGGGGGGTTGCGTGGCTACAACCAAGTCCATTCACATGGGTTGGTGGAAAGTGTGCACTTTTGCACCACACCACGCCATGGTGTCTGCAGAAAATACGCAATGAATGATGGACATCCCATACCCCCCAACATCTTTGAATGTTCATGTCGACGTACCTTTTGATGCGCGGGGGGTTGCGTGGCTACAACCAAGTCCATTCACATGGGTTGGTGGAAAGTGTGCACTTTTGCACCACACCACGCCATGGTGTCTGCAGAAAATACGCAATGAATGATGGACATCCCATACCCCCCAACATCTTTGAATGTTCATGGTGACGTACCTTTTGATGCGCGGGGGGTTGCGTGGCTACAACCAAGTCCATTCACATGGGTTGGTGGAAAGTGTGCACTTTTGCACCACACCACGCCATGGTGTCTGCAGAAAATACGCAATGAATGATGGACATCCCATACCCCCCAACATCTTGGAATGTTCATGACGACGTACCTTTTGATGCGCGGGGGGTTGCGTGGCTACAACCAAGTCCATTCACATGGGTTGGTGGAAAGTGTGCACTTTTGCACCACACCACGCCATGGTGTCTGCAGAAAATACGCAATGAATGATGGACATCCCATACCCCCCAACATCTTTGAATGTTCATGGCGACGTACCTTTTGATGCGCGGGGGGTTGCGTGGCTACAACCAAGTCCATTCACATGGGTTGGTGGAAAGTGTGCACTTTTGCACCACACCACGCCATGGTGTCTGCAGAAAATACGCAATGAATGATGGACATCCCATACCCCCCAACATCTTGGAATGTTCATGTCGACGTACCTTTTGATGCGCGGGGGGTTGCGTGGCTACAACCAAGTCCATTCACATGGGTTGGTGGAAAGTGTGCACTTTTGCACCACACCACTCCATGGTGTCTGCAGAAAATACGCAATGAATGATGGACATCCCATGCCCCCCAACATCTTGGAATGTTCATGTAGTCGTACCTTTGATGTGCGGGGGGTTGCGTGGCTGCAACCAAGTCCGTTCACATGGGTTGGTGGAAAGTGTGCACTTTTGCATTACACCACTCCATGGTGTCTGCAGAAAATACGCAATGAATGATGGACATCCCATACCCCCCAACATCTTGGAATGTTCATGTCATCGTACCTTTGATGTGCGGGGGGTTGCGTGGCTGCAACCAAGTCCGTTCACATGGGTTGGTGGAAAGTGTGCACTTTTGCATTACACCACTCCATGGTGTCTGCAGAAAATACGCAATGAATGATGGACATCCCATACCCCCCAACATCTTGGAATGTTGATGGCGACGTACCTTTTGCTGCGCGGGGGGTTGCGTGGCTACAACCAAGTCCATTCACATGGTTGGTGAAAAGTGTGCACATTTGTTCCACGCCACTCCTGGAAGTTAGCAACAACTGTGAAATGCATACTTGACGTCCTAGATCTTTCAGAATCAAAGGATGTTTCTGGCAACTTCCCTATGGTGCGCGGGGGTATGCTTGTCTATAGCCAAGTCCATTCACATGGTTGGTGAAAAGTGTGCACTTTTGCCCCACGCCACTCCTGGGAGTCACCAGCA
The DNA here is from genome assembly GCA_023078555.1 of Ulva prolifera. Taxonomy (NCBI): domain Eukaryota; kingdom Viridiplantae; phylum Chlorophyta; class Ulvophyceae; order Ulvales; family Ulvaceae; genus Ulva; species Ulva prolifera. The sequence continues at coordinate 10,548,573 of CM041199.1, read as the reverse complement.
AATATGCAATGAATGATAATCATCCCATACCCCCCAACATCTTGGAATGTTCATGGCGACGTACCTTTTCATGCGCGGGGGGTTGCGTGGCTACAACCAAGTCCATTCACATGGTTGGTGAAAAGTGTGCACTTTTGCCCCACGCCACTCCTGGGAGTCAGCAGCAAATATGCAATGAACGATAATCATCCCATACCCCCCAACATCTTGGAATGTTCATGGCGACGTACCTTTTGATGCGCGGGGGGTTGCGTGGCTACAACCAAGTCCATTCACATGGGTTGGTGGAAAGTGTGCACTTTTGCACCACACCACTCCATGGTGTCTGCAGAAAATACGCAATGAATGATGGACATCCCATACCCCCCAACATCTTGGAATGTTGATGGCGACGTACCTTTTGCTGCGCGGGGGGTTGCGTGGCTACAACCAAGTCCATTCACATGGTTGGTGAAAAGTGTGCACTTTTGTTCCACGCCACTCCTGGAAGTTAGCAACAACTGTGAAATGCATACTTGACGTCCTAGATCTTTCAGAATCAAAGGATGTTTCTGGCAACTTCCCTATGGTGCGCGGGGGTATGCTTGTCTATAGCCAAGTCCATTCACATGGTTGGTGAAAAGTGTGCACTTTTGCCCCACGCCACTCCTGGGAGTCACCAGCAAATATGCAATGAATGATAATCATCCCATACCCCCCAACATCTTGGAATGTTCATGGCGACGTGAATGTTCATGGCGACGTACCTTTTGATGCGCGGGGGGTTGCGTGGCTACAACCAAGTCCATTCACATGGGTTGGTGGAAAGTGTGCACTTTTGCACCACACCACGCCATGGTGTCTGCAGAAAATACGCAATGAATGATGGACATCCCATACCCCCCAACATCTTTGAATGTTCATGTCGACGTACCTTTTGATGCGCGGGGGGTTGCGTGGCTACAACCAAGTCCATTCACATGGGTTGGTGGAAAGTGTGCACGTTTGCACCACACCACTCCATGGTGTCTGCAGAAAATACGCAATGAATGATGGACATCCCATGCCCCCCAACATCTTGGAATGTTCATGTAGTCGTACCTTTGATGTGCGGGGGGTTGCGTGGCTGCAACCAAGTCCGTTCACATGGGTTGGTGGAAAGTGTGCACTTTTGCATTACACCACTCCATGGTGTCCTCAGAAAATACGCAATGAATGATGGACATCCCATACCCCCCAACATCTTGGAATGTTCATGTCATCGTACCTTTGATGTGCGGGGGGTTGCGTGGCTGCAACCAAGTCCGTTCACATGGGTTGGTGGAAAGTGTGCACTTTTGCATTACACCACTCCATGGTGTCTGCAGAAAATACGCAATGAATGATGGACATCCCATACCCCCCAACATCTTGGAATGTTGATGGCGACGTACCTTTTGCTGCGCGGGGGGTTGCGTGGCTACAACCAAGTCCATTCACATGGTTGGTGAAAAGTGTGCACTTTTGTTCCACGCCACTCCTGGAAGTTAGCAACAACTGTGAAATGCATACTTGACGTCCTAGATCTTTCAGAATCAAAGGATGTTTCTGGCAACTTCCCTATGGTGCGCGGGGGTATGCTTGTCTATAGCCAAGTCCATTCACATGGTTGGTGAAAAGTGTGCACTTTTGCCCCACGCCACTCCTGGGAGTCACCAGCAAATATGCAATGAATGATAATCATCCCATACCCCCCAACATCTTGGAATGTTCATGGCGACGTACCTTTTCATGCGCGGGGGGTTGCGTGGCTACAACCAAGTCCATTCACATGGTTGGTGAAAAGTGTGCACTTTTGCCCCACGCCACTCCTGGGAGTCAGCAGCAAATATGCAATGAACGATAATCATCCCATACCCCCCAACATCTTGGAATGTTCATGGCGACGTACCTTTTGATGCGCGGGGGGTTGCGTGGCTACAACCAAGTCCATTCACATGGGTTGGTGGAAAGTGTGCACTTTTGCACCACACCACTCCATGGTGTCTGCAGAAAATACGCAATGGATGATGGACATCCCATACCCCCCAACATCTTTGAATGTTCATGGGGACGTACCTTTTGATGCGCGGGGGGTTGCGTGGCTACAACCAAGTCCATTCACATGGGTTGGTGGAAAGTGTGCACTTTTGCACCACACCACTCCATGGTGTCTGCAGAAAATACGCAATGAATGATGGACATCCCATACCCCCCAACATCTTGGAATGTTGATGGCAACGTACCTTTTGCTGCGCGGGGGGTTGCGTGGCTACAACCAAGTCCATTCACATGGGTTGGTGGAAAGTGTGCATTTTTGCACCACACCACTCCATGGTGTCTGCAGAAAATACGCAATGAATGATGGACATCTCATACCCCCCAACATCTTTGAATGTTCATGGCGACGTACCTTTTGATGCGCGGGGGGTTGCGTGGCTACAACCAAGTCCATTCACATGGGTTGGTGGAAAGTGTGCACTTTTGCACCACACCACGCCATGGTGTCTGCAGAAAATACGCAATGGATGATGGACATCCCATACCCCCCAACATCTTTGAATGTTCATGGGGACGTACCTTTTGATGCGCGGGGGGTTGCGTGGCTACAACCAAGTCCATTCACATGGGTTGGTGGAAAATGTGCACTTTTGCACCACACCACTCCATGGTGTCTGCAGAAAATACGCAATGGATGATGGACATCCCATACCCCCCAACATCTTTGAATGTTCATGGGGACGTACCTTTTGATGCGCGGGGGGTTGCGTGGCTACAACCGAGTCCATTCACATGGGTTGGTGGAAAGTGTGCACTTTTGCACCACACCACTCCATGGTGTCTGCAGAAAATACGCAATGAATGATGGACATCCCATACCCCCCAACATCTTGGAATGTTGATGGCGACGTACCTTTTGATGCGCGGGGGGTTGCGTGGCTACAACCAAGTCCATTCACATGGTTGGTGAAAAGTGTGCACTTTTGTTCCACGCCACTCCTGGAAGTTAGCAGCAAATATGCAATGAACGATAATCATCCCATACCCCCCAACATCTTGGAATGTTCATGGCGACGTACCTTTTCATGCGCGGGGGGTTGCGTGGCTACAACCAAGTCCATTCACATGGGTTGGTGGAAAGTGTGCACTTTTGCACCACACCACGCCATGGTGTCTGCAGAAAATACGCAATGAATGATGGACATCCCATACCCCCCAACATCTTTGAATGTTCATGTCGACGTACCTTTTGATGCGCGGGGGGTTGCGTGGCTACAACCAAGTCCATTCACATGGGTTGGTGGAAAGTGTGCACTTTTGCACCACACCACTCCATGGTGTCTGCAGAAAATACGCAATGAATGATGGACATCCCATACCCCCCAACATCTTGGAATGTTGATGGCGACGTACCTTTTGCTGCGCGGGGGGTTGCGTGGCTACAACCAAGTCCATTCACATGGTTGGTGAAAAGTGTGCACTTTTGTTCCACGCCACTCCTGGAAGTTAGCAACAACTGTGAAATGCATACTTGACGTCCTAGATCTTTCAGAATCAAAGGATGTTTCTGGCAACTTCCCTATGGTGCGCGGGGGTATGCTTGTCTATAGCCAAGTCCATTCACATGGTTGGTGAAAAGTGTGCACTTTTGCCCCACGCCACTCCTGGGAGTCACCAGCAAATATGCAATGAATGATAATCATCCCATACCCCCCAACATCTTGGAATGTTCATGGCGACGTACCTTTTCATGCGCGGGGGGTTGCGTGGCTACAACCAAGTCCATTCACATGGGTTGGTGGAAAGTGTGCACTTTTGCACCACACCACGCCATGGTGTCTGCAGAAAATACGCAATGAATGATGGACATCCCATACCCCCCAACATCTTTGAATGTTCATGTCGACGTACCTTTTGATGCGCGGGGGGTTGCGTGGCTACAACCAAGTCCATTCACATGGGTTGGTGGAAAGTGTGCACTTTTGCACCACACCACTCCATGGTGTCTGCAGAAAATACGCAATGAATGATGGACATCCCATGCCCCCCAACATCTTGGAATGTTCATGTAGTCGTACCTTTGATGTGCGGGGGGTTGCGTGGCTGCAACCAAGTCCGTTCACATGGGTTGGTGGAAAGTGTGCACTTTTGCATTACACCACTCCATGGTGTCTGCAGAAAATACGCAATGAATGATGGACATCCCATACCCCCCAACATCTTTGAATGTTCATGGGGACGTACCTTTTGATGCGCGGGGGGTTGCGTGGCTACAACCAAGTCCATTCACATGGGTTGGTGGAAAGTGTGCACTTTTGCACCACACCACTCCATGGTGTCTGCAGAAAATACGCAATGAATGATGGACATCCCAAACCCCCCAACATCTTGGAATGTTGATGGCAACGTACCTTTTGCTGCGCGGGGGGTTGCGTGGCTACAACCAAGTCCATTCACATGGGTTGGTGGAAAGTGTGCACTTTTGCACCACACCACTCCATGGTGTCTGCAGAAAATACGCAATGAATGATGGACATCCCAAACCCCCCAACATCTTGGAATGTTGATGGCAACGTACCTTTTGATGCGCGGGGGGTTGCGTGGCTACAACCAAGTCCATTCACATGGGTTGGTGGAAAGTGTGCATTTTTGCACCACACCACTCCATGGTGTCTGCAGAAAATACGCAATGAATGATGGACATCTCATACCCCCCAACATCTTTGAATGTTCATGGCGACGTACCTTTTGATGCGCGGGGGGTTGCGTGGCTACAACCAAGTCCATTCACATGGGTTGGTGGAAAGTGTGCACTTTTGCACCACACCACGCCATGGTGTCTGCAGAAAATACGCAATGGATGATGGACATCCCATACCCCCCAACATCTTTGAATGTTCATGGGGACGTACCTTTTGATGCGCGGGGGGTTGCGTGGCTACAACCAAGTCCATTCACATGGGTTGGTGGAAAGTGTGCACTTTTGCACCACACCACTCCATGGTGTCTGCAGAAAATACGCAATGAATGATGGACATCCCAAACCCCCCAACATCTTGGAATGTTGATGGCAACGTACCTTTTGCTGCGCGGGGGGTTGCGTGGCTACAACCAAGTCCATTCACATGGGTTGGTGGAAAGTGTGCACTTTTGCACCACACCACTCCATGGTGTCTGCAGAAAATACGCAATGAATGATGGACATCCCAAACCCCCCAACATCTTGGAATGTTGATGGCAACGTACCTTTTGCTGCGCGGGGGGTTGCGTGGCTACAACCAAGTCCATTCACATGGGTTGGTGGAAAGTGTGCATTTTTGCACCACACCACTCCATGGTGTCTGCAGAAAATACGCAATGAATGATGGACATCCCATACCCCCCAACATCTTGGAATGTTCATGTCATCGTACCTTTGATGTGCGGGGGGTTGCGTGGCTGCAACCAAGTCCGTTCACATGGGTTGGTGGAAAGTGTGCACTTTTGCATTACACCACTCCATGGTGTCTGCAGAAAATACGCAATGAATGATGGACATCCCATACCCCCCAACATCTTGGAATTTTGATGGCGACGTACCTTTTGCTGCGCGGGGGGTTGCGTGGCTACAACCAAGTCCATTCACATGGTTGGTGAAAAGTGTGCACTTTTGTTCCACGCCACTCTTGGAAGTTAGCAACAACTGTGAAATGCATACTTGACGTCCTAGATCTTTCAGAATCAAAGGATGTTTCTGGCAACTTCCCTATGGTGCGCGGGGGTATGCTTGTCTATAGCCAAGTCCATTCACATGGTTGGTGAAAAGTGTGCACTTTTGCCCCACGCCACTCCTGGGAGTCACCAGCAAATATGCAATGAATGATAATCATCCCATACCCCCCAACATCTTGGAATGTTCATGGCGACGTACCTTTTCATGCGCGGGGGGTTGCGTGGCTACAACCAAGTCCATTCACATGGTTGGTGAAAAGTGTGCACTTTTGCCCCACGCCACTCCTGGGAGTCAGCAGCAAATATGCAATGAACGATAATCATCCCATACCCCCCAACATCTTGGAATGTTAATGGCGACGTACCTTTTGATGCGCGGGGGGTTGCGTGGCTACAACCAAGTCCATTCACATGGGTTGGTGGAAAGTGTGCACTTTTGCACCACACCACTCCATGGTGTCTGCAGAAAATACGCAATGGATGATGGACCTCCCATACCCCCCAACATCTTGGAATGTTGATGGCAACGTACCTTTTGCTGCGCGGGGGGTTGCGTGGCTACAACCAAGTCCATTCACATGGGTTGGTGGAAAGTGTGCACTTTTGCACCACACCACGCCATGGTGTCTGCAGAAAATACGCAATGAATGATGGACATCCCATACCCCCCAACATCTTTGAATGTTCATGTCGACGTACCTTTTGATGCGCGGGGGGTTGCGTGGCTACAACCAAGTCCATTCACATGGGTTGGTGGAAAGTGTGCACTTTTGCACCACACCACTCCATGGTGTCTGCAGAAAATACGCAATGAATGATGGACATCCCATGCCCCCGAACATCTTGGAATGTTCATGTAGTCGTACCTTTGATGTGCGGGGGGTTGCGTGGCTGCAACCAAGTCCGTTCACATGGGTTGGTGGAAAGTGTGCACTTTTGCATTACACCACTCCATGGTGTCTGCAGAAAATACGCAATGAATGATGGACATCCCATACCCCCCAACATCTTGGAATGTTGATGGCGACGTACCTTTTGCTGCGCAGGGGGTTGCGTGGCTACAACCAAGTCCATTCACATGGTTGGTGAAAAGTGTGCACTTTTGTTCCACGCCACTCCTGGAAGTTAGCAACAACTGTGAAATGCATACTTGACGTCCTAGATCTTTCAGAATCAAAGGATGTTTCTGGCAACTTCCCTATGGTGCGCGGGGGTATGCTTGTCTATAGCCAAGTCCATTCACATGGTTGGTGAAAAGTGTGCACTTTTGCCCCACGCCACTCCTGGGAGTCACCAGCAAATATGCAATGAATGATAATCATCCCATACCCCCCAACATCTTGGAATGTTCATGGCGACGTACCTTTTCATGCGCGGGGGGTTGCGTGGCTACAACCAAGTCCATTCACATGGTTGGTGAAAAGTGTGCACTTTTGCCCCACGCCACTCCTGGGAGTCAGCAGGAAATATGCAATGAACGATAATCATCCCATACCCCCCAACATCTTGGAATGTTCATGGCGACGTACCTTTTGATGCGCGGGGGGTTGCGTGGCTACAACCAAGTCCATTCACATGGGTTGGTGGAAAGTGTGCACTTTTGCACCACACCACTCCATGGTGTCTGCAGAAAATACGCAATGGATGATGGACATCCCATACCCCCCAACATCTTTGAATGTTCATGGGGACGTACCTTTTGATGCGCGGGGGGTTGCGTGGCTACAACCAAGTCCATTCACATGGGTTGGAGGAAAGTGTGCACTTTTGCACCACACCACTCCATGGTGTCTGCAGAAAATACGCAATGAATGATGGACATCCCATACCCCCCAACATCTTGGAATGTTGATGGCGACGTACCTTTTGATGCGCGGGGGGTTGCGTGGCTACAACCAAGTCCATTCACATGGTTGGTGAAAAGTGTGCACTTTTGTTCCACGCCACTCCTGGAAGTTAGCAGCAAATATGCAATGAACGATAATCATCCCATACCCCCCAACATCTTGGAATGTTCATGGCGACGTACCTTTTGATGCGCGGGGGGTTGCGTGGCTACAACCAAGTCCATTCACATGGGTTGGTGGAAAGTGTGCACTTTTGCACCACACCACTCCATGGTGTCTGCAGAAAATACGCAATGGATGATGGACATCCCATACCCCCCAACATCTTTGAATGTTCATGGGGACGTACCTTTTGATGCGCGGGGGGTTGCGTGGCTACAACCAAGTCCATTCACATGGGTTGGTGGAAAGTGTGCACTTTTGCACCACACCACTCCATGGTGTCTGCAGAAAATACGCAATGAATGATGGACATCCCATACCCCCCAACATCTTGGAATGTTGATGGCGACGTACCTTTTGATGCGCAGGGGGTGCGTGGGTACAACCAAGTCCATTCACATGGGTTGGTGGAAAATGTGCACTTTTGCACCACACCACTCCATGGTGTCTGCAGAAAATACGCAATGAATGATGGACATCCCATACCCCCCAACATCTTGGAATGTTGATGGCGACGTACCTTTTGATGCGCGGGGGGTTGCGTGGCTACACACAGGGCAGACGACCAGCATGCACACCCATGGGTGAGCATGTTGGGTGCGCAAGCTGCACTGAAATATTAAATGTGCTGAAACAGATTCAATTTGGCTCGTGAAGGCCCACAGTAGTAGATATGTACATTTAATGGATCAAGGAAGCATTCCGAAGGTGATCGCTGGAGCACTTGGCCTCCCGTGGCTTCATGATAGTGGCTCGGACGCGACGCAGCGAACGGTGACATGGCACGCAGGAGACATAGCATTGTGCACAGACCGTACAATAATGTTCTTAGTTACTTAGTTTGTACACATGACTGGTTTGCGGCACGGTCTGCCATGATCCGGCTCTCTCGTGTCCGCTCCGTGATGCCATGGCTCCGCGGCAACGCAGCACGAATTGATAGTACAATCCAGATCCAAGGCCGGAAAAGGCTAAAGTGTATGGCTTAAGCCAATTGGTGAACTCTAGTTATGTTAGTCTGCTGCTGCATGCCATCCTGTGACTGGTTCGCTTGCAGTGAGACAGATACATGCGCGGCCATCGTATGCTCTGTATGTTGGAGAGATCCACTATAGGTTCCGTGCGCGCGAGAAGTCTACGTCAGGAATAACAGAAAGCTCTTTGGTATGTATACGAGTGCCGACTCCAGCCAAATCAGGACATGCCAGGTGTCGTGTGTGTTCGTGCTGTTGCGAAAATGCCCAAGCTGTCTGCTGTCATCCGTGGCAAAGCCACGATCATGTCCACAGTGTTTTCACGATGGTGAGATCTGATTATATCAGCCGCGAAATGGTGTGCCAAAAGCTTCTGGTTACGTGGCGTTGCCAGTAAAGCAAAGCGCACTGCAAGCATGAATGTGAGGTTGCAGCCCTCGCGAACGCCCCGCTCAACACAATCTCGCTGAATGCAAGTACTCTTTCATATGATAAGTGCATAGTACCAGTTGCACGATGACAATGTGGAAGCCTCCGTGCGTTACGATTCGCGGGCCACTGCACACCGATCGATATTCATCAATTCGATGTCGCTGGACACAGTTTTGCCCAGGATCACTTATGCAATATGATAGCGGGCAATTAGCCTTGATTGTGTGCCATATCGCACGTCTTCTAGTTGGCGCACTCTGCGTCTGCGCACCCACTCGCGTTTGCGCGCCTGTGAAACCAAGGCTCACCCACTAGAGTGCGCCATCGAGTGCGCGACACATGTATGCGTGAGCATGCTGGGTGCGCTGAATTGCCTGAACACGCAAATCATCAAATAGATGCTTCATAATCAGGTACAGCATTGTAATACGTGTTTGGTACATTCCTATCATCGCTGGCGCCAATCTACGGTGGTCCTTGAACCACCTCAAGTCGCTCCCACCATGCACTGCTCAGTCTTGCTCAAATTGCTTACTACCATACATAAAATACACTCAACATTCACCATCAAATCGACACTAGCTGGTATATACTTGCTCACTGCACAATTGAACGTGGCCTGATCGAGTGGAGGTCTGCTCCTTCGCCAAGTCTGCTCCTGCATACCAGAGATGATATGACGCCTTGTTGCACAGACCAAGGCATCTACGGGGTAAAAATTCACGGAAAGAAAATAATGAAGGTGCAAGGTGGCATTCAGAGATGCAAGACAGTGTATGCACACCTGCCATGCTAGGCTTACTGCATCGGTCTTGTCAGGTATCCAAAGCTTTGGCCATTGCCATCCTGCATGCGATCAGTTTTTTCATATTCAAAGCATCTTAGTATGAAATGAGTCTATCGATCGACTGAACACATCAGCAAGCTATCGGGGCAGCAGCGAACCATTTGGACCATCAGGCCAGTTCGGTCAGCAGATATATGCTGCATGTCCTCATTGTGGCTGTACTGATTGTCGATGCCTCAATCTCTGTATGTTGCAATCTGTGTGCTGGTTGTAGACCTACATGAGCAAGTATTCCTGAGACGTCCAGAGCTGGCAGCCATCCGTGTCAGGACATCAGCTACAACAGCCAGGCGTTGTGACCATTTACAGCAAATGTATCATAATCATGTGACCGACCGTTTGTGCTAAAGCTGCAACGAAAAGTCAATTGCTAGCTTGACAGTCTCAGAACGAACCTCTGCTCAACAAAGGTCTCTGATTGAAGTTGAAAAATACACATTGACTGTCGACATCGGATCTGTGTCTCAAGTTGGAGAGGTGTAGCAAGTGCACCTGCACGCACGCACAGCTCTTGACATCAGGCAAACGCTTCGAGGTATGCACCATTTCAAGACAATCCATGGAACAGAAAGAGTCTAATCAACGTCACTCACGCGAACACAAGCTCGCCCTTGTCTTCGCCGGGCTCGGGGCCTGCTCGAGGGGCTTGATCAACAACGAGTGCTCGTGAAATTTGCGTGACAGCACAGTGTACAGACATAAAAGATATTAGACCATGGAGGATAAAGTAATACATACTTGCGAAACGATCTACGCCATCGGTGAATGCAGATCACCTAGTTATACTGCAACGGGGAGCTGCAACTGACACGGCGACATGCAAGAGCTGATCGACGCAGCATCACAAGCCTCCCTAACGCGCCAAAGGTAAATATCCACTTCAGAAAGTAATCATGTTTCGTAGCGCCGGCTGCCTGCAGGCGACGCTACCGCAAGTACTACACGCGAATGCTGTGTCCTGGCCGTTATCTGTCCATGCAATCGCTTCGACATGTAATTGCACCAGTATAACATGTCTTGCACTGGCGTACGTGGGATAGCTGTCAGCTGCACGGGTCTTCTGATGTTCAACCATGTGTGGCGGAGTGGCAACGATGCACTGATCTACAGTTGTTCGTACCTCGGCGACGTCTGAAAGCATGAACACCATCGCGCGCCATTGCAATGCGCCGCATTCAAGGATGCTGCACTTTGTGTAGACCGTTGGATATGACATGACGGAATTTTGCATGCCTGCAACACCATTGAACGGGCTGTCGATGGCTCTATACATGTGTGGCCTTTGCTAGGACAGACCTTGCGGACAATCGACCACGGATTACAGCATGCTCTTCAATGGTGACAGATTTATGTGAATGCACGGATATCTGATCTGGTGTATGGCGCAGTTGGCTCGTACTTCAGTCACACGGCATGGACACCACGTGCAATCTCCATTCACCATTCACGGACACATCCCAGCTGATTTAAGCCAACTAAATTCACATTGGCATGTGCAGCGGGTGCTGAGCCCGCCTCAGTGTTGACTTGAACAGGCTCATCCACAACCTTCACATAGTACACAGTATCCAACCAGCAGACTGAGCCGAACAGTCTTCCTCCACTTGATGAGATGGTGTAACATGCCATGCTCTGCGAATCCCCATGGCGATGGGCCTTTCATCGGCCAGGTTCCCACAAAGCACACCTCACTCAGAACCATGGCACACCCTTTGGGTGAGCTGTTCGTAGTGACCCACGCTCCAGGAACCCAGCTCCACATTCCAACAGCTGTACAGCAACTCTGGTACTGTGATTTTGCATTCCAACACGATTAGGCCTGCCGCAGACCCGGTTGCAGTGACTTCGCTAGACCAGCTCACCCACTGTCGGCGCACCTTTGGACATGGAGCACCCACCATTCACATGGGTTGGTGGAAAGTGTGCACTTTTGCACCACACCACGCCATGGTGTCTGCAGAAAATACGCAATGAATGATGGACATCCCATACCCCCCAAAATCTTGGAATGTTGATGGCGACGTACCTTTTGCTGCGCGGGGGGTTGCGTGGCTACAACCAAGTCCATTCACATGGTTGGTGAAAAGTGTGCACTTTTGTTCCACGCCACTCCTAGGAGTTAGCAACAACTGTGCAATGCATACTTGACGTCCTAGATCTTTCAGAATCAAAGGATGTTTCTGGCAACTTCCCTATGGTGCGCGGGGGTATGCTTGTCTATAGCCAAGTCCATTCACAAGGTTGGTGAAAAGTGTGCACTTTTGCCCCACGCCACTCCTGGGAGTCAGCAGCAAATATGCAATGAATGATAATCATCCCATACCCCCCAACATCTTGGAATGTTCATGGCGACGTACCTTTTGATGCGCGGGGGGTTGCGTGGCTACAACCAAGTCCATTCACATGGGTTGGTGGAAAGTGTGCACTTTTGCACCACACCACTCCATGGTGTCTGCAGAAAATACGCAATGAATGATGGACATCCCATACCCCCCAACATCTTGGAATGTTGATGGCGATGTACCTTTTGATGCGCAGGGGGTTGCGTGGCTACAACCAAGTCCATTCACATGGGTTGGTGGAAAGTGTACACTTTTGCACCACACCACTCCATGGTGTCTGCAGAAAATACGCAATGGATGATGGACATCCCATACCCCCCAACATCTTTGAATGTTCATGGGGACGTACCTTTTGATGCGCGGGGGGTTGCGTGGCTACAACCAAGTCCATTCACATGGGTTGGTGGAAAGTGTGCACTTTTGCACCACACCACTCCATGGTGTCTGCAGAAAATACGCAATGGACGATGGACATCCCATACCCCCCAACATCTTTGAATGTTCATGGGGACGTACCTTTTGATGCGCGGGGGGTTGCGTGGCTACAACCAAGTCCATTCACATGGGTTGGTGGAAAGTGTGCACTTTTGCACCACACCACTCCATGGTGTCTGCAGAAAATACGCAATGAATGATGGACATCCCATACCCCCAACATCTTGGAATGTTGATGGCGACGTACCTTTTGATGCGCAGGGGGTGCGTGGGTACAACCAAGTCCATTCACATGGGTTGGTGGAAAATGTGCACTTTTGCACCACACCACTCCATGGTGTCTGCAGAAAATACGCAATGAATGATGGACATCCCATACCCCCCAACATCTTGGAATGTTGATGGCGATGTACCTTTTGATGCGCGGGGGGTTGCGTGGCTACAACCAAGTCCATTCACATGGGTTGGTGGAAAGTGTGCACTTTTGCACCACACCACGCCATGGTGTCTGCAGAAAATACGCAATGAATGATGGAAATCCCATACCCCCCAACATCTTGGAATGTTGATGGCAACGTACCTTTTGCTGCGCGGGGGGTTGCGTGGCTACAACCAAGTCCATTCACATGGGTTGGTGAAAAGTGTGCATTTTTGCACCACACCACTCCATGGTGTCTGCAGAAAATACGCAATGAATGATGGACATCTCATACCCCCCAACATCTTTGAATGTTCATGGCGACGTACCTTTTGATGCGCGGGGGGTTGCGTGGCTACAACCAAGTCCATTCACATGGGTTGGTGGAAAGTGTGCACTTTTGCACCACACCACGCCATGGTGTCTGCAGAAAATACGCAATGAATGATGGACATCCCATACCCCCAACATCTTGGAATGTTCATGGCGACGTACCTTTTGATGCGCGGGGGGTTGCGTGGCTACAACCAAGTCCATTCACATGGGTTGGTGGAAAGTGTGCACTTTTGCACCACACCACTCCATGGTGTCTGCAGAAAATACGCAATGAATGATGGACATCCCATACCCCCAACATCTTGGAATGTTGATGGCGACGTACCTTTTGATGCGCAGGGGGTGCGTGGGTACAACCAAGTCCATTCACATGGGTTGGTGGAAAATGTGCACTTTTGCACCACACCACGCCATGGTGTCTGCAGAAAATACGCAATGAATGATGGACATCCCATACCCCCCAACATCTTGGAATGTTGATCGCGATGTACCTTTTGATGCGCGGGGGGTTGCGTGGCTACAACCAAGTCCATTCACATGGGTTGGTGGAAAGTGTGCACTTTTGCACCACACCACGCCATGGTGTCTGCAGAAAATACGCAATGAATGATGGACATCCCATACCCCCCAAAATCTTGGAATGTTGATGGCGACGTACCTTTTGCTGCGCGGGGGGTTGCGTGGCTACAACCAAGTCCATTCACATGGTTGGTGAAAAGTGTGCACTTTTGTTCCACGCCACTCCTAGGAGTTAGCAACAACTGTGCAATGCATACTTGACGTCCTAGATCTTTCAGAATCAAAGGATGTTTCTGGCAACTTCCCTATGGTGCGCGGGGGTATGCTTGTCTATAGCCAAGTCCATTCACAAGGTTGGTGAAAAGTGTGCACTTTTGCCCCACGCCACTCCTGGGAGTCAGCAGCAAATATGCAATGAATGATAATCATCCCATACCCTCCAACATCTTGGAATGTTCATGGCGACGTACCTTTTGATGCACGGGGGGTTGCGTGGCTACAACCAAGTCCATTCACATGGTTGGTGAAAAGTGTGCACTTTTGCCCCACGCCACTCCTGGGAGTCAGCAGCAAATATGCAATGAATGATAATCATCCCATACCCCCCAACATCTTGGAATGTTCATGGCGACGTACCTTTTGATGCGCGGGGGATTGCGTGGCTACAACCAAGTCCATTCACATGGGTTGGTGGAAAGTGTGCACTTTTGCACCACACCACTCCATGGTGTCTGCAGAAAATACGCAATGAATGATGGACATCCCATACCCCCCAACATCTTGGAATGTTGATGGCGATGTACCTTTTGATGCGCGGGGGGTTGCGTGGCTACAACCAAGTCCATTCACATGGGTTGGTGGAAAGTGTACACTTTTGCACCACACCACTCCATGGTGTCTGCAGAAAATACGCAATGGATGATGGACATCCCATACCCCCCAACATCTTTGAATGTTCATGGGGACGTACCTTTTGATGCGCGGGGGGATGCGTGGCTACAACCAAGTCCATTCACATGGGTTGGTGGAAAGTGTGCACTTTTGCACCACACCACTCCATGGTGTCTGCAGAAAATACGCAATGAATGATGGACATCCCATACCCCCAACATCTTGGAATGTTGATGGCGACGTACCTTTTGATGCGCAGGGGGTGCGTGGGTACAACCAAGTCCATTCACATGGGTTGGTGGAAAATGTGCACTTTTGCACCACACCACGCCATGGTGTCTGCAGAAAATACGCAATGAATGATGGACATCCCATACCCCCCAAAATCTTGGAATGTTGATGGCGACGTACCTTTTGCTGCGCGGGGGGTTGCGTGGCTACAACCAAGTCCATTCACATGGGTTGGTGGAAAGTGTGCACTTTTGCACCACACCACTCCATGGTGTCTGCAGAAAATACGCAATGGATGATGGACATCCCATACCCCCCAACATCTTTGGATGTTCATGGGGACGTACCTTTTGATGCGCGGGGGGTTGCGTGGCTACAACCAAATCCATTCACATGGGTTGGTGGAAAGTGTGCACTTTTGCACCACACCACTCCATGGTGTCTGCAGAAAATACGCAATGAATGATGGACATCCCATACCCCCAACATCTTGGAATGTTGATGGCGACGTACCTTTTGATGCGCAGGGGGTGCGTGGGTACAACCAAGTCCATTCACATGGGTTGGTGGAAAATGTGCACTTTTGCACCACACCACGCCATGGTGTCTGCAGAAAATACGCAATGAATGATGGACATCCCATACCCCCCAAAATCTTGGAATGTTGATGGCGACGTACCTTTTGCTGCGCGGGGGGTTGCGTGGCTACAACCAAGTCCATTCACATGGTTGGTAAAAAGTGTGCACTTTTGTTCCACGCCACTCCTAGGAGTTAGCAACAACTGTGCAATGCATACTTGACGTCCTAGATCTTTCAGAATCAAAGGATGTTTCTGGCAACTTCCCTATAGTGCGCGGGGGTATGCTTGTCTATAGCCAAGTCCATTCACAAGGTTGGTGAAAAGTGTGCACTTTTGCCCCACGCCACTCATGGGAGTCAGCAGCAAATATGCAATGAATGATAATCATCCCATACCCTCCAACATCTTGGAATGTTCATGGCGACGTACCTTTTGATGCGCGGGGGGTTGCGTGGCTACAACCAAGTCCATTCACATGGTTGGTGAAAAGTGTGCACTTTTGCCCCACGCCACTCCTGGGAGTCAGCAGCAAATATGCAATGAATGATAATCATCCCATACCCCCTAACATCTTGGAATGTTCATGGCGACGTACCTTTTGATGCGCGGGGGGTTGCGTGGCTACAACCAAGTCCATTCACATGGGTTGGTGGAAAGTGTGCACTTTTGCACCACACCACTCCATGGTGTCTGCAGAAAATACGCAATGAATGATGGACATCCCATACCCCCCAACATCTTAAAATGTTGATGGCGATGTACCTTTTGATGCGCGGGGGGTTGCGTGGCTACAACCAAGTCCATTCACATGGGTTGGTGGAAAGTGTACACTTTTGCACCACACCACTCCATGGTGTCTGCAGAAAATACGCAATGAATGATGGACATCCCATACCCCCCAACATCTTGGAATGTTGATGGCAACGTACCTTTTGCTGCGCGGGGGGTTGCGTGGCTACAACCAAGTCCATTCACATGGTTGGTGAAAAGTGTGCACTTTTGTTCCACGCCACTCTTGGGAGTTAGCAACAACTGTGCAATGCATACTTGACGTCCTAGATCTTTCAGAATCAAAGGATGTTTCTGGCAACTTCCCTATGGTGCGCGGGGGTATGCTTGTCTATAGCCAAGTCCATTCACAAGGTTGGTGAAAAGTGTGCACTTTTGCCCCACGCCACTCCTGGGAGTCAGCAGCAAATATGCAATGAATGATAATCATCCCATACCCTCCAACATCTTGGAATGTTCATGGCGACGTACCTTTTGATGCGCGGGGGGTTGCGTGGCTACAACCAAGTCCATTCACATGGTTGGTGAAAAGTGTGCACTTTTGCCCCACGCCACTCCTAGGAGTCAGCAGCAAATATGCAATGAATGATAATCATCCCATACCCCCCAACATCTTGGAATGTTCATGGCGACGTACCTTTTGATGCGCGGGGGGTTGCGTGGCTACAACCAAGTCCATTCACATGGGTTGGTGGAAAGTGTGCACTTTTGCACCACACCACTCCATGGTGTCTGCAGAAAATACGCAATGAATGATGGACATCCCATACCCCCCAACATCTTGGAATGTTGATGGCGATGTACCTTTTGATGCGCGGGGGGTTGCGTGGCTACAACCAAGTCCATTCACATGGGTTGGTGGAAAGTGTACACTTTTGCACCACACCACGCCATGGTGTCTGCAGAAAATACGCAATGAATGATGGACATCCCATACCCCCCAACATCTTGGAATGTTGATGGCAACGTACCTTTTGCTGCGCGGGGGGTTGCGTGGCTACAACCAAGTCCATTCACATGGGTTGGTGGAAAGTGTGCATTTTTGCACCACACCACTCCATGGTGTCTGCAGAAAATACGCAATGAATGATGGACATCTCATACCCCCCAACATCTTTGAATGTTCATGGCGACGTACCTTTTGATGCGCGGGGGGTTGCGTGGCTACAACCAAGTCCATTCACATGGGTTGGTGGAAAGTGTGCACTTTTGCACCACACCACGCCATGGTGTCTGCAGAAAATACGCAATGAATGATGGACATCCCATACCCCCCAACATCTTTGAATGTTCATGTCGACGTACCTTTTGATGCGCGGGGGGTTGCGTGGCTACAACCAAGTCCATTCACATGGGTTGGTGGAAAGTGTGCACTTTTGCACCACACCACTCCATGGTGTCTGCAGAAAATACGCAATGAATGATGGACATCCCATGCCCCCCAACATCTTGGAATGTTCATGTAGTCGTATCTTTGATGTGCGGGGGGTTGCGTGGCTGCAACCAAGTCCGTTCACATGGGTTGGTGGAAAGTGTGCACTTTTGCATTACACCACTCCATGGTGTCTGCAGAAAATACGCAATGAATGATGGACATCCCATACCCCCCAACATCTTTGAATGTTCATGTCGACGTACCTTTTGATGCGCGGGGGGTTGCGTGGCTACAACCAAGTCCATTCACATGGGTTGGTGGAAAGTGTGCACTTTTGCACCACACCACTCCATGGTGTCTGCAGAAAATACGCAATGAATGATGGACATCCCATGCCCCCCAACATCTTGGAATGTTCATGTAGTCGTACCTTTGATGTGCGGGGGGTTGCGTGGCTGCAACCAAGTCCGTTCACATGGGTTGGTGGAAAGTGTGCACTTTTGCATTACACCACTCCATGGTGTCTGCAGAAAATACGCAATGAATGATGGACATCCCATACCCCCCAACATCTTGGAATGTTCATGTAGTCGTACCTTTGATGTGCGGGGGGTTGCGTGGCTGCAACCAAGTCCGTTCACATGGGTTGGTGGAAAGTGTGCACTTTTGCATTACACCACTCCATGGTGTCTGCAGAAAATACGCAATGAATGATGGACATCTCATACCCCCCAACATCTCTGAATGTTGATGGCAACGTACCTTTTGCTGCGCGGGGGGTTGCGTGGCTACAACCAAGTCCATTCACATGGTTGGTGAAAAGTGTGCACTTTTGTTCCACGCCACTCCTGGGAGTTAGCAACAACTGTGCAATGCATACTTGACGTCCTAGATCTTTCAGAATCAAAGGATGTTTCTGGCAACTTCCCTATGGTGCGCGGGGGTATGCTTGTCTATAGCCAAGTCCATTCACAAGGTTGGTGAAAAGTGTGCACTTTTGCCCCACGCCACTCCTGGGAGTCAGCAGCAAATATGCAATGAATGATAATCATCCCATACCCTCCAACATCTTGGAATGTTCATGGCGACGTACCTTTTGATGCGCGGGGGGTTGCGTGGCTACAACCAAGTCCATTCACATGGTTGGTGAAAAGTGTGCACTTTTGCCCCACGCCACTCCTGGGAGTCAGCAGCAAATATGCAATGAATGATAATCATCCCATACCCCCTAAGATCTTGGAATGTTCATGGCGACGTACCTTTGATGTGCGGGGGGTTGCGTGGCTGCAACCAAGTCCGTTCACATGGGTTGGTGGAAAGTGTGCACTTTTGCACCACACCACTCCATGGTTTCTGCAGAAAATACGCAATGAATGATGGACATCCCATACCCCCCAACATCTTGGAATGTTGATGGCAACGTACCTTTTGCTGCGCGGGGGGTTGCGTGGCTACAACCAAGTCCATTCACATGGTTGGTGAAAAGTGTGCACTTTTGTTCCACGCCACTCCTGGGAGTTAGCAACAACTGTGCAATGCATACTTGACGTCCTAGATCTTTCAGAATCAAAGGATGTTTCTGGCAACTTCCCTATGGTGCGCGGGGGTATGCTTGTCTATAGCCAAGTCCATTCACATGGTTGGTGAAAAGTGTGCACTTTTGCCCCACGCCACTCCTGGGAGTCAGCAGCAAATATGCAATGAATGATAATCATCCCATACCCCCCAACATCTTGGAATGTTCATGGCGACGCACCTTTTCATGCGCGGGGGGTTGCGTGGCTACAACCAAGTCCATTCACATGGGTTGGTGGAAAGTGTGCACTTTTGCATTACACCACTCCATGGTGTCTGCAGAAAATACGCAATGAATGATGGACATCCCATACCCTCCAACATCTTGGAATGTTGATGGCGACGTACCTTTTGCTGCGCGGGGGGTTGCGTGGCTACAACCAAGTCCATTCACATGGTTGGTGAAAAGTGTGCACTTTTGTTCCACGCCACTCCTAGGAGTTAGCAACAACTGTGCAATGCATACTTGACGTCCTAGATCTTTCAGAATCAAAGGATGTTTCTGGCAACTTCCCTATGGTGCGCGGGGGTATGCTTGTCTATAGCCAAGTCCATTCACAAGGTTGGTGAAAAGTGTGCACTTTTGCCCCACGCCACTCCTGGGAGTCAGCAGCAAATATGCAATGAATGATAATCATCCCATACCCCCCAACATCTTGGAATGTTCATGGCGACGTACCTTTTGATGCGCGGGGGGTTGCGTGGCTACAACCAAGTCCATTCACATGGGTTGGTGGAAAGTGTGCACTTTTGCACCACACCACTCCATGGTGTCTGCAGAAAATACGCAATGAATGATGGACATCCCATACCCCCCAACATCTTGGAATGTTGATGGCGATGTACCTTTTGATGCGCGGGGGGTTGCGTGGCTACAACCAAGTCCATTCACATGGGTTGGTGGAAAGTGTACACTTTTGCACCACACCACTCCATGGTGTCTGCAGAAAATACGCAATGGATGATGGACATCCCATACCCCCCAACATCTTTGAATGTTCATGGGGACGTACCTTTTGATGCGCGGGGGGTTGCGTGGCTACAACCAAGTCCATTCACATGGGTTGGTGGAAAGTGTGCACTTTTGCATTACACCACTCCATGGTGTCTGCAGAAAATACGCAATGAATGATGGACATCCCATACCCCCCAACATCTTGGAATGTTCATGTCATCGTACCTTTGATGTGCGGGGGGTTGCGTGGCTGCAACCAAGTCCGTTCACATGGGTTGGTGGAAAGTGTGCACTTTTGCATTACACCACTCCATGGTGTCTGCAGAAAATACGCAATGAATGATGGACATCCCATACCCCCCAACATCTTGGAATGTTCATGTCGACGTACCTTTTGATGCGCGGGGGGTTGCGTGGCTACAACCAAGTCCATTCACATGGGTTGGTGGAAAGTGTGCACTTTTGCACCACACCACTCCATGGTGTCTGCAGAAAATACGCAATGAATGATGGACATCCCATGCCCCCCAACATCTTGGAATGTTCATGTAGTCGTACCTTTGATGTGCGGGGGGTTGCGTGGCTGCAACCAAGTCCGTTCACATGGGTTGGTGGAAAGTGTGCACTTTTGCATTACACCACTCCATGGTGTCTGCAGAAAATACGCAATGAATGATGGACATCTCATACCCCCCAACATCTCTGAATGTTGATGGCAACGTACCTTTTGCTGCGCGGGGGGTTGCGTGGCTACAACCAAGTCCATTCACATGGTTGGTGAAAAGTGTGCACTTTTGTTCCACGCCACTCCTGGGAGTTAGCAACAACTGTGCAATGCATACTTGACGTCCTAGATCTTTCAGAATCAAAGGATGTTTCTGGCAACTTCCCTATGGTGCGCGGGGGTATGCTTGTCTATAGCCAAGTCCATTCACAAGGTTGGTGAAAAGTGTGCACTTTTGCCCCACGCCACTCCTGGGAGTCAGCAGCAAATATGCAATGAATGATAATCATCCCATACCCTCCAACATCTTGGAATGTTCATGGCGACGTACCTTTTGATGCGCGGGGGGTTGCGTGGCTACAACCAAGTCCATTCACATGGTTGGTGAAAAGTGTGCACTTTTGCCCCACGCCACTCCTGGGAGTCAGCAGCAAATATGCAATGAATGATAATCATCCCATACCCCCTAACATCTTGGAATGTTCATGGCGACGTACCTTTTGATGCGCGGGGGGTTGCGTGGCTACAACCAAGTCCATTCACATGGGTTGGTGGACAGTGTGCACTTTTGCACCACACCACTCCATGGTGTCTGCAGAAAATACGCAATGAATGATGG
Source organism: Ulva prolifera (assembly GCA_023078555.1). Lineage (NCBI taxonomy): Eukaryota > Viridiplantae > Chlorophyta > Ulvophyceae > Ulvales > Ulvaceae > Ulva > Ulva prolifera. The sequence goes on along the minus strand of CM041199.1, from coordinate 10,526,812 downwards.
ACATCCCATACCCCCCAACATCTTGGAATGTTGATGGCGATGTACCTTTTGATGCGCGGGGGGTTGCGTGGCTACAACCAAGTCCATTCACATGGGTTGGTGGAAAGTGTACACTTTTGCACCACACCACTCCATGGTGTCTGCAGAAAATACGCAATGAATGATGGACATCCCATACCCCCCAACATCTTGGAATGTTGATGGCGACGTACCTTTTGCTGCGCGGGGGGTTGCGTGGCTACAACCAAGTCCATTCACATGGTTGGTGAAAAGTGTGCACTTTTGTTCCACGCCACTCCTAGGAGTTAGCAACAACTGTGCAATGCATACTTGACGTCCTAGATCTTTCAGAATCAAAGGATGTTTCTGGCAACTTCCCTATGGTGCGCGGGGGTATGCTTGTCTATAGCCAAGTCCATTCACAAGGTTGGTGAAAAGTGTGCACTTTTGCCCCACGCCACTCCTGGGAGTCAGCAGCAAATATGCAATGAATGATAATCATCCCATACCCTCCAACATCTTGGAATGTTCATGGCGACGTACCTTTTGATGCGCGGGGGGTTGCGTGGCTACAACCAAGTCCATTCACATGGTTGGTGAAAAGTGTGCACTTTTGCCCCACGCCACTCCTGGGAGTCAGCAGCAAATATGCAATGAATGATAATCATCCCATACCCCCTAACATCTTGGAATGTTCATGGCGACGTACCTTTTGATGCGCGGGGGGTTGCGTGGCTACAACCAAGTCCATTCACATGGGTTGGTGGACAGTGTGCACTTTTGCACCACACCACTCCATGGTGTCTGCAGAAAATACGCAATGAATGATGGACATCCCATACCCCCCAACATCTTGGAATGTTGATGGCGATGTACCTTTTGATGCGCGGGGGGTTGCGTGGCTACAACCAAGTCCATTCACATGGGTTGGTGGAAAGTGTACACTTTTGCACCACACCACTCCATGGTGTCTGCAGAAAATACGCAATGAATGATGGACATCCCATACCCCCCAACATCTTGGAATGTTGATGGCGACGTACCTTTTGCTGCGCGGGGGGTTGCGTGGCTACAACCAAGTCCATTCACATGGTTGGTGAAAAGTGTGCACTTTTGTTCCACGCCACTCCTAGGAGTTAGCAACAACTGTGCAATGCATACTTGACGTCCTAGATCTTTCAGAATCAAAGGATGTTTCTGGCAACTTCCCTATGGTGCGCGGGGGTATGCTTGTCTATAGCCAAGTCCATTCACAAGGTTGGTGAAAAGTGTGCACTTTTGCCCCACGCCACTCCTGGGAGTCAGCAGCAAATATGCAATGAATGATAATCATCCCATACCCTCCAACATCTTGGAATGTTCATGGCGACGTACCTTTTGATGCGCGGGGGGTTGCGTGGCTACAACCAAGTCCATTCACATGGTTGGTGAAAAGTGTGCACTTTTGCCCCACGCCACTCCTGGGAGTCAGCAGCAAATATGCAATGAATGATAATCATCCCATACCCCCTAACATCTTGGAATGTTCATGGCGACGTACCTTTTGATGCGCGGGGGGTTGCGTGGCTACAACCAAGTCCATTCACATGGGTTGGTGGACAGTGTGCACTTTTGCACCACACCACTCCATGGTGTCTGCAGAAAATACGCAATGAATGATGGACATCCCATACCCCCCAACATCTTGGAATGTTGATGGCGATGTACCTTTTGATGCGCGGGGGGTTGCGTGGCTACAACCAAGTCCATTCACATGGGTTGGTGGAAAGTGTACACTTTTGCACCACACCACTCCATGGTGTCTGCAGAAAATACGCAATGAATGATGGACATCCCATACCCCCCAACATCTTGGAATGTTGATGGCAACGTACCTTTTGCTGCGCGGGGGGTTGCGTGGCTACAACCAAGTCCATTCACATGGTTGGTGAAAAGTGTGCACTTTTGTTCCACGCCAGTCCTGGGAGTTAGCAACAACTGTGCAATGCATACTTGACGTCCTAGATCTTTCAGAATCAAAGGATGTTTCTGGCAACTTCCCTATGGTGCGCGGGGGTATGCTTGTCTATAGCCAAGTCCATTCACATGGTTGGTGAAAAGTGTGCACTTTTGCCCCACGCCACTCCTGGGAGTCAGCAGCAAATATGCAATGAATGATAATCATCCCATACCCCCCAACATCTTGGAATGTTCATGGCGACGCACCTTTTCATGCGCGGGGGGTTGCGTGGCTACAACCAAGTCCATTCACATGGGTTGGTGGAAAGTGTGCACTTTTGCATTACACCACTCCATGGTGTCTGCAGAAAATACGCAATGAATGATGGACATCCCATACCCTCCAACATCTTGGAATGTTCATGGCGACGTACCTTTTGATGCGCGGGGGGTTGCGTGGCTACAACCAAGTCCATTCACATGGTTGGTGAAAAGTGTGCACTTTTGCCCCACGCCACTCCTGGGAGTCAGCAGCAAATATGCAATGAATGATAATCATCCCATACCCCCTAACATCTTGGAATGTTCATGGCGACGTACCTTTTGATGCGCGGGGGGTTGCGTGGCTACAACCAAGTCCATTCACATGGGTTGGTGGACAGTGTGCACTTTTGCACCACACCACTCCATGGTGTCTGCAGAAAATACGCAATGAATGATGGACATCCCATACCCCCCAACATCTTGGAATGTTGATGGCGATGTACCTTTTGATGCGCGGGGGGTTGCGTGGCTACAACCAAGTCCATTCACATGGGTTGGTGGAAAGTGTACACTTTTGCACCACACCACTCCATGGTGTCTGCAGAAAATACGCAATGAATGATGGACATCCCATACCCCCCAACATCTTGGAATGTTGATGGCAACGTACCTTTTGCTGCGCGGGGGGTTGCGTGGCTACAACCAAGTCCATTCACATGGTTGGTGAAAAGTGTGCACTTTTGTTCCACGCCAGTCCTGGGAGTTAGCAACAACTGTGCAATGCATACTTGACGTCCTAGATCTTTCAGAATCAAAGGATGTTTCTGGCAACTTCCCTATGGTGCGCGGGGGTATGCTTGTCTATAGCCAAGTCCATTCACAAGGTTGGTGAAAAGTGTGCACTTTTGCCCCACGCCACTCCTGGGAGTCAGCAGCAAATATGCAATGAATGATAATCATCCCATACCCTCCAACATCTTGGAATGTTCATGGCGACGTACCTTTTGATGCGCGGGGGGTTGCGTGGCTACAACCAAGTCCATTCACATGGTTGGTGAAAAGTGTGCACTTTTGCCCCACGCCACTCCTGGGAGTCAGCAGCAAATATGCAATGAATGATAATCATCCCATACCCCCTAACATCTTGGAATGTTCATGGCGACGTACCTTTTGATGCGCGGGGGGTTGCGTGGCTACAACCAAGTCCATTCACATGGGTTGGTGGACAGTGTGCACTTTTGCACCACACCACTCCATGGTGTCTGCAGAAAATACGCAATGAATGATGGACATCCCATACCCCCCAACATCTTGGAATGTTGATGGCGATGTACCTTTTGATGCGCGGGGGGTTGCGTGGCTACAACCAAGTCCATTCACATGGGTTGGTGGAAAGTGTACACTTTTGCACCACACCACTCCATGGTGTCTGCAGAAAATACGCAATGAATGATGGACATCCCATACCCCCCAACATCTTGGAATGTTGATGGCAACGTACCTTTTGCTGCGCGGGGGGTTGCGTGGCTACAACCAAGTCCATTCACATGGTTGGTGAAAAGTGTGCACTTTTGTTCCACGCCAGTCCTAGGAGTTAGCAACAACTGTGCAATGCATACTTGACGTCCTAGATCTTTCAGAATCAAAGGATGTTTCTGGCAACTTCCCTATGGTGCGCGGGGGTATGCTTGTCTATAGCCAAGTCCATTCACATGGTTGGTGAAAAGTGTGCACTTTTGCCCCACGCCACTCCTGGGAGTCAGCAGCAAATATGCAATGAATGATAATCATCCCATACCCCCCAACATCTTGGAATGTTCATGGCGACGCACCTTTTCATGCGCGGGGGGTTGCGTGGCTACAACCAAGTCCATTCACATGGGTTGGTGGAAAGTGTGCACTTTTGCATTACACCACTCCATGGTGTCTGCAGAAAATACGCAATGAATGATGGACATCCCATACCCTCCAACATCTTGGAATGTTGATGGCGACGTACCTTTTGCTGCGCGGGGGGTTGCGTGGCTACAACCAAGTCCATTCACATGGTTGGTGAAAAGTGTGCACTTTTGTTCCACGCCACTCCTAGGAGTTAGCAACAACTGTGCAATGCATACTTGACGTCCTACATCTTTCAGAATCAAAGGATGTTTCTGGCAACTTCCCTATGGTGCGCGGGGGTATGCTTGTCTATAGCCAAGTCCATTCACAAGGTTGGTGAAAAGTGTGCACTTTTGCCCCACGCCACTCCTGGGAGTCAGCAGCAAATATGCAATGAATGATAATCATCCCATACCCCCCAACATCTTGGAATGTTCATGGCGACGTACCTTTTGATGCGCGGGGGGTTGCGTGGCTACAACCAAGTCCATTCACATGGGTTGGTGGAAAGTGTGCACTTTTGCACCACACCACTCCATGGTGTCTGCAGAAAATACGCAATGAATGATGGACATCCCATACCCCCCAACATCTTGGAATGTTGATGGCGATGTACCTTTTGATGCGCGGGGGGTTGCGTGGCTACAACCAAGTCCATTCACATGGGTTGGTGGAAAGTGTACACTTTTGCACCACACCACTCCATGGTGTCTGCAGAAAATACGCAATGGATGATGGACATCCCATACCCCCCAACATCTTTGAATGTTCATGGGGACGTACCTTTTGATGCGCGGGGGGTTGCGTGGCTACAACCAAGTCCATTCACATGGGTTGGTGGAAAGTGTGCACTTTTGCATTACACCACTCCATGGTGTCTGCAGAAAATACGCAATGAATGATGGACATCCCATACCCCCCAACATCTTGGAATGTTCATGTTATCGTACCTTTGATGTGCGGGGGGTTGCGTGGCTGCAACCAAGTCCGTTCACATGGGTTGGTGGAAAGTGTGCACTTTTGCATTACACCACTCCATGGTGTCTGCAGAAAATACGCAATGAATGATGGACATCCCATACCCCCCAACATCTTGGAATGTTCATGTCGACGTACCTTTTGATGCGCGGGGGGTTGCGTGGCTACAACCAAGTCCATTCACATGGGTTGGTGGAAAGTGTGCACTTTTGCACCACACCACTCCATGGTGTCTGCAGAAAATACGCAATGAATGATGGACATCCCATGCCCCCCAACATCTTGGAATGTTCATGTAGTCGTACCTTTGATGTGCGGGGGGTTGCGTGGCTGCAACCAAGTCCGTTCACATGGGTTGGTGGAAAGTGTGCACTTTTGCATTACACCACTCCATGGTGTCTGCAGAAAATACGCAATGAATGATGGACATCTCATACCCCCCAACATCTCTGAATGTTGATGGCAACGTACCTTTTGCTGCGCGGGGGGTTGCGTGGCTACAACCAAGTCCATTCACATGGTTGGTGAAAAGTGTGCACTTTTGTTCCACGCCACTCCTGGGAGTTAGCAACAACTGTGCAATGCATACTTGACGTCCTAGATCTTTCAGAATCAAAGGATGTTTCTGGCAACTTCCCTATGGTGCGCGGGGGTATGCTTGTCTATAGCCAAGTCCATTCACAAGGTTGGTGAAAAGTGTGCACTTTTGCCCCACGCCACTCCTGGGAGTCAGCAGCAAATATGCAATGAATGATAATCATCCCATACCCTCCAACATCTTGGAATGTTCATGGCGACGTACCTTTTGATGCGCGGGGGGTTGCGTGGCTACAACCAAGTCCATTCACATGGTTGGTGAAAAGTGTGCACTTTTGCCCCACGCCACTCCTGGGAGTCAGCAGCAAATATGCAATGAATGATAATCATCCCATACCCCCTAACATCTTGGAATGTTCATGGCGACGTACCTTTTGATGCGCGGGGGGTTGCGTGGCTACAACCAAGTCCATTCACATGGGTTGGTGGACAGTGTGCACTTTTGCACCACACCACTCCATGGTGTCTGCAGAAAATACGCAATGAATGATGGACATCCCATACCCCCCAACATCTTGGAATGTTGATGGCGATGTACCTTTTGATGCGCGGGGGGTTGCGTGGCTACAACCAAGTCCATTCACATGGGTTGGTGGAAAGTGTACACTTTTGCACCACACCACTCCATGGTGTCTGCAGAAAATACGCAATGAATGATGGACATCCCATACCCCCCAACATCTTGGAATGTTGATGGCAACGTACCTTTTGCTGCGCGGGGGGTTGCGTGGCTACAACCAAGTCCATTCACATGGTTGGTGAAAAGTGTGCACTTTTGTTCCACGCCAGTCCTGGGAGTTAGCAACAACTGTGCAATGCATACTTGACGTCCTAGATCTTTCAGAATCAAAGGATGTTTCTGGCAACTTCCCTATGGTGCGCGGGGGTATGCTTGTCTATAGCCAAGTCCATTCACATGGTTGGTGAAAAGTGTGCACTTTTGCCCCACGCCACTCCTGGGAGTCAGCAGCAAATATGCAATGAATGATAATCATCCCATACCCCCCAACATCTTGGAATGTTCATGGCGACGCACCTTTTCATGCGCGGGGGGTTGCGTGGCTACAACCAAGTCCATTCACATGGGTTGGTGGAAAGTGTGCACTTTTGCATTACACCACTCCATGGTGTCTGCAGAAAATACGCAATGAATGATGGACATCCCATACCCTCCAACATCTTGGAATGTTGATGGCGACGTACCTTTTGCTGCGCGGGGGGTTGCGTGGCTACAACCAAGTCCATTCACATGGTTGGTGAAAAGTGTGCACTTTTGTTCCACGCCACTCCTAGGAGTTAGCAACAACTGTGCAATGCATACTTGACGTCCTACATCTTTCAGAATCAAAGGATGTTTCTGGCAACTTCCCTATGGTGCGCGGGGGTATGCTTGTCTATAGCCAAGTCCATTCACAAGGTTGGTGAAAAGTGTGCACTTTTGCCCCACGCCACTCCTGGGAGTCAGCAGCAAATATGCAATGAATGATAATCATCCCATACCCCCCAACATCTTGGAATGTTCATGGCGACGTACCTTTTGATGCGCGGGGGGTTGCGTGGCTACAACCAAGTCCATTCACATGGGTTGGTGGAAAGTGTGCACTTTTGCACCACACCACTCCATGGTGTCTGCAGAAAATACGCAATGAATGATGGACATCCCATACCCCCCAACATCTTGGAATGTTGATGGCGATGTACCTTTTGATGCGCGGGGGGTTGCGTGGCTACAACCAAGTCCATTCACATGGGTTGGTGGAAAGTGTACACTTTTGCACCACACCACTCCATGGTGTCTGCAGAAAATACGCAATGGATGATGGACATCCCATACCCCCCAACATCTTTGAATGTTCATGGGGACGTACCTTTTGATGCGCGGGGGGTTGCGTGGCTACAACCAAGTCCATTCACATGGGTTGGTGGAAAGTGTGCACTTTTGCACCACACCACTCCATGGTGTCTGCAGAAAATACGCAATGAATGATGGACATCCCATACCCCCAACATCTTGGAATGTTGATGGCGACGTACCTTTTGATGCGCAGGGGGTGCGTGGGTACAACCAAGTCCATTCACATGGGTTGGTGGAAAATGTGCAATTTTGCACCACACCACGCCATGGTGTCTGCAGAAAATACGCAATGAATGATGGACATCCCATACCCCCCAAAATCTTGGAATGTTGATGGCGACGTACCTTTTGCTGCGCGGGGGGTTGCGTGGCTACAACCAAGTCCATTCACATGGTTGGTGAAAAGTGTGCACTTTTGTTCCACGCCAGTCCTGGGAGTTAGCAACAACTGTGCAATGCATACTTGACGTCCTAGATCTTTCAGAATCAAAGGATGTTTCTGGCAACTTCCCTATGGTGCGCGGGGGTATGCTTGTCTATAGCCAAGTCCATTCACATGGTTGGTGAAAAGTGTGCACTTTTGCCCCACGCCACTCCTGGGAGTCAGCAGCAAATATGCAATGAATGATAATCATCCCATACCCCCCAACATCTTGGAATGTTCATGGCGACGCAGCTTTTCATGCGCGGGGGGTTGCGTGGCTACAACCAAGTCCATTCACATGGGTTGGTGGAATGTGTGCACTTTTGCATTACACCACTCCATGGTGTCTGCAGAAAATACGCAATGAATGATGGACATCCCATACCCTCCAACATCTTGGAATGTTGATGGCGACGTACCTTTTGCTGCGCGGGGGGTTGCGTGGCTACAACCAAGTCCATTCACATGGTTGGTGAAAAGTGTGCACTTTTGTTCCACGCCACTCCTAGGAGTTAGCAACAACTGTGCAATGCATACTTGACGTCCTACATCTTTCAGAATCAAAGGATGTTTCTGGCAACTTCCCTATGGTGCGCGGGGGTATGCTTGTCTATAGCCAAGTCCATTCACAAGGTTGGTGAAAAGTGTGCACTTTTGCCCCACGCCACTCCTGGGAGTCAGCAGCAAATATGCAATGAATGATAATCATCCCATACCCCCCAACATCTTGGAATGTTCATGGCGACGTACCTTTTGATGCGCGGGGGGTTGCGTGGCTACAACCAAGTCCATTCACATGGGTTGGTGGAAAGTGTGCACTTTTGCACCACACCACTCCATGGTGTCTGCAGAAAATACGCAATGAATGATGGACATCCCATACCCCCCAACATCTTGGAATGTTGATGGCGATGTACCTTTTGATGCGCGGGGGGTTGCGTGGCTACAACCAAGTCCATTCACATGGGTTGGTGGAAAGTGTACACTTTTGCACCACACCACTCCATGGTGTCTGCAGAAAATACGCAATGGATGATGGACATCCCATACCCCCCAACATCTTTGAATGTTCATGGGGACGTACCTTTTGATGCGCGGGGGGTTGCGTGGCTACAACCAAGTCCATTCACATGGGTTGGTGGAAAGTGTGCACTTTTGCACCACACCACTCCATGGTGTCTGCAGAAAATACGCAATGAATGATGGACATCCCATACCCCCAACATCTTGGAATGTTGATGGCGACGTACCTTTTGATGCGCAGGGGGTGCGTGGGTACAACCAAGTCCATTCACATGGGTTGGTGGAAAATGTGCAATTTTGCACCACACCACGCCATGGTGTCTGCAGAAAATACGCAATGAATGATGGACATCCCATACCCCCCAAAATCTTGGAATGTTGATGGCGACGTACCTTTTGCTGCGCGGGGGGTTGCGTGGCTACAACCAAGTCCATTCACAAGGGTTGGTGGAAAGTGTGCACTTTTGCACCACACCACTCCATGGTGTCTGCAGAAAATACGCAATGGATGATGGACATCCCATACCCCCCAACATCTTTGGATGTTCATGGGGACGTACCTTTTGATGCGCGGGGGGTTGCGTGGCTACAACCAAATCCATTCACATGGGTTGGTGGAAAGTGTGCACTTTTGCACCACACCACTCCATGGTGTCTGCAGAAAATACGCAATGAATGATGGACATCCCATACCCCCAACATCTTGGAATGTTGATGGCGACGTACCTTTTGATGCGCAGGGGGTGCGTGGGTACAACCAAGTCCATTCACATGGGTTGGTGGAAAATGTGCACTTTTGCACCACACCACGCCATGGTGTCTGCAGAAAATACGCAATGAATGATGGACATCCCATACCCCCCAAAATCTTGGAATGTTGATGGCGACGTACCTTTTGCTGCGCGGGGGGTTGCGTGGCTACAACCAAGTCCATTCACATGGTTGGTAAAAAGTGTGCACTTTTGTTCCACGCCACTCCTAGGAGTTAGCAACAACTGTGCAATGCATACTTGACGTCCTAGATCTTTCAGAATCAAAGGATGTTTCTGGCAACTTCCCTATAGTGCGCGGGGGTATGCTTGTCTATAGCCAAGTCCATTCACAAGGTTGGTGAAAAGTGTGCACTTTTGCCCCACGCCACTCCTGGGAGTCAGCAGCAAATATGCAATGAATGATAATCATCCCATACCCTCCAACATCTTGGAATGTTCATGGCGACGTACCTTTTGATGCGCGGGGGGTTGCGTGGCTACAACCAAGTCCATTCACATGGTTGGTGAAAAGTGTGCACTTTTGCCCCACGCCACTCCTGGGAGTCAGCAGCAAATATGCAATGAATGATAATCATCCCATACCCCCTAACATCTTGGAATGTTCATGGCGACGTACCTTTTGATGCGCGGGGGGTTGCGTGGCTACAACCAAGTCCATTCACATGGGTTGGTGGAAAGTGTGCACTTTTGCACCACACCACTCCATGGTGTCTGCAGAAAATACGCAATGAATGATGGACATCCCATACCCCCCAACATCTTAAAATGTTGATGGCGATGTACCTTTTGATGCGCGGGGGGTTGCGTGGCTACAACCAAGTCCATTCACATGGGTTGGTGGAAAGTGTACACTTTTGCACCACACCACTCCATGGTGTCTGCAGAAAATACGCAATGAATGATGGACATCCCATACCCCCCAACATCTTGGAATGTTGATGGCAACGTACCTTTTGCTGCGCGGGGGGTTGCGTGGCTACAACCAAGTCCATTCACATGGTTGGTGAAAAGTGTGCACTTTTGTTCCACGCCACTCTTGGGAGTTAGCAACAACTGTGCAATGCATACTTGACGTCCTAGATCTTTCAGAATCAAAGGATGTTTCTGGCAACTTCCCTATGGTGCGCGGGGGTATGCTTGTCTATAGCCAAGTCCATTCACAAGGTTGGTGAAAAGTGTGCACTTTTGCCCCACGCCACTCCTGGGAGTCAGCAGCAAATATGCAATGAATGATAATCATCCCATACCCTCCAACATCTTGGAATGTTCATGGCGACGTACCTTTTGATGCGCGGGGGGTTGCGTGGCTACAACCAAGTCCATTCACATGGTTGGTGAAAAGTGTGCACTTTTGCCCCACGCCACTCCTAGGAGTCAGCAGCAAATATGCAATGAATGATAATCATCCCATACCCCCCAACATCTTGGAATGTTCATGGCGACGTACCTTTTGATGCGCGGGGGGTTGCGTGGCTACAACCAAGTCCATTCACATGGGTTGGTGGAAAGTGTGCACTTTTGCACCACACCACTCCATGGTGTCTGCAGAAAATACGCAATGAATGATGGACATCCCATACCCCCCAACATCTTGGAATGTTGATGGCGATGTACCTTTTGATGCGCGGGGGGTTGCGTGGCTACAACCAAGTCCATTCACATGGGTTGGTGGAAAGTGTGCACTTTTGCATTACACCACTCCATGGTGTCTGCAGAAAATACGCAATGAATGATGGACATCCCATACCCCCCAACATCTTTGAATGTTCATGTCGACGTACCTTTTGATGCGCGGGGGGTTGCGTGGCTACAACCAAGTCCATTCACATGGGTTGGTGGAAAGTGTGCACTTTTGCACCACACCACTCCATGGTGTCTGCAGAAAATACGCAATGAATGATGGACATCCCATGCCCCCCAACATCTTGGAATGTTCATGTAGTCGTACCTTTGATGTGCGGGGGGTTGCGTGGCTGCAACCAAGTCCGTTCACATGGGTTGGTGGAAAGTGTGCACTTTTGCATTACACCACTCCATGGTGTCTGCAGAAAATACGCAATGAATGATGGACATCCCATACCCCCCAACATCTTGGAATGTTCATGTAGTCGTACCTTTGATGTGCGGGGGGTTGCGTGGCTGCAACCAAGTCCGTTCACATGGGTTGGTGGAAAGTGTGCACTTTTGCATTACACCACTCCATGGTGTCTGCAGAAAATACGCAATGAATGATGGACATCTCATACCCCCCAACATCTCTGAATGTTGATGGCAACGTACCTTTTGCTGCGCGGGGGGTTGCGTGGCTACAACCAAGTCCATTCACATGGTTGGTGAAAAGTGTGCACTTTTGTTCCACGCCACTCCTGGGAGTTAGCAACAACTGTGCAATGCATACTTGACGTCCTAGATCTTTCAGAATCAAAGGATGTTTCTGGCAACTTCCCTATGGTGCGCGGGGGTATGCTTGTCTATAGCCAAGTCCATTCACAAGGTTGGTGAAAAGTGTGCACTTTTGCCCCACGCCACTCCTGGGAGTCAGCAGCAAATATGCAATGAATGATAATCATCCCATACCCCCCAACATCTTAAAATGTTGATGGCGATGTACCCTTTGATGCGCGGGGGGTTGCGTGGCTACAACCAAGTCCATTCACATGGGTTGGTGGAAAGTGTACACTTTTGCACCACACCACTCCATGGTGTCTGCAGAAAATACGCAATGAATGATGGACATCCCATACCCCCCAACATCTTGGAATGTTGATGGCAACGTACCTTTTGCTGCGCGGGGGGTTGCGTGGCTACAACCAAGTCCATTCACATGGTTGGTGAAAAGTGTGCACTTTTGTTCCACGCCACTCTTGGGAGTTAGCAACAACTGTGCAATGCATACTTGACGTCCTAGATCTTTCAGAATCAAAGGATGTTTCTGGCAACTTCCCTATGGTGCGCGGGGGTATGCTTGTCTATAGCCAAGTCCATTCACAAGGTTGGTGAAAAGTGTGCACTTTTGCCCCACGCCACTCCTGGGAGTCAGCAGCAAATATGCAATGAATGATAATCATCCCATACCCTCCAACATCTTGGAATGTTCATGGCGACGTACCTTTTGATGCGCGGGGGGTTGCGTGGCTACAACCAAGGCCATTCACATGGTTGGTGAAAAGTGTGCACTTTTGCCCCACGCCACTCCTAGGAGTCAGCAGCAAATATGCAATGAATGATAATCATCCCATACCCCCCAACATCTTGGAATGTTCATGGCGACGTACCTTTTGATGCGCGGGGGATTGCGTGGCTACAACCAAGTCCATTCACATGGGTTGGTGGAAAGTGTGCACTTTTGCACCACACCACTCCATGGTGTCTGCAGAAAATACGCAATGAATGATGGACATCCCATACCCCCCAACATCTTGGAATGTTGATGGCGATGTACCTTTTGATGCGCGGGGGGTTGCGTGGCTACAACCAAGTCCATTCACATGGGTTGGTGGAAAGTGTACACTTTTGCACCACACCACGCCATGGTGTCTGCAGAAAATACGCAATGAATGATGGACATCCCATACCCCCCAACATCTTGGAATGTTGATGGCAACGTACCTTTTGCTGCGCGGGGGGTTGCGTGGCTACAACCAAGTCCATTCACATGGGTTGGTGGAAAATGTGCAATTTTGCACCACACCACGCCATGGTGTCTGCAGAAAATACGCAATGAATGATGGACATCCCATACCCCCCAACATCTTGGAATGTTGATGGCGACGTACCTTTTGCTGCGCGGGGGGTTGCGTGGCTACAACCAAGTCCATTCACAAGGGTTGGTGGAAAGTGTGCACTTTTGCACCACACCACTCCATGGTGTCTGCAGAAAATACGCAATGGATGATGGACATCCCATACCCCCCAACATCTTTGGATGTTCATGGGGACGTACCTTTTGATGCGCGGGGGGTTGCGTGGCTACAACCAAATCCATTCACATGGGTTGGTGGAAAGTGTGCACTTTTGCACCACACCACTCCATGGTGTCTGCAGAAAATACGCAATGAATGATGGACATCCCATACCCCCAACATCTTGGAATGTTGATGGCGACGTACCTTTTGATGCGCAGGGGGTGCGTGGGTACAACCAAGTCCATTCACATGGGTTGGTGGAAAATGTGCACTTTTGCACCACACCACGCCATGGTGTCTGCAGAAAATACGCAATGAATGATGGACATCCCATACCCCCCAAAATCTTGGAATGTTGATGGCGACGTACCTTTTGCTGCGCGGGGGGTTGCGTGGCTACAACCAAGTCCATTCACATGGTTGGTAAAAAGTGTGCACTTTTGTTCCACGCCACTCCTAGGAGTTAGCAACAACTGTGCAATGCATACTTGACGTCCTAGATCTTTCAGAATCAAAGGATGTTTCTGGCAACTTCCCTATAGTGCGCGGGGGTATGCTTGTCTATAGCCAAGTCCATTCACAAGGTTGGTGAAAAGTGTGCACTTTTGCCCCACGCCACTCCTGGGAGTCAGCAGCAAATATGCAATGAATGATAATCATCCCATACCCTCCAACATCTTGGAATGTTCATGGCGACGTACCTTTTGATGCGCGGGGGGTTGCGTGGCTACAACCAAGTCCATTCACATGGTTGGTGAAAAGTGTGCACTTTTGCCCCACGCCACTCCTGGGAGTCAGCAGCAAATATGCAATGAATGATAATCATCCCATACCCCCTAACATCTTGGAATGTTCATGGCGACGTACCTTTTGATGCGCGGGGGGTTGCGTGGCTACAACCAAGTCCATTCACATGGGTTGGTGGAAAGTGTGCACTTTTGCACCACACCACTCCATGGTGTCTGCAGAAAATACGCAATGAATGATGGACATCCCATACCCCCCAACATCTTAAAATGTTGATGGCGATGTACCTTTTGATGCGCGGGGGGTTGCGTGGCTACAACCAAGTCCATTCACATGGGTTGGTGGAAAGTGTACACTTTTGCACCACACCACTCCATGGTGTCTGCAGAAAATACGCAATGAATGATGGACATCCCATACCCCCCAACATCTTGGAATGTTGATGGCAACGTACCTTTTGCTGCGCGGGGGGTTGCGTGGCTACAACCAAGTCCATTCACATGGTTGGTGAAAAGTGTGCACTTTTGTTCCACGCCACTCTTGGGAGTTAGCAACAACTGTGCAATGCATACTTGACGTCCTAGATCTTTCAGAATCAAAGGATGTTTCTGGCAACTTCCCTATGGTGCGCGGGGGTATGCTTGTCTATAGCCAAGTCCATTCACAAGGTTGGTGAAAAGTGTGCACTTTTGCCCCACGCCACTCCTGGGAGTCAGCAGCAAATATGCAATGAATGATAATCATCCCATACCCTCCAACATCTTGGAATGTTCATGGCGACGTACCTTTTGATGCGCGGGGGGTTGCGTGGCTACAACCAAGTCCATTCACATGGTTGGTGAAAAGTGTGCACTTTTGCCCCACGCCACTCCTAGGAGTCAGCAGCAAATATGCAATGAATGATAATCATCCCATACCCCCCAACATCTTGGAATGTTCATGGCGACGTACCTTTTGATGCGCGGGGGGTTGCGTGGCTACAACCAAGTCCATTCACATGGGTTGGTGGAAAGTGTGCACTTTTGCACCACACCACTCCATGGTGTCTGCAGAAAATACGCAATGAATGATGGACATCCCATACCCCCCAACATCTTGGAATGTTGATGGCGATGTACCTTTTGATGCGCGGGGGGTTGCGTGGCTACAACCAAGTCCATTCACATGGGTTGGTGGAAAGTGTGCACTTTTGCATTACACCACTCCATGGTGTCTGCAGAAAATACGCAATGAATGATGGACATCCCATACCCCCCAACATCTTTGAATGTTCATGTCGACGTACCTTTTGATGCGCGGGGGGTTGCGTGGCTACAACCAAGTCCATTCACATGGGTTGGTGGAAAGTGTGCACTTTTGCACCACACCACTCCATGGTGTCTGCAGAAAATACGCAATGAATGATGGACATCCCATGCCCCCCAACATCTTGGAATGTTCATGTAGTCGTACCTTTGATGTGCGGGGGGTTGCGTGGCTGCAACCAAGTCCGTTCACATGGGTTGGTGGAAAGTGTGCACTTTTGCATTACACCACTCCATGGTGTCTGCAGAAAATACGCAATGAATGATGGACATCCCATACCCCCCAACATCTTGGAATGTTCATGTAGTCGTACCTTTGATGTGCGGGGGGTTGCGTGGCTGCAACCAAGTCCGTTCACATGGGTTGGTGGAAAGTGTGCACTTTTGCATTACACCACTCCATGGTGTCTGCAGAAAATACGCAATGAATGATGGACATCTCATACCCCCCAACATCTCTGAATGTTGATGGCAACGTACCTTTTGCTGCGCGGGGGGTTGCGTGGCTACAACCAAGTCCATTCACATGGTTGGTGAAAAGTGTGCACTTTTGTTCCACGCCACTCCTGGGAGTTAGCAACAACTGTGCAATGCATACTTGACGTCCTAGATCTTTCAGAATCAAAGGATGTTTCTGGCAACTTCCCTATGGTGCGCGGGGGTATGCTTGTCTATAGCCAAGTCCATTCACAAGGTTGGTGAAAAGTGTGCACTTTTGCCCCACGCCACTCCTGGGAGTCAGCAGCAAATATGCAATGAATGATAATCATCCCATACCCTCCAACATCTTGGAATGTTCATGGCGACGTACCTTTTGATGCGCGGGGGGTTGCGTGGCTACAACCAAGTCCATTCACATGGTTGGTGAAAAGTGTGCACTTTTGCCCCACGCCACTCCTAGGAGTCAGCAGCAAATATGCAATGAATGATAATCATCCCATACCCCCCAACATCTTGGAATGTTCATGGCGACGTACCTTTTGATGCGCGGGGGGTTGCGTGGCTACAACCAAGTCCATTCACATGGGTTGGTGGAAAGTGTGCACTTTTGCACCACACCACTCCATGGTGTCTGCAGAAAATACGCAATGAATGATGGACATCCCATACCCCCCAACATCTTAAAATGTTGATGGCGATGTACCTTTTGATGCGCGGGGGGTTGCGTGGCTACAACCAAGTCCATTCACATGGGTTGGTGGAAAGTGTACACTTTTGCACCACACCACGCCATGGTGTCTGCAGAAAATACGCAATGAATGATGGACATCCCATACCCCCCAACATCTTGGAATGTTGATGGCAACGTACCTTTTGCTGCGCGGGGGGTTGCGTGGCTACAACCAAGTCCATTCACATGGGTTGGTGGAAAGTGTGCATTTTTGCACCACACCACTCCATGGTGTCTGCAGAAAATACGCAATGAATGATGGACAGCTCATACCCCCCAACATCTTTGAATGTTCATGGCGACGTACCTTTTGATGCGCGGGGGGTTGCGTGGCTACAACCAAGTCCATTCACATGGGTTGGTGGAAAGTGTGCACTTTTGCACCACACCACGCCATGGTGTCTGCAGAAAATACGCAATAAATGATGGACATCCCATACCCCCCAACATCTTTGAATGTTCATGTCGACGTACCTTTTGATGCGCGGGGGGTTGCGTGGCTACAACCAAGTCCATTCACATGGGTTGGTGGAAAGTGTGCACTTTTGCACCACACCACTCCATGGTGTCTGCAGAAAATACGCAATGAATGATGGACATCCCATGCCCCCCAACATCTTGGAATGTTCATGTAGTCGTACCTTTGATGTGCGGGGGGTTGCGTGGCTGCAACCAAGTCCGTTCACATGGGTTGGTGGAAAGTGTGCACTTTTGCATTACACCACTCCATGGTGTCTGCAGAAAATACGCAATGAATGATGGACATCCCATACCCCCCAACATCTTGGAATGTTCATGTCATCGTACCTTTGATGTGCGGGGGGTTGCGTGGCTGCAACCAAGTCCGTTCACATGGGTTGGTGGAAAGTGTGCACTTTTGCATTACACCACTCCATGGTGTCTGCAGAAAATACGCAATGAATGATGGACATCCCATACCCCCCAACATCTTGGAATGTTCATGTCATCGTACCTTTGATGTGCGGGGGGTTGCGTGGCTGCAACCAAGTCCGTTCACATGGGTTGGTGGAAAGTGTGCACTTTTGCATTACACCACTCCATGGTGTCTGCAGAAAATACGCAATGAATGATGGACATCCCATACCCCCCAACATCTTTGAATGTTCATGTCGACGTACCTTTTGATGCGCGGGGGGTTGCGTGGCTACAACCAAGTCCATTCACATGGGTTGGTGGAAAGTGTGCACTTTTGCACCACACCACTCCATGGTGTCTGCAGAAAATACGCAATGAATGATGGACATCCCATGCCCCCCAACATCTTGGAATGTTCATGTAGTCGTACCTTTGATGTGCGGGGGGTTGCGTGGCTGCAACCAAGTCCGTTCACATGGGTTGGTGGAAAGTGTGCACTTTTGCATTACACCACTCCATGGTGTCTGCAGAAAATACGCAATGAATGATGGACATCCCATACCCCCCAACATCTTGGAATGTTCATGTAGTCGTACCTTTGATGTGCGGGGGGTTGCGTGGCTGCAACCAAGTCCGTTCACATGGGTTGGTGGAAAGTGTGCACTTTTGCATTACACCACTCCATGGTGTCTGCAGAAAATACGCAATGAATGATGGACATCTCATACCCCCCAACATCTCTGAATGTTGATGGCAACGTACCTTTTGCTGCGCGGGGGGTTGCGTGGCTACAACCAAGTCCATTCACATGGTTGGTGAAAAGTGTGCACTTTTGTTCCACGCCACTCCTGGGAGTTAGCAACAACTGTGCAATGCATACTTGACGTCCTAGATCTTTCAGAATCAAAGGATGTTTCTGGCAACTTCCCTATGGTGCGCGGGGGTATGCTTGTCTATAGCCAAGTCCATTCACAAGGTTGGTGAACAGTGTGCACTTTTGCCCCACGCCACTCCTGGGAGTCAGCAGCAAATATGCAATGAATGATAATCATCCCATACCCCCCAACATCTTAAAATGTTGATGGCGATGTACCCTTTGATGCGCGGGGGGTTGCGTGGCTACAACCAAGTCCATTCACATGGGTTGGTGGAAAGTGTACACTTTTGCACCACACCACTCCATGGTGTCTGCAGAAAATACGCAATGAATGATGGACATCCCATACCCCCCAACATCTTGGAATGTTGATGGCAACGTACCTTTTGCTGCGCGGGGGGTTGCGTGGCTACAACCAAGTCCATTCACATGGTTGGTGAAAAGTGTGCACTTTTGTTCCACGCCACTCTTGGGAGTTAGCAACAACTGTGCAATGCATACTTGACGTCCTAGATCTTTCAGAATCAAAGGATGTTTCTGGCAACTTCCCTATGGTGCGCGGGGGTATGCTTGTCTATAGCCAAGTCCATTCACAAGGTTGGTGAAAAGTGTGCACTTTTACCCCACGCCACTCCTGGGAGTCAGCAGCAAATATGCAATGAATGATAATCATCCCATACCCTCCAACATCTTGGAATGTTCATGGCGACGTACCTTTTGATGCGCGGGGGGTTGCGTGGCTACAACCAAGTCCATTCACATGGTTGGTGAAAAGTGTGCACTTTTGCCCCACGCCACTCCTAGGAGTCAGCAGCAAATATGCAATGAATGATAATCATCCCATACCCCCCAACATCTTGGAATGTTCATGGCGACGTACCTTTTGATGCGCGGGGGGTTGCGTGGCTACAACCAAGTCCATTCACATGGGTTGGTGGAAAGTGTGCACTTTTGCACCACACCACTCCATGGTGTCTGCAGAAAATACGCAATGAATGATGGACATCCCATACCCCCCAACATCTTAAAATGTTGATGGCGATGTACCTTTTGATGCGCGGGGGGTTGCGTGGCTACAACCAAGTCCATTCACATGGGTTGGTGGAAAGTGTACACTTTTGCACCACACCACGCCATGGTGTCTGCAGAAAATACGCAATGAATGATGGACATCCCATACCCCCCAACATCTTGGAATGTTGATGGCAACGTACCTTTTGCTGCGCGGGGGGTTGCGTGGCTACAACCAAGTCCATTCACATGGGTTGGTGGAAAGTGTGCATTTTTGCACCACACCACTCCATGGTGTCTGCAGAAAATACGCAATGAATGATGGACATCTCATACCCCCCAACATCTTTGAATGTTCATGGCGACGTACCTTTTGATGCGCGGGGGGTTGCGTGGCTACAACCAAGTCCATTCACATGGGTTGGTGGAAAGTGTGCACTTTTGCACCACACCACGCCATGGTGTCTGCAGAAAATACGCAATAAATGATGGACATCCCATACCCCCCAACATCTTTGAATGTTCATGTCGACGTACCTTTTGATGCGCGGGGGGTTGCGTGGCTACAACCAAGTCCATTCACATGGGTTGGTGGAAAGTGTGCACTTTTGCACCACACCACTCCATGGTGTCTGCAGAAAATACGCAATGAATGATGGACATCCCATGCCCCCCAACATCTTGGAATGTTCATGTAGTCGTACCTTTGATGTGCGGGGGGTTGCGTGGCTGCAACCAAGTCCGTTCACATGGGTTGGTGGAAAGTGTGCACTTTTGCATTACACCACTCCATGGTGTCTGCAGAAAATACGCAATGAATGATGGACATCCCATACCCCCCAACATCTTGGAATGTTCATGTAGTCGTACCTTTGATGTGCGGGGGGTTGCGTGGCTGCAACCAAGTCCGTTCACATGGGTTGGTGGAAAGTGTGCACTTTTGCATTACACCACTCCATGGTGTCTGCAGAAAATACGCAATGAATGATGGACATCCCATACCCCCCAAAATCTTGGAATGTTGATGGCGACGTACCTTTTGCTGCGCGGGGGGTTGCGTGGCTACAACCAAGTCCATTCACATGGGTTGGTGGAAAGTGTGCACTTTTGCACCACACCACTCCATGGTGTCTGCAGAAAATACGCAATGGATGATGGACATCCCATACCCCCCAACATCTTTGGATGTTCATGGGGACGTACCTTTTGATGCGCGGGGGGTTGCGTGGCTACAACCAAATCCATTCACATGGGTTGGTGGAAAGTGTGCACTTTTGCACCACACCACTCCATGGTGTCTGCAGAAAATACGCAATGGATGATGGACATCCCATACCCCCCAACATCTTTGAATGTTCATGGGGACGTACCTTTTGATGCGCGGGGGGTTGCGTGGCTACAACCAAGTCCATTCACATGGGTTGGTGGAAAGTGTGCACTTTTGCACCACACCACTCCATGGTGTCTGCAGAAAATACGCAATGGACGATGGACATCCCATACCCCCCAACATCTTTGAATGTTCATGGGGACGTACCTTTTGATGCGCGGGGGGTTGCGTGGCTACAACCAAGTCCATTCACATGGGTTGGTGGAAAGTGTGCACTTTTGCACCACACCACTCCATGGTGTCTGCAGAAAATACGCAATGAATGATGGACATCCCATACCCCCAACATCTTGGAATGTTGATGGCGACGTACCTTTTGATGCGCAGGGGGTGCGTGGGTACAACCAAGTCCATTCACATGGGTTGGTGGAAAATGTGCACTTTTGCACCACACCACGCCATGGTGTCTGCAGAAAATACGCAATGAATGATGGACATCCCATACCCCCCAACATCTTGGAATGTTGATCGCGATGTACCTTTTGCTGCGCGGGGGGTTGCGTGGCTACAACCAAGTCCATTCACATGGGTTGGTGGAAAGTGTGCACTTTTGCACCACACCACGCCATGGTGTCTGCAGAAAATACGCAATGAATGATGGACATCCCATACCCCCCAAAATCTTGGAATGTTGATGGCGACGTACCTTTTGCTGCGCGGGGGGTTGCGTGGCTACAACCAAGTCCATTCACATGGTTGGTGAAAAGTGTGCACTTTTGTTCCACGCCACTCCTAGTAGTTAGCAACAACTGTGCAATGCATACTTGACGTCCTAGATCTTTCAGAATCAAAGGATGTTTCTGGCAACTTCCCTATGGTGCGCGGGGGTATGCTTGTCTATAGCCAAGTCCATTCACAAGGTTGGTGAAAAGTGTGCACTTTTGCCCCACGCCACTCCTGGGAGTCAGCAGCAAATATGCAATGAATGATAATCATCCCATACCCCCCAACATCTTAAAATGTTGATGGCGATGTACCCTTTGATGCGCGGGGGGTTGCGTGGCTACAACCAAGTCCATTCACATGGGTTGGTGGAAAGTGTACACTTTTGCACCACACCACTCCATGGTGTCTGCAGAAAATACGCAATGAATGATGGACATCCCATACCCCCCAACATCTTGGAATGTTGATGGCAACGTACCTTTTGCTGCGCGGGGGGTTGCGTGGCTACAACCAAGTCCATTCACATGGTTGGTGAAAAGTGTGCACTTTTGTTCCACGCCACTCCTAGGAGTTAGCATCAACTGTGCAATGCATACTTGACGTCCTAGATCTTTCAGAATCAAAGGATGTTTCTGGCAACTTCCCTATGGTGCGCGGGGGTATGCTTGTCTATAGCCAAGTCCATTCACAAGGTTGGTGAAAAGTGTGCACTTTTGCCCCACGCCACTCCTGGGAGTCAGCAGCAAATATGCAATGAATGATAATCATCCCATACCCCCCAACATCTTGGAATGTTCATGGCGACGTACCTTTTGATGCGCGGGGGGTTGCGTGGCTACAACCAAGTCCATTCACATGGGTTGGTGGAAAGTGTGCACTTTTGCACCACACCACTCCATGGTGTCTGCAGAAAATACGCAATGAATGATGGACATCCCATACCCCCCAACATCTTGGAATGTTGATGGCGATGTACCTTTTGATGCGCAGGGGGTTGCGTGGCTACAACCAAGTCCATTCACATGGGTTGGTGGAAAGTGTACACTTTTGCACCACACCACTCCATGGTGTCTGCAGAAAATACGCAATGGATGATGGACATCCCATACCCCCCAACATCTTTGAATGTTCATGGGGACGTACCTTTTGATGCGCGGGGGGTTGCGTGGCTACAACCAAGTCCATTCACATGGGTTGGTGGAAAGTGTGCACTTTTGCACCACACCACTCCATGGTGTCTGCAGAAAATACGCAATGAATGATGGACATCCCATACCCCCCAAAATCTTGGAATGTTGATGGCGACGTACCTTTTGCTGCGCGGGGGGTTGCGTGGCTACAACCAAGTCCATTCACATGGTTGGTGAAAAGTGTGCACTTTTGTTCCACGCCACTCCTAGTAGTTAGCAACAACTGTGCAATGCATACTTGACGTCCTAGATCTTTCAGAATCAAAGGATGTTTCTGGCAACTTCCCTATGGTGCGCGGGGGTATGCTTGTCTATAGCCAAGTCCATTCACAAGGTTGGTGAAAAGTGTGCACTTTTGCCCCACGCCACTCCTGGGAGTCAGCAGCAAATATGCAATGAATGATAATCATCCCATACCCTCCAACATCTTGGAATGTTCATGGCGACGTACCTTTTGATGCACGGGGGGTTGCGTGGCTACAACCAAGTCCATTCACATGGGTTGGTGGAAAGTGTGCACTTTTGCACCACACCACTCCATGGTGTCTGCAGAAAATACGCAATGAATGATGGACATCCCATACCCCCCAACATCTTGGAATGTTGATCGCGATGTACCTTTTGCTGCGCGGGGGGTTGCGTGGCTACAACCAAGTCCATTCACATGGGTTGGTGGAAAGTGTGCACTTTTGCACCACACCACGCCATGGTGTCTGCAGAAAATACGCAATGAATGATGGGCATCCCATGCCCCCCAACATCTTGGAATGTTCATGTAGTCGTACCTTTGATGTGCGGGGGGTTGCGTGGCTGCAACCAAGTCCGTTCACATGGGTTGGTGGAAAGTGTGCACTTTTGCATTACACCACTCCATGGTGTCTGCAGAAAATACGCAATGAATGATGGACATCCCATACCCCCCAACATCTTGGAATGTTCATGTCATCGTACCTTTGATGTGCGGGGGGTTGCGTGGCTGCAACCAAGTCCGTTCACATGGGTTGGTGGAAAGTGTGCACTTTTGCATTACACCACTCCATGGTGTCTGCAGAAAATACGCAATGAATGATGGACATCCCATACCCCCCAACATCTTTGAATGTTCATGTCGACGTACCTTTTGATGCGCGGGGGGTTGCGTGGCTACAACCAAGTCCATTCACATGGGTTGGTGGAAAGTGTGCACTTTTGCACCACACCACTCCATGGTGTCTGCAGAAAATACGCAATGAATGATGGACATCCCATGCCCCCCAACATCTTGGAATGTTCATGTAGTCGTACCTTTGATGTGCGGGGGGTTGCGTGGCTGCAACCAAGTCCGTTCACATGGGTTGGTGGAAAGTGTGCACTTTTGTTCCACGCCACTCTTGGGAGTTAGCAACAACTGTGCAATGCATACTTGACGTCCTAGATCTTTCAGAATCAAAGGATGTTTCTGGCAACTTCCCTATGGTGCGCGGGGGTATGCTTGTCTATAGCCAAGTCCATTCACAAGGTTGGTGAAAAGTGTGCACTTTTGCCCCACGCCACTCCTGGGAGTCAGCAGCAAATATGCAATGAATGATAATCATCCCATACCCCCCAACATCTTGGAATGTTCATGGCGACGTACCTTTTGATGCGCGGGGGGTTGCGTGGCTACAACCAAGTCCATTCACATGGGTTGGTGGAAAGTGTGCACTTTTGCACCACACCACTCCATGGTGTCTGCAGAAAATACGCAATGAATGATGGACATCCCATACCCCCCAACATCTTGGAATGTTGATGGCGATGTACCTTTTGATGCGCAGGGGGTTGCGTGGCTACAACCAAGTCCATTCACATGGGTTGGTGGAAAGTGTACACTTTTGCACCACACCACTCCATGGTGTCTGCAGAAAATACGCAATGGATGATGGACATCCCATACCCCCCAACATCTTTGAATGTTCATGGGGACGTACCTTTTGATGCGCGGGGGGTTGCGTGGCTACAACCAAGTCCATTCACATGGGTTGGTGGAAAGTGTGCACTTTTGCACCACACCACTCCATGGTGTCTGCAGAAAATACGCAATGAATGATGGACATCCCATACCCCCCAAAATCTTGGAATGTTGATGGCGACGTACCTTTTGCTGCGCGGGGGGTTGCGTGGCTACAACCAAGTCCATTCACATGGTTGGTGAAAAGTGTGCACTTTTGTTCCACGCCACTCCTAGTAGTTAGCAACAACTGTGCAATGCATACTTGACGTCCTAGATCTTTCAGAATCAAAGGATGTTTCTGGCAACTTCCCTATGGTGCGCGGGGGTATGCTTGTCTATAGCCAAGTCCATTCACAAGGTTGGTGAAAAGTGTGCACTTTTGCCCCACGCCACTCCTGGGAGTCAGCAGCAAATATGCAATGAATGATAATCATCCCATACCCTCCAACATCTTGGAATGTTCATGGCGACGTACCTTTTGATGCACGGGGGGTTGCGTGGCTACAACCAAGTCCATTCACATGGTTGGTGAAAAGTGTGCACTTTTGCCCCACGCCACTCCTAGGAGTCAGCAGCAAATATGCAATGAATGATAATCATCCCATACCCCCCAACATCTTGGAATGTTCATGGCGACGTACCTTTTGATGCGCGGGGGGTTGCGTGGCTACAACCAAGTCCATTCACATGGGTTGGTGGAAAGTGTGCACTTTTGCACCACACCACTCCATGGTGTCTGCAGAAAATACGCAATGAATGATGGACATCCCATACCCCCCAACATCTTAAAATGTTGATGGCGATGTACCTTTTGATGCGCGGGGGGTTGCGTGGCTACAACCAAGTCCATTCACATGGGTTGGTGGAAAGTGTACACTTTTGCACCACACCACGCCATGGTGTCTGCAGAAAATACGCAATGAATGATGGACATCCCATACCCCCCAACATCTTGGAATGTTGATGGCAACGTACCTTTTGCTGCGCGGGGGGTTGCGTGGCTACAACCAAGTCCATTCACATGGGTTGGTGGAAAGTGTGCATTTTTGCACCACACCACTCCATGGTGTCTGCAGAAAATACGCAATGAATGATGGACATCTCATACCCCCCAACATCTTTGAATGTTCATGGCGACGTACCTTTTGATGCGCGGGGGGTTGCGTGGCTACAACCAAGTCCATTCACATGGGTTGGTGGAAAGTGTGCACTTTTGCACCACACCACTCCATGGTGTCTGCAGAAAATACGCAATGAATGATGGACATCCCATGCCCCCCAACATCTTGGAATGTTCATGTAGTCGTACCTTTGATGTGCGGGGGGTTGCGTGGCTGCAACCAAGTCCGTTCACATGGGTTGGTGGAAAGTGTGCACTTTTGCATTACACCACTCCATGGTAACTGCAGAAAATACGCAATGAATGATGGACATCCCATACCCCCCAACATCTTGGAATGTTCATGTCATCGTACCTTTGATGTGCGGGGGGTTGCGTGGCTGCAACCAAGTCCGTTCACATGGGTTGGTGGAAAGTGTGCACTTTTGCATTACACCACTCCATGGTGTCTGCAGAAAATACGCAATGAATGATGGACATCCCATACCCCCCAACATCTTGGAATGTTCATGTCATCGTACCTTTGATGTGCGGGGGGTTGCGTGGCTGCAACCAAGTCCGTTCACATGGGTTGGTGGAAAGTGTGCACTTTTGCATTACACCACTCCATGGTGTCTGCAGAAAATACGCAATGAATGATGGACATCCCATACCCCCCAACATCTTTGAATGTTCATGTCGACGTACCTTTTGATGCGCGGGGGGTTGCGTGGCTACAACCAAGTCCATTCACATGGGTTGGTGGAAAGTGTGCACTTTTGCACCACACCACTCCATGGTGTCTGCAGAAAATACGCAATGAATGATGGACATCCCATGCCCCCCAACATCTTGGAATGTTCATGTAGTCGTACCTTTGATGTGCGGGGGGTTGCGTGGCTGCAACCAAGTCCGTTCACATGGGTTGGTGGAAAGTGTGCACTTTTGCATTACACCACTCCATGGTGTCTGCAGAAAATACGCAATGAATGATGGACATCCCATACCCCCCAACATCTTGGAATGTTCATGTAGTCGTACCTTTGATGTGCGGGGGGTTGCGTGGCTGCAACCAAGTCCGTTCACATGGGTTGGTGGAAAGTGTGCACTTTTGCATTACACCACTCCATGGTGTCTGCAGAAAATACGCAATGAATGATGGACATCCCATACCCCCCAAAATCTTGGAATGTTGATGGCGACGTACCTTTTGCTGCGCGGGGGGTTGCGTGGCTACAACCAAGTCCATTCACATGGGTTGGTGGAAAGTGTGCACTTTTGCACCACACCACTCCATGGTGTCTGCAGAAAATACGCAATGGATGATGGACATCCCATACCCCCCAACATCTTTGGATGTTCATGGGGACGTACCTTTTGATGCGCGGGGGGTTGCGTGGCTACAACCAAATCCATTCACATGGGTTGGTGGAAAGTGTGCACTTTTGCACCACACCACTCCATGGTGTCTGCAGAAAATACGCAATGGATGATGGACATCCCATACCCCCCAACATCTTTGAATGTTCATGGGGACGTACCTTTTGATGCGCGGGGGGTTGCGTGGCTACAACCAAGTCCATTCACATGGGTTGGTGGAAAGTGTGCACTTTTGCACCACACCACTCCATGGTGTCTGCAGAAAATACGCAATGGACGATGGACATCCCATACCCCCCAACATCTTTGAATGTTCATGGGGACGTACCTTTTGATGCGCGGGGGGTTGCGTGGCTACAACCAAGTCCATTCACATGGGTTGGTGGAAAGTGTGCACTTTTGCACCACACCACTCCATGGTGTCTGCAGAAAATACGCAATGAATGATGGACATCCCATACCCCCAACATCTTGGAATGTTGATGGCGACGTACCTTTTGATGCGCAGGGGGTGCGTGGGTACAACCAAGTCCATTCACATGGGTTGGTGGAAAATGTGCACTTTTGCACCACACCACGCCATGGTGTCTGCAGAAAATACGCAATGAATGATGGACATCCCATACCCCCCAACATCTTGGAATGTTGATCGCGATGTACCTTTTGCTGCGCGGGGGGTTGCGTGGCTACAACCAAGTCCATTCACATGGGTTGGTGGAAAGTGTGCACTTTTGCACCACACCACGCCATGGTGTCTGCAGAAAATACGCAATGAATGATGGACATCCCATACCCCCCAAAATCTTGGAATGTTGATGGCGACGTACCTTTTGCTGCGCGGGGGGTTGCGTGGCTACAACCAAGTCCATTCACATGGTTGGTGAAAAGTGTGCACTTTTGTTCCACGCCACTCCTAGTAGTTAGCAACAACTGTGCAATGCATACTTGACGTCCTAGATCTTTCAGAATCAAAGGATGTTTCTGGCAACTTCCCTATGGTGCGCGGGGGTATGCTTGTCTATAGCCAAGTCCATTCACAAGGTTGGTGAAAAGTGTGCACTTTTGCCCCACGCCACTCCTGGGAGTCAGCAGCAAATATGCAATGAATGATAATCATCCCATACCCTCCAACATCTTGGAATGTTCATGGCGACGTACCTTTTGATGCACGGGGGGTTGCGTGGCTACAACCAAGTCCATTCACATGGGTTGGTGGAAAGTGTGCACTTTTGCACCACACCACTCCATGGTGTCTGCAGAAAATACGCAATGAATGATGGACATCTCATACCCCCCAACATCTCTGAATGTTGATGGCAACGTACCTTTTGCTGCGCGGGGGGTTGCGTGGCTACAACCAAGTCCATTCACATGGTTGGTGAAAAGTGTGCACTTTTGTTCCACGCCACTCCTGGGAGTTAGCAACAACTGTGCAATGCATACTTGACGTCCTAGATCTTTCAGAATCAAAGGATGTTTCTGGCAACTTCCCTATGGTGCGCGGGGGTATGCTTGTCTATAGCCAAGTCCATTCACAAGGTTGGTGAAAAGTGTGCACTTTTGCCCCACGCCACTCCTGGGAGTCAGCAGCAAATATGCAATGAATGATAATCATCCCATACCCCCCAACATCTTAAAATGTTGATGGCGATGTACCCTTTGATGCGCGGGGGGTTGCGTGGCTACAACCAAGTCCATTCACATGGGTTGGTGGAAAGTGTACACTTTTGCACCACACCACTCCATGGTGTCTGCAGAAAATACGCAATGGACGATGGACATCCCATACCCCCCAACATCTTTGAATGTTCATGGGGACGTACCTTTTGATGCGCGGGGGGTTGCGTGGCTACAACCAAGTCCATTCACATGGGTTGGTGGAAAGTGTGCACTTTTGCACCACACCACTCCATGGTGTCTGCAGAAAATACGCAATGAATGATGGACATCCCATACCCCCAACATCTTGGAATGTTGATGGCGACGTACCTTTTGATGCGCAGGGGGTGCGTGGGTACAACCAAGTCCATTCACATGGGTTGGTGGAAAATGTGCACTTTTGCACCACACCACGCCATGGTGTCTGCAGAAAATACGCAATGAATGATGGACATCCCATACCCCCCAACATCTTGGAATGTTGATCGCGATGTACCTTTTGCTGCGCGGGGGGTTGCGTGGCTACAACCAAGTCCATTCACATGGGTTGGTGGAAAAGGTGCACTTTTGCACCACACCACGCCATGGTGTCTGCAGAAAATACGCAATGAATGATGGACATCCCATACCCCCCAAAATCTTGGAATGTTGATGGCGACGTACCTTTTGCTGCGCGGGGGGTTGCGTGGCTACAACCAAGTCCATTCACATGGTTGGTGAAAAGTGTGCACTTTTGTTCCACGCCACTCCTAGTAGTTAGCAACAACTGTGCAATGCATACTTGACGTCCTAGATCTTTCAGAATCAAAGGATGTTTCTGGCAACTTCCCTATGGTGCGCGGGGGTATGCTTGTCTATAGCCAAGTCCATTCACAAGGTTGGTGAAAAGTGTGCACTTTTGCCCCACGCCACTCCTGGGAGTCAGCAGCAAATATGCAATGAATGATAATCATCCCATACCCTCCAACATCTTGGAATGTTCATGGCGACGTACCTTTTGATGCACGGGGGGTTGCGTGGCTACAACCAAGTCCATTCACATGGGTTGGTGGAAAGTGTGCACTTTTGCACCACACCACTCCATGGTGTCTGCAGAAAATACGCAATGAATGATGGACATCTCATACCCCCCAACATCTCTGAATGTTGATGGCAACGTACCTTTTGCTGCGCGGGGGGTTGCGTGGCTACAACCAAGTCCATTCACATGGTTGGTGAAAAGTGTGCACTTTTGTTCCACGCCACTCCTGGGAGTTAGCAACAACTGTGCAATGCATACTTGACGTCCTAGATCTTTCAGAATCAAAGGATGTTTCTGGCAACTTCCCTATGGTGCGCGGGGGTATGCTTGTCTATAGCCAAGTCCATTCACAAGGTTGGTGAAAAGTGTGCACTTTTGCCCCACGCCACTCCTGGGAGTCAGCAGCAAATATGCAATGAATGATAATCATCCCATACCCCCCAACATCTTAAAATGTTGATGGCGATGTACCCTTTGATGCGCGGGGGGTTGCGTGGCTACAACCAAGTCCATTCACATGGGTTGGTGGAAAGTGTACACTTTTGCACCACACCACTCCATGGTGTCTGCAGAAAATACGCAATGAATGATGGACATCCCATACCCCCCAACATCTTGGAATGTTGATGGCAACGTACCTTTTGCTGCGCGGGGGGTTGCGTGGCTACAACCAAGTCCATTCACATGGTTGGTGAAAAGTGTGCACTTTTGTTCCACGCCACTCCTAGGAGTTAGCATCAACTGTGCAATGCATACTTGACGTCCTAGATCTTTCAGAATCAAAGGATGTTTCTGGCAACTTCCCTATGGTGCGCGGGGGTATGCTTGTCTATAGCCAAGTCCATTCACAAGGTTGGTGAAAAGTGTGCACTTTTGCCCCACGCCACTCCTGGGAGTCAGCAGCAAATATGCAATGAATGATAATCATCCCATACCCCCCAACATCTTGGAATGTTCATGGCGACGTACCTTTTGATGCGCGGGGGGTTGCGTGGCTACAACCAAGTCCATTCACATGGGTTGGTGGAAAGTGTGCACTTTTGCACCACACCACTCCATGGTGTCTGCAGAAAATACGCAATGAATGATGGACATCCCATACCCCCCAACATCTTGGAATGTTGATGGCGATGTACCTTTTGATGCGCAGGGGGTTGCGTGGCTACAACCAAGTCCATTCACATGGGTTGGTGGAAAGTGTACACTTTTGCACCACACCACTCCATGGTGTCTGCAGAAAATACGCAATGGATGATGGACATCCCATACCCCCCAACATCTTTGAATGTTCATGGGGACGTACCTTTTGATGCGCGGGGGGTTGCGTGGCTACAACCAAGTCCATTCACATGGGTTGGTGGAAAGTGTGCACTTTTGCACCACACCACTCCATGGTGTCTGCAGAAAATACGCAATGGACGATGGACATCCCATACCCCCCAACATCTTTGAATGTTCATGGGGACGTACCTTTTGATGCGCGGGGGGTTGCGTGGCTACAACCAAGTCCATTCACATGGGTTGGTGGAAAGTGTGCACTTTTGCACCACACCACTCCATGGTGTCTGCAGAAAATACGCAATGAATGATGGACATCCCATACCCCCAACATCTTGGAATGTTGATGGCGACGTACCTTTTGATGCGCAGGGGGTGCGTGGGTACAACCAAGTCCATTCACATGGGTTGGTGGAAAATGTGCACTTTTGCACCACACCACGCCATGGTGTCTGCAGAAAATACGCAATGAATGATGGACATCCCATACCCCCCAACATCTTGGAATGTTGATCGCGATGTACCTTTTGCTGCGCGGGGGGTTGCGTGGCTACAACCAAGTCCATTCACATGGGTTGGTGGAAAGTGTGCACTTTTGCACCACACCACGCCATGGTGTCTGCAGAAAATACGCAATGAATGATGGACATCCCATACCCCCCAAAATCTTGGAATGTTGATGGCGACGTACCTTTTGCTGCGCGGGGGGTTGCGTGGCTACAACCAAGTCCATTCACATGGTTGGTGAAAAGTGTGCACTTTTGTTCCACGCCACTCCTAGGAGTTAGCAACAACTGTGCAATGCATACTTGACGTCCTAGATCTTTCAGAATCAAAGGATGTTTCTGGCAACTTCCCTATGGTGCGCGGGGGTATGCTTGTCTATAGCCAAGTCCATTCACAAGGTTGGTGAAAAGTGTGCACTTTTGCCCCACGCCACTCCTGGGAGTCAGCAGCAAATATGCAATGAATGATAATCATCCCATACCCTCCAACATCTTGGAATGTTCATGGCGACGTACCTTTTGATGCACGGGGGGTTGCGTGGCTACAACCAAGTCCATTCACATGGTTGGTGAAAAGTGTGCACTTTTGCCCCACGCCACTCCTGGGAGTCAGCAGCAAATATGCAATGAATGATAATCATCCCATACCCCCCAACATCTTGGAATGTTCATGGCGACGTACCTTTTGATGCGCGGGGGGTTGCGTGGCTACAACCAAGTCCATTCACATGGGTTGGTGGAAAGTGTGCACTTTTGCACCACACCACTCCATGGTGTCTGCAGAAAATACGCAATGAATGATGGACATCCCATACCCCCCAACATCTTGGAATGTTGATGGCGATGTACCTTTTGATGCGCGGGGGGTTGCGTGGCTACAACCAAGTCCATTCACATGGGTTGGTGGAAAGTGTACACTTTTGCACCACACCACTCCATGGTGTCTGCAGAAAATACGCAATGGATGATGGACATCCCATACCCCCCAACATCTTTGAATGTTCATGGGGACGTACCTTTTGATGCGCGGGGGGTTGCGTGGCTACAACCAAGTCCATTCACATGGGTTGGTGGAAAGTGTGCACTTTTGCACCACACCACTCCATGGTGTCTGCAGAAAATACGCAATGAATGATGGACATCCCATACCCCCAACATCTTGGAATGTTGATGGCGACGTACCTTTTGATGCGCAGGGGGTGCGTGGGTACAACCAAGTCCATTCACATGGGTTGGTGGAAAATGTGCACTTTTGCACCACACCACGCCATGGTGTCTGCAGAAAATACGCAATGAATGATGGACATCCCATACCCCCCAAAATCTTGGAATGTTGATGGCGACGTACCTTTTGCTGCGCGGGGGGTTGCGTGGCTACAACCAAGTCCATTCACATGGGTTGGTGGAAAGTGTGCACTTTTGCACCACACCACTCCATGGTGTCTGCAGAAAATACGCAATGGATGATGGACATCCCATACCCCCCAACATCTTTGGATGTTCATGGGGACGTACCTTTTGATGCGCGGGGGGTTGCGTGGCTACAACCAAATCCATTCACATGGGTTGGTGGAAAGTGTGCACTTTTGCACCACACCACTCCATGGTGTCTGCAGAAAATACGCAATGAATGATGGACATCCCATACCCCCAACATCTTGGAATGTTGATGGCGACGTACCTTTTGATGCGCAGGGGGTGCGTGGGTACAACCAAGTCCATTCACATGGGTTGGTGGAAAATGTGCACTTTTGCACCACACCACGCCATGGTGTCTGCAGAAAATACGCAATGAATGATGGACATCCCATACCCCCCAAAATCTTGGAATGTTGATGGCGACGTACCTTTTGCTGCGCGGGGGGTTGCGTGGCTACAACCAAGTCCATTCACATGGTTGGTAAAAAGTGTGCACTTTTGTTCCACGCCACTCCTAGGAGTTAGCAACAACTGTGCAATGCATACTTGACGTCCTAGATCTTTCAGAATCAAAGGATGTTTCTGGCAACTTCCCTATAGTGCGCGGGGGTATGCTTGTCTATAGCCAAGTCCATTCATAAGGTTGGTGAAAAGTGTGCACTTTTGCCCCACGCCACTCCTGGGAGTCAGCAGCAAATATGCAATGAATGATAATCATCCCATACCCTCCAACATCTTGGAATGTTCATGGCGACGTACCTTTTGATGCGCGGGGGGTTGCGTGGCTACAACCAAGTCCATTCACATGGTTGGTGAAAAGTGTGCACTTTTGCCCCACGCCACTCCTGGGAGTCAGCAGCAAATATGCAATGAATGATAATCATCCCATACCCCCTAACATCTTGGAATGTTCATGGCGACGTACCTTTTGATGCGCGGGGGGTTGCGTGGCTACAACCAAGTCCATTCACATGGGTTGGTGGAAAGTGTGCACTTTTGCACCACACCACTCCATGGTGTCTGCAGAAAATACGCAATGAATGATGGACATCCCATACCCCCCAACATCTTAAAATGTTGATGGCGATGTACCTTTTGATGCGCGGGGGGTTGCGTGGCTACAACCAAGTCCATTCACATGGGTTGGTGGAAAGTGTACACTTTTGCACCACACCACTCCATGGTGTCTGCAGAAAATACGCAATGAATGATGGACATCCCATACCCCCCAACATCTTGGAATGTTGATGGCAACGTACCTTTTGCTGCGCGGGGGGTTGCGTGGCTACAACCAAGTCCATTCACATGGTTGGTGAAAAGTGTGCACTTTTGTTCCACGCCACTCTTGGGAGTTAGCAACAACTGTGCAATGCATACTTGACGTCCTAGATCTTTCAGAATCAAAGGATGTTTCTGGCAACTTCCCTATGGTGCGCGGGGGTATGCTTGTCTATAGCCAAGTCCATTCACAAGGTTGGTGAAAAGTGTGCACTTTTGCCCCACGCCACTCCTGGGAGTCAGCAGCAAATATGCAATGAATGATAATCATCCCATACCCTCCAACATCTTGGAATGTTCATGGCGACGTACCTTTTGATGCGCGGGGGGTTGCGTGGCTACAACCAAGTCCATTCACATGGTTGGTGAAAAGTGTGCACTTTTGCCCCACGCCACTCCTAGGAGTCAGCAGCAAATATGCAATGAATGATAATCATCCCATACCCCCCAACATCTTGGAATGTTCATGGCGACGTACCTTTTGATGCGCGGGGGGTTGCGTGGCTACAACCAAGTCCATTCACATGGGTTGGTGGAAAGTGTGCACTTTTGCACCACACCACTCCATGGTGTCTGCAGAAAATACGCAATGAATGATGGACATCCCATACCCCCCAACATCTTGGAATGTTGATGGCGATGTACCTTTTGATGCGCGGGGGGTTGCGTGGCTACAACCAAGTCCATTCACATGGGTTGGTGGAAAGTGTACACTTTTGCACCACACCACGCCATGGTGTCTGCAGAAAATACGCAATGAATGATGGACATCCCATACCCCCCAACATCTTGGAATGTTGATGGCAACGTACCTTTTGCTGCGCGGGGGGTTGCGTGGCTACAACCAAGTCCATTCACATGGGTTGGTGGAAAGTGTGCATTTTTGCACCACACCACTCCATGGTGTCTGCAGAAAATACGCAATGAATGATGGACATCTCATACCCCCCAACATCTTTGAATGTTCATGGCGACGTACCTTTTGATGCGCGGGGGGTTGCGTGGCTACAACCAAGTCCATTCACATGGGTTGGTGGAAAGTGTGCACTTTTGCACCACACCACGCCATGGTGTCTGCAGAAAATACGCAATGAATGATGGACATCCCATACCCCCCAACATCTTTGAATGTTCATGTCGACGTACCTTTTGATGCGCGGGGGGTTGCGTGGCTACAACCAAGTCCATTCACATGGGTTGGTGGAAAGTGTGCACTTTTGCACCACACCACTCCATGGTGTCTGCAGAAAATACGCAATGAATGATGGACATCCCATGCCCCCCAACATCTTGGAATGTTCATGTAGTCGTATCTTTGATGTGCGGGGGGTTGCGTGGCTGCAACCAAGTCCGTTCACATGGGTTGGTGGAAAGTGTGCACTTTTGCATTACACCACTCCATGGTGTCTGCAGAAAATACGCAATGAATGATGGACATCTCATACCCCCCAACATCTCTGAATGTTGATGGCAACGTACCTTTTGCTGCGCGGGGGGGTTGCGTGGCTACAACCAAGTCCATTCACATGGTTGGTGAAAAGTGTGCACTTTTGTTCCACGCCACTCCTGGGAGTTAGCAACAACAGTGCAATGCATACTTGACGTCCTAGATCTTTCAGAATCAAAGGATGTTTCTGGCAACTTCCCTATGGTGCGCGGGGGTATGCTTGTCTATAGCCAAGTCCATTCACAAGGTTGGTGAAAAGTGTGCACTTTTGCCCCACGCCACTCCTGGGAGTCAGCAGCAAATATGCAATGAATGATAATCATCCCATACCCTCCAACATCTTGGAATGTTCATGGCGACGTACCTTTTGATGCGCGGGGGGTTGCGTGGCTACAACCAAGTCCATTCACATGGGTTGGTGGAAAGTGTGCACTTTTGCACCACACCACTCCATGGTGTATGCAGAAAATACGCAATGAATGATGGACATCCCATACCCCCCAACATCTTGGAATGTTGATGGCGATGTACCTTTTGATGCGCGGGGGGTTGCGTGGCTACAACCAAGTCCATTCACATGGGTTGGTGGAAAGTGTACACTTTTGCACCACACCACTCCATGGTTTCTGCAGAAAATACGCAATGAATGATGGACATCCCATACCCCCCAACATCTTGGAATGTTGATGGCAACGTACCTTTTGCTGCGCGGGGGGTTGCGTGGCTACAACCAAGTCCATTCACATGGTTGGTGAAAAGTGTGCACTTTTGTTCCACGCCACTCCTGGGAGTCAGCAACAACTGTGCAATGCATACTTGACGTCCTAGATCTTTCAGAATCAAAGGATGTTTCTGGCAACTTCCCTATGGTGCGCGGGGGTATGCTTGTCTATAGCCAAGTCCATTCACATGGTTGGTGAAAAGTGTGCACTTTTGCCCCACGCCACTCCTTGGAGTCAGCAGCAAATATGCAATGAATGATAATCATCCCATACCCCCCAACATCTTGGAATGTTCATGGCGACGCACCTTTTCATGCGCGGGGGGTTGCGTGGCTACAACCAAGTCCATTCACATGGGTTGGTGGAAAGTGTGCACTTTTGCATTACACCACTCCATGGTGTCTGCAGAAAATACGCAATGAATGATGGACATCCCATACCCTCCAACATCTTGGAATGTTGATGGCGACGTACCTTTTGCTGCGCGGGGGGTTGCGTGGCTACAACCAAGTCCATTCACATGGTTGGTGAAAAGTGTGCACTTTTGTTCCACGCCACTCCTAGGAGTTAGCAACAACTGTGCAATGCATACTTGACGTCCTAGATCTTTCAGAATCAAAGGATGTTTCTGGCAACTTCCCTATGGTGCGCGGGGGTATGCTTGTCTATAGCCAAGTCCATTCACAAGGTTGGTGAAAAGTGTGCACTTTTGCCCCACGCCACTCCTGGGAGTCAGCAGCAAATATGCAATGAATGATAATCATCCCATACCCCCCAACATCTTGGAATGTTCATGGCGACGTACCTTTTGATGCGCGGGGGGTTGCGTGGCTACAACCAAGTCCATTCACATGGGTTGGTGGAAAGTGTGCACTTTTGCACCACACCACTCCATGGTGTCTGCAGA
The DNA here is from genome assembly GCA_023078555.1 of Ulva prolifera. NCBI lineage: Eukaryota > Viridiplantae > Chlorophyta > Ulvophyceae > Ulvales > Ulvaceae > Ulva > Ulva prolifera. The sequence goes on along the minus strand of CM041199.1, from coordinate 10,489,254 downwards.
AAATAAGCAATGAATGATGGACATCCCATACCCCCCAACATCTTGGAATGTTGATGGCGATGTACCTTTTGATGCGCGGGGGGTTGCGTGGCTACAACCAAGTCCATTCACATGGGTTGGTGGAAAGTGTACACTTTTGCACCACACCACTCCATGGTGTCTGCAGAAAATACGCAATGAATGATGGACATCCCATACCCCCCAACATCTTGGAATGTTCATGGCGACGTACCTTTTGATGCGCGGGGGGTTGCGTGGCTACAACCAAGTCCATTCACATGGGTTGGTGGAAAGTGTGCACTTTTGCACCACACCACTCCATGGTGTCTGCAGAAAATACGCAATGAATGATGGACATCCCATACCCCCCAACATCTTGGAATGTTGATGGCGATGTACCTTTTGATGCGCGGGGGGTTGCGTGGCTACAACCAAGTCCATTCACATGGGTTGGTGGAAAGTGTACACTTTTGCACCACACCACGCCATGGTGTCTGCAGAAAATACGCAATGAATGATGGACATCCCATACCCCCCAACATCTTGGAATGTTGATGGCAACGTACCTTTTGCTGCGCGGGGGGTTGCGTGGCTACAACCAAGTCCATTCACATGGGTTGGTGGAAAGTGTGCATTTTTGCACCACACCACTCCATGGTGTCTGCAGAAAATACGCAATGAATGATGGACATCTCATACCCCCCAACATCTTTGAATGTTCATGGCGACGTACCTTTTGATGCGCGGGGGGTTGCGTGGCTACAACCAAGTCCATTCACATGGGTTGGTGGAAAGTGTGCACTTTTGCACCACACCACGCCATGGTGTCTGCAGAAAATACGCAATGAATGATGGACATCCCATACCCCCCAACATCTTTGAATGTTCATGTCGACGTACCTTTTGATGCGCGGGGGGTTGCGTGGCTACAACCAAGTCCATTCACATGGGTTGGTGGAAAGTGTGCACTTTTGCACCACACCACTCCATGGTGTCTGCAGAAAATACGCAATGAATGATGGACATCCCATGCCCCCCAACATCTTGGAATGTTCATGTAGTCGTATCTTTGATGTGCGGGGGGTTGCGTGGCTGCAACCAAGTCCGTTCACATGGGTTGGTGGAAAGTGTGCACTTTTGCATTACACCACTCCATGGTGTCTGCAGAAAATACGCAATGAATGATGGACATCTCATACCCCCCAACATCTCTGAATGTTGATGGCAACGTACCTTTTGCTGCGCGGGGGGTTGCGTGGCTACAACCAAGTCCATTCACATGGTTGGTGAAAAGTGTGCACTTTTGTTCCACGCCACTCCTGGGAGTTAGCAACAACAGTGCAATGCATACTTGACGTCCTAGATCTTTCAGAATCAAAGGATGTTTCTGGCAACTTCCCTATGGTGCGCGGGGGTATGCTTGTCTATAGCCAAGTCCATTCACAAGGTTGGTGAAAAGTGTGCACTTTTGCCCCACGCCACTCCTGGGAGTCAGCAGCAAATATGCAATGAATGATAATCATCCCATACCCTCCAACATCTTGGAATGTTCATGGCGACGTACCTTTTGATGCGCGGGGGGTTGCGTGGCTACAACCAAGTCCATTCACATGGGTTGGTGGAAAGTGTGCACTTTTGCACCACACCACTCCATGGTGTATGCAGAAAATACGCAATGAATGATGGACATCCCATACCCCCCAACATCTTGGAATGTTGATGGCGATGTACCTTTTGATGCGCGGGGGGTTGCGTGGCTACAACCAAGTCCATTCACATGGGTTGGTGGAAAGTGTACACTTTTGCACCACACCACTCCATGGTTTCTGCAGAAAATACGCAATGAATGATGGACATCCCATACCCCCCAACATCTTGGAATGTTGATGGCAACGTACCTTTTGCTGCGCGGGGGGTTGCGTGGCTACAACCAAGTCCATTCACATGGTTGGTGAAAAGTGTGCACTTTTGTTCCACGCCACTCCTGGGAGTCAGCAACAACTGTGCAATGCATACTTGACGTCCTAGATCTTTCAGAATCAAAGGATGTTTCTGGCAACTTCCCTATGGTGCGCGGGGGTATGCTTGTCTATAGCCAAGTCCATTCACATGGTTGGTGAAAAGTGTGCACTTTTGCACCACACCACTCCATGGTGTCTGCAGAAAATACGCAATGAATGATGGACATCTCATACCCCCCAACATCTTTGAATGTTCATGGCGACGTACCTTTTGATGCGCGGGGGGTTGCGTGGCTACAACCAAGTCCATTCACATGGGTTGGTGGAAAGTGTGCACTTTTGCACCACACCACGCCATGGTGTCTGCAGAAAATACGCAATGAATGATGGACATCCCATACCCCCCAACATCTTTGAATGTTCATGTCGACGTACCTTTTGATGCGCGGGGGGTTGCGTGGCTACAACCAAGTCCATTCACATGGGTTGGTGGAAAGTGTGCACTTTTGCACCACACCACTCCATGGTGTCTGCAGAAAATACGCAATGAATGATGGACATCCCATGCCCCCCAACATCTTGGAATGTTCATGTAGTCGTATCTTTGATGTGCGGGGGGTTGCGTGGCTGCAACCAAGTCCGTTCACATGGGTTGGTGGAAAGTGTGCACTTTTGCATTACACCACTCCATGGTGTCTGCAGAAAATACGCAATGAATGATGGACATCTCATACCCCCCAACATCTCTGAATGTTGATGGCAACGTACCTTTTGCTGCGCGGGGGGTTGCGTGGCTACAACCAAGTCCATTCACATGGTTGGTGAAAAGTGTGCACTTTTGTTCCACGCCACTCCTGGGAGTTAGCAACAACAGTGCAATGCATACTTGACGTCCTAGATCTTTCAGAATCAAAGGATGTTTCTGGCAACTTCCCTATGGTGCGCGGGGGTATGCTTGTCTATAGCCAAGTCCATTCACAAGGTTGGTGAAAAGTGTGCACTTTTGCCCCACGCCACTCCTGGGAGTCAGCAGCAAATATGCAATGAATGATAATCATCCCATACCCTCCAACATCTTGGAATGTTCATGGCGACGTACCTTTTGATGCGCGGGGGGTTGCGTGGCTACAACCAAGTCCATTCACATGGGTTGGTGGAAAGTGTGCACTTTTGCACCACACCACTCCATGGTGTATGCAGAAAATACGCAATGAATGATGGACATCCCATACCCCCCAACATCTTGGAATGTTGATGGCGATGTACCTTTTGATGCGCGGGGGGTTGCGTGGCTACAACCAAGTCCATTCACATGGGTTGGTGGAAAGTGTACACTTTTGCACCACACCACTCCATGGTTTCTGCAGAAAATACGCAATGAATGATGGACATCCCATACCCCCCAACATCTTGGAATGTTGATGGCAACGTACCTTTTGCTGCGCGGGGGGTTGCGTGGCTACAACCAAGTCCATTCACATGGTTGGTGAAAAGTGTGCACTTTTGTTCCACGCCACTCCTGGGAGTCAGCAACAACTGTGCAATGCATACTTGACGTCCTAGATCTTTCAGAATCAAAGGATGTTTCTGGCAACTTCCCTATGGTGCGCGGGGGTATGCTTGTCTATAGCCAAGTCCATTCACATGGTTGGTGAAAAGTGTGCACTTTTGCCCCACGCCACTCCTGGGAGTCAGCAGCAAATATGCAATGAATGATAATCATCCCATACCCCCCAACATCTTGGAATGTTCATGGCGACGCACCTTTTCATGCGCGGGGGGTTGCGTGGCTACAACCAAGTCCATTCACATGGGTTGGTGGAAAGTGTGCACTTTTGCATTACACCACTCCATGGTGTCTGCAGAAAATACGCAATGAATGATGGACATCCCATACCCTCCAACATCTTGGAATGTTGATGGCGACGTACCTTTTGCTGCGCGGGGGGTTGCGTGGCTACAACCAAGTCCATTCACATGGTTGGTGAAAAGTGTGCACTTTTGTTCCACGCCACTCCTAGGAGTTAGCAACAACTGTGCAATGCATACTTGACGTCCTAGATCTTTCAGAATCAAAGGATGTTTCTGGCAACTTCCCTATGGTGCGCGGGGGTATGCTTGTCTATAGCCAAGTCCATTCACAAGGTTGGTGAAAAGTGTGCACTTTTGCCCCACGCCACTCCTGGGAGTCAGCAGCAAATATGCAATGAATGATAATCATCCCATACCCCCCAACATCTTGGAATGTTCATGGCGACGTACCTTTTGATGCGCGGGGGGTTGCGTGGCTACAACCAAGTCCATTCACATGGGTTGGTGGAAAGTGTGCACTTTTGCACCACACCACTCCATGGTGTCTGCAGAAAATAAGCAATGAATGATGGACATCCCATACCCCCCAACATCTTGGAATGTTGATGGCGATGTACCTTTTGATGCGCGGGGGGTTGCGTGGCTACAACCAAGTCCATTCACATGGGTTGGTGGAAAGTGTACACTTTTGCACCACACCACTCCATGGTGTCTGCAGAAAATACGCAATGGATGATGGACATCCCATACCCCCCAACATCTTTGAATGTTCATGGGGACGTACCTTTTGATGCGCGGGGGGTTGCGTGGCTACAACCAAGTCCATTCACATGGGTTGGTGGAAAGTGTGCACTTTTGCATTACACCACTCCATGGTGTCTGCAGAAAATACGCAATGAATGATGGACATCCCATACCCCCCAACATCTTGGAATGTTCATGTCATCGTACATTTGATGTGCGGGGGGTTGCGTGGCTGCAACCAAGTCCGTTCACATGGGTTGGTGGAAAGTGTGCACTTTTGCATTACACCACTCCATGGTGTCTGCAGAAAATACGCAATGAATGATGGACATCCCATACCCCCCAACATCTTTGAATGTTCATGTCGACGTACCTTTTGATGCGCGGGGGGTTGCGTGGCTACAACCAAGTCCATTCACATGGGTTGGTGGAAAGTGTGCACTTTTGCACCACACCACTCCATGGTGTCTGCAGAAAATACGCAATGAATGATGGACATCCCATGCCCCCCAACATCTTGGAATGTTCATGTAGTCGTACCTTTGATGTGCGGGGGGTTGCGTGGCTGCAACCAAGTCCGTTCACATGGGTTGGTGGAAAGTGTGCACTTTTGCATTACACCACTCCATGGTGTCTGCAGAAAATACGCAATGAATGATGGACATCTCATACCCCCCAACATCTCTGAATGTTGATGGCAACGTACCTTTTGCTGCGCGGGGGGTTGCGTGGCTACAACCAAGTCCATTCACATGGTTGGTGAAAAGTGTGCACTTTTGTTCCACGCCACTCCTGGGAGTTAGCAACAACTGTGCAATGCATACTTGACGTCCTAGATCTTTCAGAATCAAAGGATGTTTCTGGCAACTTCCCTATGGTGCGCGGGGGTATGCTTGTCTATAGCCAAGTCCATTCACAAGGTTGGTGAAAAGTGTGCACTTTTGCCCCACGCCACTCCTGGGAGTCAGCAGCAAATATGCAATGAATGATGGACATCCCATACCCCCCAACATCTTAAAATGTTGATGGCGATGTACCTTTTGATGCGCGGGGGGTTGCGTGGCTACAACCAAGTCCATTCACATGGGTTGGTGGAAAGTGTACACTTTTGCACCACACCACTCCATGGTGTCTGCAGAAAATACGCAATGAATGATGGACATCCCATACCCCCCAACATCTTGGAATGTTGATGGCAACGTACCTTTTGCTGCGCGGGGGGTTGCGTGGCTACAACCAAGTCCATTCACATGGTTGGTGAAAAGTGTGCACTTTTGTTCCACGCCACTCTTGGGAGTTAGCAACAACTGTGCAATGCATACTTGACGTCCTAGATCTTTCAGAATCAAAGGATGTTTCTGGCAACTTCCCTATGGTGCGCGGGGGTATGCTTGTCTATAGCCAAGTCCATTCACAAGGTTGGTGAAAAGTGTGCACTTTTGCCCCACGCCACTCCTGGGAGTCAGCAGCAAATATGCAATGAATGATAATCATCCCATACCCTCCAACATCTTGGAATGTTCATGGCGACGTACCTTTTGATGCGCGGGGGGTTGCGTGGCTACAACCAAGTCCATTCACATGGGTTGGTGGAAAGTGTGCACTTTTGCACCACACCACGCCATGGTGTCTGCAGAAAATACGCAATGAATGATGGACATCCCATACCCCCCAACATCTTTGAATGTTCATGTCGACGTACCTTTTGATGCGCGGGGGGTTGCGTGGCTACAACCAAGTCCATTCACATGGGTTGGTGGAAAGTGTGCACTTTTGCACCACACCACTCCATGGTGTCTGCAGAAAATACGCAATGAATGATGGACATCCCATGCCCCCCAACATCTTGGAATGTTCATGTAGTCGTATCTTTGATGTGCGGGGGGTTGCGTGGCTGCAACCAAGTCCGTTCACATGGGTTGGTGGAAAGTGTGCACTTTTGCATTACACCACTCCATGGTGTCTGCAGAAAATACGCAATGAATGATGGACATCTCATACCCCCCAACATCTCTGAATGTTGATGGCAACGTACCTTTTGCTGCGCGGGGGGTTGCGTGGCTACAACCAAGTCCATTCACATGGTTGGTGAAAAGTGTGCACTTTTGTTCCACGCCACTCCTGGGAGTTAGCAACAACAGTGCAATGCATACTTGACGTCCTAGATCTTTCAGAATCAAAGGATGTTTCTGGCAACTTCCCTATGGTGCGCGGGGGTATGCTTGTCTATAGCCAAGTCCATTCACAAGGTTGGTGAAAAGTGTGCACTTTTGCCCCACGCCACTCCTGGGAGTCAGCAGCAAATATGCAATGAATGATAATCATCCCATACCCTCCAACATCTTGGAATGTTCATGGCGACGTACCTTTTGATGCGCGGGGGGTTGCGTGGCTACAACCAAGTCCATTCACATGGGTTGGTGGAAAGTGTGCACTTTTGCACCACACCACTCCATGGTGTATGCAGAAAATACGCAATGAATGATGGACATCCCATACCCCCCAACATCTTGGAATGTTGATGGCAACGTACCTTTTGCTGCGCGGGGGGTTGCGTGGCTACAACCAAGTCCATTCACATGGGTTGGTGGAAAGTGTGCATTTTTGCACCACACCACTCCATGGTGTCTGCAGAAAATACGCAATGAATGATGGACATCTCATACCCCCCAACATCTTTGAATGTTCATGGCGACGTACCTTTTGATGCGCGGGGGGTTGCGTGGCTACAACCAAGTCCATTCACATGGGTTGGTGGAAAGTGTGCACTTTTGCACCACACCACGCCATGGTGTCTGCAGAAAATACGCAATGAATGATGGACATCCCATACCCCCCAACATCTTGGAATGTTGATGGCAACGTACCTTTTGCTGCGCGAGGGGTTGCGTGACTACAACCAAGTCCATTCACATGGTTGGTGAAAAGTGTGCACTTTTGCCCCACGCCACTCCTAGGAGTCAGCAGCAAATATGCAATGAATGATAATCATCCCATACCCCCCAACATCTTGGAATGTTCATGGCGACGTACCTTTTGATGCGCGGGGGGTTGCGTGGCTACAACCAAGTCCATTCACATGGGTTGGTGGAAAGTGTGCACTTTTGCACCACACCACTCCATGGTGTCTGCAGAAAATACGCAATGAATGATGGACATCCCATACCCCCCAACATCTTGGAATGTTGATGGCGATGTACCTTTTGATGCGCGGGGGGTTGCGTGGCTACAACCAAGTCCATTCACATGGGTTGGTGGAAAGTGTACACTTTTGCACCACACCACGCCATGGTGTCTGCAGAAAATACGCAATGAATGATGGACATCCCATACCCCCCAACATCTTGGAATGTTGATGGCAACGTACCTTTTGCTGCGCGGGGGGTTGCGTGGCTACAACCAAGTCCATTCACATGGGTTGGTGGAAAGTGTGCATTTTTGCACCACACCACTCCATGGTGTCTGCAGAAAATACGCAATGAATGATGGACATCTCATACCCCCCAACATCTTTGAATGTTCATGGCGACGTACCTTTTGATGCGCGGGGGGTTGCGTGGCTACAACCAAGTCCATTCACATGGGTTGGTGGAAAGTGTGCACTTTTGCACCACACCACGCCATGGTGTCTGCAGAAAATACGCAATGAATGATGGACATCCCATACCCCCCAACATCTTTGAATGTTCATGTCGACGTACCTTTTGATGCGCGGGGGGTTGCGTGGCTACAACCAAGTCCATTCACATGGGTTGGTGGAAAGTGTGCACTTTTGCACCACACCACTCCATGGTGTCTGCAGAAAATACGCAATGAATGATGGACATCCCATGCCCCCCAACATCTTGGAATGTTCATGTAGTCGTATCTTTGATGTGCGGGGGGTTGCGTGGCTGCAACCAAGTCCGTTCACATGGGTTGGTGGAAAGTGTGCACTTTTGCATTACACCACTCCATGGTGTCTGCAGAAAATACGCAATGAATGATGGACATCTCATACCCCCCAACATCTCTGAATGTTGATGGCAACGTACCTTTTGCTGCGCGGGGGGTTGCGTGGCTACAACCAAGTCCATTCACATGGTTGGTGAAAAGTGTGCACTTTTGTTCCACGCCACTCCTGGGAGTTAGCAACAACAGTGCAATGCATACTTGACGTCCTAGATCTTTCAGAATCAAAGGATGTTTCTGGCAACTTCCCTATGGTGCGCGGGGGTATGCTTGTCTATAGCCAAGTCCATTCACAAGGTTGGTGAAAAGTGTGCACTTTTGCCCCACGCCACTCCTGGGAGTCAGCAGCAAATATGCAATGAATGATAATCATCCCATACCCTCCAACATCTTGGAATGTTCATGGCGACGTACCTTTTGATGCGCGGGGGGTTGCGTGGCTACAACCAAGTCCATTCACATGGGTTGGTGGAAAGTGTACACTTTTGCACCACACCACTCCATGGTGTCTGCAGAAAATACGCAATGAATGATGGACATCCCATGCCCCCCAACATCTTGGAATGTTCATGTAGTCGTACCTTTGATGTGCGGGGGGTTGCGTGGCTGCAACCAAGTCCGTTCACATGGGTTGGTGGAAAGTGTGCACTTTTGCATTACACCACTCCATGGTGTCTGCAGAAAATACGCAATGAATGATGGACATCTCATACCCCCCAACATCTCTGAATGTTGATGGCAACGTACCTTTTGCTGCGCGGGGGGTTGCGTGGCTACAACCAAGTCCATTCACATGGTTGGTGAAAAGTGTGCACTTTTGTTCCACGCCACTCCTGGGAGTTAGCAACAACTGTGCAATGCATACTTGACGTCCTAGATCTTTCAGAATCAAAGGATGTTTCTGGCAACTTCCCTATGGTGCGCGGGGGTATGCTTGTCTATAGCCAAGTCCATTCACAAGGTTGGTGAAAAGTGTGCACTTTTGCCCCACGCCACTCCTGGGAGTCAGCAGCAAATATGCAATGAATGATGGACATCCCATACCCCCCAACATCTTAAAATGTTGATGGCGATGTACCTTTTGATGCGCGGGGGGTTGCGTGGCTACAACCAAGTCCATTCACATGGGTTGGTGGAAAGTGTACACTTTTGCACCACACCACTCCATGGTGTCTGCAGAAAATACGCAATGAATGATGGACATCCCATACCCCCCAACATCTTGGAATGTTGATGGCAACGTACCTTTTGCTGCGCGGGGGGTTGCGTGGCTACAACCAAGTCCATTCACATGGTTGATGAAAAGTGTGCACTTTTGTTCCACGCCACTCTTGGGAGTTAGCAACAACTGTGCAATGCATACTTGACGTCCTAGATCTTTCAGAAAGGATGTTTCTGGCAACTTCCCTATGGTGCGCGGGGGTATGCTTGTCTATAGCCAAGTCCATTCACAAGGTTGGTGAAAAGTGTGCACTTTTGCCCCACGCCACTCCTGGGAGTCAGCAGCAAATATGCAATGAATGATAATCATCCCATACCCTCCAACATCTTGGAATGTTCATGGCGACGTACCTTTTGATGCGCGGGGGGTTGCGTGGCTACAACCAAGTCCATTCACATGGGTTGGTGGAAAGTGTGCACTTTTGCACCACACCACGCCATGGTGTCTGCAGAAAATACGCAATGAATGATGGACATCCCATACCCCCCAACATCTTTGAATGTTCATGTCGACGTACCTTTTGATGCGCGGGGGGTTGCGTGGCTACAACCAAGTCCATTCACATGGGTTGGTGGAAAGTGTGCACTTTTGCACCACACCACTCCATGGTGTCTGCAGAAAATACGCAATGAATGATGGACATCCCATGCCCCCCAACATCTTGGAATGTTCATGTAGTCGTATCTTTGATGTGCGGGGGGTTGCGTGGCTGCAACCAAGTCCGTTCACATGGGTTGGTGGAAAGTGTGCACTTTTGCATTACACCACTCCATGGTGTCTGCAGAAAATACGCAATGAATGATGGACATCTCATACCCCCCAACATCTCTGAATGTTGATGGCAACGTACCTTTTGCTGCGCGGGGGGTTGCGTGGCTACAACCAAGTCCATTCACATGGTTGGTGAAAAGTGTGCACTTTTGTTCCACGCCACTCCTGGGAGTTAGCAACAACAGTGCAATGCATACTTGACGTCCTAGATCTTTCAGAATCAAAGGATGTTTCTGGCAACTTCCCTATGGTGCGCGGGGGTATGCTTGTCTATAGCCAAGTCCATTCACAAGGTTGGTGAAAAGTGTGCACTTTTGCCCCACGCCACTCCTGGGAGTCAGCAGCAAATATGCAATGAATGATAATCATCCCATACCCTCCAACATCTTGGAATGTTCATGGCGACGTACCTTTTGATGCGCGGGGGGTTGCGTGGCTACAACCAAGTCCATTCACATGGGTTGGTGGAAAGTGTGCACTTTTGCACCACACCACTCCATGGTGTATGCAGAAAATACGCAATGAATGATGGACATCCCATACCCCCCAACATCTTGGAATGTTGATGGCAACGTACCTTTTGCTGCGCGGGGGGTTGCGTGGCTACAACCAAGTCCATTCACATGGGTTGGTGGAAAGTGTGCATTTTTGCACCACACCACTCCATGGTGTCTGCAGAAAATACGCAATGAATGATGGACATCTCATACCCCCCAACATCTTTGAATGTTCATGGCGACGTACCTTTTGATGCGCGGGGGGTTGCGTGGCTACAACCAAGTCCATTCACATGGGTTGGTGGAAAGTGTGCACTTTTGCACCACACCACGCCATGGTGTCTGCAGAAAATACGCAATGAATGATGGACATCCCATACCCCCCAACATCTTGGAATGTTGATGGCAACGTACCTTTTGCTGCGCGGGGGGTTGCGTGGCTACAACCAAGTCCATTCACATGGTTGGTGAAAAGTGTGCACTTTTGCCCCACGCCACTCCTAGGAGTCAGCAGCAAATATGCAATGAATGATAATCATCCCATACCCCCCAACATCTTGGAATGTTCATGGCGACGTACCTTTTGATGCGCGGGGGGTTGCGTGGCTACAACCAAGTCCATTCACATGGGTTGGTGGAAAGTGTGCACTTTTGCACCACACCACTCCATGGTGTCTGCAGAAAATACGCAATGAATGATGGACATCCCATACCCCCCAACATCTTGGAATGTTGATGGCGATGTACCTTTTGATGCGCGGGGGGTTGCGTGGCTACAACCAAGTCCATTCACATGGGTTGGTGGAAAGTGTACACTTTTGCACCACACCACGCCATGGTGTCTGCAGAAAATACGCAATGAATGATGGACATCCCATACCCCCCAACATCTTGGAATGTTGATGGCAACGTACCTTTTGCTGCGCGGGGGGTTGCGTGGCTACAACCAAGTCCATTCACATGGGTTGGTGGAAAGTGTGCATTTTTGCACCACACCACTCCATGGTGTCTGCAGAAAATACGCAATGAATGATGGACATCTCATACCCCCCAACATCTTTGAATGTTCATGGCGACGTACCTTTTGATGCGCGGGGGGTTGCGTGGCTACAACCAAGTCCATTCACATGGGTTGGTGGAAAGTGTGCACTTTTGCACCACACCACGCCATGGTGTCTGCAGAAAATACGCAATGAATGATGGACATCCCATACCCCCCAACATCTTTGAATGTTCATGTCGACGTACCTTTTGATGCGCGGGGGGTTGCGTGGCTACAACCAAGTCCATTCACATGGGTTGGTGGAAAGTGTGCACTTTTGCACCACACCACTCCATGGTGTCTGCAGAAAATACGCAATGAATGATGGACATCCCATGCCCCCCAACATCTTGGAATGTTCATGTAGTCGTATCTTTGATGTGCGGGGGGTTGCGTGGCTGCAACCAAGTCCGTTCACATGGGTTGGTGGAAAGTGTGCACTTTTGCATTACACCACTCCATGGTGTCTGCAGAAAATACGCAATGAATGATGGACATCTCATACCCCCCAACATCTCTGAATGTTGATGGCAACGTACCTTTTGCTGCGCGGGGGGTTGCGTGGCTACAACCAAGTCCATTCACATGGTTGGTGAAAAGTGTGCACTTTTGTTCCACGCCACTCCTGGGAGTTAGCAACAACAGTGCAATGCATACTTGACGTCCTAGATCTTTCAGAATCAAAGGATGTTTCTGGCAACTTCCCTATGGTGCGCGGGGGTATGCTTGTCTATAGCCAAGTCCATTCACAAGGTTGGTGAAAAGTGTGCACTTTTGCCCCACGCCACTCCTGGGAGTCAGCAGCAAATATGCAATGAATGATAATCATCCCATACCCTCCAACATCTTGGAATGTTCATGGCGACGTACCTTTTGATGCGCGGGGGGTTGCGTGGCTACAACCAAGTCCATTCACATGGGTTGGTGGAAAGTGTGCACTTTTGCACCACACCACTCCATGGTGTATGCAGAAAATACGCAATGAATGATGGACATCCCATACCCCCCAACATCTTGGAATGTTGATGGCGATGTACCTTTTGATGCGCGGGGGGTTGCGTGGCTACAACCAAGTCCATTCACATGGGTTGGTGGAAAGTGTACACTTTTGCACCACACCACTCCATGGTTTCTGCAGAAAATACGCAATGAATGATGGACATCCCATACCCCCCAACATCTTGGAATGTTGATGGCAACGTACCTTTTGCTGCGCGGGGGGTTGCGTGGCTACAACCAAGTCCATTCACATGGTTGGTGAAAAGTGTGCACTTTTGTTCCACGCCACTCCTGGGAGTCAGCAACAACTGTGCAATGCATACTTGACGTCCTAGATCTTTCAGAATCAAAGGATGTTTCTGGCAACTTCCCTATGGTGCGCGGGGGTATGCTTGTCTATAGCCAAGTCCATTCACATGGTTGGTGAAAAGTGTGCACTTTTGCCCCACGCCACTCCTGGGAGTCAGCAGCAAATATGCAATGAATGATAATCATCCCATACCCCCCAACATCTTGGAATGTTCATGGCGACGCACCTTTTCATGCGCGGGGGGTTGCGTGGCTACAACCAAGTCCATTCACATGGGTTGGTGGAAAGTGTGCACTTTTGCATTACACCACTCCATGGTGTCTGCAAAAAATACGCAATGAATGATGGACATCCCATACCCTCCAACATCTTGGAATGTTGATGGCGACGTACCTTTTGCTGCGCGGGGGGTTGCGTGGCTACAACCAAGTCCATTCACATGGTTGGTGAAAAGTGTGCACTTTTGTTCCACGCCACTCCTAGGAGTTAGCAACAACTGTGCAATGCATACTTGACGTCCTAGATCTTTCAGAATCAAAGGATGTTTCTGGCAACTTCCCTATGGTGCGCGGGGGTATGCTTGTCTATAGCCAAGTCCATTCACAAGGTTGGTGAAAAGTGTGCACTTTTGCCCCACGCCACTCCTGGGAGTCAGCAGCAAATATGCAATGAATGATAATCATCCCATACCCCCCAACATCTTGGAATGTTCATGGCGACGTACCTTTTGATGCGCGGGGGGTTGCGTGGCTACAACCAAGTCCATTCACATGGGTTGGTGGAAAGTGTGCACTTTTGCACCACACCACTCCATGGTGTCTGCAGAAAATAAGCAATGAATGATGGACATCCCATACCCCCCAACATCTTGGAATGTTGATGGCGATGTACCTTTTGATGCGCGGGGGGTTGCGTGGCTACAACCAAGTCCATTCACATGGGTTGGTGGAAAGTGTACACTTTTGCACCACACCACTCCATGGTGTCTGCAGAAAATACGCAATGAATGATGGACATCCCATACCCCCCAACATCTTGGAATGTTCATGGCGACGTACCTTTTGATGCGCGGGGGGTTGCGTGGCTACAACCAAGTCCATTCACATGGGTTGGTGGAAAGTGTGCACTTTTGCACCACACCACTCCATGGTGTCTGCAGAAAATACGCAATGAATGATGGACATCCCATACCCCCCAACATCTTGGAATGTTGATGGCGATGTACCTTTTGATGCGCGGGGGGTTGCGTGGCTACAACCAAGTCCATTCACATGGGTTGGTGGAAAGTGTACACTTTTGCACCACACCACGCCATGGTGTCTGCAGAAAATACGCAATGAATGATGGACATCCCATACCCCCCAACATCTTGGAATGTTGATGGCAACGTACCTTTTGCTGCGCGGGGGGTTGCGTGGCTACAACCAAGTCCATTCACATGGGTTGGTGGAAAGTGTGCATTTTTGCACCACACCACTCCATGGTGTCTGCAGAAAATACGCAATGAATGATGGACATCTCATACCCCCCAACATCTTTGAATGTTCATGGCGACGTACCTTTTGATGCGCGGGGGGTTGCGTGGCTACAACCAAGTCCATTCACATGGGTTGGTGGAAAGTGTGCACTTTTGCACCACACCACGCCATGGTGTCTGCAGAAAATACGCAATGAATGATGGACATCCCATACCCCCCAACATCTTTGAATGTTCATGTCGACGTACCTTTTGATGCGCGGGGGGTTGCGTGGCTACAACCAAGTCCATTCACATGGGTTGGTGGAAAGTGTGCACTTTTGCACCACACCACTCCATGGTGTCTGCAGAAAATACGCAATGAATGATGGACATCCCATGCCCCCCAACATCTTGGAATGTTCATGTAGTCGTATCTTTGATGTGCGGGGGGTTGCGTGGCTGCAACCAAGTCCGTTCACATGGGTTGGTGGAAAGTGTGCACTTTTGCATTACACCACTCCATGGTGTCTGCAGAAAATACGCAATGAATGATGGACATCTCATACCCCCCAACATCTCTGAATGTTGATGGCAACGTACCTTTTGCTGCGCGGGGGGTTGCGTGGCTACAACCAAGTCCATTCACATGGTTGGTGAAAAGTGTGCACTTTTGTTCCACGCCACTCCTGGGAGTTAGCAACAACAGTGCAATGCATACTTGACGTCCTAGATCTTTCAGAATCAAAGGATGTTTCTGGCAACTTCCCTATGGTGCGCGGGGGTATGCTTGTCTATAGCCAAGTCCATTCACAAGGTTGGTGAAAAGTGTGCACTTTTGCCCCACGCCACTCCTGGGAGTCAGCAGCAAATATGCAATGAATGATAATCATCCCATACCCTCCAACATCTTGGAATGTTCATGGCGACGTACCTTTTGATGCGCGGGGGGTTGCGTGGCTACAACCAAGTCCATTCACATGGGTTGGTGGAAAGTGTGCACTTTTGCACCACACCACTCCATGGTGTATGCAGAAAATACGCAATGAATGATGGACATCCCATACCCCCCAACATCTTGGAATGTTGATGGCGATGTACCTTTTGATGCGCGGGGGGTTGCGTGGCTACAACCAAGTCCATTCACATGGGTTGGTGGAAAGTGTACACTTTTGCACCACACCACTCCATGGTTTCTGCAGAAAATACGCAATGAATGATGGACATCCCATACCCCCCAACATCTTGGAATGTTGATGGCAACGTACCTTTTGCTGCGCGGGGGGTTGCGTGGCTACAACCAAGTCCATTCACATGGTTGGTGAAAAGTGTGCACTTTTGTTCCACGCCACTCCTGGGAGTCAGCAACAACTGTGCAATGCATACTTGACGTCCTAGATCTTTCAGAATCAAAGGATGTTTCTGGCAACTTCCCTATGGTGCGCGGGGGTATGCTTGTCTATAGCCAAGTCCATTCACATGGTTGGTGAAAAGTGTGCACTTTTGCCCCACGCCACTCCTGGGAGTCAGCAGCAAATATGCAATGAATGATAATCATCCCATACCCCCCAACATCTTGGAATGTTCATGGCGACGCACCTTTTCATGCGCGGGGGGTTGCGTGGCTACAACCAAGTCCATTCACATGGGTTGGTGGAAAGTGTGCACTTTTGCATTACACCACTCCATGGTGTCTGCAGAAAATACGCAATGAATGATGGACATCCCATACCCTCCAACATCTTGGAATGTTGATGGCGACGTACCTTTTGCTGCGCGGGGGGTTGCGTGGCTACAACCAAGTCCATTCACATGGTTGGTGAAAAGTGTGCACTTTTGTTCCACGCCACTCCTAGGAGTTAGCAACAACTGTGCAATGCATACTTGACGTCCTAGATCTTTCAGAATCAAAGGATGTTTCTGGCAACTTCCCTATGGTGCGCGGGGGTATGCTTGTCTATAGCCAAGTCCATTCACAAGGTTGGTGAAAAGTGTGCACTTTTGCCCCACGCCACTCCTGGGAGTCAGCAGCAAATATGCAATGAATGATAATCATCCCATACCCCCCAACATCTTGGAATGTTCATGGCGACGTACCTTTTGATGCGCGGGGGGTTGCGTGGCTACAACCAAGTCCATTCACATGGGTTGGTGGAAAGTGTGCACTTTTGCACCACACCACTCCATGGTGTCTGCAGAAAATAAGCAATGAATGATGGACATCCCATACCCCCCAACATCTTGGAATGTTGATGGCGATGTACCTTTTGATGCGCGGGGGGTTGCGTGGCTACAACCAAGTCCATTCACATGGGTTGGTGGAAAGTGTACACTTTTGCACCACACCACTCCATGGTGTCTGCAGAAAATACGCAATGGATGATGGACATCCCATACCCCCCAACATCTTTGAATGTTCATGGGGACGTACCTTTTGATGCGCGGGGGGTTGCGTGGCTACAACCAAGTCCATTCACATGGGTTGGTGGAAAGTGTGCACTTTTGCATTACACCACTCCATGGTGTCTGCAGAAAATACGCAATGAATGATGGACATCCCATACCCCCCAACATCTTGGAATGTTCATGTCATCGTACATTTGATGTGCGGGGGGTTGCGTGGCTGCAACCAAGTCCGTTCACATGGGTTGGTGGAAAGTGTGCACTTTTGCATTACACCACTCCATGGTGTCTGCAGAAAATACGCAATGAATGATGGACATCCCATACCCCCCAACATCTTTGAATGTTCATGTCGACGTACCTTTTGATGCGCGGGGGGTTGCGTGGCTACAACCAAGTCCATTCACATGGGTTGGTGGAAAGTGTGCACTTTTGCACCACACCACTCCATGGTGTCTGCAGAAAATACGCAATGAATGATGGACATCCCATGCCCCCCAACATCTTGGAATGTTCATGTAGTCGTACCTTTGATGTGCGGGGGGTTGCGTGGCTGCAACCAAGTCCGTTCACATGGGTTGGTGGAAAGTGTGCACTTTTGCATTACACCACTCCATGGTGTCTGCAGAAAATACGCAATGAATGATGGACATCTCATACCCCCCAACATCTCTGAATGTTGATGGCAACGTACCTTTTGCTGCGCGGGGGGTTGCGTGGCTACAACCAAGTCCATTCACATGGTTGGTGAAAAGTGTGCACTTTTGTTCCACGCCACTCCTGGGAGTTAGCAACAACTGTGCAATGCATACTTGACGTCCTAGATCTTTCAGAATCAAAGGATGTTTCTGGCAACTTCCCTATGGTGCGCGGGGGTATGCTTGTCTATAGCCAAGTCCATTCACAAGGTTGGTGAAAAGTGTGCACTTTTGCCCCACGCCACTCCTGGGAGTCAGCAGCAAATATGCAATGAATGATAATCATCCCATACCCTCCAACATCTTGGAATGTTCATGGCGACGTACCTTTTGATGCGCGGGGGGTTGCGTGGCTACAACCAAGTCCGTTCACATGGTTGGTGAAAAGTGTGCACTTTTGCCCCACGCCACTCCTGGGAGTCAGCAGCAAATATGCAATGAATGATAATCATCCCATACCCCCTAACATCTTGGAATGTTCATGGCGACGTGCCTTTTGATGCGCGGGGGGTTGCGTGGCTACAACCAAGTCCATTCACATGGGTTGGTGGACAGTGTGCACTTTTGCACCACACCACTCCATGGTGTCTGCAGAAAATACGCAATGAATGATGGACATCCCATACCCCCCAACATCTTGGAATGTTGATGGCGATGTACCTTTTGATGCGCGGGGGGTTGCGTGGCTACAACCAAGTCCATTCACATGGGTTGGTGGAAAGTGTACACTTTTGCACCACACCACTCCATGGTGTCTGCAGAAAATACGCAATGAATGATGGACATCCCATACCCCCCAACATCTTGGAATGTTGATGGCAACGTACCTTTTGCTGCGCGGGGGGTTGCGTGGCTACAACCAAGTCCATTCACATGGTTGGTGAAAAGTGTGCACTTTTGTTCCACGCCAGTCCTGGGAGTTAGCAACAACTGTGCAATGCATACTTGACGTCCTAGATCTTTCAGAATCAAAGGATGTTTCTGGCAACTTCCCTATGGTGCGCGGGGGTATGCTTGTCTATAGCCAAGTCCATTCACATGGTTGGTGAAAAGTGTGCACTTTTGCCCCACGCCACTCCTGGGAGTCAGCAGCAAATATGCAATGAATGATAATCATCCCATACCCCCCAACATCTTGGAATGTTCATGGCGACGCACCTTTTCATGCGCGGGGGGTTGCGTGGCTACAACCAAGTCCATTCACATGGGTTGGTGGAAAGTGTGCACTTTTGCATTACACCACTCCATGGTGTCTGCAGAAAATACGCAATGAATGATGGACATCCCATACCCTCCAACATCTTGGAATGTTGATGGCGACGTACCTTTTGCTGCGCGGGGGGTTGCGTGGCTACAACCAAGTCCATTCACATGGTTGGTGAAAAGTGTGCACTTTTGTTCCACGCCACTCCTAGGAGTTAGCAACAACTGTGCAATGCATACTTGACGTCCTACATCTTTCAGAATCAAAGGATGTTTTTGGCAACTTCCCTATGGTGCGCGGGGGTATGCTTGTCTATAGCCAAGTCCATTCACAAGGTTGGTGAAAAGTGTGCACTTTTGCCCCACGCCACTCCTGGGAGTCAGCAGCAAATATGCAATGAATGATAATCATCCCATACCCCCCAACATCTTGGAATGTTCATGGCGACGTACCTTTTGATGCGCGGGGGGTTGCGTGGCTACAACCAAGTCCATTCACATGGGTTGGTGGAAAGTGTGCACTTTTGCACCACACCACTCCATGGTGTCTGCAGAAAATACGCAATGAATGATGGACATCCCATACCCCCCAACATCTTGGAATGTTGATGGCGATGTACCTTTTGATGCGCGGGGGGTTGCGTGGCTACAACCAAGTCCATTCACATGGGTTGGTGGAAAGTGTACACTTTTGCACCACACCACTCCATGGTGTCTGCAGAAAATACGCAATGGATGATGGACATCCCATACCCCCCAACATCTTTGAATGTTCATGGGGACGTACCTTTTGATGCGCGGGGGGTTGCGTGGCTACAACCAAGTCCATTCACATGGGTTGGTGGAAAGTGTGCACTTTTGCACCACACCACTCCATGGTGTCTGCAGAAAATACGCAATGAATGATGGACATCCCATACCCCCAACATCTTGGAATGTTGATGGCGACGTACCTTTTGATGCGCAGGGGGTGCGTGGGTACAACCAAGTCCATTCACATGGGTTGGTGGAAAATGTGCAATTTTGCACCACACCACGCCATGGTGTCTGCAGAAAATACGCAATGAATGATGGACATCCCATACCCCCCAAAATCTTGGAATGTTGATGGCGACGTACCTTTTGCTGCGCGGGGGGTTGCGTGGCTACAACCAAGTCCATTCACATGGGTTGGTGGAAAGTGTGCACTTTTGCACCACACCACTCCATGGTGTCTGCAGAAAATACGCAATGGATGATGGACATCCCATACCCCCCAACATCTTTGGATGTTCATGGGGACGTACCTTTTGATGCGCGGGGGGTTGCGTGGCTACAACCAAATCCATTCACATGGGTTGGTGGAAAGTGTGCACTTTTGCACCACACCACTCCATGGTGTCTGCAGAAAATACGCAATGAATGATGGACATCCCATACCCCCAACATCTTGGAATGTTGATGGCGACGTACCTTTTGATGCGCAGGGGGTGCGTGGGTACAACCAAGTCCATTCACATGGGTTGGTGGAAAATGTGCACTTTTGCACCACACCACGCCATGGTGTCTGCAGAAAATACGCAATGAATGATGGACATCCCATACCCCCCAAAATCTTGGAATGTTGATGGCGACGTACCTTTTGCTGCGCGGGGGGTTGCGTGGCTACAACCAAGTCCATTCACATGGTTGGTAAAAAGTGTGCACTTTTGTTCCACGCCACTCCTAGGAGTTAGCAACAACTGTGCAATGCATACTTGACGTCCTAGATCTTTCAGAATCAAAGGATGTTTCTGGCAACTTCCCTATAGTGCGCGGGGGTATGCTTGTCTATAGCCAAGTCCATTCACAAGGTTGGTGAAAAGTGTGCACTTTTGCCCCACGCCACTCCTGGGAGTCAGCAGCAAATATGCAATGAATGATAATCATCCCATACCCTCCAACATCTTGGAATGTTCATGGCGACGTACCTTTTGATGCGCGGGGGGTTGCGTGGCTACAACCAAGTCCATTCACATGGTTGGTGAAAAGTGTGCACTTTTGCCCCACGCCACTCCTGGGAGTCAGCAGCAAATATGCAATGAATGATAATCATCCCATACCCCCTAACATCTTGGAATGTTCATGGCGACGTACCCTTTGATGCGCGGGGGGTTGCGTGGCTACAACCAAGTCCATTCACATGGGTTGGTGGAAAGTGTGCACTTTTGCACCACACCACTCCATGGTGTCTGCAGAAAATACGCAATGAATGATGGACATCCCATACCCCCCAACATCTTTGAATGTTCATGTCGACGTACCTTTTGATGCGCGGGGGGTTGCGTGGCTACAACCAAGTCCATTCACATGGGTTGGTGGAAAGTGTGCACTTTTGCACCACACCACTCCATGGTGTCTGCAGAAAATACGCAATGAATGATGGACATCCCATGCCCCCCAACATCTTGGAATGTTCATGTAGTCGTACCTTTGATGTGCGGGGGGTTGCGTGGCTGCAACCAAGTCCGTTCACATGGGTTGGTGGAAAGTGTGCACTTTTGCATTACACCACTCCATGGTGTCTGCAGAAAATACGCAATGAATGATGGACATCCCATACCCCCCAACATCTTGGAATGTTCATGTAGTCGTACCTTTGATGTGCGGGGGGTTGCGTGGCTGCAACCAAGTCCGTTCACATGGGTTGGTGGAAAGTGTGCACTTTTGCATTACACCACTCCATGGTGTCTGCAGAAAATACGCAATGAATGATGGACATCTCATACCCCCCAACATCTTTGAATGTTGATGGCAACGTACCTTTTGCTGCGCGGGGGGTTGCGTGGCTACAACCAAGTCCATTCACATGGTTGGTGAAAAGTGTGCACTTTTGTTCCACGCCACTCCTGGGAGTTAGCAACAACTGTGCAATGCATACTTGACGTCCTAGATCTTTCAGAATCAAAGGATGTTTCTGGCAACTTCCCTATGGTGCGCGGGGGTATGCTTGTCTATAGCCAAGTCCATTCACAAGGTTGGTGAAAAGTGTGCACTTTTGCCCCACGCCACTCCTGGGAGTCAGCAGCAAATATGCAATGAATGATAATCATCCCATACCCTCCAACATCTTGGAATGTTCATGGCGACTACCTTTTGATGCGCGGGGGGTTGCGTGGCTACAACCAAGTCCATTCACATGGTTGGTGAAAAGTGTGCACTTTTGCCCCACGCCACTCCTGGGAGTCAGCAGCAAATATGCAATGAATGATAATCATCCCATACCCCCTAACATCTTGGAATGTTCATGGCGACGTACCTTTTGATGCGCGGGGGGTTGCGTGGCTACAACCAAGTCCATTCACATGGGTTGGTGGAAAGTGTGCACTTTTGCACCACACCACTCCATGGTGTCTGCAGAAAATACGCAATGAATGATGGACATCCCATACCCCCCAACATCTTGGAATGTTGATGGCGATGTACCTTTTGATGCGCGGGGGGTTGCGTGGCTACAACCAAGTCCATTCACATGGGTTGGTGGAAAGTGTACACTTTTGCACCACACCACTCCATGGTGTCTGCAGAAAATACGCAATGAATGATGGACATCCCATACCCCCCAACATCTTGGAATGTTGATGGCAACGTACCTTTTGCTGCGCGGGGGGTTGCGTGGCTACAACCAAGTCCATTCACATGGTTGGTGAAAAGTGTGCACTTTTGTTCCACGCCACTCCTGGGAGTTAGCAACAACTGTGCAATGCATACTTGACGTCCTAGATCTTTCAGAATCAAAGGATGTTTCTGGCAACTTCCCTATGGTGCGCGGGGGTATGCTTGTGTATAGCCAAGTCCATTCACAAGGTTGGTGAAAAGTGTGCACTTTTGCCCCACGCCACTCCTGGGAGTCAGCAGCAAATATGCAATGAATGATAATCATCCCATACCCCCAAACATCTTGGAATGTTCATGGCGACGTACCTTTTGATGCGCGGGGGGTTGCGTGGCTACAACCAAGTCCATTCACATGGGTTGGTGGAAAGTGTGCACTTTTGCATTACACCACTCCATGGTGTCTGCAGAAAATACGCAATGAATGATGGACATCCCATACCCTCCAACATCTTGGAATGTTGATGGCGACGTACCTTTTGCTGCGCGGGGGGTTGCGTGGCTACAACCAAGTCCATTCACATGGTTGGTGAAAAGTGTGCACTTTTGTTCCACGCCACTCCTAGGAGTTAGCAACAACTGTGCAATGCATACTTGACGTCCTAGATCTTTCAGAATCAAAGGATGTTTCTGGCAACTTCCCTATGGTGCGCGGGGGTATGCTTGTGTATAGCCAAGTCCATTCACAAGGTTGGTGAAAAGTGTGCACTTTTGCCCCACGCCACTCCTGGGAGTCAGCAGCAAATATGCAATGAATGATAATCATCCCATACCCCCAAACATCTTGGAATGTTCATGGCGACGTACCTTTTGATGCGCGGGGGGTTGCGTGGCTACAACCAAGTCCATTCACATGGGTTGGTGGAAAGTGTGCACTTTTGCACCACACCACTCCATGGTGTCTGCAGAAAATACGCAATGAATGATGGACATCCCATACCCCCCAACATCTTGGAATGTTGATGGCGATGTACCTTTTGATGCGCGGGGGGTTGCGTGGCTACAACCAAGT
Organism: Ulva prolifera; assembly: GCA_023078555.1. NCBI lineage: Eukaryota > Viridiplantae > Chlorophyta > Ulvophyceae > Ulvales > Ulvaceae > Ulva > Ulva prolifera. The sequence goes on along the minus strand of CM041199.1, from coordinate 10,465,540 downwards.
CCATTCACATGGGTTGGTGGAAAGTGTACACTTTTGCACCACACCACTCCATGGTGTCTGCAGAAAATACGCAATGGATGATGGACATCCCATACCCCCCAACATCTTTGAATGTTCATGGGGACGTACCTTTTGATGCGCGGGGGGTTGCGTGGCTACAACCAAGTCCATTCACATGGGTTGGTGGAAAGTGTGCACTTTTGCACCACACCACTCCATGGTGTCTGCAGAAAATACGCAATGGACGATGGACATCCCATACCCCCCAACATCTTTGAATGTTCATGGGGACGTACCTTTTGATGCGCGGGGGGTTGCGTGGCTACAACCAAGTCCATTCACATGGGTTGGTGGAAAGTGTGCACTTTTGCACCACACCACTCCATGGTGTCTGCAGAAAATACGCAATGAATGATGGACATCCCATACCCCCAACATCTTGGAATGTTGATGGCGACGTACCTTTTGATGCGCAGGGGGTGCGTGGGTACAACCAAGTCCATTCACATGGGTTGGTGGAAAATGTGCACTTTTGCACCACACCACGCCATGGTGTCTGCAGAAAATACGCAATGAATGATGGACATCCCATACCCCCCAACATCTTGGAATGTTGATCGCGATGTACCTTTTGCTGCGCGGGGGGTTGCGTGGCTACAACCAAGTCCATTCACATGGGTTGGTGGAAAGTGTGCACTTTTGCACCACACCACGCCATGGTGTCTGCAGAAAAATACGCAATGAATGATGGACATCCCATACCCCCCAAAATCTTGGAATGTTGATGGCGACGTACCTTTTGCTGCGCGGGGGGTTGCGTGGCTACAACCAAGTCCATTCACATGGTTGCTGAAAAGTGTGCACTTTTGTTCCACGCCACTCCTGGGAGTCAGCAGCAAATATGCAATGAATGATAATCATCCCATACCCCCCAACATCTTGGAATGTTCATGGCGACGTACCTTTTGATGCGCGGGGGGTTGCGTGGCTACAACCAAGTCCATTCACATGGGTTGGTGGAAAGTGTGCACTTTTGCACCACACCACGCCATGGTGTCTGCAGAAAATACGCAATGAATGATGGACATCCCATACCCCCCAACATCTTGGAATGTTGATCGCGATGTACCTTTTGCTGCGCGGGGGGTTGCGTGGCTACAACCAAGTCCATTCACATGGGTTGGTGGAAAGTGTGCACTTTTGCACCACACCACGCCATGGTGTCTGCAGAAAAATACGCAATGAATGATGGACATCCCATACCCCCCAAAATCTTGGAATGTTGATGGCGACGTACCTTTTGCTGCGCGGGGGGTTGCGTGGCTACAACCAAGTCCATTCACATGGTTGGTGAAAAGTGTGCACTTTTGTTCCACGCCACTCCTAGGAGTTAGCAACAACTGTGCAATGCATACTTGACGTCCTAGATCTTTCAGAATCAAAGGATGTTTCTGGCAACTTCCCTATGGTGCGCGGGGGTATGCTTGTCTATAGCCAAGTCCATTCACAAGGTTGGTGAAAAGTGTGCACTTTTGCCCCACGCCACTCCTGGGAGTCAGCAGCAAATATGCAATGAATGATAATCATCCCATACCCTCCAACATCTTGGAATGTTCATGGCGACGTACCTTTTGATGCGCGGGGGGTTGCGTGGCTACAACCAAGTCCATTCACATGGTTGGTGAAAAGTGTGCACTTTTGCCCCACGCCACTCCTGGGAGTCAGCAGCAAATATGCAATGAATGATAATCATCCCATACCCCCCAACATCTTGGAATGTTCATGGCGACGTACCTTTTGATGCGCGGGGGGTTGCGTGGCTACAACCAAGTCCATTCACATGGGTTGGTGGAAAGTGTGCATTTTTGCACCACACCACGCCATGGTGTCTGCAGAAAATACGCAATGAATGATGGACATCCCATACCCCCCAACATCTTGGAATGTTGATGGCAACGTACCTGTTGCTGCGCGGGGGGTTGCGTGGCTACAACCAAGTCCATTCACATGGGTTGGTGGAAAGTGTGCATTTTTGCACCACACCACTCCATGGTGTCTGCAGAAAATACGCAATGAATGATGGACATCTCATACCCCCCAACATCTTTGAATGTTCATGGCGACGTACCTTTTGATGCGCGGGGGGTTGCGTGGCTACAACCAAGTCCATTCACATGGGTTGGTGGAAAGTGTGCACTTTTGCACCACACCACGCCATGGTGTCTGCAGAAAATACGCAATGAATGATGGACATCCCATACCCCCCAACATCTTTGAATGTTCATGTCGACGTACCTTTTGATGCGCGGGGGGTTGCGTGGCTACAACCAAGTCCATTCACATGGGTTGGTGGAAAGTGTGCACTTTTGCACCACACCACTCCATGGTGTCTGCAGAAAATACGCAATGAATGATGGACATCCCATGCCCCCCAACATCTTGGAATGTTCATGTAGTCGTACCTTTGATGTGCGGGGGGTTGCGTGGCTGCAACCAAGTCCGTTCACATGGGTTGGTGGAAAGTGTGCACTTTTGCATTACACCACTCCATGGTGTCTGCAGAAAATACGCAATGAATGATGGACATCCCATACCCCCCAACATCTTGGAATGTTCATGTCATCGTACCTTTGATGTGCGGGGGGTTGCGTGGCTGCAACCAAGTCCATTCACATGGGTTGGTGGAAAGTGTGCATTTTTGCACCACACCACGCCATGGTGTCTGCAGAAAATACGCAATGAATGATGGACATCCCATATCCCCCAACATCTTGGAATGTTGATGGCAACGTACCTTTTGCTGCGCGGGGGGTTGCGTGGCTACAACCAAGTCCATTCACATGGGTTGGTGGAAAGTGTGCATTTTTGCACCACACCACTCCATGGTGTCTGCAGAAAATACGCAATGAATGATGGACATCTCATACCCCCCAACATCTTTGAATGTTCATGGCGACGTACCTTTTGATGCGCGGGGGGTTGCGTGGCTACAACCAAGTCCATTCACATGGGTTGGTGGAAAGTGTGCACTTTTGCACCACACCACGCCATGGTGTCTGCAGAAAATACGCAATGAATGATGGACATCCCATACCCCCCAACATCTTTGAATGTTCATGTCGACGTACCTTTTGATGCGCGGGGGGTTGCGTGGCTACAACCAAGTCCATTCACATGGGTTGGTGGAAAGTGTGCACTTTTGCACCACACCACTCCATGGTGTCTGCAGAAAATACGCAATGAATGATGGACATCCCATGCCCCCCAACATCTTGGAATGTTCATGTAGTCGTACCTTTGATGTGCGGGGGGTTGCGTGGCTGCAACCAAGTCCGTTCACATGGGTTGGTGGAAAGTGTGCACTTTTGCATTACACCACTCCATGGTGTCTGCAGAAAATACGCAATGAATGATGGACATCCCATACCCCCCAACATCTTGGAATGTTCATGTCATCGTACCTTTGATGTGCGGGGGGTTGCGTGGCTGCAACCAAGTCCGTTCACATGGGTTGGTGGAAAGTGTGCACTTTTGCATTACACCACTCCATGGTGTCTGCAGAAAATACGCAATGAATGATGGACATCCCATACCCCCCAACATCTTGGAATGTTCATGTCATCGTACCTTTGATGTGCGGGGGGTTGCGTGGCTGCTACCAAGTCCGTTCACATGGGTTGGTGGAAAGTGTGCACTTTTGCATTACACCACTCCATGGTGTCTGCAGAAAATACGCAATGAATGATGGACATCCCATACCCCCCAACATCTTTGAATGTTCATGTCGACGTACCTTTTGATGCGCGGGGGGTTGCGTGGCTACAACCAAGTCCATTCACATGGGTTGGTGGAAAGTGTGCACTTTTGCACCACACCACTCCATGGTGTCTGCAGAAAATACGCAATGGACGATGGACATCCCATACCCCCCAACATCTTTGAATGTTCATGGGGACGTACCTTTTGATGCGCGGGGGGTTGCGTGGCTACAACCAAGTCCATTCACATGGGTTGGTGGAAAGTGTGCACTTTTGCACCACACCACTCCATGGTGTCTGCAGAAAATACGCAATGAATGATGGACATCCCATACCCCCAACATCTTGGAATGTTGATGGCGACGTACCTTTTGATGCGCAGGGGGTGCGTGGGTACAACCAAGTCCATTCACATGGGTTGGTGGAAAATGTGCACTTTTGTTCCACGCCACTCCTAGGAGTTAGCAACAACTGTGCAATGCATACTTGACGTCCTAGATCTTTCAGAATCAAAGGATGTTTCTGGCAACTTCCCTATGGTGCGCGGGGGTATGCTTGTCTATAGCCAAGTCCATTCACAAGGTTGGTGAAAAGTGTGCACTTTTGCCCCACGCCACTCCTGGGAGTCAGCAGCAAATATGCAATGAATGATAATCATCCCATACCCTCCAACATCTTGGAATGTTCATGGCGACGTACCTTTTGATGCGCGGGGGGTTGCGTGGCTACAACCAAGTCCATTCACATGGTTGGTGAAAAGTGTGCACTTTTGCCCCACGCCACTCCTGGGAGTCAGCAGCAAATATGCAATGAATGATAATCATCCCATACCCCCCAACATCTTGGAATGTTCATGGCGACGTACCTTTTGATGCGCGGGGGGTTGCGTGGCTACAACCAAGTCCATTCACACGGGTTGGTGGAAAGTGTGCACTTTTGCACCACACCACGCCATGGTGTCTGCAGAAAATACGCAATGAATGATGGACATCCCATACCCCCCAATATCTTGGAATGTTGATGGCAACGTACCTTTTGCTGCGCGGGGGGTTGCGTGGCTACAACCAAGTCCATTCACATGGGTTGGTGGAAAGTGTGCATTTTTGCACCACACCACTCCATGGTGTCTGCAGAAAATACGCAATGAATGATGGACATCTCATACCCCCCAACATCTTTGAATGTTCATGGCGACGTACCTTTTGATGCGCGGGGGGTTGCGTGGCTACAACCAAGTCCATTCACATGGGTTGGTGGAAAGTGTGCACTTTTGCACCACACCACGCCATGGTGTCTGCAGAAAATACGCAATGAATGATGGACATCCCATACCCCCCAACATCTTTGAATGTTCATGTCGACGTACCTTTTGATGCGCGGGGGGTTGCGTGGCTACAACCAAGTCCATTCACATGGGTTGGTGGAAAGTGTGCACTTTTGCACCACACCACTCCATGGTGTCTGCAGAAAATACGCAATGAATGATGGACATCCCATACCCCCAACATCTTGGAATGTTGATGGCGACGTACCTTTTGATGCGCAGGGGGTGCGTGGGTACAACCAAGTCCATTCACATGGGTTGGTGGAAAATGTGCACTTTTGTTCCACGCCACTCCTAGGAGTTAGCAACAACTGTGCAATGCATACTTGACGTCCTAGATCTTTCAGAATCAAAGGATGTTTCTGGCAACTTCCCTATGGTGCGCGGGGGTATGCTTGTCTATAGCCAAGTCCATTCACAAGGTTGGTGAAAAGTGTGCACTTTTGCCCCACGCCACTCCTGGGAGTCAGCAGCAAATATGCAATGAATGATAATCATCCCATACCCTCCAACATCTTGGAATGTTCATGGCGACGTACCTTTTGATGCGCGGGGGGTTGCGTGGCTACAACCAAGTCCATTCACATGGTTGGTGAAAAGTGTGCACTTTTGCCCCACGCCACTCCTGGGAGTCAGCAGCAAATATGCAATGAATGATAATCATCCCATACCCCCCAACATCTTGGAATGTTCATGGCGACGTACCTTTTGATGCGCGGGGGGTTGCGTGGCTACAACCAAGTCCATTCACACGGGTTGGTGGAAAGTGTGCACTTTTGCACCACACCACGCCATGGTGTCTGCAGAAAATACGCAATGAATGATGGACATCCCATACCCCCCAATATCTTGGAATGTTGATGGCAACGTACCTTTTGCTGCGCGGGGGGTTGCGTGGCTACAACCAAGTCCATTCACATGGGTTGGTGGAAAGTGTGCATTTTTGCACCACACCACTCCATGGTGTCTGCAGAAAATACGCAATGAATGATGGACATCTCATACCCCCCAACATCTTTGAATGTTCATGGCGACGTACCTTTTGATGCGCGGGGGGTTGCGTGGCTACAACCAAGTCCATTCACATGGGTTGGTGGAAAGTGTGCACTTTTGCACCACACCACGCCATGGTGTCTGCAGAAAATACGCAATGAATGATGGACATCCCATACCCCCCAACATCTTTGAATGTTCATGTCGACGTACCTTTTGATGCGCGGGGGGTTGCGTGGCTACAACCAAGTCCATTCACATGGGTTGGTGGAAAGTGTGCACTTTTGCACCACACCACTCCATGGTGTCTGCAGAAAATACGCAATGAATGATGGACATCCCATACCCCCCAACATCTTGGAATGTTCATGTCATCGTACCTTTGATGTGCGGGGGGTTGCGTGGCTGCAACCAAGTCCGTTCACATGGGTTGGTGGAAAGTGTGCACTTTTGCATTACACCACTCCATGGTGTCTGCAGAAAATACGCAATGAATGATGGACATCCCATACCCCCCAACATCTTGGAATGTTCATGTCATCGTACCTTTGATGTGCGGGGGGTTGCGTGGCTGCAACCAAGTCAGTTCACATGGGTTGGTGGAAAGTGTGCACTTTTGCATTACACCACTCCATGGTGTCTGCAGAAAATACGCAATGAATGATGGACATCCCATACCCCCCAACATCTTTGAATGTTCATGTCGACGTACCTTTTGATGCGCGGGGGGTTGCGTGGCTACAACCAAGTCCATTCACATGGGTTGGTGGAAAGTGTGCACTTTTGCACCACACCACTCCATGGTGTCTGCAGAAAATACGCAATGGACGATGGACATCCCATACCCCCCAACATCTTTGAATGTTCATGGGGACGTACCTTTTGATGCGCGGGGGGTTGCGTGGCTACAACCAAGTCCATTCACATGGGTTGGTGGAAAGTGTGCACTTTTGCACCACACCACTCCATGGTGTCTGCAGAAAATACGCAATGAATGATGGACATCCCATACCCCCAACATCTTGGAATGTTGATGGCGACGTACCTTTTGATGCGCAGGGGGTGCGTGGGTACAACCAAGTCCATTCACATGGGTTGGTGGAAAATGTGCACTTTTGCACCACACCACTCCATGGTGTCTGCAGAAAATACGCAATGAATGATGGACATCCCATACCCCCCAACATCTTGGAATGTTGATGGCGATGTACCTTTTGATGCGCGAGGGGTTGCGTGGCTACAACCAAGTCCATTCACATGGGTTGGTGGAAAGTGTGCACTTTTGCACCACACCACGCCATGGTGTCTGCAGAAAATACGCAATGAATGATGGACATCCCATACCCCCCAACATCTTGGAATGTTGATGGCGACGTACCTTTTGCTGCGCGGGGGGTTGCGTGGCTACAACCAAGTCCATTCACATGGTTGGTGAAAAGTGTGCACTTTTGTTCCACGCCACTCCTAGGAGTTAGCAACAACTGTGCAATGCATACTTGACGTCCTAGATCTTTCAGAATCAAAGGATGTTTCTGGCAACTTCCCTATGGTGCGCGGGGGTATGCTTGTCTATAGCCAAGTCCATTCACAAGGTTGGTGAAAAGTGTGCACTTTTGCCCCACGCCACTCCTGGGAGTCAGCAGCAAATATGCAATGAATGATAATCATCCCATACCCTCCAACATCTTGGAATGTTCATGGCGACGTACCTTTTGATGCGCGGGGGGTTGCGTGGCTACAACCAAGTCCATTCACATGGTTGGTGAAAAGTGTGCACTTTTGCCCCACGCCACTCCTGGGATTCAGCAGCAAATATGCAATGAATGATAATCATCCCATACCCCCCAACATCTTGGAATGTTCATGGCGACGTACCTTTTGATGCGCGGGGGGTTGCGTGGCTACAACCAAGTCCATTCACATGGGTTGGTGGAAAGTGTGCACTTTTGCACCACACCACGCCATGGTGTCTGCAGAAAATACGCAATGAATGATGGACATCCCATACCCCCCAACATCTTTGAATGTTCATGTCGACGTACCTTTTGATGCGCGGGGGGTTGCGTGGCTACAACCAAGTCCATTCACATGGGTTGGTGGAAAGTGTGCACTTTTGCACCACACCACTCCATGGTGTCTGCAGAAAATACGCAATGAATGATGGACATCCCATACCCCCCAACATCTTGGAATGTTCATGTCATCGTACCTTTGATGTGCGGGGGGTTGCGTGGCTGCAACCAAGTCCGTTCACATGGGTTGGTGGAAAGTGTGCACTTTTGCATTACACCACTCCATGGTGTCTGCAGAAAATACGCAATGAATGATGGACATCCCATACCCCCCAACATCTTGGAATGTTCATGTCATCGTACCTTTGATGTGCGGGGGGTTGCGTGGCTGCAACCAAGTCCGTTCACATGGGTTGGTGGAAAGTGTGCACTTTTGCATTACACCACTCCATGGTGTCTGCAGAAAATACGCAATGAATGATGGACATCCCATACCCCCCAACATCTTGGAATGTTCATGTCATCGTACCTTTGATGTGCGGGGGGTTGCGTGGCTGCAACCAAGTCCGTTCACATGGGTTGGTGGAAAGTGTGCACTTTTGCATTACACCACTCCATGGTGTCTGCAGAAAATACGCAATGAATGATGGACATCCCATACCCCCCAACATCTTTGAATGTTCATGTCGACGTACCTTTTGATGCGCGGGGGGTTGCGTGGCTACAACCAAGTCCATTCACATGGGTTGGTGGAAAGTGTGCACTTTTGCACCACACCACTCCATGGTGTCTGCAGAAAATACGCAATGGACGATGGACATCCCGTACCCCCCAACATCTTTGAATGTTCATGGGGACGTACCTTTTGATGCGCGGGGGGTTGCGTGGCGACAACCAAGTCCATTCACATGGGTTGGTGTAAAGTGTGCACTTTTGCACCACACCACTCCATGGTGTCTGCAGAAAATACGCAATGAATGATGGACATCCCATACCCCCAACATCTTGGAATATTGATGGCGACGTACCTTTTGATGCGCAGGGGGTGCGTGGGTACAACCAAGTCCATTCACATGGGTTGGTGGAAAATGTGCACTTTTGCACCACACCACTCCATGGTGTCTGCAGAAAATACGCAATGAATGATGGACATCCCATACCCCCCAACATCTTGGAATGTTGATGGCGATGTACCTTTTGATGCGCGAGGGGTTGCGTGGCTACAACCAAGTCCATTCACATGGGTTGGTGGAAAGTGTGCATTTTTGCACCACACCACTCCATGGTGTCTGCAGAAAATACGCAATGAATGATGGACATCTCATACCCCCCAACATCTTTGAATGTTCATGGCGACGTACCTTTTGATGCGCGGGGGGTTGCGTGGCTACAACCAAGTCCATTCACATGGGTTGGTGGAAAGTGTGCACTTTTGCACCACACCACGCCATGGTGTCTGCAGAAAATACGCAATGAATGATGGACATCCCATACCCCCCAACATCTTGGAATGTTGATGGCAACGTACCTTTTGCTGCGCGGGGGGTTGCGTGGCTACAACCAAGTCCATTCACATGGGTTGGTGGAAAGTGTGCATTTTTGCACCACACCACTCCATGGTGTCTGCAGAAAATACGCAATGAATGATGGACATCTCATACCCCCCAACATCTTTGAATGTTCATGGCGACGTACCTTTTGATGCGCGGGGGGTTGCGTGGCTACAACCAAGTCCATTCACATGGGTTGGTGGAAAGTGTGCACTTTTGCACCACACCACGCCATGGTGTCTGCAGAAAATACGCAATGAATGATGGACATCCCATACCCCCCAAGATCTTTGAATGTTCATGTCGACGTACCTTTTGATGCGCGGGGGGTTGCGTGGCTACAACCAAGTCCATTCACATGGGTTGGTGGAAAGTGTGCACTTTTGCACCACACCACTCCATGGTGTCTGCAGAAAATACGCAATGGACGATGGACATCCCATACCCCCCAACATCTTTGAATGTTCATGGGGACGTACCTTTTGATGCGCGGGGGGTTGCGTGGCTACAACCAAGTCCATTCACATGGGTTGGTGGAAAGTGTGCACTTTTGCACCACACCACTCCATGGTGTCTGCAGAAAATACGCAATGAATGATGGACATCCCATACCCCCAACATCTTGGAATGTTGATGGCGACGTACCTTTTGATGCGCAGGGGGTGCGTGGGTACAACCAAGTCCATTCACATGGGTTGGTGGAAAATGTGCACTTTTGCACCACACCACTCCATGGTGTCTGCAGAAAATACGCAATGAATGATGGACATCCCATACCCCCCAACATCTTGGAATGTTGATGGCGATGTACCTTTTGATGCGCGAGGGGTTGCGTGGCTACAACCAAGTCCATTCACATGGGTTGGTGGAAAGTGTGCACTTTTGCACCACACCACGCCATGGTGTCTGCAGAAAATACGCAATGAATGATGGACATCCCATACCCCCCAACATCTTGGAATGTTGATGGCAACGTACCTTTTGCTGCGCGGGGGGTTGCGTGGCTACAACCAAGTCCATTCACATGGGTTGGTGGAAAGTGTGCATTTTTGCACCACACCACTCCATGGTGTCTGCAGAAAATACGCAATGAATGATGGACATCTCATACCCCCCAACATCTTTGAATGTTCATGGCGACGTACCTTTTGATGCGCGGGGGGTTGCGTGGCTACAACCAAGTCCATTCACATGGGTTGGTGGAAAGTGTGCACTTTTGCACCACACCACTCCATGGTGTCTGCAGAAAATACGCAATGGACGATGGACATCCCATACCCCCCAACATCTTTGAATGTTCATGGGGACGTACCTTTTGATGCGCGGGGGGTTGCGTGGCTACAACCAAGTCCATTCACATGGGTTGGTGGAAAGTGTGCACTTTTGCACCACACCACTCCATGGTGTCTGCAGAAAATACGCAATGGACGATGGACATCCCATACCCCCCAACATCTTTGAATGTTCATGGGGACGTACCTTTTGATGCGCGGGGGGTTGCGTGGCTACAACCAAGTCCATTCACATGGGTTGGTGGAAAGTGTGCACTTTTGCACCACACCACTCCATGGTGTCTGCAGAAAATACGCAATGAATGATGGACATCCCATACCCCCAACATCTTGGAATGTTGATGGCGACGTACCTTTTGATGCGCAGGGGGTGCGTGGGTACAACCAAGTCCATTCACATGGGTTGGTGGAAAATGTGCACTTTTGCACCACACCACTCCATGGTGTCTGCAGAAAATACGCAATGAATGATGGACATCCCATACCCCCCAACATCTTGGAATGTTGATGGCGATGTACCTTTTGATGCGCGAGGGGTTGCGTGGCTACAACCAAGTCCATTCACATGGGTTGGTGGAAAGTGTGCACTTTTGCACCACACCACGCCATGGTGTCTGCAGAAAATACGCAATGAATGATGGACATCCCATACCCCCCAACATCTTGGAATGTTGATGGCGACGTACCTTTTGCTGCGCGGGGGGTTGCGTGGCTACAACCAAGTCCATTCACATGGTTGGTGAAAAGTGTGCACTTTTGTTCCACGCCACTCCTAGGAGTTAGCAACAACTGTGCAATGCATACTTGACGTCCTAGATCTTTCAGAATCAAAGGATGTTTCTGGCAACTTCCCTATGGTGCGCGGGGGTATGCTTGTCTATAGCCAAGTCCATTCACAAGGTTGGTGAAAAGTGTGCACTTTTGCCCCACGCCACTCCTGGGAGTCAGCAGCAAATATGCAATGAATGATAATCATCCCATACCCTCCAACATCTTGGAATGTTCATGGCGACGTACCTTTTGATGCGCGGGGGGTTGCGTGGCTACAACCAAGTCCATTCACATGGTTGGTGAAAAGTGTGCACTTTTGCCCCACGCCACTCCTGGGATTCAGCAGCAAATATGCAATGAATGATAATCATCCCATACCCCCCAACATCTTGGAATGTTCATGGCGACGTACCTTTTGATGCGCGGGGGGTTGCGTGGCTACAACCAAGTCCATTCACATGGGTTGGTGGAAAGTGTGCACTTTTGCACCACACCACGCCATGGTGTCTGCAGAAAATACGCAATGAATGATGGACATCCCATACCCCCCAACATCTTTGAATGTTCATGTCGACGTACCTTTTGATGCGCGGGGGGTTGCGTGGCTACAACCAAGTCCATTCACATGGGTTGGTGGAAAGTGTGCACTTTTGCACCACACCACTCCATGGTGTCTGCAGAAAATACGCAATGAATGATGGACATCCCATACCCCCCAACATCTTGGAATGTTCATGTCATCGTACCTTTGATGTGCGGGGGGTTGCGTGGCTGCAACCAAGTCCGTTCACATGGGTTGGTGGAAAGTGTGCACTTTTGCATTACACCACTCCATGGTGTCTGCAGAAAATACGCAATGAATGATGGACATCCCATACCCCCCAACATCTTGGAATGTTCATGTCATCGTACCTTTGATGTGCGGGGGGTTGCGTGGCTGCAACCAAGTCCGTTCACATGGGTTGGTGGAAAGTGTGCACTTTTGCATTACACCACTCCATGGTGTCTGCAGAAAATACGCAATGAATGATGGACATCCCATACCCCCCAACATCTTGGAATGTTCATGTCATCGTACCTTTGATGTGCGGGGGGTTGCGTGGCTGCAACCAAGTCCGTTCACATGGGTTGGTGGAAAGTGTGCACTTTTGCATTACACCACTCCATGGTGTCTGCAGAAAATACGCAATGAATGATGGACATCCCATACCCCCCAACATCTTTGAATGTTCATGTCGACGTACCTTTTGATGCGCGGGGGGTTGCGTGGCTACAACCAAGTCCATTCACATGGGTTGGTGGAAAGTGTGCACTTTTGCACCACACCACTCCATGGTGTCTGCAGAAAATACGCAATGGACGATGGACATCCCGTACCCCCCAACATCTTTGAATGTTCATGGGGACGTACCTTTTGATGCGCGGGGGGTTGCGTGGCTACAACCAAGTCCATTCACATGGGTTGGTGTAAAGTGTGCACTTTTGCACCACACCACTCCATGGTGTCTGCAGAAAATACGCAATGAATGATGGACATCCCATACCCCCAACATCTTGGAATATTGATGGCGACGTACCTTTTGATGCGCAGGGGGTGCGTGGGTACAACCAAGTCCATTCACATGGGTTGGTGGAAAATGTGCACTTTTGCACCACACCACTCCATGGTGTCTGCAGAAAATACGCAATGAATGATGGACATCCCATACCCCCCAACATCTTGGAATGTTGATGGCGATGTACCTTTTGATGCGCGAGGGGTTGCGTGGCTACAACCAAGTCCATTCACATGGGTTGGTGGAAAGTGTGCACTTTTGCACCACACCACGCCATGGTGTCTGCAGAAAATACGCAATGAATGATGGACATCCCATACCCCCCAACATCTTGGAATGTTGATGGCAACGTACCTTTTGCTGCGCGGGGGGTTGCGTGGCTACAACCAAGTCCATTCACATGGGTTGGTGGAAAGTGTGCATTTTTGCACCACACCACTCCATGGTGTCTGCAGAAAATACGCAATGAATGATGGACATCTCATACCCCCCAACATCTTTGAATGTTCATGGCGACGTACCTTTTGATGCGCGGGGGGTTGCGTGGCTACAACCAAGTCCATTCACATGGGTTGGTGGAAAGTGTGCACTTTTGCACCACACCACGCCATGGTGTCTGCAGAAAATACGCAATGAATGATGGACATCCCATACCCCCCAAGATCTTTGAATGTTCATGTCGACGTACCTTTTGATGCGCGGGGGGTTGCGTGGCTACAACCAAGTCCATTCACATGGGTTGGTGGAAAGTGTGCACTTTTGCACCACACCACTCCATGGTGTCTGCAGAAAATACGCAATGGACGATGGACATCCCATACCCCCCAACATCTTTGAATGTTCATGGGGACGTACCTTTTGATGCGCGGGGGGTTGCGTGGCTACAACCAAGTCCATTCACATGGGTTGGTGGAAAGTGTGCACTTTTGCACCACACCACTCCATGGTGTCTGCAGAAAATACGCAATGAATGATGGACATCCCATACCCCCCAACATCTTGGAATGTTGATGGCGATGTACCTTTTGATGCGCGAGGGGTTGCGTGGCTACAACCAAGTCCATTCACATGGGTTGGTGGAAAGTGTGCACTTTTGCACCACACCACGCCATGGTGTCTGCAGAAAATACGCAATGAATGATGGACATCCCATACCCCCCAACATCTTGGAATGTTGATGGCAACGTACCTTTTGCTGCGCGGGGGGTTGCGTGGCTACAACCAAGTCCATTCACATGGGTTGGTGGAAAGTGTGCATTTTTGCACCACACCACTCCATGGTGTCTGCAGAAAATACGCAATGAATGATGGACATCTCATACCCCCCAACATCTTTGAATGTTCATGGCGACGTACCTTTTGATGCGCGGGGGGTTGCGTGGCTACAACCAAGTCCATTCACATGGGTTGGTGGAAAGTGTGCACTTTTGCACCACACCACGCCATGGTGTCTGCAGAAAATACGCAATGAATGATGGACATCCCATACCCCCCAAGATCTTTGAATGTTCATGTCGACGTACCTTTTGATGCGCGGGGGGTTGCGTGGCTACAACCAAGTCCATTCACATGGGTTGGTGGAAAGTGTGCACTTTTGCACCACACCACTCCATGGTGTCTGCAGAAAATACGCAATGAATGATGGACATCCCATGCCCCCCAACATCTTGGAATGTTCATGTAGTCGTACCTTTGATGTGCGGGGGGTTGCGTGGCTGCAACCAAGTCCGTTCACATGGGTTGGTGGAAAGTGTGCACTTTTGCATTACACCACTCCATGGTGTCTGCAGAAAATACGCAATGAATGATGGACATCCCATACCCCCCAACATCTTGGAATGTTCATGTCATCGTACCTTTGATGTGCGGGGGGTTGCGTGGCTGCAACCAAGTCCGTTCACATGGGTTGGTGGAAAGTGTGCACTTTTGCATTACACCACTCCATGGTGTCTGCAGAAAATACGCAATGAATGATGGACATCCCATACCCCCCAACATCTTTGAATGTTCATGTCGACGTACCTTTTGATGCGCGGGGGGTTGCGTGGCTACAACCAAGTCCATTCACATGGGTTGGTGGAAAGTGTGCACTTTTGCACCACACCACTCCATGGTGTCTGCAGAAAATACGCAATGAATGATGGACATCCCATGCCCCCCAACATCTTGGAATGTTCATGTAGTCGTACCTTTGATGTGCGGGGGGTTGCGAGGCTGCAACCAAGTCCGTTCACATGGGTTGGTGGAAAGTGTGCACTTTTGCATTACACCACTCCATGGTGTCTGCAGAAAATACGCAATGAATGATGGACATCCCATACCCCCCAACATCTTGGAATATTCATGTAGTCGTACCTTTGATGTGCGGGGGGTTGCGTGGCTGCAACCAAGTCCGTTCACATGGGTTGGTGGAAAGTGTGCACTTTTGCATTACACCACTCCATGGTGTCTGCAGAAAATACGCAATGAATGATGGACATCTCATACCCCCCAACATCTTTGAATGTTGATGGCAACGTACCTTTTGCTGCGCGGGGGGTTGCGTGGCTACAACCAAGTCCATTCACATGGTTGGTGAAAAGTGTGCACTTTTGTTCCACGCCACTCCTGGGAGTTAGCAACAACTGTGCAATGCATACTTGACGTCCTAGATCTTTCAGAATCAAAGGATGTTTCTGGCAACTTCCCTATGGTGCGCGGGGGTATGCTTGTCTATAGCCAAGTCCATTCACAAGGTTGGTGAAAAGTGTGCACTTTTGCCCCACGCCACTCCTGGGAGTCAGCAGCAAATATGCAATGAATGATAATCATCCCATACCCTCCAACATCTTGGAATGTTCATGGCGACGTACCTTTTGATGCGCGGGGGGTTGCGTGGCTACAACCAAGTCCATTCACATGGTTGGTGAAAAGTGTGCACTTTTGCCCCACGCCACTCCTGGGAGTCAGCAGCAAATATGCAATGAATGATAATCATCCCATACCCCCTAACATCTTGGAATGTTCATGGCGACGTACCTTTTGATGCGCGGGGGGTTGCGTGGCTACAACCAAGTCCATTCACATGGGTTGGTGGAAAGTGTGCACTTTTGCACCACACCACTCCATGGTGTCTGCAGAAAATACGCAATGAATGATGGAGATCCCATACCCCCCAACATCTTGGAATGTTGATGGCGATGTACCTTTTGATGCGCGGGGGGTTGCGTGGCTACAACCAAGTCCATTCACATGGGTTGGTGGAAAGTGTACACTTTTGCACCACACCACTCCATGGTGTCTGCAGAAAATACGCAATGAATGATGGACATCCCATACCCCCCAACATCTTGGAATGTTGATGGCAACGTACCTTTTGCTACGCGGGGGGTTGCGTGGCTACAACCAAGTCCATTCACATGGTTGGTGAAAAGTGTGCACTTTTGTTCCACGCCACTCCTGGGAGTTAGCAACAACTGTGCAATGCATACTTGACGTCCTAGATCTTTCAGAATCAAAGGATGTTTCTGGCAACTTCCCTATGGTGCGCGGGGGTATGCTTGTCTATAGCCAAGTCCATTCACATGGTTGGTGAAAAGTGTGCACTTTTGCCCCACGCCACTCCTGGGAGTCAGCAGCAAATATGCAATGAATGATAATCATCCCATACCCCCCAACATCTTGGAATGTTCATGGCGACGCACCTTTTCATGCGCGGGGGGTTGCGTGGCTACAACCAAGTCCATTCACATGGGTTGGTGGAAAGTGTGCACTTTTGCATTACACCACTCCATGGTGTCTGCAGAAAATACGCAATGAATGATGGACATCCCATACCCTCCAACATCTTGGAATGTTGATGGCGACGTACCTTTTGCTGCGCGGGGGGTTGCGTGGCTACAACCAAGTCCATTCACATGGTTGGTGAAAAGTGTGCACTTTTGTTCCACGCCACTCCTAGGAGTTAGCAACAACTGTGCAATGCATACTTGACGTCCTAGATCTTTCAGAATCAAAGGATGTTTCTGGCAACTTCCCTATGGTGCGCGGGGGTATGCTTGTCTATAGCCAAGTCCATTCACAAGGTTGGTGAAAAGTGTGCACTTTTGCCCCACGCCACTCCTGGGAGTCAGCAGCAAATATGCAATGAATGATAATCATCCCATACCCCCCAACATCTTGGAATGTTCATGGCGACGTACCTTTTGATGCGCGGGGGGTTGCGTGGCTACAACCAAGTCCATTCACATGGGTTGGTGGAAAGTGTGCACTTTTGCACCACACCACTCCATGGTGTCTGCAGAAAATACGCAATGAATGATGGACATCCCATACCCCCCAACATCTTGGAATGTTGATGGCGATGTACCTTTTGATGCGCGGGGGGTTGCGTGGCTACAACCAAGTCCATTCACATGGGTTGGTGGAAAGTGTACACTTTTGCACCACACCACTCCATGGTGTCTGCAGAAAATACGCAATGGATGATGGACATCCCATACCCCCCAACATCTTTGAATGTTCATGGGGACGTACCTTTTGATGCGCGGGGGGTTGCGTGGCTACAACCAAGTCCATTCACATGGGTTGGTGGAAAGTGTGCACTTTTGCACCACACCACTCCATGGTGTCTGCAGAAAATACGCAATGGACGATGGACATCCCATACCCCCCAACATCTTTGAATGTTCATGGGGACGTACCTTTTGATGCGCGGGGGGTTGCGTGGCTACAACCAAGTCCATTCACATGGGTTGGTGGAAAGTGTGCACTTTTGCACCACACCACTCCATGGTGTCTGCAGAAAATACGCAATGAATGATGGACATCCCATACCCCCAACATCTTGGAATGTTGATGGCGACGTACCTTTTGATGCGCAGGGGGTGCGTGGGTACAACCAAGTCCATTCACATGGGTTGGTGGAAAATGTGCACTTTTGCACCACACCACTCCATGGTGTCTGCAGAAAATACGCAATGAATGATGGACATCCCATACCCCCCAACATCTTGGAATGTTGATGGCGATGTACCTTTTGATGCGCGAGGGGTTGCGTGGCTACAACCAAGTCCATTCACATGGGTTGGTGGAAAGTGTGCACTTTTGCACCACACCACGCCATGGTGTCTGCAGAAAATACGCAATGAATGATGGACATCCCATACCCCCCAACATCTTGGAATGTTGATGGCAACGTACCTTTTGCTGCGCGGGGGGTTGCGTGGCTACAACCAAGTCCATTCACATGGGTTGGTGGAAAGTGTGCATTTTTGCACCACACCACTCCATGGTGTCTGCAGAAAATACGCAATGAATGATGGACATCTCATACCCCCCAACATCTTTGAATGTTCATGGCGACGTACCTTTTGATGCGCGGGGGGTTGCGTGGCTACAACCAAGTCCATTCACATGGGTTGGTGGAAAGTGTGCACTTTTGCACCACACCACGCCATGGTGTCTGCAGAAAATACGCAATGAATGATGGACATCCCATACCCCCCAAGATCTTTGAATGTTCATGTCGACGTACCTTTTGATGCGCGGGGGGTTGCGTGGCTACAACCAAGTCCATTCACATGGGTTGGTGGAAAGTGTGCACTTTTGCACCACACCACTCCATGGTGTCTGCAGAAAATACGCAATGAATGATGGACATCCCATGCCCCCCAACATCTTGGAATGTTCATGTAGTCGTACCTTTGATGTGCGGGGGGTTGCGTGGCTGCAACCAAGTCCGTTCACATGGGTTGGTGGAAAGTGTGCACTTTTGCATTACACCACTCCATGGTGTCTGCAGAAAATACGCAATGAATGATGGACATCCCATACCCCCCAACATCTTGGAATGTTCATGTCATCGTACCTTTGATGTGCGGGGGGTTGCGTGGCTGCAACCAAGTCCGTTCACATGGGTTGGTGGAAAGTGTGCACTTTTGCATTACACCACTCCATGGTGTCTGCAGAAAATACGCAATGAATGATGGACATCCCATACCCCCCAACATCTTTGAATGTTCATGTCGACGTACCTTTTGATGCGCGGGGGGTTGCGTGGCTACAACCAAGTCCATTCACATGGGTTGGTGGAAAGTGTGCACTTTTGCACCACACCACTCCATGGTGTCTGCAGAAAATACGCAATGAATGATGGACATCCCATGCCCCCCAACATCTTGGAATGTTCATGTAGTCGTACCTTTGATGTGCGGGGGGTTGCGAGGCTGCAACCAAGTCCGTTCACATGGGTTGGTGGAAAGTGTGCACTTTTGCATTACACCACTCCATGGTGTCTGCAGAAAATACGCAATGAATGATGGACATCCCATACCCCCCAACATCTTGGAATATTCATGTAGTCGTACCTTTGATGTGCGGGGGGTTGCGTGGCTGCAACCAAGTCCGTTCACATGGGTTGGTGGAAAGTGTGCACTTTTGCATTACACCACTCCATGGTGTCTGCAGAAAATACGCAATGAATGATGGACATCTCATACCCCCCAACATCTTTGAATGTTGATGGCAACGTACCTTTTGCTGCGCGGGGGGTTGCGTGGCTACAACCAAGTCCATTCACATGGTTGGTGAAAAGTGTGCACTTTTGTTCCACGCCACTCCTGGGAGTTAGCAACAACTGTGCAATGCATACTTGACGTCCTAGATCTTTCAGAATCAAAGGATGTTTCTGGCAACTTCCCTATGGTGCGCGGGGGTATGCTTGTCTATAGCCAAGTCCATTCACAAGGTTGGTGAAAAGTGTGCACTTTTGCCCCACGCCACTCCTGGGAGTCAGCAGCAAATATGCAATGAATGATAATCATCCCATACCCTCCAACATCTTGGAATGTTCATGGCGACGTACCTTTTGATGCGCGGGGGGTTGCGTGGCTACAACCAAGTCCATTCACATGGTTGGTGAAAAGTGTGCACTTTTGCCCCACGCCACTCCTGGGAGTCAGCAGCAAATATGCAATGAATGATAATCATCCCATACCCCCTAACATCTTGGAATGTTCATGGCGACGTACCTTTTGATGCGCGGGGGGTTGCGTGGCTACAACCAAGTCCATTCACATGGGTTGGTGGAAAGTGTGCACTTTTGCACCACACCACTCCATGGTGTCTGCAGAAAATACGCAATGAATGATGGAGATCCCATACCCCCCAACATCTTGGAATGTTGATGGCGATGTACCTTTTGATGCGCGGGGGGTTGCGTGGCTACAACCAAGTCCATTCACATGGGTTGGTGGAAAGTGTACACTTTTGCACCACACCACTCCATGGTGTCTGCAGAAAATACGCAATGAATGATGGACATCCCATACCCCCCAACATCTTGGAATGTTGATGGCAACGTACCTTTTGCTACGCGGGGGGTTGCGTGGCTACAACCAAGTCCATTCACATGGTTGGTGAAAAGTGTGCACTTTTGTTCCACGCCACTCCTGGGAGTTAGCAACAACTGTGCAATGCATACTTGACGTCCTAGATCTTTCAGAATCAAAGGATGTTTCTGGCAACTTCCCTATGGTGCGCGGGGGTATGCTTGTCTATAGCCAAGTCCATTCACATGGTTGGTGAAAAGTGTGCACTTTTGCCCCACGCCACTCCTGGGAGTCAGCAGCAAATATGCAATGAATGATAATCATCCCATACCCCCCAACATCTTGGAATGTTCATGGCGACGCACCTTTTCATGCGCGGGGGGTTGCGTGGCTACAACCAAGTCCATTCACATGGGTTGGTGGAAAGTGTGCACTTTTGCATTACACCACTCCATGGTGTCTGCAGAAAATACGCAATGAATGATGGACATCCCATACCCTCCAACATCTTGGAATGTTGATGGCGACGTACCTTTTGCTGCGCGGGGGGTTGCGTGGCTACAACCAAGTCCATTCACATGGTTGGTGAAAAGTGTGCACTTTTGTTCCACGCCACTCCTAGGAGTTAGCAACAACTGTGCAATGCATACTTGACGTCCTAGATCTTTCAGAATCAAAGGATGTTTCTGGCAACTTCCCTATGGTGCGCGGGGGTATGCTTGTCTATAGCCAAGTCCATTCACAAGGTTGGTGAAAAGTGTGCACTTTTGCCCCACGCCACTCCTGGGAGTCAGCAGCAAATATGCAATGAATGATAATCATCCCATACCCCCCAACATCTTGGAATGTTCATGGCGACGTACCTTTTGATGCGCGGGGGGTTGCGTGGCTACAACCAAGTCCATTCACATGGGTTGGTGGAAAGTGTGCACTTTTGCACCACACCACTCCATGGTGTCTGCAGAAAATACGCAATGAATGATGGACATCCCATACCCCCCAACATCTTGGAATGTTGATGGCGATGTACCTTTTGATGCGCGGGGGGTTGCGTGGCTACAACCAAGTCCATTCACATGGGTTGGTGGAAAGTGTACACTTTTGCACCACACCACTCCATGGTGTCTGCAGAAAATACGCAATGGATGATGGACATCCCATACCCCCCAACATCTTTGAATGTTCATGGGGACGTACCTTTTGATGCGCGGGGGGTTGCGTGGCTACAACCAAGTCCATTCACATGGGTTGGTGGAAAGTGTGCACTTTTGCACCACACCACTCCATGGTGTCTGCAGAAAATACGCAATGGACGATGGGCATCCCATACCCCCCAACATCTTTGAATGTTCATGGGGACGTACCTTTTGATGCGCGGGGGGTTGCGTGGCTACAACCAAGTCCATTCACATGGGTTGGTGGAAAGTGTGCACTTTTGCACCACACCACTCCATGGTGTCTGCAGAAAATACGCAATGAATGATGGAGATCCCATACCCCCCAACATCTTGGAATGTTGATGGCGATGTACCTTTTGATGCGCGGGGGGTTGCGTGGCTACAACCAAGTCCATTCACATGGGTTGGTGGAAAGTGTACACTTTTGCACCACACCACTCCATGGTGTCTGCAGAAAATACGCAATGAATGATGGACATCCCATACCCCCCAACATCTTTGAATGTTGATGGCAACGTACCTTTTGCTGCGCGGGGGGTTGCGTGGCTACAACCAAGTCCATTCACATGGTTGGTGAAAAGTGTGCACTTTTGTTCCACGCCACTCCTGGGAGTTAGCAACAACTGTGCAATGCATACTTGACGTCCTAGATCTTTCAGAATCAAAGGATGTTTCTGGCAACTTCCCTATGGTGCGCGGGGGTATGCTTGTCTATAGCCAAGTCCATTCACAAGGTTGGTGAAAAGTGTGCACTTTTGCCCCACGCCACTCCTGGGAGTCAGCAGCAAATATGCAATGAATGATAATCATCCCATACCCTCCAACATCTTGGAATGTTCATGGCGACGTACCTTTTGATGCGCGGGGGGTTGCGTGGCTACAACCAAGTCCATTCACATGGTTGGTGAAAAGTGTGCACTTTTGCCCCACGCCACTCCTGGGAGTCAGCAGCAAATATGCAATGAATGATAATCATCCCATACCCCCTAACATCTTGGAATGTTCATGGCGACGTACCTTTTGATGCGCGGGGGGTTGCGTGGCTACAACCAAGTCCATTCACATGGGTTGGTGGAAAGTGTGCACTTTTGCACCACACCACTCCATGGTGTCTGCAGAAAATACGCAATGAATGATGGAGATCCCATACCCCCCAACATCTTGGAATGTTGATGGCGATGTACCTTTTGATGCGCGGGGGGTTGCGTGGCTACAACCAAGTCCATTCACATGGGTTGGTGGAAAGTGTACACTTTTGCACCACACCACTCCATGGTGTCTGCAGAAAATACGCAATGAATGATGGACATCCCATACCCCCCAACATCTTGGAATGTTGATGGCAACGTACCTTTTGCTACGCGGGGGGTTGCGTGGCTACAACCAAGTCCATTCACATGGTTGGTGAAAAGTGTGCACTTTTGTTCCACGCCACTCCTGGGAGTTAGCAACAACTGTGCAATGCATACTTGACGTCCTAGATCTTTCAGAATCAAAGGATGTTTCTGGCAACTTCCCTATGGTGCGCGGGGGTATGCTTGTCTATAGCCAAGTCCATTCACATGGTTGGTGAAAAGTGTGCACTTTTGCCCCACGCCACTCCTGGGAGTCAGCAGCAAATATGCAATGAATGATAATCATCCCATACCCCCCAACATCTTGGAATGTTCATGGCGACGCACCTTTTCATGCGCGGGGGGTTGCGTGGCTACAACCAAGTCCATTCACATGGGTTGGTGGAAAGTGTGCACTTTTGCATTACACCACTCCATGGTGTCTGCAGAAAATACGCAATGAATGATGGACATCCCATACCCTCCAACATCTTGGAATGTTGATGGCGACGTACCTTTTGCTGCGCGGGGGGTTGCGTGGCTACAACCAAGTCCATTCACATGGTTGGTGAAAAGTGTGCACTTTTGTTCCACGCCACTCCTAGGAGTTAGCAACAACTGTGCAATGCATACTTGACGTCCTAGATCTTTCAGAATCAAAGGATGTTTCTGGCAACTTCCCTATGGTGCGCGGGGGTATGCTTGTCTATAGCCAAGTCCATTCACAAGGTTGGTGAAAAGTGTGCACTTTTGCCCCACGCCACTCCTGGGAGTCAGCAGCAAATATGCAATGAATGATAATCATCCCATACCCCCCAACATCTTGGAATGTTCATGGCGACGTACCTTTTGATGCGCGGGGGGTTGCGTGGCTACAACCAAGTCCATTCACATGGGTTGGTGGAAAGTGTGCACTTTTGCACCACACCACTCCATGGTGTCTGCAGAAAATACGCAATGAATGATGGACATCCCATACCCCCCAACATCTTGGAATGTTGATGGCGATGTACCTTTTGATGCGCGGGGGGTTGCGTGGCTACAACCAAGTCCATTCACATGGGTTGGTGGAAAGTGTACACTTTTGCACCACACCACTCCATGGTGTCTGCAGAAAATACGCAATGGATGATGGACATCCCATACCCCCCAACATCTTTGAATGTTCATGGGGACGTACCTTTTGATGCGCGGGGGGTTGCGTGGCTACAACCAAGTCCATTCACATGGGTTGGTGGAAAGTGTGCACTTTTGCACCACACCACTCCATGGTGTCTGCAGAAAATACGCAATGGACGATGGGCATCCCATACCCCCCAACATCTTTGAATGTTCATGGGGACGTACCTTTTGATGCGCGGGGGGTTGCGTGGCTACAACCAAGTCCATTCACATGGGTTGGTGGAAAGTGTGCACTTTTGCACCACACCACTCCATGGTGTCTGCAGAAAATACGCAATGAATGATGGACATCCCATACCCCCAACATCTTGGAATGTTCATGGCGACGCACCTTTTCATGCGCGGGGGGTTGCGTGGCTACAACCAAGTCCATTCACATGGGTTGGTGGAAAGTGTGCACTTTTGCATTACACCACTCCATGGTGTCTGCAGAAAATACGCAATGAATGATGGACATCCCATACCCTCCAACATCTTGGAATGTTGATGGCGACGTACCTTTTGCTGCGCGGGGGGTTGCGTGGCTACAACCAAGTCCATTCACATGGTTGGTGAAAAGTGTGCACTTTTGTTCCACGCCACTCCTAGGAGTTAGCAACAACTGTGCAATGCATACTTGACGTCCTAGATCTTTCAGAATCAAAGGATGTTTCTGGCAACTTCCCTATGGTGCGCGGGGGTATGCTTGTCTATAGCCAAGTCCATTCACATGGTTGGTGAAAAGTGTGCACTTTTGCCCCACGCCACTCCTGGGAGTCAGCAGCAAATATGCAATGAATGATAATCATCCCATACCCCCCAACATCTTGGAATGTTCATGGCGACGCACCTTTTCATGCGCGGGGGGTTGCGTGGCTACAACCAAGTCCATTCACATGGGTTGGTGGAAAGTGTGCACTTTTGCATTACACCACTCCATGGTGTCTGCAGAAAATACGCAATGAATGATGGACATCCCATACCCTCCAACATCTTGGAATGTTGATGGCGACGTACCTTTTGCTGCGCGGGGGGTTGCGTGGCTACAACCAAGTCCATTCACATGGTTGGTGAAAAGTGTGCACTTTTGTTCCACGCCACTCCTAGGAGTTAGCAACAACTGTGCAATGCATACTTGACGTCCTAGATCTTTCAGAATCAAAGGATGTTTCTGGCAACTTCCCTATGGTGCGCGGGGGTATGCTTGTCTATAGCCAAGTCCATTCACAAGGTTGGTGAAAAGTGTGCACTTTTGCCCCACGCCACTCCTGGGAGTCAGCAGCAAATATGCAATGAATGATAATCATCCCATACCCCCCAACATCTTGGAATGTTCATGGCGACGTACCTTTTGATGCGCGGGGGGTTGCGTGGCTACAACCAAGTCCATTCACATGGGTTGGTGGAAAGTGTGCACTTTTGCACCACACCACTCCATGGTGTCTGCAGAAAATACGCAATGAATGATGGACATCCCATACCCCCCAACATCTTGGAATGTTGATGGCGATGTACCTTTTGATGCGCGGGGGGTTGCGTGGCTACAACCAAGTCCATTCACATGGGTTGGTGGAAAGTGTACACTTTTGCACCACACCACTCCATGGTGTCTGCAGAAAATACGCAATGGATGATGGACATCCCATACCCCCCAACATCTTTGAATGTTCATGGGGACGTACCTTTTGATGCGCGGGGGGTTGCGTGGCTACAACCAAGTCCATTCACATGGGTTGGTGGAAAGTGTGCACTTTTGCACCACACCACTCCATGGTGTCTGCAGAAAATACGCAATGGACGATGGGCATCCCATACCCCCCAACATCTTTGAATGTTCATGGGGACGTACCTTTTGATGCGCGGGGGGTTGCGTGGCTACAACCAAGTCCATTCACATGGGTTGGTGGAAAGTGTGCACTTTTGCACCACACCACTCCATGGTGTCTGCAGAAAATACGCAATGAATGATGGACATCCCATACCCCCAACATCTTGGAATGTTGATGGCGACGTACCTTTTGATGCGCAGGGGGTGCGTGGGTACAACCAAGTCCATTCACATGGGTTGGTGGAAAATGTGCACTTTTGCACCACACCACGCCATGGTGTCTGCAGAAAATACGCAATGAATGATGGACATCCCATACCCCCCAACATCTTGGAATGTTGATGGCGACGTACCTTTTGCTGCGCGGGGGGTTGCGTGGCTACAACCAAGTCCATTCACATGGTTGGTGAAAAGTGTGCACTTTTGTTCCACGCCACTCCTAGGAGTTAGCAACAACTGTGCAATGCATACTTGACGTCCTAGATCTTTCAGAATCAAAGGATGTTTCTGGCAACTTCCCTATGGTGCGCGGGGGTATGCTTGTCTATAGCCAAGTCCATTCACAAGGTTGGTGAAAAGTGTGCACTTTTGCCCCACGCCACTCCTGGGAGTCAGCAGCAAATATGCAATGAATGATAATCATCCCATACCCTCCAACATCTTGGAATGTTCATGGCGACGTACCTTTTGATGCGCGGGGGGTTGCGTGGCTACAACCAAGTCCATTCACATGGTTGGTGAAAAGTGTGCACTTTTGCCCCACGCCACTCCTGGGAGTCAGCAGCAAATATGCAATGAATGATAATCATCCCATACCCCCCAACATCTTGGAATGTTCATGGCGACGTACCTTTTGATGCGCGGGGGGTTGCGTGGCTACAACCAAGTCCATTCACATGGGTTGGTGGAAAGTGTGCACTTTTGCAACACACCACGCCATGGTGTCTGCAGAAAATACGCAATGAATGATGGACATCCCATACCCCCCAATATCTTGGAATGTTGATGGCAACGTACCTTTTGCTGCGCGGGGGGTTGCGTGGCTACAACCAAGTCCATTCACATGGGTTGGTGGAAAGTGTGCATTTTTGCACCACACCACTCCATGGTGTCTGCAGAAAATACGCAATGAATGATGGACATCTCATACCCCCCAACATCTTTGAATGTTCATGGCGACGTACCTTTTGATGCGCGGGGGGTTGCGTGGCTACAACCAAGTCCATTCACATGGGTTGGTGGAAAGTGTGCACTTTTGCACCACACCACGCCATGGTGTCTGCAGAAAATACGCAATGAATGATGGACATCCCATACCCCCCAACATCTTTGAATGTTCATGTCGACGTACCTTTTGATGCGCGGGGGGTTGCGTGGCTACAACCAAGTCCATTCACATGGGTTGGTGGAAAGTGTGCACTTTTGCACCACACCACTCCATGGTGTCTGCAGAAAATACGCAATGAATGATGGACATCCCATGCCCCCCAACATCTTGGAATGTTCATGTAGTCGTACCTTTGATGTGCGGGGGGTTGCGTGGCTGCAACCAAGTCCGTTCACATGGGTTGGTGGAAAGTGTGCACTTTTGCATTACACCACTCCATGGTGTCTGCAGAAAATACGCAATGAATGATGGACATCCCATACCCCCCAACATCTTGGAATGTTCATGTCATCGTACCTTTGATGTGCGGGGGGTTGCGTGGCTGCAACCAAGTCCGTTCACATGGGTTGGTGGAAAGTGTGCACTTTTGCATTACACCACTCCATGGTGTCTGCAGAAAATACGCAATGAATGATGGACATCCCATACCCCCCAACATCTTGGAATGTTCATGTCATCGTACCTTTGATGTGCGGGGGGTTGCGTGGCTGCAACCAAGTCCGTTCACATGGGTTGGTGGAAAGTGTGCACTTTTGCATTACACCACTCCATGGTGTCTGCAGAAAATACGCAATGAATGATGGACATCCCATACCCCCCAACATCTTTGAATGTTCATGTCGACGTACCTTTTGATGCGCGGGGGGTTGCGTGGCTACAACCAAGTCCATTCACATGGGTTGGTGGAAAGTGTGCACTTTTGCACCACACCACTCCATGGTGTCTGCAGAAAATACGCAATGGACGATGGACATCCCATACCCCCCAACATCTTTGAATGTTCATGGGGACGTACCTTTTGATGCGCGGGGGGTTGCGTGGCTACAACCAAGTCCATTCACATGGGTTGGTGGAAAGTGTGCACTTTTGCACCACACCACTCCATGGTGTCTGCAGAAAATACGCAATGAATGATGGACATCCCATACCCCCAACATCTTGGAATGTTGATGGCGACGTACCTTTTGATGCGCAGGGGGTGCGTGGGTACAACCAAGTCCATTCACATGGGTTGGTGGAAAATGTGCACTTTTGCACCACACCACTCCATGGTGTCTGCAGAAAATACGCAATGAATGATGGACATCCCATACCCCCCAACATCTTGGAATGTTGATGGCGATGTACCTTTTGATGCGCGGGGGGTTGCGTGGCTACAACCAAGTCCATTCACATGGGTTGGTGGAAAGTGTGCACTTTTGCACCACACCACGCCATGGTGTCTGCAGAAAATACGCAATGAATGATGGACATCCCATACCCCCCAACATCTTGGAATGTTGATGGCAACGTACCTTTTGCTGCGCGGGGGGTTGCGTGGCTACAACCAAGTCCATTCACATGGGTTGGTGGAAAGTGTGCATTTTTGCACCACACCACTCCATGGTGTCTGCAGAAAATACGCAATGAATGATGGACATCTCATACCCCCCAACATCTTTGAATGTTCATGGCGACGTACCTTTTGATGCGCGGGGGGTTGCGTGGCTACAACCAAGTCCATTCACATGGGTTGGTGGAAAGTGTGCACTTTTGCACCACACCACGCCATGGTGTCTGCAGAAAATACGCAATGAATGATGGACATCCCATACCCCCCAACATCTTTGAATGTTCATGTCGACGTACCTTTTGATGCGCGGGGGGTTGCGTGGCTACAACCAAGTCCATTCACATGGGTTGGTGGAAAGTGTGCACTTTTGCATTACACCACTCCATGGTGTCTGCAGAAAATACGCAATGAATGATGGACATCCCATACCCCCCAACATCTTGGAATGTTCATGTCATCGTACCTTTGATGTGCGGGGGGTTGCGTGGCTGCAACCAAGTCCGTTCACATGGGTTGGTGGAAAGTGTGCACTTTTGCACCACACCACTCCATGGTGTCTGCAGAAAATACGCAATGAATGATGGACATCTCATACCCCCCAACATCTTGGAATGTTCATGTCATCGTACCTTTGATGTGCGGGGGGTTGCGTGGCTGCAACCAAGTCCGTTCACATGGGTTGGTGGAAAGTGTGCACTTTTGCATTACACCACTCCATGGTGTCTGCAGAAAATACGCAATGAATGATGGACATCCCATACCCCCCAACATCTTTGAATGTTCATGTCGACGTACCTTTTGATGCGCGGGGGGTTGCGTGGCTGCAACCAAGTCCGTTCACATGGGTTGGTGGAAAGTGTGCACTTTTGCATTACACCACTCCATGGTGTATGCAGAAAATACGCAATGAATGATGGACATCCCATACCCCCCAACATCTTGGAATGTTCATGTCATCGTACCTTTGATGTGCGGGGGGTTGCGTGGCTGCAACCAAGTCCGTTCACATGGGTTGGTGGAAAGTGTGCACTTTTGCATTACACCACTCCATGGTGTTTGCAGAAAATACGCAATGAATGATGGACATCCCATGCCCCCCAACATCTTGGAATGTTCATGTAGTCGTACCTTTGATGTGCGGGGGGTTGCGTGGCTGCAACCAAGTCCGTTCACATGGGTTGGTGGAAAGTGTGCACTTTTGCATTACACCACTCCATGGTGTCTGCAGAAAATACGCAATGAATGATGGACATCCCATACCCCCCAACATCTTGGAATGTTCATGTAGTCGTACCTTTGATGTGCGGGGGGTTGCGTGGCTGCAACCAAGTCCGTTCACATGGGTTGGTGGAAAGTGTGCACTTTTGCATTACACCACTCCATGGTGTCTGCAGAAAATACGCAATGAATGATGGACATCTCATACCCCCCAACATCTTTGAATGTTGATGGCAACGTACCTTTTGCTGCGCGGGGGGTTGCGTGGCTACAACCAAGTCCATTCACATGGTTGGTGAAAAGTGTGCACTTTTGTTCCACGCCACTCCTGGGAGTTAGCAACAACTGTGCAATGCATACTTGACGTCCTAGATCTTTCAGAATCAAAGGATGTTTCTGGCAACTTCCCTATGGTGCGCGGGGGTATGCTTGTCTATAGCCAAGTCCATTCACAAGGTTGGTGAAAAGTGTGCACTTTTGCCCCACGCCACTCCTGGGAGTCAGCAGCAAATGTGCAATGAATGATAATCATCCCATACCCTCCAACATCTTGGAATGTTCATGGCGACGTACCTTTTGATGCGCGGGGGGTTGCGTGGCTACAACCAAGTCCATTCACATGGTTGGTGAAAAGTGTGCACTTTTGCCCCACGCCACTCCTGGGAGCCAGCAGCAAATATGCAATGAATGATAATCATCCCATACCCCCTAACATCTTGGAATGTTCATGGCGACGTACCTTTTGATGCGCGGGGGGTTGCGTGGCTACAACCAAGTCCATTCACATGGGTTGGTGGAAAGTGTGCACTTTTGCATTACACCACTCCATGGTGTCTGCAGAAAATACGCAATGAATGATGGACATCTCATACCCCCCAACATCTTTGAATGTTGATGGCAACGTACCTTTTGCTGCGCGGGGGGTTGCGTGGCTACAACCAAGTCCATTCACATGGTTGGTGAAAAGTGTGCACTTTTGTTCCACGCCACTCCTGGGAGTTAGCAACAACTGTGCAATGCATACTTGACGTCCTAGATCTTTCAGAATCAAAGGATGTTTCTGGCAACTTCCCTATGGTGCGCGGGGGTATGCTTGTCTATAGCCAAGTCCATTCACAAGGTTGGTGAAAAGTGTGCACTTTTGCCCCACGCCACTCCTGGGAGTCAGCAGCAAATATGCAATGAATGATAATCATCCCATACCCCCCAACATCTTGGAATGTTCATGGCGACGCACCTTTTCATGCGCGGGGGGTTGCGTGGCTACAACCAAGTCCATTCACATGGGTTGGTGGAAAGTGTGCACTTTTGCATTACACCACTCCATGGTGTCTGCAGAAAATACGCAATGAATGATGGACATCCCATACCCTCCAACATCTTGGAATGTAGATGGCGACGTACCTTTTGCTGCGCGGGGGGTTGCGTGGCTACAACCAAGTCCATTCACATGGTTGGTGAAAAGTGTGCACTTTTGTTCCAAGCCACTCTTGGGAGTTAGCAACAACTGTGCAATGCATACTTGACGTCCTAGATCTTTCAGAATCAAAGGATGTTTCTGGCAACTTCCCTATGGTGCGCGGGGGTATGCTTGTCTATAGCCAAGTCCATTCACAAGGTTGGTGAAAAGTGTGCACTTTTGCCCCACGCCAATCCTGGGAGTCAGCAGCAAATATGCAATGAATGATAATCATCCCATACCCTCCAACATCTTGGAATGTTCATGGCGACGTACCTTTTGATGCGCGGGGGGTTGCGTGGCTACAACCAAGTCCATTCACATGGGTTGGTGGAAAGTGTGCACTTTTGCACCACACCACTCCATGGTGTCTGCAGAAAATACGCAATGGATGATGGACATCCCATACCCCCAACATCTTGGAATGTTCATGGGGACGTACCTTTTGATGCGCAGGGGGTTGCGTGGCTACAACCAAGTCCATTCACATGGGTTGGTGGAAAGTGTACACTTTTGCACCACACCACTCCATGGTGTCTGCAGAAAATACGCAATGGATGATGGACATCCCATACCCCCCAACATCTTTGAATGTTCATGGCGACGTACCTTTTGCTTCGCGGGGGGTTGCGTGGCTACAACCAAGTCCATTCACATGGTTGGTGAAAAGTGTGCACTTTTGTTCCACGCCACTCCTAGGAGTTAGCAACAACTGTGCAATGCATACTTGACGTCCTAGATCTTTCAGAATCAAAGGATGTTTCTGGCAACTTCCCTATGGTGCGCGGGGGTATGCTTGTCTATAGCCAAGTCCATTCACAAGGTTGGTGAAAAGTGTGCACTTTTGCCCCACGCCACTCCTGGGAGTCAGCAGCAAATGTGCAATGAATGATAATCATCCCATACCCTCCAACATCTTGGAATGTTCATGGCGACGTACCTTTTGATGCGCGGGGGGTTGCGTGGCTACAACCAAGTCCATTCACATGGTTGGTGAAAAGTGTGCACTTTTGCCCCACGCCACTCCTGGGAGTCAGCAGCAAATATGCAATGAATGATAATCATCCCATACCCCCTAACATCTTGGAATGTTCATGGCGACGTACCTTTTGATGCGCGGGGGGTTGCGTGGCTACAACCAAGTCCATTCACATGGGTTGGTGGAAAGTGTGCACTTTTGCACCACACCACTCCATGGTGTCTGCAGAAAATACGCAATGAATGATGGACATCCCATACCCCCCAACATCTTGGAATGTTGATGGCGATGTACCTTTTGATGCGCGGGGGGTTGCGTGGCTACAACCAAGTCCATTCACATGGGTTGGTGGAAAGTGTACACTTTTGCATCACACCACTCCATGGTGTCTGCAGAAAATACGCAATGAATGATGGACATCCCATACCCCCCAACATCTTTTGAATGTTGATGGCAACGTACCTTTTGCTGCGCGGGGGGTTGCGTGGCTACAACCAAGTCCATTCACATGGTTGGTGAAAAGTGTGCACTTTTGTTCCACGCCACTCCTAGGAGTTAGCAACAACTGTGCAATGCATACTTGACGTCCTAGATCTTTCAGAATCAAAGGATGTTTCTGGCAACTTCCCTATGGTGCGCGGGGGTATGCTTGTCTATAGCCAAGTCCATTCACAAGGTTGGTGAAAAGTGTGCACTTTTGCCCCACGCCACTCCTGGGAGTCAGCAGCAAATGTGCAATGAATGATAATCATCCCATACCCTCCAACATCTTGGAATGTTCATGGCGACGTACCTTTTGATGCGCGGGGGGTTGCGTGGCTACAACCAAGTCCATTCACATGGTTGGTGAAAAGTGTGCACTTTTGCCCCACGCCACTCCTGGGAGTCAGCAGCAAATATGCAATGAATGATAATCATCCCATACCCCCTAACATCTTGGAATGTTCATGGCGACGTACCTTTTGATGCGCGGGGGGTTGCGTGGCTACAACCAAGTCCATTCACATGGGTTGGTGGAAAGTGTGCACTTTTGCACCACACCACTCCATGGTGTCTGCAGAAAATACGCAATGAATGATGGACATCCCATACCCCCCAACGTCTTGGAATGTTGATGGCGATGTACCTTTTGATGCGCGGGGGGTTGCGTGGCTACAACCAAGTCCATTCACATGGGTTGGTGGAAAGTGTACACTTTTGCATCACACCACTCCATGGTGTCTGCAGAAAATACGCAATGAATGATGGACATCCCATACCCCCCAACATCTTGGAATGTTCATGGCGACGTACCTTTTGATGCGCGGGGGGTTGCGTGGCTACAACCAAGTCCATTCACATGGTTGGTGAAAAGTGTGCACTTTTGTTCCACGCCACTCCTGGGAGTCAGCAGCAAATATGCAATGAATGATAATCATCCCATACCCCCCAACATCTTGGAATGTTCATGGCGACGTACCTTTTCATGCGCGGGGGGTTGCGTGGCTACAACCAAGTCCATTCACATGGGTTGGTGGAAAGTGTGCACTTTTGCATTACACCACTCCATGGTGTCTGCAGAAAATACGCAATGAATGATGGACATCCCATACCCCCCAACATCTTGGAATGTTGATGGCGATGTACCTTTTGATGCGCGGGGGGTTGCGTGGCTACAACCAAGTCCATTCACATGGGTTGGTGGAAAGTGTACACTTTTGCACCACACCACTCCATGGTGTCTGCAGAAAATACGCAATGAATGATGGACATCCCATACCCCCCAACATCTTGGAATGTTGATGGCAACGTACCTTTTGCTGCGCGGGGGGTTGCGTGGCTACAACCAAGTCCATTCACATGGTTGGTGAAAAGTGTGCACTTTTGTTCCACGCCACTCCTGGGAGTTAGCAACAACTGTGCAATGCATACTTGACGTCCTAGATCTTTCAGAATCAAAGGATGTTTCTGGCAACTTCCCTATGGTGCGCGGGGGTATGCTTGTCTATAGCCAAGTCCATTCACATGGTTGGTGAAAAGTGTGCACTTTTGCCCCACGCCACTCCTGGGAGTCAGCAGCAAATATGCAATGAATGATAATCATCCCATACCCCCCAACATCTTGGAATGTTCATGGCGACGTACCTTTTGCTGCGCGGGGGGTTGCGTGGCTACAACCAAGTCCATTCACATGGTTGGTGAAAAGTGTGCACTTTTGTTCCACGCCACTCTTGGGAGTTAGCAACAACTGTGCAATGCATACTTGACGTCCTAGATCTTTCAGAATCAAAGGATGTTTCTTGCAACTTCCCTATGGTGCGCGGGGGTATGCTTGTCTATAGCCAAGTCCATTCACAAGGTTGGTGAAAAGTGTGCACTTTTGCCCCACGCCACTCCTGGGAGTCAGCAGCAAATATGCAATGAATGATAATCATCCCATACCCTCCAACATCTTGGAATGTTCATGGCGACGTACCTTTTGATGCGCGGGGGGTTGCGTGGCTACAACCAAGTCCATTCACATGGTTGGTGAAAAGTGTGCACTTTTGCCCCACGCCACTCCTGGGAGTCAGCAGCAAATATGCAATGAATGATAATCATCCCATACCCCCTAACATCTTGGAATGTTCATGGCGACGTACCTTTTGATGCGCGGGGGGTTGCGTGGCTACAACCAAGTCCATTCACATGGGTTGGTGGAAAGTGTGCACTTTTGCACCACACCACTCCATGGTGTCTGCAGAAAATACGCAATGAATGATGGACATCCCATACCCCCCAACATCTTGGAATGTTGATGGCGATGTACCTTTTGATGCGCGGGGGGTTGCGTGGCTACAACCAAGTCCATTCACATGGGTTGGTGGAAAGTGTACACTTTTGCATCACACCACTCCATGGTGTCTGCAGAAAATACGCAATGAATGATGGACATCCCATACCCCCCAACATCTTTTGAATGTTGATGGCAACGTACCTTTTGCTGCGCGGGGGGTTGCGTGGCTACAACCAAGTCCATTCACATGGTTGGTGAAAAGTGTGCACTTTTGTTCCACGCCACTCCTAGGAGTTAGCAACAACTGTGCAATGCATACTTGACGTCCTAGATCTTTCAGAATCAAAGGATGTTTCTGGCAACTTCCCTAT
Source organism: Ulva prolifera (assembly GCA_023078555.1). Classification (NCBI taxonomy): domain Eukaryota; kingdom Viridiplantae; phylum Chlorophyta; class Ulvophyceae; order Ulvales; family Ulvaceae; genus Ulva; species Ulva prolifera. The sequence continues at coordinate 10,429,971 of CM041199.1, read as the reverse complement.
GGTGCGCGGGGGTATGCTTGTCTATAGCCAAGTCCATTCACAAGGTTGGTGAAAAGTGTGCACTTTTGCCCCACGCCACTCCTGGGAGTCAGCAGCAAATGTGCAATGAATGATAATCATCCCATACCCTCCAACATCTTGGAATGTTCATGGCGACGTACCTTTTGATGCGCGGGGGGTTGCGTGGCTACAACCAAGTCCATTCACATGGTTGGTGAAAAGTGTGCACTTTTGCCCCACGCCACTCCTGGGAGTCAGCAGCAAATATGCAATGAATGATAATCATCCCATACCCCCTAACATCTTGGAATGTTCATGGCGACGTACCTTTTGATGCGCGGGGGGTTGCGTGGCTACAACCAAGTCCATTCACATGGGTTGGTGGAAAGTGTGCACTTTTGCACCACACCACTCCATGGTGTCTGCAGAAAATACGCAATGAATGATGGACATCCCATACCCCCCAACGTCTTGGAATGTTGATGGCGATGTACCTTTTGATGCGCGGGGGGTTGCGTGGCTACAACCAAGTCCATTCACATGGGTTGGTGGAAAGTGTACACTTTTGCATCACACCACTCCATGGTGTCTGCAGAAAATACGCAATGAATGATGGACATCCCATACCCCCCAACATATTGGAATGTTGATGGCAACGTACCTTTTGCTGCGCGGGGGGTTGCGTGGCTACAACCAAGTCCATTCACATGGTTGGTGAAAAGTGTGCACTTTTGTTCCACGCCACTCCTGGGAGTTAGCAACAACTGTGCAATGCATACTTGACGTCCTAGATCTTTCAGAATCAAAGGATGTTTCTGGCAACTTCCCTATGGTGCGCGGGGGTATGCTTGTCTATAGCCAAGTCCATTCACATGGTTGGTGAAAAGTGTGCACTTTTGCCCCACGCCACTCCTGGGAGTCAGCAGCAAATATGCAATGAATGATAATCATCCCATACCCCCCAACATCTTGGAATGTTCATGGCGACGTACCTTTTCATGCGCGGGGGGTTGCGTGGCTACAACCAAGTCCATTCACATGGGTTGGTGGAAAGTGTGCACTTTTGCATTACACCACTCCATGGTGTCTGCAGAAAATACGCAATGAATGATGGACATCCCATACCCCCCAACATCTTGGAATGTTGATGGCGATGTACCTTTTGATGCGCGGGGGGTTGCGTGGCTACAACCAAGTCCATTCACATGGGTTGGTGGAAAGTGTGCACTTTTGCACCACACCACTCCATGGTGTCTGCAGAAAATACGCAATGAATGATGGACATCCCATACCCCCCAACATCTTGGAATGTTGATGGCGATGTACCTTTTGATGCGCGGGGGGTTGCGTGGCTACAACCAAGTCCATTCACATGGGTTGGTGGAAAGTGTACACTTTTGCATCACACCACTCCATGGTGTCTGCAGAAAATACGCAATGAATGATGGACATCCCATACCCCCCAACATCTTTTGAATGTTGATGGCAACGTACCTTTTGCTGCGCGGGGGGTTGCGTGGCTACAACCAAGTCCATTCACATGGTTGGTGAAAAGTGTGCACTTTTGTTCCACGCCACTCCTAGGAGTTAGCAACAACTGTGCAATGCATACTTGACGTCCTAGATCTTTCAGAATCAAAGGATGTTTCTGGCAACTTCCCTATGGTGCGCGGGGGTATGCTTGTCTATAGCCAAGTCCATTCACAAGGTTGGTGAAAAGTGTGCACTTTTGCCCCACGCCACTCCTGGGAGTCAGCAGCAAATGTGCAATGAATGATAATCATCCCATACCCTCCAACATCTTGGAATGTTCATGGCGACGTACCTTTTGATGCGCGGGGGGTTGCGTGGCTACAACCAAGTCCATTCACATGGTTGGTGAAAAGTGTGCACTTTTGCCCCACGCCACTCCTGGGAGTCAGCAGCAAATATGCAATGAATGATAATCATCCCATACCCCCTAACATCTTGGAATGTTCATGGCGACGTACCTTTTGATGCGCGGGGGGTTGCGTGGCTACAACCAAGTCCATTCACATGGGTTGGTGGAAAGTGTGCACTTTTGCACCACACCACTCCATGGTGTCTGCAGAAAATACGCAATGAATGATGGACATCCCATACCCCCCAACGTCTTGGAATGTTGATGGCGATGTACCTTTTGATGCGCGGGGGGTTGCGTGGCTACAACCAAGTCCATTCACATGGGTTGGTGGAAAGTGTACACTTTTGCATCACACCACTCCATGGTGTCTGCAGAAAATACGCAATGAATGATGGACATCCCATACCCCCCAACATCTTTTGAATGTTGATGGCAACGTACCTTTTGCTGCGCGGGGGGTTGCGTGGCTACAACCAAGTCCATTCACATGGTTGGTGAAAAGTGTGCACTTTTGTTCCACGCCACTCCTAGGAGTTAGCAACAACTGTGCAATGCATACTTGACGTCCTAGATCTTTCAGAATCAAAGGATGTTTCTGGCAACTTCCCTATGGTGCGCGGGGGTATGCTTGTCTATAGCCAAGTCCATTCACAAGGTTGGTGAAAAGTGTGCACTTTTGCCCCACGCCACTCCTGGGAGTCAGCAGCAAATGTGCAATGAATGATAATCATCCCATACCCTCCAACATCTTGGAATGTTCATGGCGACGTACCTTTTGATGCGCGGGGGGTTGCGTGGCTACAACCAAGTCCATTCACATGGTTGGTGAAAAGTGTGCACTTTTGCCCCACGCCACTCCTGGGAGTCAGCAGCAAATATGCAATGAATGATAATCATCCCATACCCCCTAACATCTTGGAATGTTCATGGCGACGTACCTTTTGATGCGCGGGGGGTTGCGTGGCTACAACCAAGTCCATTCACATGGGTTGGTGGAAAGTGTGCACTTTTGCACCACACCACTCCATGGTGTCTGCAGAAAATACGCAATGAATGATGGACATCCCATACCCCCCAACGTCTTGGAATGTTGATGGCGATGTACCTTTTGATGCGCGGGGGGTTGCGTGGCTACAACCAAGTCCATTCACATGGGTTGGTGGAAAGTGTACACTTTTGCATCACACCACTCCATGGTGTCTGCAGAAAATACGCAATGAATGATGGACATCCCATACCCCCCAACATCTTGGAATGTTCATGGCGACGTACCTTTTGATGCGCGGGGGGTTGCGTGGCTACAACCAAGTCCATTCACATGGTTGGTGAAAAGTGTGCACTTTTGTTCCACGCCACTCCTGGGAGTCAGCAGCAAATATGCAATGAATGATAATCATCCCATACCCCCCAACATCTTGGAATGTTCATGGCGACGTACCTTTTCATGCGCGGGGGGTTGCGTGGCTACAACCAAGTCCATTCACATGGGTTGGTGGAAAGTGTGCACTTTTGCATTACACCACTCCATGGTGTCTGCAGAAAATACGCAATGAATGATGGACATCCCATACCCCCCAACATCTTGGAATGTTGATGGCGATGTACCTTTTGATGCGCGGGGGGTTGCGTGGCTACAACCAAGTCCATTCACATGGGTTGGTGGAAAGTGTACACTTTTGCACCACACCACTCCATGGTGTCTGCAGAAAATACGCAATGAATGATGGACATCCCATACCCCCCAACATCTTGGAATGTTGATGGCAACGTACCTTTTGCTGCGCGGGGGGTTGCGTGGCTACAACCAAGTCCATTCACATGGTTGGTGAAAAGTGTGCACTTTTGTTCCACGCCACTCCTGGGAGTTAGCAACAACTGTGCAATGCATACTTGACGTCCTAGATCTTTCAGAATCAAAGGATGTTTCTGGCAACTTCCCTATGGTGCGCGGGGGTATGCTTGTCTATAGCCAAGTCCATTCACATGGTTGGTGAAAAGTGTGCACTTTTGCCCCACGCCACTCCTGGGAGTCAGCAGCAAATATGCAATGAATGATAATCATCCCATACCCCCCAACATCTTGGAATGTTCATGGCGACGTACCTTTTGCTGCGCGGGGGGTTGCGTGGCTACAACCAAGTCCATTCACATGGTTGGTGAAAAGTGTGCACTTTTGTTCCACGCCACTCTTGGGAGTTAGCAACAACTGTGCAATGCATACTTGACGTCCTAGATCTTTCAGAATCAAAGGATGTTTCTGGCAACTTCCCTATGGTGCGCGGGGGTATACTTGTCTATAGCCAAGTCCATTCACAAGGTTGGTGAAAAGTGTGCACTTTTGCCCCACGCCACTCCTGGGAGTCAGCAGCAAATATGCAATGAATGATAATCATCCCATACCCTCCAACATCTTGGAATGTTCATGGCGACGTACCTTTTGATGCGCGGGGGGTTGCGTGGCTACAACCAAGTCCATTCACATGGTTGGTGAAAAGTGTGCACTTTTGCCCCACGCCACTCCTGGGAGTCAGCAGCAAATATGCAATGAATGATAATCATCCCATACCCCCTAACATCTTGGAATGTTCATGGCGACGTACCTTTTGATGCGCGGGGGGTTGCGTGGCTACAACCAAGTCCATTCACATGGGTTGGTGGAAAGTGTGCACTTTTGCACCACACCACTCCATGGTGTCTGCAGAAAATACGCAATGAATGATGGACATCCCATACCCCCCAACATCTTGGAATGTTGATGGCGATGTACCTTTTGATGCGCGGGGGGTTGCGTGGCTACAACCAAGTCCATTCACATGGGTTGGTGGAAAGTGTACACTTTTGCATCACACCACTCCATGGTGTCTGCAGAAAATACGCAATGAATGATGGACATCCCATACCCCCCAACATCTTTTGAATGTTGATGGCAACGTACCTTTTGCTGCGCGGGGGGTTGCGTGGCTACAACCAAGTCCATTCACATGGTTGGTGAAAAGTGTGCACTTTTGTTCCACGCCACTCCTAGGAGTTAGCAACAACTGTGCAATGCATACTTGACGTCCTAGATCTTTCAGAATCAAAGGATGTTTCTGGCAACTTCCCTATGGTGCGCGGGGGTATGCTTGTCTATAGCCAAGTCAATTCACAAGGTTGGTGAAAAGTGTGCACTTTTGCCCCACGCCACTCCTGGGAGTCAGCAGCAAATGTGCAATGAATGATAATCATCCCATACCCTCCAACATCTTGGAATGTTCATGGCGACGTACCTTTTGATGCGCGGGGGGTTGCGTGGCTACAACCAAGTCCATTCACATGGTTGGTGAAAAGTGTGCACTTTTGCCCCACGCCACTCCTGGGAGTCAGCAGCAAATATGCAATGAATGATAATCATCCCATACCCCCTAACATCTTGGAATGTTCATGGCGACGTACCTTTTGATGCGCGGGGGGTTGCGTGGCTACAACCAAGTCCATTCACATGGGTTGGTGGAAAGTGTGCACTTTTGCACCACACCACTCCATGGTGTCTGCAGAAAATACGCAATGAATGATGGACATCCCATACCCCCCAACGTCTTGGAATGTTGATGGCGATGTACCTTTTGATGCGCGGGGGGTTGCGTGGCTACAACCAAGTCCATTCACATGGGTTGGTGGAAAGTGTACACTTTTGCATCACACCACTCCATGGTGTCTGCAGAAAATACGCAATGAATGATGGACATCCCATACCCCCCAACATATTGGAATGTTGATGGCAACGTACCTTTTGCTGCGCGGGGGGTTGCGTGGCTACAACCAAGTCCATTCACATGGTTGGTGAAAAGTGTGCACTTTTGTTCCACGCCACTCCTGGGAGTTAGCAACAACTGTGCAATGCATACTTGACGTCCTAGATCTTTCAGAATCAAAGGATGTTTCTGGCAACTTCCCTATGGTGCGCGGGGGTATGCTTGTCTATAGCCAAGTCCATTCACATGGTTGGTGAAAAGTGTGCACTTTTGCCCCACGCCACTCCTGGGAGTCAGCAGCAAATATGCAATGAATGATAATCATCCCATACCCCCCAACATCTTGGAATGTTCATGGCGACGTACCTTTTCATGCGCGGGGGGTTGCGTGGCTACAACCAAGTCCATTCACATGGGTTGGTGGAAAGTGTGCACTTTTGCATTACACCACTCCATGGTGTCTGCAGAAAATACGCAATGAATGATGGACATCCCATACCCCCCAACATCTTGGAATGTTGATGGCGATGTACCTTTTGATGCGCGGGGGGTTGCGTGGCTACAACCAAGTCCATTCACATGGGTTGGTGGAAAGTGTGCACTTTTGCACCACACCACTCCATGGTGTCTGCAGAAAATACGCAATGAATGATGGACATCCCATACCCCCCAACATCTTGGAATGTTGATGGCGATGTACCTTTTGATGCGCGGGGGGTTGCGTGGCTACAACCAAGTCCATTCACATGGGTTGGTGGAAAGTGTACACTTTTGCATCACACCACTCCATGGTGTCTGCAGAAAATACGCAATGAATGATGGACATCCCATACCCCCCAACATCTTTTGAATGTTGATGGCAACGTACCTTTTGCTGCGCGGGGGGTTGCGTGGCTACAACCAAGTCCATTCACATGGTTGGTGAAAAGTGTGCACTTTTGTTCCACGCCACTCCTAGGAGTTAGCAACAACTGTGCAATGCATACTTGACGTCCTAGATCTTTCAGAATCAAAGGATGTTTCTGGCAACTTCCCTATGGTGCGCGGGGGTATGCTTGTCTATAGCCAAGTCCATTCACAAGGTTGGTGAAAAGTGTGCACTTTTGCCCCACGCCACTCCTGGGAGTCAGCAGCAAATGTGCAATGAATGATAATCATCCCATACCCTCCAACATCTTGGAATGTTCATGGCGACGTACCTTTTGATGCGCGGGGGGTTGCGTGGCTACAACCAAGTCCATTCACATGGTTGGTGAAAAGTGTGCACTTTTGCCCCACGCCACTCCTGGGAGTCAGCAGCAAATATGCAATGAATGATAATCATCCCATACCCCCTAACATCTTGGAATGTTCATGGCGACGTACCTTTTGATGCGCGGGGGGTTGCGTGGCTACAACCAAGTCCATTCACATGGGTTGGTGGAAAGTGTGCACTTTTGCACCACACCACTCCATGGTGTCTGCAGAAAATACGCAATGAATGATGGACATCCCATACCCCCCAACGTCTTGGAATGTTGATGGCGATGTACCTTTTGATGCGCGGGGGGTTGCGTGGCTACAACCAAGTCCATTCACATGGGTTGGTGGAAAGTGTACACTTTTGCATCACACCACTCCATGGTGTCTGCAGAAAATACGCAATGAATGATGGACATCCCATACCCCCCAACATATTGGAATGTTGATGGCAACGTACCTTTTGCTGCGCGGGGGGTTGCGTGGCTACAACCAAGTCCATTCACATGGTTGGTGAAAAGTGTGCACTTTTGTTCCACGCCACTCCTGGGAGTTAGCAACAACTGTGCAATGCATACTTGACGTCCTAGATCTTTCAGAATCAAAGGATGTTTCTGGCAACTTCCCTATGGTGCGCGGGGGTATGCTTGTCTATAGCCAAGTCCATTCACATGGTTGGTGAAAAGTGTGCACTTTTGCCCCACGCCACTCCTGGGAGTCAGCAGCAAATATGCAATGAATGATAATCATCCCATACCCCCCAACATCTTGGAATGTTCATGGCGACGTACCTTTTCATGCGCGGGGGGTTGCGTGGCTACAACCAAGTCCATTCACATGGGTTGGTGGAAAGTGTGCACTTTTGCATTACACCACTCCATGGTGTCTGCAGAAAATACGCAATGAATGATGGACATCCCATACCCCCCAACATCTTGGAATGTTGATGGCGATGTACCTTTTGATGCGCGGGGGGTTGCGTGGCTACAACCAAGTCCATTCACATGGGTTGGTGGAAAGTGTACACTTTTGCACCACACCACTCCATGGTGTCTGCAGAAAATACGCAATGAATGATGGACATCCCATACCCCCCAACATCTTGGAATGTTGATGGCAACGTACCTTTTGCTGCGCGGGGGGTTGCGTGGCTACAACCAAGTCCATTCACATGGTTGGTGAAAAGTGTGCACTTTTGTTCCACGCCACTCCTGGGAGTTAGCAACAACTGTGCAATGCATACTTGACGTCCTAGATCTTTCAGAATCAAAGGATGTTTCTGGCAACTTCCCTATGGTGCGCGGGGGTATGCTTGTCTATAGCCAAGTCCATTCACATGGTTGGTGAAAAGTGTGCACTTTTGCCCCACGCCACTCCTGGGAGTCAGCAGCAAATATGCAATGAATGATAATCATCCCATACCCCCCAACATCTTGGAATGTTCATGGCGACGTACCTTTTGCTGCGCGGGGGGTTGCGTGGCTACAACCAAGTCCATTCACATGGTTGGTGAAAAGTGTGCACTTTTGTTCCACGCCACTCTTGGGAGTTAGCAACAACTGTGCAATGCATACTTGACGTCCTAGATCTTTCAGAATCAAAGGATGTTTCTGGCAACTTCCCTATGGTGCGCGGGGGTATGCTTGTCTATAGCCAAGTCCATTCACAAGGTTGGTGAAAAGTGTGCACTTTTGCCCCACGCCACTCCTGGGAGTCAGCAGCAAATATGCAATGAATGATAATCATCCCATACCCTCCAACATCTTGGAATGTTCATGGCGACGTACCTTTTGATGCGCGGGGGGTTGCGTGGCTACAACCAAGTCCATTCACATGGTTGGTGAAAAGTGTGCACTTTTGCCCCACGCCACTCCTGGGAGTCAGCAGCAAATATGCAATGAATGATAATCATCCCATACCCCCCAACATCTTGGAATGTTCATGGCGACGTACCTTTTGATGCGCGGGGGGTTGCGTGGCTACAACCAAGTCCATTCACATGGGTTGGTGGAAAGTGTGCACTTTTGCACCACACCACTCCCTGGTGTCTGCAGAAAATACGCAATGAATGATGGACATCCCATACCCCCCAACATCTTTGAATGTTCATGGGGACGTACCTTTTGATGCGCAGGGGGTTGCGTGGCTACAACCAAGTCCATTCACATGGGTTGGTGGAAAGTGTGCACTTTTGCACCACACCACTCCCTGGTGTCTGCAGAAAATACGCAATGAATGATGGACATCCCATACCCCCCAACATCTTTGAATGTTCATGGGGACGTACCTTTTGATGCGCAGGGGGTTGCGTGGCTACAACCAAGTCCATTCACATGGGTTGGTGGAAAGTGTGCACTTTTGCACCACACCACTCCCTGGTGTCTGCAGAAAATACGCAATGAATGATGGACATCCCATACCCCCCAACATCTTGGAATGTTCATGGCGACGTACCTTTTGATGCGCGGGGGGTTGCGTGGCTACAACCAAGTCCATTCACATGGGTTGGTGGAAAGTGTGCACTTTTGCACCACACCACTCCATGGTGTCTGCAGAAAATACGCAATGAATGATGGACATCCCATACCCCCCAACATCTTGGAATGTTGATGGCGATGTACCTTTTGATGCGCGGGGGGTTGCGTGGCTACAACCAAGTCCATTCACATGGGTTGGTGGAAAGTGTACACTTTTGCATCACACCACTCCATGGTGTCTGCAGAAAATACGCAATGAATGATGGACATCCCATACCCCCAACATCTTTTGAATGTTGATGGCAACGTACCTTTTGCTGCGCGGGGGGTTGCGTGGCTACAACCAAGTCCATTCACATGGTTTGGTGAAAGTGTGCACTTTTGTTCCACGCCACTCCTAGGAGTTAGCAACAACTGTGCAATGCATACTTGACGTCCTAGATCTTTCAGAATCAAAGGATGTTTCTGGCAACTTCCCTATGGTGCGCGGGGGGTATGCTTGTCTATAGCCAAGTCCATTCACAAGGTTGGTGAAAAGTGTGCACTTTTGCCCCACGCCACTCCTGGGAGTCAGCAGCAAATGTGCAATGAATGATAATCATCCCATACCCTCCAACATCTTGGAATGTTCATGGCGACGTACCTTTTGATGCGCGGGGGGTTGCGTGGCTACAACCAAGTCCATTCACATGGTTGGTGAAAGTGTGCACTTTTGCCCCACGCCACTCCTGGGAGTCAGCAGCAAATATGCAATGAATGATAGACATCCCATACCCCCTAACATCTTGGAATGTTCATGGCGACGTACCTTTTGATGCGGCGGGGGGTTTGCGTGGCTACAACCAAGTCCATTCACATGGGTTGGTGGAAAGTGTGCACTTTTGCACCACACCACTCCATGGTGTCTGCAGAAAATACGCAATGAATGATGGACATCCCATACCCCCAACGTCTTGGAATGTTGATGGCGATGTACCTTTGATGCGCGGGGGGTTGCGTGGCTACAACCAAGTCCATTCACATGGGTTGGTGGAAAAGTGTACACTTTTGCATCACACCCACTCCATGGGTGTCTGCAGAAAATACGCAATGAATGATGGACATCCCATACCCCCCAACATATTGGAATGTTGATGGCAACGTACCTTTTGCTGCGCGGGGGGTTGCGTGGCTACAACCAAGTCCATTCACATGGTTGGTGAAAAAGTTGCACTTTTGTTCCACGCCACTCCTGGGAGTTAGCAACAACTGTGCAATGCATACTTGACGTCCTAGATCTTTCAGAATCAAGGATGTTTCTGGCAACTTCCCTATGGTGCGCGGGGGTATGCTTGTCTATAGCCAAGTCCATTCACAATGGTTGGTGAAAAGTGTGCACTTTTGCCCCACGCCACTCCTGGGAGTCAGCAGCAAATATGCAATGAATGATAATCATCCCATACCCCCCAACATCTTGGAATGTTCATGGCGACGTACCTTTTCATGCGCGGGGGGTTGCGTGGCTACAACCAAGTCCATTCACATGGGTTGGTGGAAAGTGTGCACTTTTGCATTACACCACTCCATGGTGTCTGCAGAAAATACGCAATGAATGATGGACATCCCATACCCCCCAACATCTTGGAATGTTGATGGCGACTGTACCTTTTGATGCGCGGGGGTTGCGTGGCTACAACCAAGTCCATTCACATGGGTTGGTGGAAAGTGTACACTTTTGCACCACACCACTCCATGGGTGTCCTGGCAGAAAATACGCATGAATGATGGACATCCCATACCCCCCAGCATCTTTGAATGTTCATGGGACGTACCTTTTGATGCGCGGGGGGTTGCGTGGCTACAACCAAGTCCATTCACATGGGTTTGGTGGAAAGTGTGCACTTTGCACCACACCACTCATTGGTGTCTGCAGAAAATACGCAATGAATGATGGACATCCCTACCCCCCAACATCTTGGAATGTTGATGGCGACGTACCTTTTGATGCGCAGGGGGTGCGTGGGTACAAAACCAAGTCCATTCAACATGGTTGGTGGAAAATGTGCACTTTTGCACCACAACCACGCCATGGTGTCGCAGAAATACGCAATGATGATGGACATCCCATACCCCCCAAATCTTGGAATGTTGATGGCGACGTACCTTTGCTGCGCGGGGTTTGCGTGGCTACAACCAAGTCCATTCACATGGTTGGTGAAAAGTGTGCACTTTTGTGAGTTAGCAACAACTGTGTCAATGGCATACTTGACGTCCTAGATCTTTCAGAATCAAAGGATGTTTCTGGCAACTTCCCTATGGTGCGCGGGGGTATGCTTGTCTATAGCCAAGTCCATTCACAAGTTGGTGAAAAGTGTGCACTTTTGCCCACGCCACTCCCGGGAGTCATCAGCAAATATGCAATGAATGATAATCATCCCATACCCTCCAACATCTTGGAATGTTCATGGCGACGTAACCTTTTGATGCGCGGGGGGTTGCGTGGCTACAACCAAGTCCATTCACATGTTGGGTGAAAAGTGTGCACTTTGCCCCCACGCCACTCCTGGAGTCAGCAGCAAATATGCAATGAATGATAATCATCCCCATACCCCCCAACATCTTGGGAATGTTCATGGCGACGTACCTTTTGATGCGCGGGGGGTTGCGTGGCTACAACCAAGTCCATTCACATGGGTTGGTGGAAAGTGTGCACTTTTGCACCACACCACTCCATGGTGTCTGCAGAAAATACGCAATGAATGATGGACATCCCATACCCCCCAACATCTTGGAATGTTGATGGCGATGTACCTTTTGATGCGCGGGGGGTTGCGTGGCTACAACCAAGTCCATTCACATGGGTTGGTGGAAAGTGTAGCACTTTTGCACCACACCACTCCATGGTGTCTGCAGAAAATACGCAATGAATGATGGACATCCCATACCCCCCAACATCTTGGAATGTTGATGGCAACGTACCTTTTGCTGCGCGGGTGGTTGCGTGGCTACAACCAAGTCCATTCACATGGGTTGGTGGAAAGTGTGCATTTTTGCACCACACCACTCCATGGTGTCTGCAGAAAATACGCAATGGAATGATGGACATCCCATACCCCCCAACATCTTTGAATGTCCATGGGACGTACCTTTTGATGCGCGGGGGGTTGCGTGGCTACAACCAAGTCCATTCACATGGGTTGGTGGAAAGTGTGCACTTTTGCACCACACCACGCCATGGTGTCTGCAGAAAATACGCAATGAATGATGGACATCCATACCCCCCAACATCTTTGAATGTTTCATGGCGACGTACCTTTTGATGCGCGGGGGGTTGCGTGGCTACAACCAAGTGCATTCACATGGGTTGGTGGAAAGTGTGCACTTTTTGCACCACACCACGCCATGGTGTCTGCAGAAAATACGCAATGAATGATGGACATCCCATACCCCCCAACATCTTGGAATGTTCATGGCGACGTACCTTTTGATGCGCGGGGGTTGCGTGGCTACAACCAAGTGCATTCACATGGGTTGGTGGAAAGTGTGCACTTTTGCACCACACCACTCCATGGTGTCTGCAGAAAATACGCAATGGATGATGGACATCCCATACCCCCCGACATCTTTGAATGTTCATGGGGACGTACCTTTTGATGCGCGGGGGGTTGCGTGGCTACAACCAAGTCCATTCACATGGGTTGGTGGAAAGTGTGCACTTTTGCACCACACCACTCCATGGTGTCTGCAGAAAATACGCAATGGATGATGGACATCCCATACCCCCCGACATCTTTGAATGTTCATGGGGACGTACCTTTTGATGCGCGGGGGGTTGCGTGGCTACAACCAAGTCCATTCACATGGGTTGGTGGAAAGTGTCCACTTTTGCACCACACCACTCCATGGTGTCTGCAGAAAATACGCAATGAGTGATGGACATCCCATACCCCCCAACATCTTGGAATGTTGATGGCGATGTACCTTTTCATGCGCGGGGGGTTGCGTGGCTACAACCAAGTCCATTCACATTGTTGGTGAAAGTGTGCACTTTTGCCCCACGCCACTCCTGGGAGTCAGCAGCAAATATGCAATGAATGATAATCATCCCATACCCCACAACATCTTGGAATGTTCATGGCGACGTACCTTTTGATGCGCGGGGGGTTGCGTGGCTACAACCAAGTCCATTCACATGGGTTGGTGGAAAGTGTGCACTTTTGCACCACACCACTCCATGGTGTCTGCAGAAAATACGCAATGGATGATGGACATCCCATACCCCCCAACATCTTGGAATGTTCATGGGGACGTACCTTTTGATGCGCGGGGGGTTGCGTGGCTACAACCAAGTCCATTCACATGGGTTGGTGGAAAGTGTGCACTTTTGCACCACACCACTCCATGGTGTCTGCAGAAAATACGCAATGAATGATGGACATCCCATACCCCCCAACATCTTGGAATGTTGATGGCGATGTACCTTTTGATGCGCGGGGGGTTGCGTGGCTACAACCAAGTCCATTCACATGGGTTGGTGGAAAGTGTACACTTTTGCACCACACCACGCCATGGTGTCTGCAGAAAATACGCAATGAATGATGGACATCCCATACCCCCCAACATCTTGGAATGTTGATGGCAACGTACCTTTTGCTGCGCGGGGGGTTGCGTGGCTACAACCAAGTCCATTCACATGGTTGGTGAAAAGTGTGCACTTTTGTTCCACGCCACTCCTAGGAGTTAGCAACAACTGTGCAATGCATACTTGACGTCCTAGATCTTTCAGAATCAAAGGATGTTTCTGGCAACTTCCCTATGGTGCGCGGGGGTATGCTTGTCTATAGCCAAGTCCGTTCACAAGGTTGGTGAAAAGTGTGCACTTTTGCCCCACGCCACTCCTGGGAGTCAGCAGCAAATATGCAATGAATGATAATCATCCCATACCCCACAACATCTTGGAATGTTCATGGCGACGTACCTTTTGATGCGCGGGGGGTTGCGTGGCTACAACCAAGTCCATTCACATGGGTTGGTGGAAAGTGTGCACTTTTGCACCACACCACTCCATGGTGTCTGCAGAAAATACGCAATGGATGATGGACATCCCATACCCCCCAACATCTTGGAATGTTCATGGGGACGTACCTTTTGATGCGCGGGGGGTTGCGTGGCTACAACCAAGTCCATTCACATGGGTTGGTGGAAAGTGTGCACTTTTGCACCACACCACTCCATGGTGTCTGCAGAAAATACGCAATGAATGATGGACATCCCATACCCCCCAACATCTTTGAATGTTCATGGGGACGTACCTTTTGATGCGCGGGGGGTTGCGTGGCTACAACCAAGTCCATTCACATGGGTTGGTGGAAAGTGTGCACTTTTGCACCACACCACTCCATGGTGTCTGCAGAAAATACGCAATGAATGATGGACATCCCATACCCCCCAACATCTTGGAATGTTGATGGCGACGTACCTTTTGATGCGCAGGGGGTGCGTGGGTACAACCAAGTCCATTCACATGGGTTGGTGGAAAATGTGCACTTTTGCACCACACCACGCCATGGTGTCTGCAGAAAATACGCAATGAATGATGGACATCCCATACCCCCCAAAATCTTGGAATGTTGATGGCGACGTACCTTTTGCTGCGCGGGGGGTTGCGTGGCTACAACCAAGTCCATTCACATGGTTGGTGAAAAGTGTGCACTTTTGTTCCACGCCACTCCTAGGAGTTAGCAACAACTGTGCAATGCATACTTGACGTCCTAGATCTTTCAGAATCAAAGGATGTTTCTGGCAACTTCCCTATGGTGCGCGGGGGTATGCTTGTCTATAGCCAAGTCCATTCACAAGGTTGGTGAAAAGTGTGCACTTTTGCCCCACGCCACTCCCGGGAGTCAGCAGCAAATATGCAATGAATGATAATCATCCCATACCCTCCAACATCTTGGAATGTTCATGGCGACGTACCTTTTGATGCGCGGGGGGTTGCGTGGCTACAACCAAGTCCATTCACATGGTTGGTGAAAAGTGTGCACTTTTGCCCCACGCCACTCCTGGGAGTCAGCAGCAAATATGCAATGAATGATAATCATCCCATACCCCCCAACATCTTGGAATGTTCATGGCGACGTACCTTTTGATGCGCGGGGGGTTGCGTGGCTACAACCAAGTCCATTCACATGGGTTGGTGGAAAGTGTGCACTTTTGCACCACACCACTCCATGGTGTCTGCAGAAAATACGCAATGAATGATGGACATCCCATACCCCCCAACATCTTGGAATGTTGATGGCGATGTACCTTTTGATGCGCGGGGGGTTGCGTGGCTACAACCAAGTCCATTCACATGGGTTGGTGGAAAGTGTACACTTTTGCACCACACCACGCCATGGTGTCTGCAGAAAATACGCAATGAATGATGGACATCCCATACCCCCCAACATCTTGGAATGTTGATGGCAACGTACCTTTTGCTGCGCGGGTGGTTGCGTGGCTACAACCAAGTCCATTCACATGGGTTGGTGGAAAGTGTGCATTTTTGCACCACACCACTCCATGGTGTCTGCAGAAAATACGCAATGGATGATGGACATCCCATACCCCCCAACATCTTTGAATGTCCATGGGGACGTACCTTTTGATGCGCGGGGGGTTGCGTGGCTACAACCAAGTCCATTCACATGGGTTGGTGGAAAGTGTGCACTTTTGCACCACACCACTCCATGGTGTCTGCAGAAAATACGCAATGAATGATGGACATCCCATACCCCCCAACATCTTGGAATGTTGATGGCAACGTACCTTTTGCTGCGCGGGTGGTTGCGTGGCTACAACCAAGTCCATTCACATGGGTTGGTGGAAAGTGTGCATTTTTGCACCACACCACTCCATGGTGTCTGCAGAAAATACGCAATGAATGATGGACATCTCATACCCCCCAACATCTTTGAATGTTCATGGCGACGTACCTTTTGATGCGCGGGGGGTTGCGTGGCTACAACCAAGTCCATTCACATGGGTTGGTGGAAAGTGTGCATTTTTGCACCACACCACGCCATGGTGTCTGCAGAAAATACGCAATGAATGATGGACATCCCATACCCCCCAACATCTTTGAATGTTCATGGCGACGTACCTTTTGATGCGCGGGGGGTTGCGTGGCTACAACCAAGTGCATTCACATGGGTTGGTGGAAAGTGTGCACTTTTGCACCACACCACGCCATGGTGTCTGCAGAAAATACGCAATGAATGATGGACATCCCATACCCCCCAACATCTTTGAATGTTCATGGCGACGTACCTTTTGATGCGCGGGGGGTTGCGTGGCTACAACCAAGTGCATTCACATGGGTTGGTGGAAAGTGTGCACTTTTGCACCACACCACGCCATGGTGTCTGCAGAAAATACGCAATGAATGATGGACATCCCATACCCCCCAACATCTTGGAATGTTCATGTCGACGTACCTTTTGATGCGCGGGGGGTTGCGTGGCTACAACCAAGTCCATTCACATGGGTTGGTGGAAAGTGTGCACTTTTGCACCACACCACTCCATGGTGTCTGCAGAAAATACGCAATGGATGATGGACATCCCATACCCCCCAACATCTTGGAATGTTCATGGGGACGTACCTTTTGATGCGCGGGGGGTTGCGTGGGTACAACCAAGTCCATTCACATGGGTTGGTGGAAAATGTGCACTTTTGCACCACACCACGCCATGGTGTCTGCAGAAAATACGCAATGAATGATGGACATCCCATACCCCCCAAAATCTTGGAATGTTGATGGCGACGTACCTTTTGCTGCGCGGGGGGTTGCGTGGCTACAACCAAGTCCATTCACATGGTTGGTGAAAAGTGTGCACTTTTGTTCCACGCCACTCCTAGGAGTTAGCAACAACTGTGCAATGCATACTTGACGTCCTAGATCTTTCAGAATCAAAGGATGTTTCTGGCAACTTCCCTATGGTGCGCGGGGGTATGCTTGTCTATAGCCAAGTCCATTCACAAGGTTGGTGAAAAGTGTGCACTTTTGCCCCACGCCACTCCTGGGAGTCAGCAGCAAATATGCAATGAATGATAATCATCCCATACCCCACAACATCTTGGAATGTTCATGGCGACGTACCTTTTGATGCGCGGGGGGTTGCGTGGCTACAACCAAGTCCATTCACATGGGTTGGTGGAAAGTGTGCACTTTTGCACCACACCACTCCATGGTGTCTGCAGAAAATACGCAATGGATGATGGACATCCCATACCCCCCAACATCTTGGAATGTTCATGGGGACGTACCTTTTGATGCGCGGGGGGTTGCGTGGCTACAACCAAGTCCATTCACATGGGTTGGTGGAAAGTGTGCACTTTTGCACCACACCACTCCATGGTGTCTGCAGAAAATACGCAATGAATGATGGACATCCCATACCCCCCAACATCTTTGAATGTTCATGGGGACGTACCTTTTGATGCGCGGGGGGTTGCGTGGCTACAACCAAGTCCATTCACATGGGTTGGTGGAAAGTGTGCACTTTTGCACCACACCACTCCATGGTGTCTGCAGAAAATACGCAATGAATGATGGACATCCCATACCCCCCAACATCTTGGAATGTTGATGGCGATGTACCTTTTGATGCGCGGGGGGTTGCGTGGCTACAACCAAGTCCATTCACATGGGTTGGTGGAAAGTGTACACTTTTGCACCACACCACGCCATGGTGTCTGCAGAAAATACGCAATGAATGATGGACATCCCATACCCCCCAACATCTTGGAATGTTGATGGCAACGTACCTTTTGCTGCGCGGGGGGTTGCGTGGCTACAACCAAGTCCATTCACATGGTTGGTGAAAAGTGTGCACTTTTGTTCCACGCCACTCCTAGGAGTTAGCAACAACTGTGCAATGCATACTTGACGTCCTAGATCTTTCAGAATCAAAGGATGTTTCTGGCAACTTCCCTATGGTGCGCGGGGGTATGCTTGTCTATAGCCAAGTCCATTCACAAGGTTGGTGAAAAGTGTGCACTTTTGCCCCACGCCACTCCCGGGAGTCAGCAGCAAATATGCAATGAATGATAATCATCCCATACCCTCCAACATCTTGGAATGTTCATGGCGACGTACCTTTTGATGCGCGGGGGGTTGCGTGGCTACAACCAAGTCCATTCACATGGTTGGTGAAAAGTGTGCACTTTTGCCCCACGCCACTCCTGGGAGTCAGCAGCAAATATGCAATGAATGATAATCATCCCATACCCCCCAACATCTTGGAATGTTCATGGCGACGTACCTTTTGATGCGCGGGGGGTTGCGTGGCTACAACCAAGTCCATTCACATGGGTTGGTGGAAAGTGTGCACTTTTGCACCACACCACTCCATGGTGTCTGCAGAAAATACGCAATGAATGATGGACATCCCATACCCCCCAACATCTTGGAATGTTGATGGCGATGTACCTTTTGATGCGCGGGGGGTTGCGTGGCTACAACCAAGTCCATTCACATGGGTTGGTGGAAAGTGTACACTTTTGCACCACACCACGCCATGGTGTCTGCAGAAAATACGCAATGAATGATGGACATCCCATACCCCCCAACATCTTGGAATGTTGATGGCAACGTACCTTTTGCTGCGCGGGTGGTTGCGTGGCTACAACCAAGTCCATTCACATGGGTTGGTGGAAAGTGTGCATTTTTGCACCACACCACTCCATGGTGTCTGCAGAAAATACGCAATGAATGATGGACATCTCATACCCCCCAACATCTTTGAATGTTCATGGCGACGTACCTTTTGATGCGCGGGGGGTTGCGTGGCTACAACCAAGTCCATTCACATGGGTTGGTGGAAAGTGTGCATTTTTGCACCACACCACGCCATGGTGTCTGCAGAAAATACGCAATGAATGATGGACATCCCATACCCCCCAACATCTTTGAATGTTCATGGCGACGTACCTTTTGATGCGCGGGGGGTTGCGTGGCTACAACCAAGTGCATTCACATGGGTTGGTGGAAAGTGTGCACTTTTGCACCACACCACGCCATGGTGTCTGCAGAAAATACGCAATGAATGATGGACATCCCATACCCCCCAACATCTTGGAATGTTCATGTCGACGTACCTTTTGATGCGCGGGGGGTTGCGTGGCTACAACCAAGTGCATTCACATGGGTTGGTGGAAAGTGTGCACTTTTGCACCACACCACGCCATGGTGTCTGCAGAAAATACGCAATGAATGATGGACATCCCATACCCCCCAACATCTTGGAATGTTCATGTCGACGTACCTTTTGATGCGCGGGGGGTTGCGTGGCTACAACCAAGTCCATTCACATGGGTTGGTGGAAAGTGTGCACTTTTGCACCACACCACTCCATGGTGTCTGCAGAAAATACGCAATGGATGATGGACATCCCATACCCCCCAACATCTTGGAATGTTCATGGGGACGTACCTTTTGATGCGCGGGGGGTTGCGTGGGTACAACCAAGTCCATTCACATGGGTTGGTGGAAAATGTGCACTTTTGCACCACACCACGCCATGGTGTCTGCAGAAAATACGCAATGAATGATGGACATCCCATACCCCCCAAAATCTTGGAATGTTGATGGCGACGTACCTTTTGCTGCGCGGGGGGTTGCGTGGCTACAACCAAGTCCATTCACATGGTTGGTGAAAAGTGTGCACTTTTGTTCCACGCCACTCCTAGGAGTTAGCAACAACTGTGCAATGCATACTTGACGTCCTAGATCTTTCAGAATCAAAGGATGTTTCTGGCAACTTCCCTATGGTGCGCGGGGGTATGCTTGTCTATAGCCAAGTCCATTCACAAGGTTGGTGAAAAGTGTGCACTTTTGCCCCACGCCACTCCTGGGAGTCAGCAGCAAATATGCAATGAATGATAATCATCCCATACCCCACAACATCTTGGAATGTTCATGGCGACGTACCTTTTGATGCGCGGGGGGTTGCGTGGCTACAACCAAGTCCATTCACATGGGTTGGTGGAAAGTGTGCACTTTTGCACCACACCACTCCATGGTGTCTGCAGAAAATACGCAATGGATGATGGACATCCCATACCCCCCAACATCTTGGAATGTTCATGGGGACGTACCTTTTGATGCGCGGGGGGTTGCGTGGCTACAACCAAGTCCATTCACATGGGTTGGTGGAAAGTGTGCACTTTTGCACCACACCACTCCATGGTGTCTGCAGAAAATACGCAATGAATGATGGACATCCCATACCCCCCAACATCTTTGAATGTTCATGGGGACGTACCTTTTGATGCGCGGGGGGTTGCGTGGCTACAACCAAGTCCATTCACATGGGTTGGTGGAAAGTGTGCACTTTTGCACCACACCACTCCATGGTGTCTGCAGAAAATACGCAATGAATGATGGACATCCCATACCCCCCAACATCTTGGAATGTTGATGGCGATGTACCTTTTGATGCGCGGGGGGTTGCGTGGCTACAACCAAGTCCATTCACATGGGTTGGTGGAAAGTGTACACTTTTGCACCACACCACGCCATGGTGTCTGCAGAAAATACGCAATGAATGATGGACATCCCATACCCCCCAACATCTTGGAATGTTGATGGCAACGTACCTTTTGCTGCGCGGGGGGTTGCGTGGCTACAACCAAGTCCATTCACATGGTTGGTGAAAAGTGTGCACTTTTGTTCCACGCCACTCCTAGGAGTTAGCAACAACTGTGCAATGCATACTTGACGTCCTAGATCTTTCAGAATCAAAGGATGTTTCTGGCAACTTCCCTATGGTGCGCGGGGGTATGCTTGTCTATAGCCAAGTCCATTCACAAGGTTGGTGAAAAGTGTGCACTTTTGCCCCACGCCACTCCCGGGAGTCAGCAGCAAATATGCAATGAATGATAATCATCCCATACCCTCCAACATCTTGGAATGTTCATGGCGACGTACCTTTTGATGCGCGGGGGGTTGCGTGGCTACAACCAAGTCCATTCACATGGTTGGTGAAAAGTGTGCACTTTTGCCCCACGCCACTCCTGGGAGTCAGCAGCAAATATGCAATGAATGATAATCATCCCATACCCCCCAACATCTTGGAATGTTCATGGCGACGTACCTTTTGATGCGCGGGGGGTTGCGTGGCTACAACCAAGTCCATTCACATGGGTTGGTGGAAAGTGTGCACTTTTGCACCACACCACTCCATGGTGTCTGCAGAAAATACGCAATGAATGATGGACATCCCATACCCCCCAACATCTTGGAATGTTGATGGCGATGTACCTTTTGATGCGCGGGGGGTTGCGTGGCTACAACCAAGTCCATTCACATGGGTTGGTGGAAAGTGTACACTTTTGCACCACACCACGCCATGGTGTCTGCAGAAAATACGCAATGAATGATGGACATCCCATACCCCCCAACATCTTGGAATGTTGATGGCAACGTACCTTTTGCTGCGCGGGTGGTTGCGTGGCTACAACCAAGTCCATTCACATGGGTTGGTGGAAAGTGTGCATTTTTGCACCACACCACTCCATGGTGTCTGCAGAAAATACGCAATGAATGATGGACATCTCATACCCCCCAACATCTTTGAATGTTCATGGCGACGTACCTTTTGATGCGCGGGGGGTTGCGTGGCTACAACCAAGTCCATTCACATGGGTTGGTGGAAAGTGTGCATTTTTGCACCACACCACGCCATGGTGTCTGCAGAAAATACGCAATGAATGATGGACATCCCATACCCCCCAACATCTTTGAATGTTCATGGCGACGTACCTTTTGATGCGCGGGGGGTTGCGTGGCTACAACCAAGTGCATTCACATGGGTTGGTGGAAAGTGTGCACTTTTGCACCACACCACGCCATGGTGTCTGCAGAAAATACGCAATGAATGATGGACATCCCATACCCCCCAACATCTTGGAATGTTCATGTCGACGTACCTTTTGATGCGCGGGGGGTTGCGTGGCTACAACCAAGTCCATTCACATGGGTTGGTGGAAAGTGTGCACTTTTGCACCACACCACTCCATGGTGTCTGCAGAAAATACGCAATGGATGATGGACATCCCATACCCCCCAACATCTTGGAATGTTCATGGGGACGTACCTTTTGATGCGCGGGGGGTTGCGTGGCTACAACCAAGTCCATTCACATGGGTTGGTGGAAAGTGTGCACTTTTGCACCACACCACTCCATGGTGTCTGCAGAAAATACGCAATGAATGATGGACATCCCATACCCCCCAACATCTTGGAATGTTGATGGCGACGTACCTTTTGATGCGCAGGGGGTGCGTGGGTACAACCAAGTCCATTCACATGGGTTGGTGGAAAATGTGCACTTTTGCACCACACCACGCCATGGTGTCTGCAGAAAATACGCAATGAATGATGGACATCCCATACCCCCCAAAATCTTGGAATGTTGATGGCGACGTACCTTTTGCTGTGCGGGGGGTTGCGTGGCTACAACCAAGTCCATTCACATGGTTGGTGAAAAGTGTGCACTTTTGTTCCACGCCACTCCTAGGAGTTAGCAACAACTGTGCAATGCATACTTGACGTCCTAGATCTTTCAGAATCAAAGGATGTTTCTGGCAACTTCCCTATGGTGCGCGGGGGTATGCTTGTCTATAGCCAAGTCCATTCACAAGGTTGGTGAAAAGTGTGCACTTTTGCCCCACGCCACTCCCGGGAGTCAGCAGCAAATATGCAATGAATGATAATCATCCCATACCCTCCAACATCTTGGAATGTTCATGGCGACGTACCTTTTGATGCGCGGGGGGTTGCGTGGCTACAACCAAGTCCATTCACATGGTTGGTGAAAAGTGTGCACTTTTGCCCCACGCCACTCCTGGGAGTCAGCAGCAAATATGCAATGAATGATAATCATCCCATACCCCCCAACATCTTGGAATGTTCATGGCGACGTACCTTTTGATGCGCGGGGGGTTGCGTGGCTACAACCAAGTCCATTCACATGGGTTGGTGGAAAGTGTGCACTTTTGCACCACACCACTCCATGGTGTCTGCAGAAAATACGCAATGAATGATGGACATCCCACACCCCCCAACATCTTGGAATGTTGATGGCGATGTACCTTTTGATGCGCGGGGGGTTGCGTGGCTACAACCAAGTCCATTCACATGGGTTGGTGGAAAGTGTACACTTTTGCACCACACCACGCCATGGTGTCTGCAGAAAATACGCAATGAATGATGGACATCCCATACCCCCCAACATCTTGGAATGTTGATGGCAACGTACCTTTTGCTGCGCGGGTGGTTGCGTGGCTACAACCAAGTCCATTCACATGGGTTGGTGGAAAGTGTGCATTTTTGCACCACACCACTCCATGGTGTCTGCAGAAAATACGCAATGAATGATGGACATCTCATACCCCCCAACATCTTTGAATGTTCATGGCGACGTACCTTTTGATGCGCGGGGGGTTGCGTGGCTACAACCAAGTCCATTTACATGGGTTGGTGGAAAGTGTGCATTTTTGCACCACACCACGCCATGGTGTCTGCAGAAAATACGCAATGAATGATGGACATCCCATACCCCCCAACATCTTTGAATGTTCATGTCGACGTACCTTTTGATGCGCGGGGGGTTGCGTGGCTACAACCAAGTCCATTCACATGGGTTGGTGGAAAGTGTGCACTTTTGCATTACACCACTCCATGGTGTCTGCAGAAAATACGCAATGAATGATGGACATCCCATACCCCCCAACATCTTGGAATGTTCATGTAGTCGTACCTTTGATGTGCGGGGGGTTGCGTGGCTGCAACCAAGTCCGTTCACATGGGTTGGTGGAAAGTGTGCACTTTTGCATTACACCACTCCATGGTGTCTGCAGAAAATACGCAATGAATGATGGACATCCCATACCCCCCAACATCTTGGAATGTGCATGTCATCGTACCTTTGATGTGCGGGGGGTTGCGTGGCTGCAACCAAGTCCGTTCACATGGGTTGGTGGAAAGTGTGCACTTTTGCATTACACCACTCCATGGTGTCTGCAGAAAATACGCAATGAATGATGGACATCCCATACCCCCCAACATCTTGGAATGTTGATGGCGACGTACCTTTTGCTGCGCGGGGGGTTGCGTGGCTACAACCAAGTCCATTCACATGGTTGGTGAAAAGTGTGCACTTTTGTTCCACGCCACTCCTGGAAGTTAGCAACAACTGTGAAATGCATACTTGACGTCCTAGATCTTTCAGAATCAAAGGATGTTTCTGGCAACTTCCCTATGGTGCGCGGGGGTATGCTTGTCTATAGCCAAGTCCATTCACATGGTTGGTGAAAAGTGTGCACTTTTGCCCCACGCCACTCCTGGGAGTCACCAGCAAATATGCAATGAATGATAATCATCCCATACCCCCCAACATCTTGGAATGTTCATGGCGACGTACCTTTTCATGCGCGGGGGGTTGCGTGGCTACAACCAAGTCCATTCACATGGGTTGGTGGAAAGTGTGCACTTTTGCACCACACCACTCCATGGTGTCTGCAGAAAATACGCAATGGATGATGGACATCCCATACCCCCCAACATCTTTGAATGTTCATGGGGACGTACCTTTTGATGCGCGGGGGGTTGCGTGGCTACAACCAAGTCCATTCACATGGGTTGGTGGAAAGTGTGCACTTTTGCACCACACCACTCCATGGTGTCTGCAGAAAATACGCAATGAATGATGGACATCCCACACCCCCCAACATCTTGGAATGTTGATGGCGACGTACCTTTTGATGCGCAGGGGGTGCGTGGGTACAACCAAGTCCATTCACATGGGTTGGTGGAAAATGTGCACTTTTGCACCACACCACGCCATGGTGTCTGCAGAAAATACGCAATGAATGATGGACATCCCATACCCCCCAAAATCTTGGAATGTTGATGGCGACGTACCTTTTGCTGCGCGGGGGGTTGCGTGGCTACAACCAAGTCCATTCACATGGTTGGTGAAAAGTGTGCACTTTTGTTCCACGCCACTCCTAGGAGTTAGCAACAACTGTGCAATGCATACTTGACGTCCTAGATCTTTCAGAATCAAAGGATGTTTCTGGCAACTTCCCTATGGTGCGCGGGGGTATGCTTGTCTATAGCCAAGTCCATTCACAAGGTTGGTGAAAAGTGTGCACTTTTGCCCCACGCCACTCCCGGGAGTCAGCAGCAAATATGCAATGAATGATAATCATCCCATACCCTCCAACATCTTGGAATGTTCATGGCGACGTACCTTTTGATGCGCGGGGGGTTGCGTGGCTACAACCAAGTCCATTCACATGGTTGGTGAAAAGTGTGCACTTTTGCCCCACGCCACTCCTGGGAGTCAGCAGCAAATATGCAATGAATGATAATCATCCCATACCCCCCCACATCTTGGAATGTTCATGGCGACGTACCTTTTGATGCGCGGGGGGTTGCGTGGCTACAACCAAGTCCATTCACATGGTTGGTGAAAAGTGTGCACTTTTGCCCCACGCCACTCCTGGGAGTCAGCAGCAAATATGCAATGAATGATAATCATCCCATACCCCCCAACATCTTGGAATGTTCATGGCGACGTACCTTTTGATGCGCGGGGGGTTGCGTGGCTACAACCAAGTCCATTCACATGGGTTGGTGGAAAGTGTGCACTTTTGCACCACACCACTCCATGGTGTCTGCAGAAAATACGCAATGAATGATGGACATCCCATACCCCCCAACATCTTGGAATGTTGATGGCGATGTACCTTTTGATGCGCGGGGGGTTGCGTGGCTACAACCAAGTCCATTCACATGGGTTGGTGGAAAGTGTACACTTTTGCACCACACCACGCCATGGTGTCTGCAGAAAATACGCAATGAATGATGGACATCCCATACCCCCCAACATCTTGGAATGTTGATGGCAACGTACCTTTTGCTGCGCGGGTGGTTGCGTGGCTACAACCAAGTCCATTCACATGGGTTGGTGGAAAGTGTGCATTTTTGCACCACACCACTCCATGGTGTCTGCAGAAAATACGCAATGAATGATGGACATCTCATACCCCCCAACATCTTTGAATGTTCATGGCGACGTACCTTTTGATGCGCGGGGGGTTGCGTGGCTACAACCAAGTCCATTCACATGGGTTGGTGGAAAGTGTGCATTTTTGCACCACACCACGCCATGGTGTCTGCAGAAAATACGCAATGAATGATGGACATCCCATACCCCCCAACATCTTTGAATGTTCATGGCGACGTACCTTTTGATGCGCGGGGGGTTGCGTGGCTACAACCAAGTGCATTCACATGGGTTGGTGGAAAGTGTGCACTTTTGCACCACACCACGCCATGGTGTCTGCAGAAAATACGCAATGAATGATGGACATCCCATACCCCCCAACATCTTGGAATGTTCATGTCGACGTACCTTTTGATGCGCGGGGGGTTGCGTGGCTACAACCAAGTCCATTCACATGGGTTGGTGGAAAGTGTGCACTTTTGCACCACACCACTCCATGGTGTCTGCAGAAAATACGCAATGGATGATGGACATCCCATACCCCCCAACATCTTGGAATGTTCATGGGGACGTACCTTTTGATGCGCGGGGGGTTGCGTGGCTACAACCAAGTCCATTCACATGGGTTGGTGGAAAGTGTGCACTTTTGCACCACACCACTCCATGGTGTCTGCAGAAAATACGCAATGAATGATGGACATCCCATACCCCCCAACATCTTGGAATGTTGATGGCGACGTACCTTTTGATGCGCAGGGGGTGCGTGGGTACAACCAAGTCCATTCACATGGGTTGGTGGAAAATGTGCACTTTTGCACCACACCACGCCATGGTGTCTGCAGAAAATACGCAATGAATGATGGACATCCCATACCCCCCAACATCTTGGAATGTTGATGGCGACGTACCTTTTGCTGTGCGGGGGGTTGCGTGGCTACAACCAAGTCCATTCACATGGTTGGTGAAAAGTGTGCACTTTTGTTCCACGCCACTCCTAGGAGTTAGCAACAACTGTGCAATGCATACTTGACGTCCTAGATCTTTCAGAATCAAAGGATGTTTCTGGCAACTTCCCTATGGTGCGCGGGGGTATGCTTGTCTATAGCCAAGTCCATTCACAAGGTTGGTGAAAAGTGTGCACTTTTGCCCCACGCCACTCCCGGGAGTCAGCAGCAAATATGCAATGAATGATAATCATCCCATACCCTCCAACATCTTGGAATGTTCATGGCGACGTACCTTTTGATGCGCGGGGGGTTGCGTGGCTACAACCAAGTCCATTCACATGGTTGGTGAAAAGTGTGCACTTTTGCCCCACGCCACTCCTGGGAGTCAGCAGCAAATATGCAATGAATGATAATCATCCCATACCCCCCAACATCTTGGAATGTTCATGGCGACGTACCTTTTGATGCGCGGGGGGTTGCGTGGCTACAACCAAGTCCATTCACATGGGTTGGTGGAAAGTGTGCACTTTTGCACCACACCACTCCATGGTGTCTGCAGAAAATACGCAATGAATGATGGACATCCCATACCCCCCAAAATCTTGGAATGTTGATGGCGACGTACCTTTTGCTGTGCGGGGGGTTGCGTGGCTACAACCAAGTCCATTCACATGGTTGGTGAAAAGTGTGCACTTTTGTTCCACGCCACTCCTAGGAGTTAGCAACAACTGTGCAATGCATACTTGACGTCCTAGATCTTTCAGAATCAAAGGATGTTTCTGGCAACTTCCCTATGGTGCGCGGGGGTATGCTTGTCTATAGCCAAGTCCATTCACAAGGTTGGTGAAAAGTGTGCACTTTTGCCCCACGCCACTCCCGGGAGTCAGCAGCAAATATGCAATGAATGATAATCATCCCATACCCTCCAACATCTTGGAATGTTCATGGCGACGTACCTTTTGATGCGCGGGGGGTTGCGTGGCTACAACCAAGTCCATTCACATGGTTGGTGAAAAGTGTGCACTTTTGCCCCACGCCACTCCTGGGAGTCAGCAGCAAATATGCAATGAATGATAATCATCCCATACCCCCCCACATCTTGGAATGTTCATGGCGACGTACCTTTTGATGCGCGGGGGGTTGCGTGGCTACAACCAAGTCCATTCACATGGTTGGTGAAAAGTGTGCACTTTTGCCCCACGCCACTCCTGGGAGTCAGCAGCAAATATGCAATGAATGATAATCATCCCATACCCCCCAACATCTTGGAATGTTCATGGCGACGTACCTTTTGATGCGCGGGGGGTTGCGTGGCTACAACCAAGTCCATTCACATGGGTTGGTGGAAAGTGTGCACTTTTGCACCACACCACTCCATGGTGTCTGCAGAAAATACGCAATGAATGATGGACATCCCATACCCCCCAACATCTTGGAATGTTGATGGCGATGTACCTTTTGATGCGCGGGGGGTTGCGTGGCTACAACCAAGTCCATTCACATGGGTTGGTGGAAAGTGTACACTTTTGCACCACACCACGCCATGGTGTCTGCAGAAAATACGCAATGAATGATGGACATCCCATACCCCCCAACATCTTGGAATGTTGATGGCAACGTACCTTTTGCTGCGCGGGTGGTTGCGTGGCTACAACCAAGTCCATTCACATGGGTTGGTGGAAAGTGTGCATTTTTGCACCACACCACTCCATGGTGTCTGCAGAAAATACGCAATGAATGATGGACATCTCATACCCCCCAACATCTTTGAATGTTCATGGCGACGTACCTTTTGATGCGCGGGGGGTTGCGTGGCTACAACCAAGTCCATTCACATGGGTTGGTGGAAAGTGTGCATTTTTGCACCACACCACGCCATGGTGTCTGCAGAAAATACGCAATGAATGATGGACATCCCATACCCCCCAACATCTTTGAATGTTCATGGCGACGTACCTTTTGATGCGCGGGGGGTTGCGTGGCTACAACCAAGTGCATTCACATGGGTTGGTGGAAAGTGTGCACTTTTGCACCACACCACGCCATGGTGTCTGCAGAAAATACGCAATGAATGATGGACATCCCATACCCCCCAACATCTTGGAATGTTCATGTCGACGTACCTTTTGATGCGCGGGGGGTTGCGTGGCTACAACCAAGTCCATTCACATGGGTTGGTGGAAAGTGTGCACTTTTGCACCACACCACTCCATGGTGTCTGCAGAAAATACGCAATGGATGATGGACATCCCATACCCCCCAACATCTTGGAATGTTCATGGGGACGTACCTTTTGATGCGCGGGGGGTTGCGTGGCTACAACCAAGTCCATTCACATGGGTTGGTGGAAAGTGTGCACTTTTGCACCACACCACTCCATGGTGTCTGCAGAAAATACGCAATGAATGATGGACATCCCATACCCCCCAACATCTTGGAATGTTGATGGCGACGTACCTTTTGATGCGCAGGGGGTGCGTGGGTACAACCAAGTCCATTCACATGGGTTGGTGGAAAATGTGCACTTTTGCACCACACCACGCCATGGTGTCTGCAGAAAATACGCAATGAATGATGGACATCCCATACCCCCCAAAATCTTGGAATGTTGATGGCGACGTACCTTTTGCTGTGCGGGGGGTTGCGTGGCTACAACCAAGTCCATTCACATGGTTGGTGAAAAGTGTGCACTTTTGTTCCACGCCACTCCTAGGAGTTAGCAACAACTGTGCAATGCATACTTGACGTCCTAGATCTTTCAGAATCAAAGGATGTTTCTGGCAACTTCCCTATGGTGCGCGGGGGTATGCTTGTCTATAGCCAAGTCCATTCACAAGGTTGGTGAAAAGTGTGCACTTTTGCCCCACGCCACTCCCGGGAGTCAGCAGCAAATATGCAATGAATGATAATCATCCCATACCCTCCAACATCTTGGAATGTTCATGGCGACGTACCTTTTGATGCGCGGGGGGTTGCGTGGCTACAACCAAGTCCATTCACATGGTTGGTGAAAAGTGTGCACTTTTGCCCCACGCCACTCCTGGGAGTCAGCAGCAAATATGCAATGAATGATAATCATCCCATACCCCCCAACATCTTGGAATGTTCATGGCGACGTACCTTTTGATGCGCGGGGGGTTGCGTGGCTACAACCAAGTCCATTCACATGGGTTGGTGGAAAGTGTGCACTTTTGCACCACACCACTCCATGGTGTCTGCAGAAAATACGCAATGAATGATGGACATCCCACACCCCCCAACATCTTGGAATGTTGATGGCGATGTACCTTTTGATGCGCGGGGGGTTGCGTGGCTACAACCAAGTCCATTCACATGGGTTGGTGGAAAGTGTACACTTTTGCACCACACCACGCCATGGTGTCTGCAGAAAATACGCAATGAATGATGGACATCCCATACCCCCCAACATCTTGGAATGTTGATGGCAACGTACCTTTTGCTGCGCGGGTGGTTGCGTGGCTACAACCAAGTCCATTCACATGGGTTGGTGGAAAGTGTGCATTTTTGCACCACACCACTCCATGGTGTCTGCAGAAAATACGCAATGAATGATGGACATCTCATACCCCCCAACATCTTTGAATGTTCATGGCGACGTACCTTTTGATGCGCGGGGGGTTGCGTGGCTACAACCAAGTCCATTTACATGGGTTGGTGGAAAGTTTGCATTTTTGCACCACACCACGCCATGGTGTCTGCAGAAAATACGCAATGAATGATGGACATCCCATACCCCCCAACATCTTTGAATGTTCATGTCGACGTACCTTTTGATGCGCGGGGGGTTGCGTGGCTACAACCAAGTCCATTCACATGGGTTGGTGGAAAGTGTGCACTTTTGCATTACACCACTCCATGGTGTCTGCAGAAAATACGCAATGAATGATGGACATCCCATACCCCCCAACATCTTGGAATGTTCATGTAGTCGTACCTTTGATGTGCGGGGGGTTGCGTGGCTGCAACCAAGTCCGTTCACATGGGTTGGTGGAAAGTGTGCACTTTTGCATTACACCACTCCATGGTGTCTGCAGAAAATACGCAATGAATGATGGACATCCCATACCCCCCAACATCTTGGAATGTGCATGTCATCGTACCTTTGATGTGCGGGGGGTTGCGTGGCTGCAACCAAGTCCGTTCACATGGGTTGGTGGAAAGTGTGCACTTTTGCATTACACCACTCCATGGTGTCTGCAGAAAATACGCAATGAATGATGGACATCCCATACCCCCCAACATCTTGGAATGTTGATGGCGACGTACCTTTTGCTGCGCGGGGGGTTGCGTGGCTACAACCAAGTCCATTCACATGGTTGGTGAAAAGTGTGCACTTTTGTTCCACGCCACTCCTGGAAGTTAGCAACAACTGTGAAATGCATACTTGACGTCCTAGATCTTTCAGAATCAAAGGATGTTTCTGGCAACTTCCCTATGGTGCGCGGGGGTATGCTTGTCTATAGCCAAGTCCATTCACATGGTTGGTGAAAAGTGTGCACTTTTGCCCCACGCCACTCCTGGGAGTCACCAGCAAATATGCAATGAATGATAATCATCCCATACCCCCCAACATCTTGGAATGTTCATGGCGACGTACCTTTTCATGCGCGGGGGGTTGCGTGGCTACAACCAAGTCCATTCACATGGGTTGGTGGAAAGTGTGCACTTTTGCACCACACCACTCCATGGTGTCTGCAGAAAATACGCAATGGATGATGGACATCCCATACCCCCCAACATCTTTGAATGTTCATGGGGACGTACCTTTTGATGCGCGGGGGGTTGCGTGGCTACAACCAAGTCCATTCACATGGGTTGGTGGAAAGTGTGCACTTTTGCACCACACCACTCCATGGTGTCTGCAGAAAATACGCAATGAATGATGGACATCCCACACCCCCCAACATCTTGGAATGTTGATGGCGACGTACCTTTTGATGCGCAGGGGGTGCGTGGGTACAACCAAGTCCATTCACATGGGTTGGTGGAAAATGTGCACTTTTGCACCACACCACGCCATGGTGTCTGCAGAAAATACGCAATGAATGATGGACATCCCATACCCCCCAAAATCTTGGAATGTTGATGGCGACGTACCTTTTGCTGCGCGGGGGGTTGCGTGGCTACAACCAAGTCCATTCACATGGTTGGTGAAAAGTGTGCACTTTTGTTCCACGCCACTCCTAGGAGTTAGCAACAACTGTGCAATGCATACTTGACGTCCTAGATCTTTCAGAATCAAAGGATGTTTCTGGCAACTTCCCTATGGTGCGCGGGGGTATGCTTGTCTATAGCCAAGTCCATTCACAAGGTTGGTGAAAAGTGTGCACTTTTGCCCCACGCCACTCCCGGGAGTCAGCAGCAAATATGCAATGAATGATAATCATCCCATACCCTCCAACATCTTGGAATGTTCATGGCGACGTACCTTTTGATGCGCGGGGGGTTGCGTGGCTACAACCAAGTCCATTCACATGGTTGGTGAAAAGTGTGCACTTTTGCCCCACGCCACTCCTGGGAGTCAGCAGCAAATATGCAATGAATGATAATCATCCCATACCCCCCCACATCTTGGAATGTTCATGGCGACGTACCTTTTGATGCGCGGGGGGTTGCGTGGCTACAACCAAGTCCATTCACATGGGTTGGTGGAAAGTGTGCACTTTTGCACCACACCACTCCATGGTGTCTGCAGAAAATACGCAATGAATGATGGACATCCCATACCCCCCAACATCTTGAGATGTTGATGGCGATGTACCTTTTGATGCGCGGGGGGTTGCGTGGCTACAACCAAGTCCATTCACATGGGTTGGTGGAAAGTGTACACTTTTGCACCACACCACGCCATGGTGTCTGCAGAAAATACGCAATGAATGATGGACATCCCATACCCCCCAACATCTTGGAATGTTGATGGCAACGTACCTTTTGCTGCGCGGGTGGTTGCGTGGCTACAACCAAGTCCATTCACATGGGTTGGTGGAAAGTGTGCATTTTTGCACCACACCACTCCATGGTGTCTGCAGAAAATACGCAATGAATGATGGACATCCCATACCCCCCAATATCTTGGAATGTTCATGGCGACGTACCTTTTGATGCGCGGGGGGTTGCGTGGCTACAACCAAGTCCATTCACATGGGTTGGTGGAAAGTGTGCACTTTTGCACCACACCACTCCATGGTGTCTGCAGAAAATACGCAATGAATGATGGACATCCCATACCCCCCAACATCTTGGAATGTTGATGGCGATGTACCTTTTGATGCGCGGGGGGTTGCGTGGCTACAACCAAGTCCATTCACATGGGTTGGTGGAAAGTGTACACTTTTGCACCACACCACTCCATGGTGTCTGCAGAAAATACGCAATGAATGATGGACATCCCATACCCCCCAACATCTTGGAATGTTGATGGCAACGTACCTTTTGCTGCGCGGGGGGTTGCGTAGCTACAAGCAAGTCCATTCACATGGTTGGTGAAAAGTGTGCACTTTTGTTCCACGCCACTCCTGGGAGTTAGCAACAACTGTGCAATGCATACTTGACGTCCTAGATCTTTCAGAATCAAAGGATGTTTCTGGCAACTTCCCTATGGTGCGCGGGGGTATGCTTGTCTATAGCCAAGTCCATTCACATGGTTGGTGAAAAGTGTGCACTTTTGCCCCACGCCACTCCTGGGAGTCAGCAGCAAATATGCAATGAATGATAATCATCCCATACCCCCCAACATCTTGGAATGTTCATGGCGACGTACCTTTTCATGCGCGGGGGGTTGCGTGGCTACAACCAAGTCCATTCACATGGGTTGGTGGAAAGTGTGCACTTTTGCATTACACCACTCCATGGTGTCTGCAGAAAATACGCAATGAATGATGGACATCCCATACCCTCCAACATCTTGGAATGTTGATGGCGACGTACCTTTTGCTGCGCGGGGGGTTGCGTGGCTACAACCAAGTCCATTCACATGGTTGGTGAAAAGTGTGCACTTTTGCCCCACGCCACTCGTGGGAGTCAGCAGCAAATATGCAATGAATGATAATCATCCCATACCCTCCAACATCTTGGAATGTTCATGGCGACGTACCTTTTGATGCGCGGGGGGTTGCGTGGCTACAACCAAGTCCATTCACATGGTTGGTGAAAAGTGTGCACTTTTGCCCCACGCCACTCCTGGGAGTCAGCAGCAAATATGCAATGAATGATAATCATCCCATACCCCCCAACATCTTGGAATGTTCATGGCGACGTACCTTTTGATGCGCGGGGGGTTGCGTGGCTACAACCAAGTGCATTCACATGGGTTGGTGGAAAGTGTGCACTTTTGCACCACACCACTCCATGGTGTCTGCAGAAAATACGCAATGAATGATGGACATCCCATACCCCCCAACATCTTGGAATGTTGATGGCGATGTACCTTTTGATGCGCGGGGGGTTGCGTGGCTACAACCAAGTCCATTCACATGGGTTGGTGGAAAGTGTACACTTTTGCACCACACCACGCCATGGTGTCTGCAGAAAATACGCAATGAATGATGGACATCCCATACCCCCCAACATCTTGGAATGTTGATGGCAACGTACCTTTTGCTGCGCGGGTGGTTGCGTGGCTACAACCAAGTCCATTCACATGGGTTGGTGGAAAGTGTGCATTTTTGCACCACACCACTCCATGGTGTCTGCAGAAAATACGCAATGAATGATGGACATCTCATACCCCCCAACATCTTTGAATGTTCATGGCGACGTACCTTTTGATGCGCGGGGGGTTGCGTGGCTACAACCAAGTCCATTCACATGGGTTGGTGGAAAGTGTGCATTTTTGCACCACACCACGCCATGGTGTCTGCAGAAAATACGCAATGAATGATGGACATCCCATACCCCCCAACATCTTTGAATGTTCATGTCGACGTACCTTTTGATGCGCGGGGGGTTGCGTGGCTACAACCAAGTCCATTCACATGGGTTGGTGGAAAGTGTGCACTTTTGCATTACACCACTCCATGGTGTCTGCAGAAAATACGCAATGAATGATGGACATCCCATACCCCCCAACATCTTGGAATGTTCATGTAGTCGTACCTTTGATGTGCGGGGGGTTGCGTGGCTGCAACCAAGTCCGTTCACATGGGTTGGTGGAAAGTGTGCACTTTTGCATTACACCACTCCATGGTGTCTGCAGAAAATACGCAATGAATGATGGACATCCCATACCCCCCAACATCTTGGAATGTGCATGTCATCGTACCTTTGATGTGCGGGGGGTTGCGTGGCTGCAACCAAGTCCGTTCACATGGGTTGGTGGAAAGTGTGCACTTTTGCATTACACCACTCCATGGTGTCTGCAGAAAATACGCAATGAATGATGGACATCCCATACCCCCCAACATCTTGGAATGTTGATGGCGACGTACCTTTTGCTGCGCGGGGGGTTGCGTGGCTACAACCAAGTCCATTCACATGGTTGGTGAAAAGTGTGCACTTTTGTTCCACGCCACTCCTGGAAGTTAGCAACAACTGTGAAATGCATACTTGACGTCCTAGATCTTTCAGAATCAAAGGATGTTTCTGGCAACTTCCCTATGGTGCGCGGGGGTATGCTTGTCTATAGCCAAGTCCATTCACATGGTTGGTGAAAAGTGTGCACTTTTGCCCCACGCCACTCCTGGGAGTCACCAGCAAATATGCAATGAATGATAATCATCCCATACCCCCCAACATCTTGGAATGTTCATGGCGACGTACCTTTTCATGCGCGGGGGGTTGCGTGGCTACAACCAAGTCCATTCACATGGGTTGGTGGAAAGTGTGCACTTTTGCACCACACCACTCCATGGTGTCTGCAGAAAATACGCAATGGATGATGGACATCCCATACCCCCCAACATCTTTGAATGTTCATGGGGACGTACCTTTTGATGCGCGGGGGGTTGCGTGGCTACAACCAAGTCCATTCACATGGGTTGGTGGAAAGTGTGCACTTTTGCACCACACCACTCCATGGTGTCTGCAGAAAATACGCAATGAATGATGGACATCCCATACCCCCCAACATCTTGGAATGTTGATGGCGACGTACCTTTTGATGCGCAGGGGGTGCGTGGGTACAACCAAGTCCATTCACATGGGTTGGTGGAAAATGTGCACTTTTGCACCACACCACGCCATGGTGTCTGCAGAAAATACGCAATGAATGATGGACATCCCATACCCCCCAAAATCTTGGAATGTTGATGGCGACGTACCTTTTGCTGCGCGGGGGGTTGCGTGGCTACAACCAAGTCCATTCACATGGTTGGTGAAAAGTGTGCACTTTTGTTCCACGCCACTCCTAGGAGTTAGCAACAACTGTGCAATGCATACTTGACGTCCTAGATCTTTCAGAATCAAAGGATGTTTCTGGCAACTTCCCTATGGTGCGCGGGGGTATGCTTGTCTATAGCCAAGTCCATTCACAAGGTTGGTGAAAAGTGTGCACTTTTGCCCCACGCCACTCCCGGGAGTCAGCAGCAAATATGCAATGAATGATAATCATCCCATACCCTCCAACATCTTGGAATGTTCATGGCGACGTACCTTTTGATGCGCGGGGGGTTGCGTGGCTACAACCAAGTCCATTCACATGGTTGGTAAAAAGTGTGCACTTTTGTTCCACGCCACTCCTGGGAGTTAGCAACAACTGTGCAATGCATACTTGACGTCCTAGATCTTTCAGAATCAAAGGATGTTTCTGGCAACTTCCCTATGGTGCGCGGGGGTATGCTTGTCTATAGCCAAGTCCATTCACATGGTTGGTGAAAAGTGTGCACTTTTGCCCCACGCCACTCCTGGGAGTCAGCAGCAAATATGCAATGAATGATAATCATCCCATACCCCCCAACATCTTGGAATGTTCATGGCGACGTACCTTTTCATGCGCGGGGGGTTGCGTGGCTACAACCAAGTCCATTCACATGGGTTGGTGGAAAGTGTGCACTTTTGCATTACACCACTCCATGGTGTCTGCAGAAAATACGCAATGAATGATGGACATCCCATACCCTCCAACATCTTGGAATGTTGATGGCGACGTACCTTTTGCTGCGCGGGGGGTTGCGTGGCTACAACCAAGTCCATTCACATGGTTGGTGAAAAGTGTGCACTTTTGCCCCACGCCACTCGTGGGAGTCAGCAGCAAATATGCAATGAATGATAATCATCCCATACCCTCCAACATCTTGGAATGTTCATGGCGACGTACCTTTTGATGCGCGGGGGGTTGCGTGGCTACAACCAAGTCCATTCACATGGTTGGTGAAAAGTGTGCACTTTTGCCCCACGCCACTCCTGGGAGTCAGCAGCAAATATGCAATGAATGATAATCATCCCATACCCCCCAACATCTTGGAATGTTCATGTCGACGTACCTTTTGATGCGCGGGGGGTTGGGTGGCTACAACCAAGTCCATTCATATGGGTTGGTGGAAAGTGTGCACTTTTGCACCACACCACTCCATGGTGTCTGCAGAAATTACGCAATGAATGATGGACATCCCATACCCCCCAACATCTTGGAATGTTCATGTCATCGTACCTTTGATGTGCGGGGGGTTGCGTGGCTGCAACCAAGTCCGTTCACATGGGTTGGTGGAAAGTGTGCACTTTTGCATTACACCACTCCATGGTGTCTGCAGAAAATACGCAATGAATGATGGACATCCCATACCCCCCAAAATCTTGGAATGTTGATGGCGACGTACCTTTTGCTGCGCGGGGGGTTGCGTGGCTACAACCAAGTCCATTCACATGGTTGGTGAAAAGTGTGCACTTTTGTTCCACGCCACTCCTGGAAGTTAGCAACAACTGTGAAATGCATACTTGACGTCCTAGATCTTTCAGAATCAAAGGATGTTTCTGGCAACTTCCCTATGGTGCGCGGGGGTATGCTTGTCTATAGCCAAGTCCATTCACATGGTTGGTGAAAAGTGTGCACTTTTGCCCCACGCCACTCCTGGG
Organism: Ulva prolifera; assembly: GCA_023078555.1. Taxonomy (NCBI): domain Eukaryota; kingdom Viridiplantae; phylum Chlorophyta; class Ulvophyceae; order Ulvales; family Ulvaceae; genus Ulva; species Ulva prolifera. The sequence continues at coordinate 10,391,625 of CM041199.1, read as the reverse complement.
AGTCAGCAGCAAATATGCAATGAATGATAATCATCCCATACCCCCCAACATCTTGGAATGTTCATGGCGACGTACCTTTTCATGCGCGGGGGGTTGCGTGGCTACAACCAAGTCCATTCACATGGGTTGGTGGAAAGTGTGCACTTTTGCACCACACCACTCCATGGTGTCTGCAGAAAATACGCAATGGATGATGGACATCCCATACCCCCCAACATCTTTGAATGTTCATGGGGACGTACCTTTTGATGCGCGGGGGGTTGCGTGGCTACAACCAAGTCCATTCACATGGGTTGGTGGAAAGTGTGCACTTTTGCACCACACCACTCCATGGTGTCTGCAGAAAATACGCAATGAATGATGGACATCCCATACCCCCCAACATCTTGGAATGTTGATGGCGACGTACTTTTTGATGCGCAGGGGGTGCGTGGGTACAACCAAGTCCATTCACATGGGTTGGTGGAAAATGTGCACTTTTGCACCACACCACGCCATGGTGTCTGCAGAAAATACGCAATGAATGATGGACATCCCATACCCCCCAAAATCTTGGAATATTGATGGCGACGTACCTTTTGCTGCGCGGGGGGTTGCGTGGCTACAACCAAGTCCATTCACATGGTTGGTGAAAAGTGTGCACTTTTGTTCCACGCCACTTCTAGGAGTTAGCAACAACTGTGCAATGCATACTTGACGTCCTAGATCTTTCAGAATCAAAGGATGTTTCTGGCAACTTCCCTATGGTGCGCGGGGGTATGCTTGTCTATAGCCAAGTCCATTCACATGGTTGGTGAAAAGTGTGCACTTTTGCCCCACGCCACTCCTGGGAGTCAGCAGCAAATATGCAATGAATGATAATCATCCCATACCCCCCAACATCTTGGAATGTTCATGGCGACGTACCTTTTGATGCGCGGGGGGTTGCGTGGCTACAACCAAGTCCATTCACATGGGTTGGTGGAAAGTGTGCACTTTTGCACCACACCACGCCATGGTGTCTGCAGAAAATACGCAATGAATGATGGACATCCCATACCCCCCAACATCTTGGAATGTTCATGTCATCGTACCTTTGATGTGCGGGGGGTTGCGTGGCTGCAACCAAGTCCGTTCACATGGGTTGGTGGAAAGTGTGCACTTTTGCATTACACCACTCCATGGTGTCTGCAGAAAATACGCAATGAATGATGGACATCCCATACCCCCCAACATCTTGGAATGTTGATGGCGACGTACCTTTTGCTGCGCGGGGGGTTGCGTGGCTACAACCAAGTCCATTCACATGGTTGGTGAAAAGTGTGCACTTTTGTTCCACGCCACTCCTGGAAGTTAGCAACAACTGTGAAATGCATACTTGACGTCCTAGATCTTTCAGAATCAAAGGATGTTTCTGGCAACTTCCCTATGGTGCGCGGGGGTATGCTTGTCTATAGCCAAGTCCATTCACATGGTTGGTGAAAAGTGTGCACTTTTGCCCCACGCCACTCCTGGGAGTCAGCAGCAAATATGCAATGAATGATAATCATCCCATACCCCCCAACATCTTGGAATGTTCATGGCGACGTACCTTTTCATGCGCGGGGGGTTGCGTGGCTACAACCAAGTCCATTCACATGGGTTGGTGGAAAGTGTGCACTTTTGCACCACACCACTCCATGGTGTCTGCAGAAAATACGCAATGGATGATGGACATCCCATACCCCCCAACATCTTTGAATGTTCATGGGGACGTACCTTTTGATGCGCGGGGGGTTGCGTGGCTACAACCAAGTCCGTTCACATGGGTTGGTGGAAAGTGTGCACTTTTGCATTACACCACTCCATGGTGTCTGCACAAAATACGCAATGAATGATGGACATCCCATACCCCCCAACATCTTGGAATGTTGATGGCGACGTACCTTTTGCTGCGCGGGGGGTTGCGTGGCTACAACCAAGTCCATTCACATGGTTGGTGAAAAGTGTGCACTTTTGCCCCACGCCACTCCTGGGAGTCACCAGCAAATATGCAATGAATGATAATCATCCCATACCCCCCAACATCTTGGAATGTTCATGGCGACGTACCTTTTCATGCGCGGGGGGTTGCGTGGCTACAACCAAGTCCATTCACATGGTTGGTGAAAAGTGTGCACTTTTGCCCCACGCCACTCCTGGGAGTCAGCAGCAAATATGCAATGAACGATAATCATCCCATACCCCCCAACATCTTGGAATGTTCATGGCGACGTACCTTTTCATGCGCGGGGGGTTGCGTGGCTACAACCAAGTCCATTCACATGGTTGGTGAAAGTGTGCACTTTTGCCCCACGCCACTCCTGGGAGTCAGCAGCAAATATGCAATGAACGATAATCATCCCATACCCCCCAACATCTTGGAATGTTCATGGCGACGTACCTTTTGATGCGCGGGGGTTGCGTGGCCACAACCAAGTCCATTCACATGGGTTGGTGGAAAGTGTGCACTTTTGCACCACACCACTCCATGGTGTCTGCAGAAAATACGCAATTGATGATGGACATCCCATACCCCCCAACATCTTTGAATGTTCATGGGGACGTACCTTTTGATGCGCGGGGGGTTGCGTGGCTACAACCAAGTCCATTCACATGGGTTGGTGGAAAGTGTGCACTTTTGCACCACACCACTCCATGGTGTCTGCAGAAAATACGCAAATGAATGATGGACATCCCATTGGATGCGCGGGGGGTTGCGTGGCTACAACCAAGTCCATTCACATGGGTTGGTGGAAAGTGTGCACTTTTGCACCACACCACTCCATGGTGTCTGCAGAAAATACGCAATGAATGATGGACATCCCATACCCCCCAACATCTTGGAATGTTGATGGCGACGTACCTTTTGATGCACGGGGGGTTGCGTGGCTACACACAGTGCAGACGACCAGCATGCACACCCATGGGTGAGCATGTTGGGTGCGCAAGCTGCACTGAAATATTAAATGTGCTGAAACAGCTTCAATTTGGCTCGTGAAGGCCCACAGTAGTAGATATGTACATTTAATGGATCAAGGAAGCATTCCGAAGGTGATCGCTGGAGCACTTGGCCTCCCGTGGCTTCATGATAGTGGCTCGGACGCGACGCAGCGAACGGTGACATGGCACGCAGGAGACATAGCATTGTGCACAGACCGTACAATACTGTTCTTAGTTACTTAGTTTGTACACATGACTGGTTTGCGGCACGGTCTGCCATGATCCGGCTCTCTCGTGTCCGCTCCGTGATGCCATGGCTCCGCGGCAACGCAGCACGAATTGATAGTACAATCCAGATCCAAGGCCGGAAAAGGCTAAAGTGTATGGCTTAAGCCAATTGGTGAACTCTAGTTATGTTAGTCTGCTGCTGCATGCCATCCTGTGACTGGTTCGCTTGCAGTGAGACAGATACATGCGCGGCCATCGTATGCTCTGTATGTTGGAGAGATCCACTATAGGTTCCGTGCGCGCGAGAAGTCTACGTCAGGAATAACAGAAAGCTCTTTGGTATGTATACGAGTGCCGACTCCAGCCAAATCAGGACATGCCAGGTGTCGTGTGTGTTCGTGCTGTTGCGAAAATGCCCAAGCTGTCTGCTGTCATCCGTGGCAAAGCCACGATCATGTCCACAGTGTTTTCACGATGGTGAGATCTGATTATATCAGCCGCGAAATGGTGTGCCAAAAGCTTCTGGTTACGTGGCGTTGCCAGTAAAGCAAAGCGCACTGCAAGCATGAATGTGAGGTTGCAGCCCTCGCGAACGCCCCGCTCAACACAATCTCGCTGAATGCAAGTACTCTTTCATATGATAAGTGCATAGTACCAGTTGCACGATGACAATGTGGAAGCCTCCGTGCGTTACGATTCGCGGGCCACTGCACACCGATCGATATTCATCAATTCGATGTCGCTGGACACAGTTTTGCCCAGGATCACTTATGCAATATGATAGCGGGCAATTAGCCTTGATTGTGTGCCATATCGCACGTCTTCTAGTTGGCGCACTCTGCGTCTGCGCACCCACTCGCGTTTGTGCGCCTGTGAAACCAAGGCTCACCCACTAGAGTGCGCCATCGAGTGCGCGACACATGTATGCGTGAGCATGCTGGGTGCGCTGAATTGCCTGAACACGCAAATCATCAAATAGATGCTTCATAATCAGGTACAGCATTGTAATACGTGTTTGGTACATTCCTATCATCGCTGGCGCCAATCTACGGTGGTCCTTGAACCACCTCAAGTCGCTCCCACCATGCACTGCTCAGTCTTGCTCAAATTGCTTACTACCATACATAAAATACACTCAACATTCACCATCAAATCGACACTAGCTGGTATATACTTGCTCACTGCACAATTGAACGTGGCCTTATCGAGTGGAGGTCTGCTCCTTCGCCAAGTCTGCTCCTGCATACCAGAGATGATATGACGCCTTGTTGCACAGACCAAGGCATCTACGGGGTAAAAATTCACGGAAAGAAAATAATGAAGGTGCAAGGTGGCATTCAGAGATGCAAGACAGTGTATGCACACCTGCCATGCTAGGCTTACTGCATCGGTCTTGTCAGGTATCCAAAGCTTTGGCCATTGCCATCCTGCATGCGATCAGTTTTTTCATATTCAAAGCATCTTAGTATGAAATGAGTCTATCGATCGACTGAACACATCAGCAAGCTATCGGGGCAGCAGCGAACCATTTGGACCATCAGGCCAGTTCGGTCAGCAGATATATGCTGCATGTCCTCATTGTGGCTGTACTGATTGTCGATGCCTCAATCTCTGTATGTTGCAATCTGTGTGCTGGTTGTAGACCTACATGAGCAAGTATTCCTGAGACGTCCAGAGCTGGCAGCCATCCGTGTCAGGACATCAGCTACAACAGCCAGGCGTTGTGACCATTTACAGCAAATGTATCATAATCATGTGACCGACCGTTTGTGCTAAAGCTGCAACGAAAAGTCAATTGCTAGCTTGACAGTCTCAGAACGAACCTCTGCTCAACAAAGGTCTCTGATTGAAGTTGAAAAATACACATTGACTGTCGACATCGGATCTGTGTCTCAAGTTGGAGAGGTGTAGCAAGTGCACCTGCACGCACGCACAGCTCTTGACATCAGGCAAACGCTTCGAGGTATGCACCATTTCAAGACAATCCATGGAACAGAAAGAGTCTAATCAACGTCACTCACGCGAACACAAGCTCGCCCTTGTCTTCGCCGGGCTCGGGGCCTGCTCGAGGGGCTTGATCAACAACGAGTGCTCGTGAAATTTGCGTGACAGCACAGTGTACAGACATAAAAGATATTATACCATGGAGGATAAAGTAATACATACTTGCGAAACGATCTACGCCATCGGTGAATGCAGATCACCTAGTTATACTGCAACGGGGAGCTGCAACTGACACGGCGACATGCAAGAGCTGATCGACGCAGCATCACAAGCCTCCCTAACGCGCCAAAGGTAAATATCCACTTCAGAAAGTAATCATGTTTCGTAGCGACGGCTGCCTGCAGGCGACGCTACCGCAAGTACTACACGCGAATGCTGTGTCCTGGCCGTTATCTGTCCATGCAATCGCTTCGACATGTAATTGCACCAGTATAACATGTCTTGCACTGGCGTACGTGGGATAGCTGTCAGCTGCACGGGTCTTCTGATGTTCAACCATGTGTGGCGGAGTGGCAACGATGCACTGATCTACAGTTGTTCGTACCTCGGCGACGTCTGAAAGCATGAACACCATCGCGCGCCATTGCAATGCGCCGCATTCAAGGATGCTGCACTTTGTGTAGACCGTTGGATATGACATGACGGAATTTTGCACGCCTGCAACACCATTGAACGGGCTGTCGATGGCTCTGTACATGTGTGGCCTTTGCTAGGACAGACCTTGCGGACAATCGACCACGGATTACAGCATGCTCTTCAATGGTGACAGATTTATGTGAATGCACGGATATCTGATCTGGTGTATGGCGCAGTTGGCTCGTACTTCAGTCACACGGCATGGACACCACGTGCAATCTCCATTCACCATTCACGGACACATCCCAGCTGATTTAAGCCAACTAAATTCACATTGGCATGTGCAGCGGGTGCTGAGCCCGCCTCAGTGTTGACTTGAACAGGCTCATCCACAACCTTCACATAGTACACAGTATCCAACCAGCAGACTGAGCCGAACAGTCTTCCTCCACCTGATGAGATGGTGTAACATGCCATGCTCTGCGAATCCCCATGGCGATGGGCCTTTCATCGGCCAGGTTCCCACAAAGCACACCTCACTCAGAACCATGGCACACCCTTTGGGTGAGCTGTTCGTAGTGACCCACGCTCCAGGAACCCAGCTCCACATTCCAACAGCTGTACAGCAACTCTGGTACTGTGATTTTGCATTCCAACACGATTAGGCCTGCCGCAGACCCGGTTGCAGTGACTTCGCCAGACCAGCTCACCCACTGTCGGCGCACCTTTGGACATGGAGCACCCACCAGGTGGGCAGAAAAGGTGATGGGTGGCCATTAGATGCATCCCCTAGCTATCACAGGGGTTCCAAGCCCACCAACGTATGTTAAACTGACTCTAGAGCACAATGATACCTTGAGATCATCAAATCTCGCATTTCCCAAGGACTTACGATTCGGCTCACCCCAAGATCGCGCACCCAGTCCAGTGGCGCACCTGGGTGTGCAAGTGTGGCGTAGAACCTGTGCAACCAAGTCCATTCACATGGGTTGGTGGAAAGTGTGCACTTTTGCACCACACCAAGCCATGGTGTCTGCAGAAAATACGCAATGAATGATGGACATCCCATACCCCCCAACATCTTGGAATGTTGATGGCAACGTACCTTTTGCTGCGCGGGGGGTTGCGTGGCTACAACCAAGTCCATTCACATGGGTTGGTGGGAAGTGTGCATTTTTGCACCACACCACTCCATGGTGTCTGCAGAAAATACGCAATGAATGATGGACATCTCATACCCCCCAACATCTTTGAATGTTCATGGCGACGTACCTTTTGATGCGCGGGGGGTTGCGTGGCTACAACCAAGTCCATTCACATGGGTTGGTGGAAAGTGTGCACTTTTGCACCACACCACTCCATGGTGTCTGCAGAAAATACGCAATGAATGATGGACATCCCATACCCCCCAACATCTTGGAATGTTGATGGCGATGTACCTTTTGATGCGCGGGGGGTTGCGTGGCTACAACCAAGTCCATTCACATGGGTTGGTGGAAAGTGTACACTTTTGCACCACACCACGCCATGGTGTCTGCAGAAAATACGCAATGAATGATGGACATCCCATACCCCCCAACATCTTGGAATGTTGATGGCAACGTACCTTTTGCTGCGCGGGGGGTTGCGTGGCTACAACCAAGTCCATTCACATGGGTTGGTGGGAAGTGTGCATTTTTGCACCACACCACTCCATGGTGTCTGCAGAAAATACGCAATGAATGATGGACATCTCATACCCCCCAACATCTTTGAATGTTCATGGCGACGTACCTTTTGATGCGCGGGGGGTTGCGTGGCTACAACCAAGTGCATTCACATGGGTTGGTGGAAAGTGTGCACTTTTGCACCACACCACGCCATGGTGTCTGCAGAAAATACGCAATGAATGATGGACATCCCATACCCCCCAACATCTTTGAATGTTCATGTCGACGTACCTTTTGATGCGCGGGGGGTTGCGTGGCTACAACCAAGTCCATTCACATGGGTTGGTGGAAAGTGTGCACTTTTGCATTACACCACTCCATGGTGTCTGCAGAAAATACGCAATGAATGATGGACATCCCATACCCCCCAACATCTTGGAATGTTCATGTAGTCGTACCTTTGATGTGCGGGGGGTTGCGTGGCTGCAACCAAGTCCGTTCACATGGGTTGGTGGAAAGTGTGCACTTTTGCATTACACCACTCCATGGTGTCTGCAGAAAATACGCAATGAATGATGGACATCCCATACCCCCCAACATCTTGGAATGTTCATGTCATCGTACCTTTGATGTGCGGGGGGTTGCGTGGCTGCAACCAAGTCCGTTCACATGGGTTGGTGGAAAGTGTGCACTTTTGCATTACACCACTCCATGGTGTCTGCAGAAAATACGCAATGAATGATGGACATCCCATACCCCCCATCATCTTGGAATGTTGATGGCGACGTACCTTTTGCTGCGCGGGGGGTTGCGTGGCTACAACCAAGTCCATTCACATGGTTGGTGAAAAGTGTGCACTTTTGTTCCACGCCACTCCTGGAAGTTAGCAACAACTGTGAAATGCATACTTGACGTCCTAGATTTTTCAGAATCAAAGGATGTTTCTGGCAACTTCCCTATGGTGCGCGGGGGTATGCTTGTCTATAGCCAAGTCCATTCACATGGTTGGTGAAAAGTGTGCACTTTTGCCCCACGCCACTCCTGGGAGTCACCAGCAAATATGCAATGAATGATAATCATCCCATACCCCCCAACATCTTGGAATGTTCATGGCGACGTACCTTTTCATGCGCGGGGGGTTGCGTGGCTACAACCAAGTCCATTCACATGGGTTGGTGGAAAGTGTGCACTTTTGCACCACACCACTCCATGGTGTCTGCAGAAAATACGCAATGGATGATGGACATCCCATACCCCCCAACATCTTTGAATGTTCATGGGGACGTACCTTTTGATGCGCGGGGGGTTGCGTGGCTACAACCAAGTCCATTCACATGGGTTGGTGGAAAGTGTGCACTTTTGCACCACACCACTCCATGGTGTCTGCAGAAAATACGCAATGAATGATGGACATCCCATACCCCCCAACATCTTGGAATGTTGATGGCGACGTACCTTTTGATGCGCAGGGGGTGCGTGGGTACAACCAAGTCCATTCACATGGGTTGGTGGAAAATGTGCACTTTTGCACCACACCACGCCATGGTGTCTGCAGAAAATACGCAATGAATGATGGACATCCCATACCCCCCAAAATCTTGGAATGTTGATGGCGACGTACCTTTTGCTGCGCGGGGGGTTGCGTGGCTACAACCAAGTCCATTCACATGGTTGGTGAAAAGTGTGCACTTTTGTTCCACGCCACTCCTAGGAGTTAGCAACAACTGTGCAATGCCTACTTGACGTCCTAGATCTTTCAGAATCAAAGGATGTTTCTGGCAACTTCCCTATGGTGCGCGGGGGTATGCTTGTCTATAGCCAACTCCATTCACAAGGTTGGTGAAAAGTGTGCACTTTTGCCCCACGCCACTCCCGGGAGTCAGCAGCAAATATGCAATGAATGATAATCATCCCATACCCTCCAACATCTTGGAATGTTCATGGCGACGTACCTTTTGATGCGCGGGGGGTTGCGTGGCTACAACCAAGTCCATTCACATGGTTGGTGAAAAGTGTGCACTTTTGTTCCACGCCACTCCTAGGAGTTAGCAACAACTGTGCAATGCATACTTGACGTCCTAGATCTTTCAGAATCAAAGGATGTTTCTGGCAACTTCCCTATGGTGCGCGGGGGTATGCTTGTCTATAGCCAAGTCCATTCACATGGTTGGTGAAAAGTGTGCACTTTTGCCCCACGCCACTCCTGGGAGTCAGCAGCAAATATGCAATGAATGATAATCATCCCATACCCCCCAACATCTTGGAATGTTCATGGCGACGTACCTTTTGATGCGCGGGGGGTTGCGTGGCTACAACCAAGTCCATTCACATGGGTTGGTGGAAAGTGTGCACTTTTGCACCACACCACTCCATGGTGTCTGCAGAAAATACGCAATGAATGATGGACATCCCATACCCCCCAACATCTTGGAATGTTGATGGCGATGTACCTTTTGATGCGCGGGGGGTTGCGTGGCTACAACCAAGTCCATTCACATGGGTTGGTGGAAAGTGTACACTTTTGCACCACACCACGCCATGGTGTCTGCAGAAAATACGCAATGAATGATGGACATCCCATACCCCCCAACATCTTGGAATGTTGATGGCAACGTACCTTTTGCTGCGCGGGTGGTTGCGTGGCTACAACCAAGTCCATTCACATGGGTTGGTGGAAAGTGTGCATTTTTGCACCACACCACTCCATGGTGTCTGCAGAAAATACGCAATGAATGATGGACATCCCATACCCCCCAACATCTTTGAATGTTCATGGGGACGTACCTTTTGATGCGCGGGGGGTTGCGTGGCTACAACCAAGTCCATTCACATGGGTTGGTGGAAAGTGTGCACTTTTGCACCACACCACTCCATGGTGTCTGCAGAAAATACGCAATGAATGATGGACATCCCATACCCCCCAACATCTTGGAATGTTGATGGCAACGTACCTTTTGCTGCGCGGGGGGTTGCGTGGCTACAACCAAGTCCATTCACATTGGTTGGTGGAAAGTGTGCATTTTTGCACCACACCACGCCATGGTCTGTGCAGAAAATACGCAATGCATGATGGACATCCCATACCCCCCAACATCTTGGAATGTTGATGGCGACGTACCATTTGCTCCGCGGGGGGTTGCGTGGCTACAACCGAGTCCATTCACATGGTTGGTGAAAAGTGTGCACTTTTGTTCCACGCCACTCCTGGGAGTTAGCAACAACTGTGCAATGCATACTTGACATCCTAGATCTTTCAGAATCAAAGGATGTTTCTGGCAACTTCCCTATGGTGCGCGGGGGTATGCTTGTCTATAGCCAAGTCCATTCACATGGTTGGTGAAAAGTGTGCACTTTTGCCCCACGCCACTCCTGGGAGTCAGCAGCAAATATGCAATGAATGATAATCATCCCATACCCTCCAACATCTTGGAATGTTGATGGCGACGTACCTTTTGATGCGCAGGGGGTGCGTGGGTACAACCAAGTCCATTCACATGGGTTGGTGGAAAATGTGCACTTTTGCACCACACCACGCCATGGTGTCTGCAGAAAATACGCAATGAATGATGGACATCCCATACCCCTCAAAATCTTGGAATGTTGATGGCGACGTACCTTTTGCTGCGCGGGGGGTTGCGTGGCTACAACCAAGTCCATTCACATGGTTGGTGAAAAGTGTGCACTTTTGTTCCACGCCACTCCTAGGAGTTAGCAACAACTGTGCAATGCATACTTGACGTCCTAGATCTTTCAGAATCAAAGGATGTTTCTGGCAACTTCCCTATGGTGCGCGGGGGTATGCTTGTCTATAGCCAAGTCCATTCACAAGGTTGGTGAAAAGTGTGCACTTTTGCCCCACGCCACTCCCGGGAGTCAGCAGCAAATATGCAATGAATGATAATCATCCCATACCCTCCAACATCTTGGAATGTTCATGGCGACGTACCTTTTGATGCGCGGGGGGTTGCGTGGCTACAACCAAGTCCATTCACATGGGTTGGTGGAAAGTGTGCACTTTTGCACCACACCACTCCATGGTGTCTGCAGAAAATACGCAATGAATGATGGACATCCCATACCCCCCAACATCTTGGAATGTTGATGGCGATGTACCTTTTGATGCGCGGGGGGTTGCGTGGCTACAACCAAGTCCATTCACATGGGTTGGTGGAAAGTGTACACTTTTGCACCACACCACGCCATGGTGTCTGCAGAAAATACGCAATGAATGATGGACATCCCATACCCCCCAACATCTTGGAATGTTGATGGCAACGTACCTTTTGCTGCGCGGGTGGTTGCGTGGCTACAACCAAGTCCATTCACATGGGTTGGTGGAAAGTGTGCATTTTTGCACCACACCACTCCATGGTGTCTGCAGAAAATACGCAATGAATGATGGACATCCCATACCCCCCAACATCTTTGAATGTTCATGGGGACGTACCTTTTGATGCGCGGGGGGTTGCGTGGCTACAACCAAGTCCATTCACATGGGTTGGTGGAAAGTGTGCACTTTTGCACCACACCACTCCATGGTGTCTGCAGAAAATACGCAATGAATGATGGACATCCCATACCCCCCAACATCTTGGAATGTTGATGGCAACGTACCTTTTGCTGCGCGGGGGGTTGCGTGGCTACAACCAAGTCCATTCACATTGGTTGGTGGAAAGTGTGCATTTTTGCACCACACCACGCCATGGTCTGTGCAGAAAATACGCAATGCATGATGGACATCCCATACCCCCCAACATCTTGGAATGTTGATGGCGACGTACCATTTGCTCCGCGGGGGGTTGCGTGGCTACAACCGAGTCCATTCACATGGTTGGTGAAAAGTGTGCACTTTTGTTCCACGCCACTCCTGGGAGTTAGCAACAACTGTGCAATGCATACTTGACATCCTAGATCTTTCAGAATCAAAGGATGTTTCTGGCAACTTCCCTATGGTGCGCGGGGGTATGCTTGTCTATAGCCAAGTCCATTCACATGGTTGGTGAAAAGTGTGCACTTTTGCCCCACGCCACTCCTGGGAGTCAGCAGCAAATATGCAATGAATGATAATCATCCCATACCCTCCAACATCTTGGAATGTTGATGGCGACGTACCTTTTGATGCGCAGGGGGTGCGTGGGTACAACCAAGTCCATTCACATGGGTTGGTGGAAAATGTGCACTTTTGCACCACACCACGCCATGGTGTCTGCAGAAAATACGCAATGAATGATGGACATCCCATACCCCTCAAAATCTTGGAATGTTGATGGCGACGTACCTTTTGCTGCGCGGGGGGTTGCGTGGCTACAACCAAGTCCATTCACATGGTTGGTGAAAAGTGTGCACTTTTGTTCCACGCCACTCCTAGGAGTTAGCAACAACTGTGCAATGCATACTTGACGTCCTAGATCTTTCAGAATCAAAGGATGTTTCTGGCAACTTCCCTATGGTGCGCGGGGGTATGCTTGTCTATAGCCAAGTCCATTCACAAGGTTGGTGAAAAGTGTGCACTTTTGCCCCACGCCACTCCCGGGAGTCAGCAGCAAATATGCAATGAATGATAATCATCCCATACCCTCCAACATCTTGGAATGTTCATGGCGACGTACCTTTTGATGCGCGGGGGGTTGCGTGGCTACAACCAAGTCCATTCACATGGGTTGGTGGAAAGTGTGCACTTTTGCACCACACCACTCCATGGTGTCTGCAGAAAATACGCAATGGATGATGGACATCCCATACCCCCCAACATCTTTGAATGTTCATGGGGACGTACCTTTTCATGCGCGGGGGGTTGCGTGGCTACAACCAAGTCCATTCACATGGGTTGGTGGAAAGTGTGCACTTTTGCACCACACCACTCCATGGTGTCGGCAGAAAATACGCAATGAATGATGGACATCCCATGCCTCCCAACATCTTGGAATGTTGATGGCAACGTACATTTTGCTGCGCGGGGGGTTGCGTGGCTACAACCAAGTCCATTCACATGGGTTGGTGGAAAGTGTGCACTTTTGCACCACACCACGCCATGGTGTCTGCAGAAAATACGCAATGAATGATGAACATCTCATAACCCCCAACATCTTTGAATGTTCATGGCGACGTACCTTTTGATGCGCGGGGGGTTGCGTGGCTACAACCAAGTCCATTCACATGGGTTGGTGGAAAGTGTGCACTTTTGCACCACACCACGCCATGGTGTCTGCAGAAAATACGCAATGAATGATGGACATCCCATACCCCCCAACATCTTTGAATGTTCATGTCGACGTACCTTTTGATGCGCGGGGGGTTGCGTGGCTACAACCAAGTCCATTCACATGGGTTGGTGGAAAGTGTGCATTTTTGCACCACACCACTCCATGGTGTCTGCAGAAAATACGCAATGAATGATGGACATCCCATACCCCCCAACATCTTGGAATGTTCATGTCATCGTACCTTTGATGTGCGGGGGGTTGCGTGGCTGCAACCAAGTCCGTTCACATGGGTTGGTGGAAAGTGTGCACTTTTGCATTACACCACTCCATGGTGTCTGCAGAAAATACGCAATGAATGATGGACATCCCATACCCCCCAACATCTTGGAATGTTGATGGCGACGTACCTTTTGCTGCGCGGGGGGTTGCGTGGCTACAACCAAGTCCATTCACATGGTTGGTGAAAAGTGTGCACTTTTGTTCCACGCCACTCCTGGAAGTTAGCAACAACTGTGAAATGCATACTTGACGTCCTAGATCTTTCAGAATCAAAGGATGTTTCTGGCAACTTCCCTATGGTGCGCGGGGGTATGCTTGTCTATAGCCAAGTCCATTCACATGGTTGGTGAAAAGTGTGCACTTTTGCCCCACGCCACTCCTGGGAGTCACCAGCAAATATGCAATGAATGATAATCATCCCATACCCCCCAACATCTTGGAATGTTCATGGCGACGTACCTTTTCATGCGCGGGGGGTTGCGTGGCTACAACCAAGTCCATTCACAAGGTTGGTGGAAAGTGTGCACTTTTGCCCCACACCACTCCCGGGAGTCAGCAGCAAATATGCAATGAATGATAATCATCCCATACCCTCCAACATCTTGGAATGTTCATGGCGACGTACCTTTTGATGCGCGGGGGGTTGCGTGGCTACAACCAAGTCCAATCACATGGTTGGTGAAAAGTGTGCACTTTTGCCCCACGCCACTCCTGGGAGTCAGCAGCAAATATGCAATGAATGATAATCATCCCATACCCCCCAACATCTTGGAATGTTCATGGCGACGTACCTTTTGATGCGCGGGGGGTTGCGTGGCTACAACCAAGTCCATTCACATGGGTTGGTGGAAAGTGTGCACTTTTGCACCACACCACTCCATGGTGTCTGCAGAAAATACGCAATGAATGATGGACATCCCATACCCCCCAACATCTTGGAATGTTGATGGCGATGTACCTTTTGATGCGCGGGGGGTTGCGTGGCTACAACCAAGTCCATTCACATGGGTTGGTGGAAAGTGTACACTTTTGCACCACAACACGCCATGGTGTCTGCAGAAAATACGCAATGAATGATGGACATCCCATACCCCCCAACATCTTGGAATGTTGATGGCAACGTACCTTTTGCTGCGCGGGTGGTTGCGTGGCTACAACCAAGTCCATTCACATGGGTTGGTGGAAAGTGTGCATTTTTGCACCACACCACTCCATGGTGTCTGCAGAAAATACGCAATGAATGATGGACATCTCATACCCCCCAACATCTTTGAATGTTCATGGCGACGTACCTTTTGATGCGCGGGGGGTTGCGTGGCTACAACCAAGTCCATTCACATGGGTTGGTGGAAAGTGTGCATTTTTGCACCACACCACTCCATGGTGTCTGCAGAAAATACGCAATGAATGATGGACATCCCATACCCCCCAACATCTTGGAATGTTGATGGCAACGTACCTTTTGCTGCGCGGGGGGTTGCGTGGCTACAACCAAGTCCATTCACATTGGTTGGTGGAAAGTGTGCATTTTTGCACCACACCACGCCATGGTCTCTGCAGAAAATACGCAATGCATGATGGACATCCCATACCCCCCAACATCTTGGAATGTTGATGGCGACGTACCATTTGCTCCGCGGGGGGTTGCGTGGCTACAACCGAGTCCATTCACATGGTTGGTGAAAAGTGTGCACTTTTGTTCCACGCCACTCCTGGGAGTTAGCAACAACTGTGCAATGCATACTTGACGTCCTAGATCTTTCAGAATCAAAGGATGTTTCTGGCAACTTCCCTATGGTGCGCGGGGGTATGCTTGTCTATAGCCAAGTCCATTCACATGGTTGGTGAAAAGTGTGCACTTTTGCCCCACGCCACTCCTGGGAGTCAGCAGCAAATATGCAATGAATGATAATCATCCCATACCCTCCAACATCTTGGAATGTTGATGGCGACGTACCTTTTGATGCGCAGGGGGTGCGTGGGTACAACCAAGTCCATTCACATGGGTTGGTGGAAAATGTGCACTTTTGCACCACACCACGCCATGGTGTCTGCAGAAAATACGCAATGAATGATGGACATCCCATACCCCCCAAAATCTTGGAATGTTGATGGCGACGTACCTTTTGCTGCGCGGGGGGTTGCGTGGCTACAACCAAGTCCATTCACATGGTTGGTGAAAAGTGTGCACTTTTGTTCCACGCCACTCCTAGGAGTTAGCAACAACTGTGCAATGCATACTTGACGTCCTAGATCTTTCAGAATCAAAGGATGTTTCTGGCAACTTCCCTATGGTGCGCGGGGGTATGCTTG
The DNA here is from genome assembly GCA_023078555.1 of Ulva prolifera. Classification (NCBI taxonomy): domain Eukaryota; kingdom Viridiplantae; phylum Chlorophyta; class Ulvophyceae; order Ulvales; family Ulvaceae; genus Ulva; species Ulva prolifera. Next base: position 10,375,433 of record CM041199.1, on the reverse strand, counting down.
TCTATAGCCAAGTCCATTCACAAGGTTGGTGAAAAGTGTGCACTTTTGCCCCACGCCACTCCCGGGAGTCAGCAGCAAATATGCAATGAATGATAATCATCCCATACCCTCCAACATCTTGGAATGTTCATGGCGACGTACCTTTTGATGCGCGGGGGGTTGCGTGGCTACAACCAAGTCCATTCACATGGGTTGGTGGAAAGTGTGCATTTTTGCACCACACCACTCCATGGTGTCTGCAGAAAATACGCAATGAATGATGGACATCTCATACCCCCCAACATCTTTGAATGTTCATGGCGACGTACCTTTTGATGCGCGGGGGGTTGCGTGGCTACAACCAAGTCCATTCACATGGGTTGGTGGAAAGTGTGCATTTTTGCACCACACCACTCCATGGTGTCTGCAGAAAATACGCAATGAATGATGGACATCCCATACCCCCCAACATCTTGGAATGTTGATGGCAACGTACCTTTTGCTGCGCGGGGGGTTGCGTGGCTACAACCAAGTCCATTCACATTGGTTGGTGGAAAGTGTGCATTTTTGCACCACACCACGCCATGGTCTCTGCAGAAAATACGCAATGCATGATGGACATCCCATACCCCCCAACATCTTGGAATGTTGATGGCGACGTACCATTTGCTCCGCGGGGGGTTGCGTGGCTACAACCGAGTCCATTCACATGGTTGGTGAAAAGTGTGCACTTTTGTTCCACGCCACTCCTGGGAGTTAGCAACAACTGTGCAATGCATACTTGACGTCCTAGATCTTTCAGAATCAAAGGATGTTTCTGGCAACTTCCCTATGGTGCGCGGGGGTATGCTTGTCTATAGCCAAGTCCATTCACATGGTTGGTGAAAAGTGTGCACTTTTGCCCCACGCCACTCCTGGGAGTCAGCAGCAAATATGCAATGAATGATAATCATCCCATACCCTCCAACATCATGGAATGTTGATGGCGACGTACCTTTTGATGCGCAGGGGGTGCGTGGGTACAACCAAGTCCATTCACATGGGTTGGTGGAAAATGTGCACTTTTGCACCACACCACGCCATGGTGTCTGCAGAAAATACGCAATGAATGATGGACATCCCATACCCCCCAAAATCTTGGAATGTTGATGGCGACGTACCTTTTGCTGCGCGGGGGGTTGCGTGGCTACAACCAAGTCCATTCACATGGTTGGTGAAAAGTTTGCACTTTTGTTCCACGCCACTCCTAGGAGTTAGCAACAACTGTGCAATGCATACTTGACGTCCTAGATCTTTCAGAATCAAAGGATGTTTCTGGCAACTTCCCTATGGTGCGCGGGGGTAAGCTTGTCTATAGCCAAGTCCATTCACAAGGTTGGTGAAAAGTGTGCACTTTTGCCCCACGCCACTCCCGGGAGTCAGCAGCAAATATGCAATGAATGATAATCATCCCATACCCTCCAACATCTTGGAATGTTCATGGCGACGTACCTTTTGATGCGCGGGGGGTTGCGTGGCTACAACCAAGTCCATTCACATGGGTTGGTGGAAAGTGTGCACTTTTGCACCACACCACTCCATGGTGTCTGCAGAAAATACGCAATGGATGATGGACATCCCATACCCCCCAACATCTTTGAATGTTCATGGGGACGTACCTTTTCATGCGCGGGGGGTTGCGTGGCTACAACCAAGTCCATTCACATGGGTTGGTGGAAAGTGTGCACTTTTGCACCACACCACTCCATGGTGTCGGCAGAAAATACGCAATGAATGATGGACATCCCATGCCTCCCAACATCTTGGAATGTTGATGGCAACGTACATTTTGCTGCGCGGGGGGTTGCGTGGCTACAACCAAGTCCATTCACATGGGTTGGTGGAAAGTGTGCACTTTTGCACCACACCACGCCATGGTGTCTGCAGAAAATACGCAATGAATGATGGACATCTCATACCCCCCAACATCTTTGAATGTTCATGGCGACGTACCTTTTGATGCGCGGGGGGTTGCGTGGCTACAACCAAGTCCATTCACATGGGTTGGTGGAAAGTGTGCACTTTTGCACCACACCACGCCATGGTGTCTGCAGAAAATACGCAATGAATGATGGACATCCCATACCCCCCAAAATCTTGGAATGTTGATGGCGACGTACCTTTTGCTGCGCGGGGGGTTGCGTGGCTACAACCAAGTCCATTCACATGGTTGGTGAAAAGTTTGCACTTTTGTTCCACGCCACTCCTAGGAGTTAGCAACAACTGTGCAATGCATACTTGACGTCCTAGATCTTTCAGAATCAAAGGATGTTTCTGGCAACTTCCCTATGGTGCGCGGGGGTATGCTTGTCTATAGCCAAGTCCATTCACAAGGTTGGTGAAAAGTGTGCACTTTTGCCCCACGCCACTCCCGGGAGTCAGCAGCAAATATGCAATGAATGATAATCATCCCATACCCTCCAACATCTTGGAATGTTCATGGCGACGTACCTTTTGATGCGCGGGGGGTTGCGTGGCTACAACCAAGTCCATTCACATGGGTTGGTGGAAAGTGTGCACTTTTGCACCACACCACTCCATGGTGTCTGCAGAAAATACGCAATGGATGATGGACATCCCATACCCCCCAACATCTTTGAATGTTCATGGGAACGTACCTTTTCATGCGCGGGGGGTTGCGTGGCTACAACCAAGTCCATTCACATGGGTTGGTGGAAAGTGTGCACTTTTGCACCACACCACTCCATGGTGTCGGCAGAAAATACGCAATGAATGATGGACATCCCATGCCTCCCAACATCTTGGAATGTTGATGGCAACGTACATTTTGCTGCGCGGGGGGTTGCGTGGCTACAACCAAGTCCATTCACATGGGTTGGTGGAAAGTGTGCACTTTTGCACCACACCACGCCATGGTGTCTGCAGAAAATACGCAATGAATGATGGACATCTCATACCCCCCAACATCTTTGAATGTTCATGGCGACGTACCTTTTGATGCGCGGGGGGTTGCGTGGCTACAACCAAGTCCATTCACATGGGTTGGTGGAAAGTGTGCACTTTTGCACCACACCACGCCATGGTGTCTGCAGAAAATACGCAATGAATGATGGACATCCCATACCCCCCAACATCTTTGAATGTTCATGTCGACGTACCTTTTGATGCGCGGGGGGTTGCGTGGCTACAACCAAGTCCATTCACATGGGTTGGTGGAAAGTGTGCACTTTTGCATTACACCACTCCATGGTGTCTGCAGAAAATACGCAATGAATGATGGACATCCCATACCCCCCAACATCTTGGAATGATCATGTAGTCGTACCTTTGATGTGCGGGGGGTTGCGTGGCTGCAACCAAGTCCGTTCACATGGGTTGGTGGAAAGTGTGCACTTTTGCATTACACCACTCCATGGTGTCTGCAGAAAATACGCAATGAATGATGGACATCCCATACCCCCCAACATCTTGGAATGTTCATGTCATCGTACCTTTGATGTGCGGGGGGTTGCGTGGCTGCAACCAAGTCCGTTCACATGGGTTGGTGGAAAGTGTGCACTTTTGCATTACACCACTCCATGGTGTCTGCAGAAAATACGCAATGAATGATGGACATCCCATACCCCCCAACATCTTGGAATGTTGATGGCAACGTACCTTTTGCTGCGCGGGTGGTTGCGTGGCTACAACCAAGTCCATTCACATGGGTTGGTGGAAAGTGTGCATTTTTGCACCACACCACTCCATGGTGTCTGCAGAAAATACGCAATGAATGATGGACATCTCATACCCCCCAACATCTTTGAATGTTCATGGCGACGTACCTTTTGATGCGCGGGGGGTTGCGTGGCTACAACCAAGTCCATTCACATTGGTTGGTGGAAAGTGTGCATTTTTGCACCACACCACTCCATGGTGTCTGCAGAAAATACGCAATGAATGATGGACATCCCATACCCCCCAACATCTTGGAATGTTGATGGCGACGTACCTTTTGCTGCGCGGGGGGTTGCGTGGCTACAACCAAGTCCATTCACATGGTTGGTGGAAAGTGTGCACTTTTGCACCACACCACTCCATGGTGTCTGCAGAAAATACGCAATGAATGATGGACATCCCATGCCCCCCAACATCTTGGAATGTTGATGGCGACGTACCATTTGCTCCGCGGGGGGTTGCGTGGCTACAACCGAGTCCATTCACATGGTTGGTGAAAAGTGTGCACTTTTGTTCCACGCCACTCCTGGGAGTTAGCAACAACTGTGCAATGCATACTTGACGTCCTAGATCTTTCAGAATCAAAGGATGTTTCTGGCAACTTCCCTATGGTGCGCGGGGGTATGCTTGCCTATAGCCAAGTCCATTCACATGGTTGGTGAAAAGTGTGCACTTTTGCCCCACGCCACTCCTGGGAGTCACCAGCAAATATGCAATGAATGATAATCATCCCATACCCCCCAACATCTTGGAATGTTCATGGCGACGTACCTTTTCATGCGCGGGGGGTTGCGTGGCTACAACCAAGTCCATTCACATGGGTTGGTGGAAAGTGTGCACTTTTGCACCACACCACTCCATGGTGTCGGCAGAAAATACGCAATGAATGATGGACATCCCATGCCCCCCAACATCTTGGAATGTTCATGTAGTCGTACCTTTGATGTGCGGGGGGTTGCGTGGCTGCAACCAAGTCCGTTCACATGGGTTGGTGGAAAGTGTGCACTTTTGCATTACACCACTCCATGGTGTCTGCAGAAAATACGCAATGAATGATGGACATCCCATACCCCCCAACATCTTGGAATGTTCATGTCATCGTACCTTTGATGTGCGGGGGGTTGCGTGGCTGCAACCAAGTCCGTTCACATGGGTTGGTGGAAAGTGTGCACTTTTGCATTACACCACTCCATGGTGTCTGCAGAAAATACGCAATGAATGATGGACATCCCATACCCCCCAACATCTTGGAATGTTGATGGCGACGTACCTTTTGCTGCGCGGGGGGTTGCGTGGCTACAACCAAGTCCATTCACATGGTTGGTGAAAAGTGTGCACTTTTGTTCCACGCCACTCCTGGAAGTTAGCAACAACTGTGAAATGCATACTTGACGTCCTAGATCTTTCAGAATCAAAGGATGTTTCTGGCAACTTCCCTATGGTGCGCGGGGGTATGCTTGTCTATAGCCAAGTCCATTCACATGGTTGGTGAAAAGTGTGCACTTTTGCCCCACGCCACTCCTGGGAGTCACCTGCAAATATGCAATGAATGATAATCATCCCATACCCCCCAACATCTTGGAATGTTCATGGCGACGTACCTTTTCATGCGCGGGGGGTTGCGTGGCTACAACCAAGTCCATTCACATGGGTTGGTGGAAAGTGTGCACTTTTGCACCACACCACTCCATGGTGTCGGCAGAAAATACGCAATGAATGATGGACATCCCATGCCTCCCAACATCTTGGAATGTTGATGGCAACGTACCTTTTGCTGCGCGGGGGGTTGCGTGGCTACAACCAAGTCCATTCACATGGGTAGGTGGAAAGTGTGCATTTTTGCACCACACCACTCCATGGTGTCTGCAGAAAATACGCAATGAATGATGGACATCTCATACCCCCCAACATCTTTGAATGTTCATGGCGACGTACATTTTGATGCGCGGGGGGTTGCGTGGCTACAACCAAGTCCATTCACATGGGTTGGTGGAAAGTGTGCACTTTTGCACCACACCACGCCATGGTGTCTGCAGAAAATACGCAATGAATGATGGACATCCCATACCCCCCAACATCTTTGAATGTTCATGTCGACGTACCTTTTGATGCGCGGGGGGTTGCGTGGCTACAACCAAGTCCATTCACATGGGTTGGTGGAAAGTGTGCACTTTTGCACCACACCACTCCATGGTGTCTGCAGAAAATACGCAATGAATGATGGACATCCCATACCCCCCAACATCTTGGAATGTTCATGTCATCGTACCTTTGATGTGCGGGGGGTTGCGTGGCTGCAACCAAGTCCGTTCACATGGGTTGGTGGAAAGTGTGCATTTTTGCACCACACCACGCCATGGTCTCTGCAGAAAATACGCAATGCATGATGGACATCCCATACCCCCCAACATCTTGGAATGTTGATGGCGACGTACCATTTGCTCCGCGGGGGGTTGCGTGGCTACAACCGAGTCCATTCACATGGTTGGTGAAAAGTGTGCACTTTTGTTCCACGCCACTCCTGGGAGTTAGCAACAACTGTGCAATGCATACTTGACGTCCTAGATCTTTCAGAATCAAAGGATGTTTCTGGCAACTTCCCTATGGTGCGCGGGGGTATGCTTGTCTATAGCCAAGTCCATTCACAAGGTTGGTGAAAAGTGTGCACTTTTGCCCCACGCCACTCCCGGGAGTCAGCAGCAAATATGCAATGAATGATAATCATCCCATACCCTCCAACATCTTGGAATGTTCATGGCGACGTACCTTTTGATGCGCGGGGGGTTGCGTGGCTACAACCAAGTCCATTCACATGGTTGGTGAAAAGTGTGCACTTTTGCCCCACGCCACTCCTGGGAGTCAGCAGCAAATATGCAATGAATGATAATCATCCCATACCCCCCAACATCTTGGAATGTTCATGGCGACGTACCTTTTGATGCGCGGGGGGTTGCGTGGCTACAACCAAGTCCATTCACATGGGTTGGTGGAAAGTGTACACTTTTGCACCACACCACGCCATGGTGTCTGCAGAAAATACGCAATGAATGATGGACATCCCATACCCCCCAACATCTTGGAATGTTGATGGCAACGTACCTTTTGCTGCGCGGGTGGTTGCGTGGCTACAACCAAGTCCATTCACATGGGTTGGTGGAAAGTGTGCATTTTTGCACCACACCACTCCATGGTGTCTGCAGAAAATACGCAATGAGTGATGGACATCTCATACCCCCCAACATCTTTGAATGTTCATGGCGACGTACCTTTTGATGCGCGGGGGGTTGCGTGGCTACAACCAAGTCCATTCACATTGGTTGGTGGAAAGTGTGCATTTTTGCACCACACCACTCCATGGTGTCTGCAGAAAATACGCAATGAATGATGGACATCCCATACCCCCCAACATCTTGGAATGTTGATGGCAACGTACCTTTTGCTGCGCGGGGGGTTGCGTGGCTACAACCAAGTCCATTCACATGGGTTGGTGGAAAGTGTGCACTTTTGTTCCACGCCACTCCTGGGAGTTAGCAACAACTGTGCAATGCATACTTGACGTCCTAGATCTTTCAGAATCAAAGGATGTTTCTGGCAACTTCCCTATGGTGCGCGGGGGTATGCTTGTCTATAGCCAAGTCCATTCACATGGTTGGTGAAAAGTGTGCACTTTTGCCCCACGCCACTCCTGGGAGTCAGCAGCAAATATGCAATGAATGATAATCATCCCATACCCCCCAACATCTTGGAATGTTCATGGCGACGTACCTTTTCATGCGCGGGGGGTTGCGTGGCTACAACCAAGTCCATTCACATGGGTTGGTGGAAAGTGTGCACTTTTGCACCACACCACTCCATGGTGTCGGCAGAAAATACGCAATGAATGATGGACATCCCATGCCTCCCAACATCTTGGAATGTTGATGGCAACGTACATTTTGCTGCGCGGGGGGTTGCGTGGCTACAACCAAGTCCATTCACATGGGTTGGTGGAAAGTGTGCATTTTTGCACCACACCACTCCATGGTGTCTGCAGAAAATACGCAATGAATGATGGACATCTCATACCCCCCAACATCTTTGAATGTTGATGGCGATGTACCTTTTGATGCGCGGGGGGTTGAGTGGCTACAACCAAGTCCATTCACATGGGTTGGTGGAAAGTGTGCACTTTTGCATTACACCACTCCATGGTGTCTGCAGAAAATACGCAATGAATGATGGACATCCCATACCCCCCAACATCTTGGAATGTTCATGTCATCGTACCTTTGATGTGCGGGGGGTTGCGTGGCTGCAACCAAGTCCGTTCACATGGGTTGGTGGAAAGTGTGCACTTTTGCATTACACCACTCCATGGTGTCTGCAGAAAATACGCAATGAATGATGGACATCCCATACCCCCCAACATCTTGGAATGTTGATGGCGACGTACATTTTGCTGCGCGGGGGGTTGCGTGGCTACAACCAAGTCCATTCACATGGTTGGTGAAAAGTGTGCACTTTTGTTCCACGCCACTCCTGGAAGTTAGCAACAACTGTGAAATGCATACTTGACGTCCTAGATCTTTCAGAATCAAAGGATGTTTCTGGCAACTTCCCTATGGTGCACGGGGGTATGCTTGTCTATAGCCAAGTCCATTCACATGGTTGGTGAAAAGTGTGCACTTTTGCCCCACGCCACTCCTGGGAGTCACCAGCAAATATGCAATGAATGATAATCATCCCATACCCCCCAACATCTTGGAATGTTCATGGCGACGTACCTTTTCATGCGCGGGGGGTTGCGTGGCTACAACCAAGTCCATTCACATGGGTTGGTGGAAAGTGTGCACTTTTGCACCACACCACTCCATGGTGTCGGCAGAAAATACGCAATGAATGATGGACATCCCATGCCTCCCAACATCTTGGAATGTTGATGGCAACGTACCTTTTGCTGCGCGGGGGGTTGCGTGGCTACAACCAAGTCCATTCACATGGGTAGGTGGAAAGTGTGCATTTTTGCACCACACCACTCCATGGTGTCTGCAGAAAATACGCAATGAATGATGGACATCTCATACCCCCCAACATCTTTGAATGTTCATGGCGACGTACCTTTTGATGCGCGGGGGGTTGCGTGGCTACAACCAAGTCCATTCACATGGGTTGGTGGAAAGTGTGCACTTTTGCACCACACCACGCCATGGTGTCTGCAGAAAATACGCAATGAATGATGGACATCCCATACCCCCCAACATCTTTGAATGTTCATGTCGACGTACCTTTTGATGCGCGGGGGGTTGCGTGGCTACAACCAAGTCCATTCACATGGGTTGGTGGAAAGTGTGCACTTTTGCACCACACCACTCCATGGTGTCTGCAGAAAATACGCAATGAATGATGGACATCCCATGCCCCCCAACATCTTGGATTGTTCATGTAGTCGTACCTTTGATGTGCGGGGGGTTGCGTGGCTGCAACCAAGTCCGTTCACATGGGTTGGTGGAAAGTGTGCACTTTTGCATTACACCACTCCATGGTGTCTGCAGAAAATACGCAATGAATGATGGACATCCCATACCCCCCAACATCTTGGAATGTTGATGGCGACGTACATTTTGCTGCGCGGGGGGTTGCGTGGCTACAACCAAGTCCATTCACATGGTTGGTGAAAAGTGTGCACTTTTGTTCCATGCCACTCTTGGAAGTTATCAACAACTGTGAAATGCATACTTGACGTCCTAGATCTTTCAGAATCAAAGGATGTTTCTGGCAACTTCCCTATGGTGCGCGGGGGTATGCTTGTCTATAGCCAAGTCCATTCACATGGTTGGTGAAAAGTGTGCACTTTTGCCCCACGCCACTCCTGGGAGTCACCAGCAAATATGCAATGAATGATAATCATCCCATACCCCCCAACATCTTGGAATGTTCATGTCATCGTACCTTTGATGTGCGGGGGGTTGCGTGGCTGCAACCAAGTCCGTTCACATGGGTTGGTGGAAAGTGTGCACTTTTGCATTACACCACTCCATGGTGTCTGCAGAAAATACGCAATAAATGATGGACATCCCATACCCCCCAACATCTTGGAATGTTGATGGCGACGTACATTTTGCTGCGCGGGGGGTTGCGTGGCTACAACCAAGTCCATTCACATGGTTGGTGAAAAGTGTGCACTTTTGTTCCACGCCATTCCTGGAAGTTAGCAACAACTGTGAAATGCATACTTGACGTCCTAGATCTTTCAGAATCAAAGGATGTTTCTGGCAACTTCCCTATGGTGCACGGGGGTATGCTTGTCTATAGCCAAGTCCATTCACATGGTTGGTGAAAAGTGTGCACTTTTGCCCCACGCCACTCCTGGGAGTCACCAGCAAATATGCAATGAATGATAATCATCCCATACCCCCCAACATCTTGGAATGTTCATGGCGACGTACCTTTTCATGCGCGGGGGGTTGCGTGGCTACAACCAAGTCCATTCACATGGGTTGGTGGAAAGTGTGCACTTTTGCACCACACCACTCCATGGTGTCGGCAGAAAATACGCAATGAATGATGGACATCCCATGCCTCCCAACATCTTGGAATGTTGATGGCAACGTACCTTTTGCTGCGCGGGGGGTTGCGTGGCTACAACCAAGTCCATTCACATGGGTAGGTGGAAAGTGTGCATTTTTGCACCACACCACTCCATGGTGTCTGCAGAAAATACGCAATGAATGATGGACATCTCATACCCCCCAACATCTTTGAATGTTCATGGCGACGTACCTTTTGATGCGCGGGGGGTTGCGTGGCTACAACCAAGTCCATTCACATGGGTTGGTGGAAAGTGTGCACTTTTGCACCACACCACGCCATGGTGTCTGCAGAAAATACGCAATGAATGATGGACATCCCATACCCCCCAACATCTTTGAATGTTCATGTCGACGTACCTTTTGATGCGCGGGGGGTTGCGTGGCTACAACCAAGTCCATTCACATGGGTTGGTGGAAAGTGTGCACTTTTGCACCACACCACTCCATGGTGTCTGCAGAAAATACGCAATGAATGATGGACATCCCATGCCCCCCAACATCTTGGATTGTTCATGTAGTCGTACCTTTGATGTGCGGGGGGTTGCGTGGCTGCAACCAAGTCCGTTCACATGGGTTGGTGGAAAGTGTGCACTTTTGCATTACACCACTCCATGGTGTCTGCAGAAAATACGCAATGAATGATGGACATCCCATACCCCCCAACATCTTGGAATGTTGATGGCGACGTACATTTTGCTGCGCGGGGGGTTGCGTGGCTACAACCAAGTCCATTCACATGGTTGGTGAAAAGTGTGCACTTTTGTTCCATGCCACTCTTGGAAGTTAGCAACAACTGTGAAATGCATACTTGACGTCCTAGATCTTTCAGAATCAAAGGATGTTTCTGGCAACTTCCCTATGGTGCGCGGGGGTATGCTTGTCTATAGCCAAGTCCATTCACATGGTTGGTGAAAAGTGTGCACTTTTGCCCCACGCCACTCCTGGGAGTCACCAGCAAATATGCAATGAATGATAATCATCCCATACCCCCCAACATCTTGGAATGTTCATGGCGACGTACCTTTTCATGCGCGGGGGGTTGCGTGGCTACAACCAAGTCCATTCACATGGGTTGGTGGAAAGTGTGCACTTTTGCACCACACCACTCCATGGTGTCTGCAGAAAATACGCAATGGATGATGGACATCCCATACCCCCCAACATCTTTGAATGTTCATGGGGACGTACCTTTTGATGCGCGGGGGGTTGCGTGGCTACAACCAAGTCCATTCACATGGGTTGGTGGAAAGTGTGCACTTTTGCACCACACCACTCCATGGTGTCTGCAGAAAATACGCAATGAATGATGGACATCCCATACCCCCCAACATCTTGGAATGTTGATGGCGACGTACCTTTTGATGCGCAGGGGGTGCGTGGGTACAACCAAGTCCATTCACATGGGTTGGTGGAAAATGTGCACTTTTGCACCACACCACGCCATGGTGTCTGCAGAAAATACGCAATGAATGATGGACATCCCATACCCCCCAAAATCTTGGAATGTTGATGGCGACGTACCTTTTGCTGCGCGGGGGGTTGCGTGGCTACAACCAAGTCCATTCACATGGTTGGTGAAAAGTGTGCACTTTTGTTCCACGCCACTCCTAGGAGTTAGCAACAACTGTGAAATGCATACTTGACGTCCTAGATCTTTCAGAATCAAAGGATGTTTCTGGCAACTTCCCTATGGTGCGCGGGGGTATGCTTGTCTATAGCCAAGTCCATTCACATGGTTGGTGAAAAGTGTGCACTTTTGCCCCACGCCACTCCTGGGAGTCACCAGCAAATATGCAATGAATGATAATCATCCCATACCCCCCAACATCTTGGAATGTTCATGGCGACGTACCTTTTCATGCGCGGGGGGTTGCGTGGCTACAACCAAGTCCATTCACATGGGTTGGTGGAAAGTGTGCACTTTTGCACCACACCACTCCATGGTGTCTGCAGAAAATACGCAATGGATGATGGACATCCCATACCCCCCAACATCTTTGAATGTTCATGGGGACGTACCTTTTGATGCGCGGGGGGTTGCGTGGCTACAACCAAGTCCATTCACATGGGTTGGTGGAAAGTGTGCACTTTTGCACCACACCACTCCATGGTGTCTGCAGAAAATACGCAATGAATGATGGACATCCCATACCCCCCAACATCTTGGAATGTTGATGGCGACGTACCTTTTGATGCGCAGGGGGTGCGTGGGTACAACCAAGTCCATTCACATGGGTTGGTGGAAAATGTGCACTTTTGCACCACACCACGCCATGGTGTCTGCAGAAAATACGCAATGAATGATGGACATCCCATACCCCCCAACATCTTTGAATGTTCATGTCGACGTACCTTTTGATGCGCAGGGGGGTTGCGTGGCTACAACCAAGTCCATTCACATGGGTTGGTGGAAAGTGTGCACTTTTGCACCACACCACTCCATGGTGTCTGCAGAAAATACGCAATGGATGATGGACATCCCATACCCCCCAACATCTTTGAATGTTCATGGGGACGTACCTTTTGATGCGCGGGGGGTTGCGTGGCTACAACCAAGTCCATTCACATGGGTTGGTGGAAAGTGTGCACTTTTGCACCACACCACTCCATGGTGTCTGCAGAAAATAGGCAATGAATGATGGACATCCCATACCCCCCAACATCTTGGAATGTTGATGGCGACGTACCTTTTGATGCGCAGGGGGTGCGTGGGTACAACCAAGTCCATTCACATGGGTTGGTGGAAAATGTGCACTTTTGCACCACACCACGCCATGGTGTCTGCAGAAAATACGCAATGAATGATGGACATCCCATACCCCCCAAAATCTTGGAATGTTGATGGCGACGTACCTTTTGCTGCGCGGGGGGTTGCGTGGCTACAACCAAGTCCATTCACATGGTTGGTGAAAAGTGTGCACTTTTGTTCCACGCCACTCCTAGGAGTTAGCAACAACTGTGCAATGCATACTTGACGTCCTAGATCTTTCAGAATCAAAGGATGTTTCTGGCAACTTCTTTATGGTGCGCGGGGGTATGCTTGTCTATAGCCAAGTCCATTCACAAGGTTGGTGAAAAGTGTGCACTTTTGCCCCACGCCACTCCCGGGAGTCAGCAGCAAATATGCAATGAATGATAATCATCCCATACCCTCCAACATCTTGGAATGTTCATGGCGACGTACCTTTTGATGCGCGGGGGGTTGCGTGGCTACAACCAAGTCCATTCACATGGTTGGTGAAAAGTGTGCACTTTTGCCCCACGCCACTCCTGGGAGTCAACAGCAAATATGCAATGAATGATAATCATCCCATACCCCCCAACATCTTGGAATGTTCATGGCGACGTACCTTTTGATGCGCGGGGGGTTGCGTGGCTACAACCAAGTCCATTCACATGGGTTGGTGGAAAGTGTGCACTTTTGCACCACACCACTCCATGGTGTCTGCAGAAAATACGCAATGAATGATGGACATCCCATACCCCCCAACATCTTGGAATGTTGATGGCGATGTACCTTTTGATGCGCGGGGGGTTGCGCGGCTACAACCAAGTCCATTCACATGGGTTGGTGGAAAGTGTACACTTTTGCACCACACCACGCCATGGTGTCTGCAGAAAATACGCAATGAATGATGGACATCCCATACCCCCCAACATCTTGGAATGTTGATGGCAACGTACCTTTTGCTGCGCGGGGGGTTGCGTGGCTACAACCAAGTCCATTCACATGGGTTGGTGGAAAGTGTGCATTTTTGCACCACACCACTCCATGGTGTCTGCAGAAAATACGCAATGAATGATGGACATCCCATACCCCCCAACATCTTGGAATGTTGATGTCGACGTACCTTTTGCTGCGCGGGGGGTTGCGTGGCTACAACCAAGTCCATTCACATGGGTTGGTGGAAAGTATGCAGTTTTGCACCACACCACGCCATGGTCTCTGCAGAAAATACGCAATGCATGATGGACATCCCATACCCCCCAACATCTTGGAATGTTGATGGCGACGTACCATTTGCTGCGCGGGGGGTTGCGTGGCTACAACCGAGTCCATTCACATGGTTGGTGAAAAGTGTGCACTTTTGTTCCACGCCACTCCTGGGAGTTAGCAACAACTGTGCAATGCATACTTGACGTCCTAGATCTTGCAGAATCAAAGGATGTTTCTGGCAACTTCCCTATGGTGCGCGGGGGTATGCTTGTCTATAGCCAAGTCCATTCACATGGTTGGTGAAAAGTGTGCACTTTTGCCCCACGCCACTCCTGGGAGTCAGCAGCAAATATGCAATGAATGATAATCATCCCATACCCCCCAACATCTTGGAATGTTCATGGCGACGTACCTTTTCATGCGCGGGGGGTTGCGTGGCTACAACCAAGTCCATTCACATGGGTTGGTGGAAAGTGTGCACTTTTGCACCACACCACTCCATGGTGTCTGCAGAAAATACGCAATGAATGATGGACATCCCATGCCTCCCAACATCTTTGAATGTTCATGGGGACGTACCTTTTGATGCGCGGGGGGTTGCGTGGCTACAACCAAGTCCATTCACATGGGTTGGTGGAAAGTGTGCACTTTTGCACCACACCACTCCATGGTGTCTGCAGAAAATACGCAATGAATGATGGACATCCCATACCCCCCAACATCTTGGAATGTTGATGGCGACGTACCTTTTGATGCGCAGGGGGTGCGTGGGTACAACCAAGTCCATTCACATGGGTTGGTGGAAAATGTGCACTTTTGCACCACACCACGCCATGGTGTCTGCAGAAAATACGCAATGAATGATGGACATCCCATACCCCCCAAAATCTTGGAATGTTGATGGCGACGTACCTTTTGCTGCGCGGGGGGTTGCGTGGCTACAACCAAGTCCATTCACATGGTTGGTGAAAAGTGTGCACTTTTGTTCCACGCCACTCCTAGGAGTTAGCAACAACTGTGCAATGCATACTTGACGTCCTAGATCTTTCAGAATCAAAGGATGTTTCTGGCAACTTCCCTATGGTGCGCGGGGGTATGCTTGTCTATAGCCAAGTCCATTCACATGGTTGGTGAAAAGTGTGCACTTTTGCCCCACGCCACTCCTGGGAGTCACCAGCAAATATGCAATGAATGATAATCATCCCATACCCCCCAACATCTTGGAATGTTCATGGCGACGTACCTTTTCATGCGCAGGGGGGTTGCGTGGCTACAACCAAGTCCATTCACATGGGTTGGTGGAAAGTGTGCACTTTTGCACCACACCACTCCATGGTGTCTGCAGAAAATACGCAATGGATGATGGACATCCCATACCCCCCAACATCTTTGAATGTTCATGGGGACGTACCTTTTGATGCGCGGGGGGGTTGCGTGGCTACAACCAAGTCCATTCACATGGGTTGGTGGAAAGTGTGCACTTTTGCACCACACCACTCCATGGTGTCTGCAGAAAATAGGCAATGAATGATGGACATCCCATACCCCCCAACATCTTGGAATGTTGATGGCGACGTACCTTTTGATGCGCAGGGGGTGCGTGGGTACAACCAAGTCCATTCACATGGGTTGGTGGAAAATGTGCACTTTTGCACCACACCACGCCATGGTGTCTGCAGAAAATACGCAATGAATGATGGACATCCCATACCCCCCAAAATCTTGGAATGTTGATGGCGACGTACCTTTTGCTGCGCGGGGGGTTGCGTGGCTACAACCAAGTCCATTCACATGGTTGGTGAAAAGTGTGCACTTTTGTTCCACGCCACTCCTAGGAGTTAGCAACAACTGTGCAATGCATACTTGACGTCCTAGATCTTTCAGAATCAAAGGATGTTTCTGGCAACTTCTTTATGGTGCGCGGGGGTATGCTTGTCTATAGCCAAGTCCATTCACAAGGTTGGTGAAAAGTGTGCACTTTTGCCCCACGCCACTCCCGGGAGTCAGCAGCAAATATGCAATGAATGATAATCATCCCATACCCTCCAACATCTTGGAATGTTCATGGCGACGTACCTTTTGATGCGCGGGGGGTTGCGTGGCTACAACCAAGTCCATTCACATGGTTGGTGAAAAGTGTGCACTTTTGCCCCACGCCACTCCTGGGAGTCAACAGCAAATATGCAATGAATGATAATCATCCCATACCCCCCAACATCTTGGAATGTTCATGGCGACGTACCTTTTGATGCGCGGGGGGTTGCGTGGCTACAACCAAGTCCATTCACATGGGTTGGTGGAAAGTGTGCACTTTTGCACCACACCACTCCATGGTGTCTGCAGAAAATACGCAATGAATGATGGACATCCCATACCCCCCAACATCTTGGAATGTTGATGGCGATGTACCTTTTGATGCGCGGGGGGTTGCGCGGCTACAACCAAGTCCATTCACATGGGTTGGTGGAAAGTGTACACTTTTGCACCACACCACGCCATGGTGTCTGCAGAAAATACGCAATGAATGATGGACATCCCATACCCCCCAACATCTTGGAATGT
Source organism: Ulva prolifera (assembly GCA_023078555.1). Lineage (NCBI taxonomy): Eukaryota > Viridiplantae > Chlorophyta > Ulvophyceae > Ulvales > Ulvaceae > Ulva > Ulva prolifera. The sequence goes on along the minus strand of CM041199.1, from coordinate 10,358,669 downwards.
TGATGGCAACGTACCTTTTGCTGCGCGGGGGGTTGCGTGGCTACAACCAAGTCCATTCACATGGGTTGGTGGAAAGTGTGCATTTTTGCACCACACCACTCCATGGTGTCTGCAGAAAATACGCAATGAATGATGGACATCCCATACCCCCCAACATCTTGGAATGTTGATGTCGACGTACCTTTTGCTGCGCGGGGGGTTGCGTGGCTACAACCAAGTCCATTCACATGGGTTGGTGGAAAGTATGCAGTTTTGCACCACACCACGCCATGGTCTCTGCAGAAAATACGCAATGCATGATGGACATCCCATACCCCCCAACATCTTGGAATGTTGATGGCGACGTACCATTTGCTGCGCGGGGGGTTGCGTGGCTACAACCGAGTCCATTCACATGGTTGGTGAAAAGTGTGCACTTTTGTTCCACGCCACTCCTGGGAGTTAGCAACAACTGTGCAATGCATACTTGACGTCCTAGATCTTGCAGAATCAAAGGATGTTTCTGGCAACTTCCCTATGGTGCGCGGGGGTATGCTTGTCTATAGCCAAGTCCATTCACATGGTTGGTGAAAAGTGTGCACTTTTGCCCCACGCCACTCCTGGGAGTCAGCAGCAAATATGCAATGAATGATAATCATCCCATACCCCCCAACATCTTGGAATGTTCATGGCGACGTACCTTTTCATGCGCGGGGGGTTGCGTGGCTACAACCAAGTCCATTCACATGGGTTGGTGGAAAGTGTGCACTTTTGCACCACACCACTCCATGGTGTCTGCAGAAAATACGCAATGAATGATGGACATCCCATGCCTCCCAACATCTTGGAATGTTCATGTCGTCGTACCTTTGATGTGCGGGGGGTTGCGTGGCTGCAACCAAGTCCGTTCACATGGGTTGGTGGAAAGTGTGCACTTTTGCATTACACCACTCCATGGTGTCTGCAGAAAATACGCAATGAATGATGGACATCCCATACCCCCCAACATCTTGGAATGTTGATGGCGACGTACCTTTTGCTGCGCGGGGGGTTGCGTGGCTACAACCAAGTCCATTCACATGGGTTGGTGGAAAGTGTACACTTTTGCACCACACCACGCCATGGTGTCTGCAGAAAATACGCAATGAATGATGGACATCCCATACCCCCCAACATCTTGGAATGTTGATGGCAACGTACCTTTTGCTGCGCGGGGGGTTGCGTGGCTACAACCAAGTCCATTCACATGGGTTGGTGGAAAGTGTGCACTTTTGCACCACGCCACTCCTAGGAGTTAGCAACAACTGTGCAATGCATACTTGACGTCCTAGATCTTTCAGAATCAAAGGATGTTTCTGGCAACTTCCCTATGGTGCGCGGGGGTATGCTTGTCTATAGCCAAGTCCATTCACATGGTTGGTGAAAAGTGTGCACTTTTGCCCCACGCCACTCCTGGGAGTCACCAGCAAATATGCAATGAATGATAATCATCCCATACCCCCCAACATCTTGGAATGTTCATGGCGACGTACCTTTTCATGCGCAGGGGGGTTGCGTGGCTACAACCAAGTCCATTCACATGGGTTGGTGGAAAGTGTGCACTTTTGCACCACACCACTCCATGGTGTCTGCAGAAAATACGCAATGGATGATGGACATCCCATACCCCCCAACATCTTTGAATGTTCATGGGGACGTACCTTTTGATGCGCGGGGGGTTGCGTGGCTACAACCAAGTCCATTCACATGGGTTGGTGGAAAGTGTGCACTTTTGCACCACACCACTCCATGGTGTCTGCAGAAAATACGCAATGAATGATGGACATCCCATACCCCCCAACATCTTGGAATGTTGATGGCGACGTACCTTTTGATGCGCAGGGGGTGCGTGGGTACAACCAAGTCCATTCACATGGGTTGGTGGAAAATGTGCACTTTTGCACCACACCACGCCATGGTGTCTGCAAAAAATACGCAATGAATGATGGACATCCCATACCCCCCAAAATCTTGGAATGTTGATGGCGACGTACCTTTTGCTGCGCGGGGGGTTGCGTGGCTACAACCAAGTCCATTCACATGGTTGGTGAAAAGTGTGCACTTTTGTTCCACGCCACTCCTAGGAGTTAGCAACAACTGTGCAATGCATACTTGACGTCCTAGATCTTTCAGAATCAAAGGATGTTTCTGGCAACTTCTTTATGGTGCGCGGGGGTATGCTTGTCTATAGCCAAGTCCATTCACAAGGTTGGTGAAAAGTGTGCACTTTTGCCCCACGCCACTCCCGGGAGTCAGCAGCAAATATGCAATGAATGATAATCATCCCATACCCTCCAACATCTTGGAATGTTCATGGCGACGTACCTTTTGATGCGCGGGGGGTTGCGTGGCTACAACCAAGTCCATTCACATGGTTGGTGAAAAGTGTGCACTTTTGCCCCACGCCACTCCTGGGAGTCAACAGCAAATATGCAATAAATGATAATCATCCCATACCCCCCAACATCTTGGAAAGTTCATGGCGACGTACCTTTTGATGCGCGGGGGGTTGCGTGGCTACAACCAAGTCCATTCACATGGGTTGGTGGAAAGTGTGCACTTTTGCACCACACCACTCCATGGTGTTTGCAGAAAATACGCAATGAATGATGGACATCCCATACCCCCCAACATCTTGGAATGTTGATGGCGATGTACCTTTTGATGCGCGGGGGGTTGCGCGGCTACAACCAAGTCCATTCACATGGGTTGGTGGAAAGTGTACACTTTTGCACCACACCACGCCATGGTGTCTGCAGAAAATACGCAATGAATGATGGACATCCCATACCCCCCAACATCTTGGAATGTTGATGGCAACGTACCTTTTGCTGCGCGGGGGGTTGCGTGGCTACAACCAAGTCCATTCACATGGGTTGGTGGAAAGTGTGCATTTTTGCACCACACCACTCCATGGTGTCTGCAGAAAATACGCAATGAATGATGGACATCCCATACCCCCCAACATCTTGGAATGTTGATGTCGACGTACCTTTTGCTGCGCGGGGGGTTGCGTGGCTACAACCAAGTCCATTCACATGGGTTGGTGGAAAGTATGCAGTTTTGCACCACACCACGCCATGGTCTCTGCAGAAAATACGCAATGCATGATGGACATCCCATACCCCCCAACATCTTGGAATGTTGATGGCGACGTACCATTTGCTGTGCGGGGGGTTGCGTGGCTACAACCGAGTCCATTCACATGGTTGGTGAAAAGTGTGCACTTTTGTTCCACGCCACTCCTGGAAGTTAGCAACAACTGTGCAATGCATACTTGACGTCCTAGATCTTTCAGAATCAAAGGATGTTTCTGGCAACTTCCCTATGGTGCGCGGGGGTATGCTTGTCTATAGCCAAGTCCATTCACATGGTTGGTGAAAAGTGTGCACTTTTGCCCCACGCCACTCCTGGGAGTCAGCAGCAAATATGCAATGAATGATAATCATCCCATACCCCCCAACATCTTGGAATGTTGATGGCGACGTACCTTTTGCTGCGCGGGGGGTTGCGTGGCTACAACCAAGTCCATTCACATGGGTTGGTGGAAAGTGTGCACTTTTGCATTACACCACGCCATGGTGTCTGCAGAAAATACGCAATGAATGATGGACATCCCATACCCCCCAACATCTTGGAATGTTGATGGCAACATACCTTTTGCTGCGCGGGGGGTTACGTGGCTACAACCAAGTCCATTCACATGGGTTGGTGGAAAGTGTATATTTTTGCACCACACCACGCCATGGTGTCTGCAGAAAATACGCAATGAATGATGGACATCCCATGCCTCCCAACATCTTGGAATGTTCATGTCGTCGTACCTTTGATGTGCGGGGGGTTGCGTGGCTGCAACCAAGTCCGTTCACATGGGTTGGTGGAAAGTGTGCACTTTTGCATTACACCACTCCATGGTGTCTGCAGAAAATACGCAATGAATGATGGACATCCCATACCCCCCAACATCTTGGAATGTTGATGGCGACGTACCTTTTGCTGCGCGGGGGGTTGCGTGGCTACAACCAAGTCCATTCACATGGGTTTGTGGAAAGTGTACACTTTTGCACCACACCACGCCATGGTGTCTGCAGAAAATACGCAATGGATGATGGACATCCCATGCCTCCCGACATCTTTGAATGTTCATGGGGACGTACCTTTTGATGCGCGGGGGGTTGCGTGGCTACAACCAAGTCCGTTCACATGGGTTGGTGGAAAGTGTGCACTTTTGTTCCACGCCACTCCTAGGAGTTAGCAACAACTGTGAAATGCATACTTGACGTCCTAGATCTTTCAGAATCAAAGGATGTTTCTGGCAACTTCCCTATGGTGCGCGGGGGTATGCTTGTCTATAGCCAAGTCCATTCACATGGTTGGTGAAAAGTGTGCACTTTTGCCCCACGCCACTCCTGGGAGTCACCAGCAAATATGCAATGAATGATAATCATCCCATACCCCCCAACATCTTGGAATGTTCATGGCGACGTACCTTTTCATGCGCAGGGGGGTTGCGTGGCTACAACCAAGTCCATTCACATGGGTTGGTGGAAAGTGTACACTTTTGCACCACACCACGCCATGGTGTCTGCAGAAAATACGCAATGGATGATGGACATCCCATGCCTCCCGACATCTTTGAATGTTCATGGGGACGTACCTTTTGATGCGCGGGGGGTTGCGTGGCTACAACCAAGTCCGTTCACATGGGTTGGTGGAAAGTGTGCACTTTTGTTCCACGCCACTCCTAGGAGTTAGCAACAACTGTGCAATGCATACTTGACGTCCTAGATCTTTCAGAATCAAAGGATGTTTCTGGCAACTTCCCTATGGTGCGCGGGGGTATGCTTGTCTATAGCCAAGTCCATTCACATGGTTGGTGAAAAGTGTGCACTTTTGCCCCACGCCACTCCTGGGAGTCAGCAGCAAATATGCAATGAATGATAATCATCCCATACCCCCCAACATCTTGGAATGTTCATGGCGACGTACCTTTTCATGCGCGGGGGGTTGCGTGGCTACAACCAAGTCCATTCACATGGGTTGGTGGAAAGTGTGCACTTTTGCACCACACCACTCCATGGTGTCTGTAGAAAATACGCAATGAATGATGGACATCCCATGCCTCCCAACATCTGGGAATGTTCATGTCGTCGTACCTTTGATGTGCGGGGGGTTGCGTGGCTGCAACCAAGTCCGTTCACATGGGTTGGTGGAAAGTGTGCACTTTTGCATTACACCACTCCATGGTGTCTGCAGAAAATACGCAATGAATGATGGACATCCCATACCCCCCAACATCTTGGAATGTTGATGGCGACGTACCTTTTGCTGCGCGGGGGGTTGCGTGGCTACAACCAAGTCCATTCACATGGGTTGGTGGAAAGTGTACACTTTTGCACCACACCACGCCATGGTGTCTGCAGAAAATACGCAATGAATGATGGACATCCCATACCCCCCAACATCTTGGAATGTTGATGGCAACGTACCTTTTGCTGCGCGGGGGGTTGCGTGGCTACAACCAAGTCCATTCACATGGGTTGGTGGAAAGTGTATATTTTTGCACCACACCACTCCATGGTGTCGGCAGAAAATACGCAATGAATGATGGACATCCCATACCCCCCAACATCTTGGAATGTTGATGGCGACGTACCTTTTGCTGCGCGGGGGGTTGCGTGGCTACAACCAAGTCCATTCACATGGGTTGGTGGAAAGTGTGCAGTTTTGCACCACACCACGCCATGGTCTCTGCAGAAAATACGCAATGCATGATGGACATCCCATACCCCCCAACATCTTGGAATGTTGATGGCGACGTACCATTTGCTGCGCGGGGGGTTGCGTGGCTACAACCAAGTCCGTTCACATGGGTTGGTGGAAAGTGTGCACTTTTGTTCCACGCCTCTCCTAGGAGTTAGCAACAACGGTGCAATGCATACTTGACGTCCTAGATCTTTCAGAATCAAAGGATGTTTCTGGCAACTTCCCTATGGTGCGCGGGGGTATGCTTGTCTATAGCCAAGTCCATTCACATGGTTGGTGAAAAGTGTGCACTTTTGCCCCACGCCACTCCTGGGAGTCAGCAGCAAATATGCAATGAATGATAATCATCCCATACCCCCCAACATCTTGGAATGTTGATGGCGACGTACCTTTTCATGCGCGGGGGGTTGCGTGGCTACAACCAAGTCCATTCACATGGGTTGGTGGAAAGTGTGCACTTTTGCACCACACCACTCCATGGTGTCTGCAGAAAATACGCAATGAATGATGGACATCCCATGCCTCCCAACATCTTGGAATGTTCATGTCGTCGTACCTTTGATGTGCGGGGGGTTGCGTGGCTGCAACCAAGTCCGTTCACATGGGTTGGTGGAAAGTGTACACTTTTGCACCACACCACGCCATGGTGTCTGCAGAAAATACGCAATGAATGATGGACATCCCATACCCCCCAACATCTTGGAATGTTGATGGCAACGTACCTTTTGCTGCGCGGGGGGTTGCGTGGCTACAACCAAGTCCATTCACATGGGTTGGTGGAAAGTGTATATTTTTGCACCACACCACTCCATGGTGTCTGCAGAAAATACGCAATGAATGATGGACATCCCATACCCCCCAACATCTTGGAATGTTGATGGCGACGTACCTTTTGCTGCGCGGGGGGTTGCGTGGCTACAACCAAGTCCATTCACATGGGTTGGTGGAAAGTGTGCAGTTTTGCACCACACCACGCCATGGTCTCTACAGAAAATACGCAATGCATGATGGACATCCCATACCCCCCAACATCTTGGAATGTTGATGGCGACGTACCATTTGCTGCGCGGGGGGTTGCGTGGCTACAACCGAGTCCATTCACATGGTTGGTGAAAAGTGTGCACTTTTGTTCCACGCCACTCCTGGGAGTTAGCAACAACTGTGCAATGCATACTTGACGTCCTAGATCTTTCAGAATCAAAGGATGTTTCTGGCAACTTCCCTATGGTGCGCGGGGGTATGCTTGTCTATAGCCAAGTCCATTCACATGGTTGGTGAAAAGTGTGCACTTTTGCCCCACGCCACTCCTGGGAGTCAGCAGCAAATATGCAATGAATGATAATCATCCCATACCCCCCAACATCTTGGAATGTTCATGGCGACGTACCTTTTCATGCGGGGGGGGTTGCGTGGCTACAACCAAGTCCATTCACATGGGTTGGTGGAAAGTGTGCACTTTTGCACCACACCACTCCATGGTGTCTGCAGAAAATACGCAATGAATGATGGACATCCCATGCCTCCCAACATCTTGGAATGTTCATGTCGTCGTACCTTTGATGTGCGGGGGGTTGCGTGGCTGCAACCAAGTCCGTTCACATGGGTTGGTGGAAAGTGTGCACTTTTGCATTACACCACTCCATGGTGTCTGCAGAAAATACGCAATGAATGATGGACATCCCATACCCCCCAACATCTTGGAATGTTGATGGCGACGTACCTTTTGCTGCGCGGGGGGTTGCGTGGCTACAACCAAGTCCATTCACATGGGTTGGTGGAAAGTGTACACTTTTGCACCACACCACGCCATGGTGTCTGCAGAAAATACGCAATGAATGATGGACATCCCATACCCCCCAACATCTTGGAATGTTGATGGCAACGTATCTTTTGCTGCGCGGGGGGTTGCGTGGCTACAACCAAGTCCATTCACATGGGTTGGTGGAAAGTGTATATTTTTGCACCACACCACTCCATGGTGTCTGCAGAAAATACGCAATGGATGATGGACATCCCATACCCCCCGACATCTTTGAATGTTCATGGGGACGTACCTTTTGATGCGCGGGGGGTTGCGTGGCTACAACCAAGTCCGTTCACATGGGTTGGTGGAAAGTGTGCACTTTTGTTCCACGCCACTCCTAGGAGTTAGCAACAACTGTGCAATGCATACTTGACGTCCTAGATCTTTCAGAATCAAAGGATGTTTCTGGCAACTTCCCTATGGTGCGCGGGGGTATGCTTGTCTATAGCCAAGTCCATTCACATGGTTGGTGAAAAGTGTGCACTTTTGCCCCACGCCACTCCTGGGAGTCACCAGCAAATATGCAATGAATGATAATCATCCCATACCCCCCAACATCTTGCGGTGCTCAAAACGCTAATGGGGCCTTTCAACATAAACATCACCATAAGCAGTATCAGAGGTGGGCAGAGGCTGCACAAGCAGCGCACCCGCACACACTCTATATATGTGCATGTATGCATGGAAGTGCGACGACCAGAACCACAGGCATTTACAGTGCACGAGAGCAGGCGTGGACGGCCTGGTTGAATAGAGGGCGTTTTTGTGAGTCTCGTGATGCTCGCATGGGGCATATGGTGCAGTGAGTGGGCCGGCACGGCATGTTGACTGCCGTAGCAGCACACGTTCTCGAGCTACTCATGGATGGTGCGCTTGCCAGAATTAGATTCCAACACATCCGAGTGGTGCTGCTGTGATTTCTGAACGCTGTCGTGGTGGCCGCGAGGTCTGGAAGTCTGCAACGCCACTAGGCTGGTACAGAGACCGGTACCGGCGGGAGTTTGTGGATTCACAGGCCGGTGGGTTGTCTTTACACTGGGAGATTTTCAGCGGGATACCAGCCGATCTGTGTGATCGGGGCTGGTTGCGGTCTCAGTAGGCCTGCCCACCACAAGGTGCCTTTGGTTCTGCTCTAGGGGCAGGACAAACGCATCTGGCAGGTGGGCCCTCCACCCCGCAGATTTTCTGAATTTTCGATGAGAGTCGCACAGTGTACGTGTGTGTGTGTGGGGCTTGTTTGCCGTGCATTCGGGCTGATGGTCTGGGGGGTAGGCCACTCGATTCACCTAACTGAAAGGCCCCATTAGCTTTTCCGGCACCGTGTTTACGCATGACTATGCATGTGCATATGTGTACAACAGTTGACTTGATTTTGCAGAAAGCACAACGCAATCATGCTAACACATACAGTAGTGCATAGCATATACTGTGGAGGGCATGCACATGTTGTCTCAGCTCCTGCGTTACAAGGAGCCAGAAATGCAGAGTGTACCAACACGGGTCCCAAAAAAAGCAGAAAAACCAATGCAGTTCAATCTGAAGGCAAAGCTGTTCGAAAAAAAGCACATGCTCAACCTCTCCTAACCTTTGGCAACCAGTTGCCATGGGTGCAATGGTACTGCACCCCTCCCAACCACACAGACTCGTCTTCTTTGCCACAAAAGATACGCATGTTCTCCTCGCAGTGCTGGAAGCAGCTCTTGACAGTCTCTGGTGTGGCCACCTCATCAAAGGCCTTTTCCAATGCCCACACCATGTCAGCAGGAGTGATGTGATGCAACCCATGCAGCAGAGTGTAGTATCTGGTCTTGACTTGAGCGAACACGCTCTCGATAGCAAACTGCAAACTGTCGGGGACCTTAGGGGCAGTGGGGACATAATTTTTTACCTTGTCAATGGGGATATGACCCGGTTGCCCAGCTTGTATGTCTCTGCGGTCAATGATGGTGCCAGCGAGCGCCTTGCCGGCGTCTATCTTGGACCACCAATACTTCATAGAATGGCGCGGGTCGCAGTCTTGAGAGATCATGAAAAATGGGCTGTTCCCACTGTGGACATGGCCTACAGCTGCACACAACGAGGCATACGAGCTCCAGTTGAACCATTTTGGTCCCTTGTACTGCAGAAAGTTCTCTCTTGCTGCTTTCTGTATTCCCGGGAGTGCCTTCAGCCTAAACCATTCTTGGAATTCGGTGGCAACGAAACCACCAGGTCTCTCGCCCCCACATTTCTGCAGCATTTTGAAAAACGTTAAATCATGCAGGCATGCGGCTCAGATCGGATCGTAACTGTGTTTCGGGCCGGGGCAATGAAGACATGCAGATGACAGAGAAGCTTCAAGCAAGATGCAGAGACAGATTCAAAGAAAATAAGCATAATCCTGTAACCTGCTATCGTTGTGACTGCGGGTTTCGCAGCTGCTACAAAGTCATGAAGCTACGAACGGTTCAAAAGGACTCGCGGCGATCGAGATTCCTATGCCCCGCCCACCAGCCGCAGTGCGCGAGATACTCGAAATACGTCAAGTGTTTTGCGGACGAAGTTCTGAAGATTGACAGCTCGGCCGCAATCTTTTGGGACTGGCACTGCGTGCCACATAACACACGCATGAGCATCGACGCAACCGTGATGCATGGCGACAGGTGCACAAGCTTTGAGTTGGATGGGCCGCAGCATTTCAATGAGAAAAACTGCACAAGAAATGACGCGGATGCGAGGAAAGACAGGATTGTGATGAATTCAGGGTGGAGCCTTATGCGATTGCACCATAAAGACAAAGATCAGTGGCATGAGTACATCAAATGTCAGATGGCAGGTGCAGCTTGCAAAGTGGTATGCACTGCAGCATACACACACTATCTGACAGGTGACAACGGTGAGCCCACTGTCATGAAGCTGGGGGAAAATAGTTGAGGCAGAGGCGCACAGAAAATGTACTCTGCTCTCTATGTAAATACTTGAGCTCTGCATCTAGCTGATGAAAGCTGCCAGCATCATTCATCTTGGTCCACCTGAACATATAAAACTGCAGTGTTCTCACAACTGCTGGTGCACGGGGCAATGTGTAGGCTACATGACACAATGGCACACCATGTCTTGACACCAGCATCTGCAAATTGTTCCTCCTTATCTATCTTGGACTGTGGAAGCTTGGTGCCTGTGAACATGATATCAGGCCCAACCACGACGCCAAGGTGCTTGTGTATGACGCAGTACACCATGATGGAGGTGGATTGGCTGATCGGCATGTCTGCTCTCACTAGCCTGGGTGGGAACACTTCATCAGTCAGGCTGTACACCTTCCCATAAGATTCATGCGCCTCGCCCTCCTTGTTGCAGACCGATGTCGCATCAAGCATGAAGGTGTGGTTGCCAAACCACTCCTCCTTCCATTCGACAGGCACCTTCTCCATGGTGCCATCAGGCCTGCTGACCCGACGGGAGGAGTAGGTGGGCTCACGGTGAAACCACACTGCATCCCCCCGACGCACGTCGGCGCAGTGGCGGCGTCTCTTGAGTGTGCTGGCTGGGAGTATGGGCGCGCAGTCATCTGCAGAGTACCGCAGAGCTGGAACCAGCTCGGTAAGCCATGCATGTAGCATGCTGCACGTGGCATCTGATTTTTCCACCAGTTGCTTCACACGCGAGTTTTTTTTCATGGCTTCATCTATGTTCTGGTACCTCTCGAAGCTGCCGTTGTTGTTGACTGGAGTCCCCAACAACCTTGCCAGCTCGTGTCCCTCCTCATCACTGAGACTTACATTTTTCTTCCGGCTCTTCCGAGGGCATTTCCGATTCTGAGAATATGTGTCCCAGTGATCGTGAAGAAGATGTACGAATGCTTTTCTGCTGCAGCTGCGGTCTTGGCCAATGATACGCCCACCTCGACAATATTGGAACATAAACTGTTTGTGTGCCTCCGACACCACCGGGTCGCCCTGGCAGCCCCGGCTAAGTGTTGGCAGGCCGCACTTGTCAGGATCCGTCCCATGTATGGCTGCATAAGCATGAAAGAAACATCCGCACGCACGCTCGCATGTTTCCGAAGTGAAGTGACACGTCCCGCGCGTATCTCGTGGAATAGGAGGTATGGACATGGCGACAGTTGGCTCAATTTGCGCTCTGAACACATCAAACGCAAGAACATTGTACGTGCATCATGCTTATAGTCTTCAATCGTTTTGAAAGACGCCGGCGTGGGATAGAATGCCGACGGTGTTGATGTACGTGGCACAGCTGTTACGTCATCAGTGGTTGTGCACAGGCGCAGTGGCAGGGTGGCCATGCGGCCGGGTTTGCGCCGGGTGCGGCGCCACCTGATCACCGAATCGCACAATGCACAACATCCCCGAGGCGCATGAGCAGGCAGAATCTGCAACGGACTCTTGGTCTAGATTTTAGAATTCTGAATACGGTGCTCAAAACGCTAATGGGGCCTTTCAACATAAACATCACCATAAGCAGTATCAGAGGTGGGCAGAGGCTGCACAAGCAGCGCACCCGCACACACTCTATATATGTGCATGTATGCATGGAAGTGCGACGACCAGAACCACAGGCATTTACAGTGCACGAGAGCAGGCGTGGACGGCCTGGTTGAATAGAGGGCGTTTTTGTGAGTCTCGTGATGCTCGCATGGGGCATATGGTGCAGTGAGTGGGCCGGCACGGCATGTTGACTGCCGTAGCAGCACACGTTCTCGAGCTACTCATGGATGGTGCGCTTGCCAGAATTAGATTCCAACACATCCGAGTGGTGCTGCTGTGATTTCTGAACGCTGTCGTGGTGGCCGCGAGGTCTGGAAGTCTGCAACGCCACTAGGCTGGTACAGAGACCGGTACCGGCGGGAGTTTGTGGATTCACAGGCCGGTGGGTTGTCTTTACACTGGGAGATTTTCAGCGGGATACCAGCCGATCTGTGTGATCGGGGCTGGTTGCGGTCTCAGTAGGCCTGCCCACCACAAGGTGCCTTTGGTTCTGCTCTAGGGGCAGGACAAACGCATCTGGCAGGTGGGCCCTCCACCCCGCAGATTTTCTGAATTTTCGATGAGAGTCGCACAGTGTACGTGTGTGTGTGTGGGGCTTGTTTGCCGTGCATTCGGGCTGATGGTCTGGGGGGTAGGCCACTCGATTCACCTAACTGAAAGGCCCCATTAGCTTTTCCGGCACCGCTTGGAATGTTCATGGCGACGTACCTTTTCATGCGCGGGGGGTTGCGTGGCTACAACCAAGTCCATTCACATGGGTTGGTGGAAAGTGTGCACTTTTGCACCACACCACTCCATGGTGTCTGCAGAAAATACGCAATGAATGATGGACATCCCATACCCCCCAACATCTTTGAATGTTCATGGCGACGTACCTTTTGATGCGCGGGGGGTTGCGTGGCTACAACCAAGTCCATTCACATGGGTTGGTGGAAAGTGTGCACTTTTGCACCACACCACGCCATGGTGTCTGCAGAAAATACGCAATGAATGATGGACATCCCATACCCCCCGACATCTTTGAATGTTCATGGGGACGTACCTTTTGATGCGCGGGGGGTTGCGTGGCTACAACCAAGTCCGTTCACATGGGTTGGTGGAAAGTGTGCACTTTTGCATTACACCACTCCATGGTGTCTGCAGAAAATACGCAATGAATGATGGACATCCCATACCCCCCAACATCTTGGAATGTTGATGGCGACGTACCTTTTGCTGCGCGGGGGGTTGCGTGGCTACAACCAAGTCCATTCACATGGGTTGGTGGAAAGTGTGCACTTTTGTTCCACGCCACTCCTGGAAGTTAGCAACAACTGTGAAATGCATACTTGACGTCCTAGATCTTTCAGAATCAAAGGATGTTTCTGGCAACTTCCCTATGGTGCGCGGGGGTATGCTTGTCTATAGCCAAGTCCATTCACATGGGTTGGTGGAAAGTGTGCACTTTTGCACCACACCACTCCATGGTGTCTGCAGAAAATACGCAATGAATGATGGACATCCCATACCCCCCAACATCTTGGAATGTTGATGGCGATGTACCTTTTGATGCGCGGGGGGTTGCGTGGCTACAACCAAGTCCATTCACATGGGTTGGTGGAAAGTGTGCACTTTTGCACCACACCACGCCATGGTGTCTGTAGAAAATACGCAATGAATGATGGAAATCCCATACCCCCCAACATCTTGGAATGTTGACGGCAACGTACCTTTTGCTGCGCGGGGGGTTGCGTGGCTACAACCAAGTCCATTCACATTGGTTGGTGGAAAGTGTGCATTTTTGCACCACACCACTCCATGGTGTCTGCAGAAAATACGCAATGAATGATGGACATCCCATACCCCCCAACATCTTGGAATGTTGATGGCGACGTACCATTTGCTGCGCGGGGGGTTGCGTGGCTACAACCGAGTCCATTCACATGGTTGGTGAAAAGTGTGCACTTTTGCCCCACGCCACTCCTGGGAGTCAGCAGCAAATATGCAATGAATGATAATCATCCCATACCCCCCAACATCTTGGAATGTTCATGGCGACGTACCTTTTCATGCGCGGGGGGTTGCGTGGCTACAACCAAGTCCATTCACATGGGTTGGTGGAAAGTGTGCACTTTTGCACCACACCACTCCATGGTGTCTGCAGAAAATACGCAATGAATGATGGACATCCCATGCCTCCCAACATCTTGGAATGTTCATGTCGTCGTACCTTTGATGTGCGGGGGGTTGCGTGGCTGCAACCAAGTCCGTTCACATGGGTTGGTGGAAAGTGTGCACTTTTGCATTACACCACTCCATGGTGTCTGCAGAAAATACGCAATGAATGATGGACATCCCATACCCCCCAACATCTTGGAATGTTGATGGCGACGTACCTTTTGCTGCGCGGGGGGTTGCGTGGCTACAACCAAGTCCATTCACATGGGTTGGTGGAAAGTGTACACTTTTGCACCACACCACGCCATGGTGTCTGCAGAAAATACGCAATGAATGATGGACATCCCATACCCCCCAACATCTTGGAATGTTGATGGCAACGTACCTTTTGCTGCGCGGGGGGTTGCGTGGCTACAACCAAGTCCATTCACATGGGTTGGTGGAAAGTGTATATTCTTGCACCACACCACTCCATGGTGTCTGCAGAAAATACGCAATGGATGATGGACATCCCATACCCCCCGACATCTTTGAATGTTCATGGGGACGTACCTTTTGATGCGCGGGGGGTTGCGTGGCTACAACCAAGTCCGTTCACATGGGTTGGTGGAAAGTGTGCACTTTTGCATTACACCACTCCATGGTGTCTGCAGAAAATACGCAATGAATGATGGACATCCCATACCCCCCAACATCTTGGAATGTTGATGGCGACGTACCATTTGCTGCGCGGGGGGTTGCGTGGCTACAACCGAGTCCATTCACATGGTTGGTGAAAAGTGTGCACTTTTGTTCCACGCCACTCCTGGGAGTTAGCAACAACTGTGCAATGCATACTTGACGTCCTAGATCTTTCAGAATCAAAGGATGTTTCTGGTAACTTCCCTATGGTGCGCGGGGGTATGCTTGTCTATAGCCAAGTCCATTCACATGGTTGGTGAAAAGTGTGCACTTTTGCCCCACGCCACTCCTGGGAGTCAGCAGCAAATATGCAATGAATGATAATCATCCCATACCCCCCAACATCTTGGAATGTTCATGGCGACGTACCTTTTCATGCGCGGGGGGTTGCGTGGCTACAACCAAGTCCATTCACATGGGTTGGTGGAAAGTGTGCACTTTTGCACCACACCACTCCATGGTGTCTGCAGAAAATACGCAATGAATGATGGACATCCCATGCCTCCCAACATCTTGGAATGTTCATGTCGTCGTACCTTTGATGTGCGGGGGGTTGCGTGGCTGCAACCAAGTCCGTTCACATGGGTTGGTGGAAAGTGTGCACTTTTGCATTACACCACTCCATGGTGTCTGCAGAAAATACGCAATGAATGATGGACATCCCATACCCCCCAACATCTTGGAATGTTGATGGCAACGTACCTTTTGCTGCGCGGGGGGTTGCGTGGCTACAACCAAGTCCATTCACATGGGTTGGTGGAAAGTGTATATTTTTGCACCACACCACTCCATGGTGTCTGCAGAAAATACGCAATGGATGATGGACATCCCATACCCCCCGACATCTTTGAATGTTCATGGGGACGTACCTTTTGATGCGCGGGGGGTTGCGTGGCTACAACCAAGTCCGTTCACATGGGTTGGTGGAAAGTGTGCACTTTTGCATTACACCACTCCATGGTGTCTGCAGAAAATACGCAATGAATGATGGACATCCCATACCCCCCAACATCTTGGAATGTTGATGGCGACGTACCTTTTGCTGCGCAGGGGGGTTGCGTGGCTACAACCAAGTCCATTCACATGGGTTGGTGGAAAGTGTGCACTTTTGCACCACACCACTCCATGGTGTCTGCAGAAAATGCGCAATGAATGATGGACATCCCATACCCCCCGACATCTTTGAATGTTCATGGGGACGTACCTTTTGATGCGCGGGGGGTTGCGTGGCTACAACCAAGTCCGTTCACATGGGTTGGTGGAAAGTGTGCACTTTTGCATTACACCACTCCATGGTGTCTGCAGAAAATACGCAATGAATGATGGACATCCCATACCCCCCAACATCTTGGAATGTTGATGGCGACGTACCTTTTGCTGCGCGGGGGGTTGCGTGGCTACAACCAAGTCCATTCACATGGGTTGGTGGAAAGTGTGCACTTTTGTTCCACGCCACTCCTGGAAGTTAGCAACAACTGTGAAATGCATACTTGACGTCCTAGATCTTTCAGAATCAAAGGATGTTTCTGGCAACTTCCCTATGGTGCGCGGGGGTATGCTTGTCTATAGCCAAGTCCATTCACATGGTTGGTGAAAAGTGTGCACTTTTGCCCCACGCCACTCCTGGGAGTCACCAGCAAATATGCAATGAATGATAATCATCCCATACCCCCCAACATCTTGGAATGTTCATGGCGACGTACCTTTTCATGCGCGGGGGGTTGCGTGGCTACAACCAAGTCCATTCACATGGGTTGGTGGAAAGTGTGCACTTTTGCACCACACCACTCCATGGTGTCTGCAGAAAATACGCAATGAATGATGGACATCCCATACCCCCCAACATCTTGGAATTTTGATAGCGATGTACCTTTTGGTGCGCGGGGGGTTGCGTGGCTACAACCAAGTCCATTCACATGGGTTGGTGGAAAGTGTGCACTTTTGCACCACACCACGCCATGGTGTCTGCAGAAAATACGCAATGAATGATGGACATCCCATACCCCCCAACATCTTGGAATGTTGATGGCAACGTACCTTTTGCTGCGCGGGGGTTTGCGTGGCTACAACCGAGTCCATTCACATGGTTGGTGAAAAGTGTGCACTTTTGTTCCACGCCACTCCTGGGAGTTAGCAACAACTGTGCAATGCATACTTGACGTCCTAGATCTTTCAGAATCAAAGGATGTTTCTGGCAACTTCCCTATGGTGCGCGGGGGTATGCTTGTCTATAGCCAAGTCCATTCACATGGTTGGTGAAAAGTGTGCACTTTTGCCCCACGCCACTCCTGGGAGTCAGCAGCAAATATGCAATGAATGATAATCATCCCATACCCCCCAACATCTTGGAATGTTCATGGCGACGTACCTTTTCATGCGCGGGGGGTTGCGTGGCTACAACCAAGTCCATTCACATGGGTTGGTGGAAAGTGTGCACTTTTGCACCACACCACTCCATGGTGTCTGCAGAAAATACGCAATGAATGATGGACATCCCATGCCTCCCAACATCTTGGAATGTTCATGTCGTCGTACCTTTGATGTGCGGGGGGCTGCGTGGCTGCAACCAAGTCCATTCACATGGGTTGGTGGAAAGTGTGCACTTTTGCATTACACCACTCCATGGTGTCTGCAGAAAATACGCAATGAATGATGGACATCCCATACCCCCCAACATCTTGGAATGTTGATGGCGACGTACCTTTTGCTGCGCGGGGGGTTGCGTGGCTACAACCAAGTCCATTCACATGGGTTGGTGGAAAGTGTACACTTTTGCACCACACCACGCCATGGTGTCTGCAGAAAATACGCAATGAATGATGGACATCCCATACCCCCCAACATCTTGGAATGTTGATGGCAACGTACCTTTTGCTGCGCGGGGGGTTGCGTGGCTACAACCAAGTCCATTCACATGGGTTGGTGGAAAGTGTATATTTTTGCACCACACCACTCCATGGTGTCTGCAGAAAATACGCAATGGATGATGGACATCCCATACCCCCCGACATCTTTGAATGTTCATGGGGACGTACCTTTTGATGCGCGGGGGGTTGCGTGGCTACAACCAAGTCCGTTCACATGGGTTGGTGGAAAGTGTGCACTTTTGCATTACACCACTCCATGGTGTCTGCAGAAAATACGCAATGAATGATGGACATCCCATGCCTCCCAACATCTTGGAATGTTCATGTCGTCGTACCTTTGATGTGCGGGGGGTTGCGTGGCTGCAACCAAGTCCGTTCACATGGGTTGGTGGAAAGTGTGCACTTTTGCATTACACCACTCCATGGTGTCTGCAGAAAATACGCAATGAATGATGGACATCCCATACCCCCCAACATCTTGGAATGTTGATGGCGACGTACCTTTTGCTGCGCGGGGGGTTGCGTGGCTACAACCAAGTCCATTCACATGGGTTGGTGGAAAGTGTACACTTTTGCACCACACCACGCCATGGTGTCTGCAGAAAATACGCAATGAATGATGGACATCCCATACCCCCCAACATCTTGGAATGTTGATGGCAACGTACCTTTTGCTGCGCGGGGGGTTGCGTGGCTACAACCAAGTCCATTCACATGGGTTGGTGGAAAGTGTATATTTTTGCACCACACCACTCCATGGTGTCTGCAGAAAATACGCAATGGATGATGGACATCCCATACCCCCCGACATCTTTGAATGTTCATGGGGATGTACCTTTTGCTGCGCGGGGGGTTGCGTGGCTACAACCAAGTCCATTCACATGGGTTGGTGGAAAGTGTACACTTTTGCACCACACCACGCCATGGTGTCTGCAGAAAATACGCAATGAATGATGGACATCCCATGCCTCCCAACATCTTGGAATGTTCATGTCGTCGTACCTTTGATGTGCGGGGGGTTGCGTGGCTGCAACCAAGTCCGTTCACATGGGTTGGTGGAAAGTGTGCACTTCTGCATTACACCACTCCATGGTGTCTGCAGAAAATACGCAATGAATGATGGACATCCCATACCCCCCAACATCTTGGAATGTTGATGGCGACGTACCTTTTGCTGCGCGGGGGGTTGCGTGGCTACAACCAAGTCCATTCACATGGGTTGGTGGAAAGTGTACACTTTTGCACCACACCACGCCATGGTGTCTGCAGAAAATACGCAATGAATGATGGACATCCCATACCCCCCAACATCTTGGAATGTTGATGGCAACGTACCTTTTGCTGCGCGGGGGGTTGCGTGGCTACAACCAAGTCCATTCACATGGGTTGGTGGAAAGTGTACACTTTTGCACCACACCACTCCATGGTGTCTGCAGAAAATACGCAATGGATGATGGACATCCCATACCCCCCGACATCTTTGAATGTTCATGGGGATGTACCTTTTGCTGCGCGGGGGGTTGCGTGGCTACAACCAAGTCCATTCACATGGGTTGGTGGAAAGTGTACACTTTTGCACCACACCACGCCATGGTGTCTGCAGAAAATACGCAATGAATGATGGACATCCCATACCCCCCAACATCTTGGAATGTTGATGGCAACGTACCTTTTGCTGCGCGGGGGGTTGCGTGGCTACAACCAAGTCCATTCACATGGGTTGGTGGAAAGTGTATATTCTTGCACCACACCACGCCATGGTGTCTGCAGAAAATACGCAATGAATGATGGACATCCCATACCCCCCAACATCTTGGAATGTTGATGGCAACGTACCTTTTGCTGCGCGGGGGGTTGCGTGGCTACAACCAAGTCCATTCACATGGGTTGGTGGAAAGTGTATATTCTTGCACCACACCACTCCATGGTGTCTGCAGAAAATACGCAATGAATGATGGACATCCCATACCCCCCAACATCTTGGAATTTTGATGGCGATGTACCATTTGCTGCGCGGGGGGTTGCGTGGCTACAACCAAGTCCATTCGCATGGGTTGGTGGAAAGTGTGCACTTTTGCACCACACCACGCCATGGTGTCTGTAGAAAATACGCAATGAATGATGGACATCCCATACCCCCCAACATCTTGGAATGTTGACGGCAACGTACCTTTTGCTGCGCGGGGGGTTGCGTGGCTACAACCAAGTCCATTCACATTGGTTGGTGGAAAGTGTGCATTTTTGCACCACACCACTCCATGGTGTCTGCAGAAAATACGCAATGAATGATGGACATCCCATACCCCCCAACATCTTGGAATGTTGATGGCGACGTACCATTTGCTGCGCGGGGGGTTGCGTGGCTACAACCGAGTCCATTCACATGGTTGGTGAAAAGTGTGCACTTTTGCCCCACGCCACTCCTGGGAGTCAGCAGCAAATATGCAATGAATGATAATCATCCCATACCCCCCAACATCTTGGAATGTTCATGGCGACGTACCTTTTCATGCGCGGGGGGTTGCGTGGCTACAACCAAGTCCATTCACATGGGTTGGTGGAAAGTGTGCACTTTTGCACCACACCACTCCATGGTGTCTGCAGAAAATACGCAATGAATGATGGACATCCCATGCCTCCCAACATCTTGGAATGTTCATGTCGTCGTACCTTTGATGTGCGGGGGGTTGCGTGGCTGCAACCAAGTCCGTTCACATGGGTTGGTGGAAAGTGTGCACTTTTGCATTACACCACTCCATGGTGTCTGCAGAAAATACGCAATGAATGATGGACATCCCATACCCCCCAACATCTTGGAATGTTGATGGCGACGTACCTTTTGCTGCGCGGGGGGTTGCGTGGCTACAACCAAGTCCATTCACATGGGTTGGTGGAAAGTGTACACTTTTGCACCACACCACGCCATGGTGTCTGCAGAAAATACGCAATGAATGATGGACATCCCATACCCCCCAACATCTTGGAATGTTGATGGCAACGTACCTTTTGCTGCGCGGGGGGTTGCGTGGCTACAACCAAGTCCATTCACATGGGTTGGTGGAAAGTGTATATTCTTGCACCACACCACTCCATGGTGTCTGCAGAAAATACGCAATGGATGATGGACATCCCATACCCCCCGACATCTTTGAATGTTCATGGGGACGTACCTTTTGATGCGCGGGGGGTTGCGTGGCTACAACCAAGTCCGTTCACATGGGTTGGTGGAAAGTGTGCACTTTTGCATTACACCACTCCATGGTGTCTGCAGAAAATACGCAATGAATGATGGACATCCCATACCCCCCAACATCTTGGAATGTTGATGGCGACGTACCTTTTGCTGCGCAGGGGGGTTGCGTGGCTACAACCAAGTCCATTCACATGGGTTGGTGGAAAGTGTGCACTTTTGCACCACACCACTCCATGGTGTCTGCAGAAAATGCGCAATGAATGATGGACATCCCATACCCCCCGACATCTTTGAATGTTCATGGGGACGTACCTTTTGATGCGCGGGGGGTTGCGTGGCTACAACCAAGTCCGTTCACATGGGTTGGTGGAAAGTGTGCACTTTTGCATTACACCACTCCATGGTGTCTGCAGAAAATACGCAATGAATGATGGACATCCCATACCCCCCAACATCTTGGAATGTTGATGGCGACGTACCTTTTGCTGCGCGGGGGGTTGCGTGGCTACAACCAAGTCCATTCACATGGGTTGGTGGAAAGTGTGCACTTTTGTTCCACGCCACTCCTGGAAGTTAGCAACAACTGTGAAATGCATACTTGACGTCCTAGATCTTTCAGAATCAAAGGATGTTTCTGGCAACTTCCCTATGGTGCGCGGGGGTATGCTTGTCTATAGCCAAGTCCATTCACATGGTTGGTGAAAAGTGTGCACTTTTGCCCCACGCCACTCCTGGGAGTCACCAGCAAATATGCAATGAATGATAATCATCCCATACCCCCCAACATCTTGGAATGTTCATGGCGACGTACCTTTTCATGCGCGGGGGGTTGCGTGGCTACAACCAAGTCCATTCACATGGGTTGGTGGAAAGTGTGCACTTTTGCACCACACCACTCCATGGTGTCTGCAGAAAATACGCAATGAATGATGGACATCCCATACCCCCCAACATCTTGGAATTTTGATGGCGATGTACCTTTTGATGCGCGGGGGGTTGCGTGGCTACAACCAAGTCCATTCACATGGGTTGGTGGAAAGTGTGCACTTTTGCACCACACCACGCCATGGTGTCTGCAGAAAATACGCAATGAATGATGGACATCCCATACCCCCCAACATCTTGGAATGTTGATGGCAACGTACCTTTTGCTGCGCGGGGGTTTGCGTGGCTACAACCGAGTCCATTCACATGGTTGGTGAAAAGTGTGCACTTTTGTTCCACGCCACTCCTGGGAGTTAGCAACAACTGTGCAATGCATACTTGACGTCCTAGATCTTTCAGAATCAAAGGATGTTTCTGGCAACTTCCCTATGGTGCGCGGGGGTATGCTTGTCTATAGCCAAGTCCATTCACATGGTTGATGAAAAGTGTGCACTTTTGCCCCACGCCACTCCTGGGAGTCAGCAGCAAATATGCAATGAATGATAATCATCCCATACCCCCCAACATCTTGGAATGTTCATGGCGACGTACCTTTTCATGCGCGGGGGGTTGCGTGGCTACAACCAAGTCCATTCACATGGGTTGGTGGAAAGTGTGCACTTTTGCACCACACCACTCCATGGTGTCTGCAGAAAATACGCAATGAATGATGGACATCCCATGCCTCCCAACATCTTGGAATGTTCATGTCGTCGTACCTTTGATGTGCGGGGGGCTGCGTGGCTGCAACCAAGTCCGTTCACATGGGTTGGTGGAAAGTGTGCACTTTTGCATTACACCACTCCATGGTGTCTGCAGAAAATACGCAATGAATGATGGACATCCCATACCCCCCAACATCTTGGAATGTTGATGGCGACGTACCTTTTGCTGCGCGGGGGGTTGCGTGGCTACAACCAAGTCCATTCACATGGGTTGGTGGAAAGTGTACACTTTTGCACCACACCACGCCATGGTGTCTGCAGAAAATACGCAATGAATGATGGACATCCCATACCCCCCAACATCTTGGAATGTTGATGGCAACGTACCTTTTGCTGCGCGGGGGGTTGCGTGGCTACAACCAAGTCCATTCACATGGGTTGGTGGAAAGTGTATATTTTTGCACCACACCACTCCATGGTGTCTGCAGAAAATACGCAATGGATGATGGACATCCCATACCCCCCGACATCTTTGAATGTTCATGGGGACGTACCTTTTGATGCGCGGGGGGTTGCGTGGCTACAACCAAGTCCGTTCACATGGGTTGGTGGAAAGTGTGCACTTTTGCATTACACCACTCCATGGTGTCTGCAGAAAATACGCAATGAATGATGGACATCCCATGCCTCCCAACATCTTGGAATGTTCATGTCGTCGTACCTTTGATGTGCGGGGGGTTGCGTGGCTGCAACCAAGTCCGTTCACATGGGTTGGTGGAAAGTGTGCACTTTTGCATTACACCACTCCATGGTGTCTGCAGAAAATACGCAATGAATGATGGACATCCCATACCCCCCAACATCTTGGAATGTTGATGACGACGTACCTTTTGCTGCGCGGGGGGTTGCGTGGCTACAACCAAGTCCATTCACATGGGTTGGTGGAAAGTGTACACTTTTGCACCACACCACGCCATGGTGTCTGCAGAAAATACGCAATGAATGATGGACATCCCATACCCCCCAACATCTTGGAATGTTGATGGCAACGTACCTTTTGCTGCGCGGGGGGTTGCGTGGCTACAACCAAGTCCATTCACATGGGTTGGTGGAAAGTGTATATTTTTGCACCACACCACTCCATGGTGTCTGCAGAAAATACGCAATGGATGATGGACATCCCATACCCCCCGACATCTTTGAATGTTCATGGGGACGTACCTTTTGATGCGCGGGGGGTTGCGTGGCTACAACCAAGTCCGTTCACATGGGTTGGTGGAAAGTGTGCACTTTTGCATTACACCACTCCATGGTGTCTGCAGAAAATACGCAATGAATGATGGACATCCCATACCCCCCAACATCTTGGAATGTTGATGGCGACGTACCTTTTGCTGCGCGGGGGGTTGCGTGGCTACAACCAAGTCCATTCACATGGGTTGGTGGAAAGTGTGCACTTTTGTTCCACGCCACTCCTGGAAGTTAGCAACAACTGTGAAATGCATACTTGACGTCCTAGATCTTTCAGAATCAAAGGATGTTTCTGGCAACTTCCCTATGGTGCGCGGGGGTATGCTTGTCTATAGCCAAGTCCATTCACATGGTTGGTGAAAAGTGTGCACTTTTGCCCCACGCCACTCCTGGGAGTCACCAGCAAATATGCAATGAATGATAATCATCCCATACCCCCCAACATCTTGGAATGTTCATGGCGACGTACCTTTTCATGCGCGGGGGGTTGCGTGGCTACAACCAAGTCCATTCACATGGGTTGGTGGAAAGTGTGCACTTTTGCATTACACCACTCCATGGTGTCTGCAGAAAATACGCAATGAATGATGGACATCCCATACCCCCCAACATCTTGGAATGTTGATGGCGACGTACCTTTTGCTGCGCAGGGGGGTTGCGTGGCTACAACCAAGTCCATTCACATGGGTTGGTGGAAAGTGTGCACTTTTGCACCACACCACTCCATGGTGTCTGCAGAAAATGCGCAATGAATGATGGACATCCCATACCCCCCGACATCTTTGAATGTTCATGGGGACGTACCTTTTGATGCGCGGGGGGTTGCGTGGCTACAACCAAGTCCGTTCACATGGGTTGGTGGAAAGTGTGCACTTTTGCATTACACCACTCCATGGTGTCTGCAGAAAATACGCAATGAATGATGGACATCCCATACCCCCCAACATCTTGGAATGTTGATGGCGACGTACCTTTTGCTGCGCGGGGGGTTGCGTGGCTACAACCAAGTCCATTCACATGGGTTGGTGGAAAGTGTGCACTTTTGTTCCACGCCACTCCTGGAAGTTAGCAACAACTGTGAAATGCATACTTGACGTCCTAGATCTTTCAGAATCAAAGGATGTTTCTGGCAACTTCCCTATGGTGCGCGGGGGTATGCTTGTCTATAGCCAAGTCCATTCACATGGTTGGTGAAAAGTGTGCACTTTTGCCCCACGCCACTCCTGGGAGTCACCAGCAAATATGCAATGAATGATAATCATCCCATACCCCCCAACATCTTGGAATGTTCATGGCGACGTACCTTTTCATGCGCGGGGGGTTGCGTGGCTACAACCAAGTCCATTCACATGGGTTGGTGGAAAGTGTGCACTTTTGCACCACACCACTCCATGGTGTCTGCAGAAAATACGCAATGAATGATGGACATCCCATACCCCCCAACATCTTGGAATTTTGATGGCGATGTACCTTTTGATGCGCGGGGGGTTGCGTGGCTACAACCAAGTCCATTCACATGGGTTGGTGGAAAGTGTGCACTTTTGCACCACACCACGCCATGGTGTCTGCAGAAAATACGCAATGAATGATGGACATCCCATACCCCCCAACATCTTGGAATGTTGATGGCAACGTACCTTTTGCTGCGCGGGGGTTTGCGTGGCTACAACCGAGTCCATTCACATGGTTGGTGAAAAGTGTGCACTTTTGTTCCACGCCACTCCTGGGAGTTAGCAACAACTGTGCAATGCATACTTGACGTCCTAGATCTTTCAGAATCAAAGGATGTTTCTGGCAACTTCCCTATGGTGCGCGGGGGTATGCTTGTCTATAGCCAAGTCCATTCACATGGTTGGTGAAAAGTGTGCACTTTTGCCCCACGCCACTCCTGTGAGTCAGCAGCAAATATGCAATGAATGATAATCATCCCATACCCCCCAACACCTTGGAATGTTCATGGCGACGTACCTTTTCATGCGCGGGGGGTTGCGTGGCTACAACCAAGTCCATTCACATGGGTTGGTGGAAAGTGTGCACTTTTGCACCACACCACTCCATGGTGTCTGCAGAAAATACGCAATGAATGATGGACATCCCATGCCTCCCAACATCTTGGAATGTTCATGTCGTCGTACCTTTGATGTGCGGGGGGCTGCGTGGCTGCAACCAAGTCCGTTCACATGGGTTGGTGGAAAGTGTGCACTTTTGCATTACACCACTCCATGGTGTCTGCAGAAAATACGCAATGAATGATGGACATCCCATACCCCCCAACATCTTGGAATGTTGATGGCGACGTACCTTTTGCTGCGCGGGGGGTTGCGTGGCTACAACCAAGTCCATTCACATGGGTTGGTGGAAAGTGTACACTTTTGCACCACACCACGCCATGGTGTCTGCAGAAAATACGCAATGAATGATGGACATCCCATACCCCCCAACATCTTGGAATGTTGATGGCAACGTACCTTTTGCTGCGCGGGGGGTTGCGTGGCTACAACCAAGTCCATTCACATGGGTTGGTGGAAAGTGTATATTTTTGCACCACACCACTCCATGGTGTCTGCAGAAAATACGCAATGGATGATGGACATCCCATACCCCCCGACATCTTTGAATGTTCATGGGGACGTACCTTTTGATGCGCGGGGGGTTGCGTGGCTACAACCAAGTCCGTTCACATGGGTTGGTGGAAAGTGTGCACTTTTGCATTACACCACTCCATGGTGTCTGCAGAAAATACGCAATGAATGATGGACATCCCATGCCTCCCAACATCTTGGAATGTTCATGTCGTCGTACCTTTGATGTGCGGGGGGTTGCGTGGCTGCAACCAAGTCCGTTCACATGGGTTGGTGGAAAGTGTGCACTTTTGCATTACACCACTCCATGGTGTCTGCAGAAAATACGCAATGAATGATGGACATCCCATACCCCCCAACATCTTGGAATGTTGATGGCGACGTACCTTTTGCTGCGCGGGGGGTTGCGTGGCTACAACCAAGTCCATTCACATGGGTTGGTGGAAAGTGTACACTTTTGCACCACACCACGCCATGGTGTCTGCAGAAAATACGCAATGAATGATGGACATCCCATACTCCCCAACATCTTGGAATGTTGATGGCAACGTACCTTTTGCTGCGCGGGGGGTTGCGTGGCTACAACCAAGTCCATTCACATGGGTTGGTGGAAAGTGTATATTTTTGCACCACACCACTCCATGGTGTCTGCAGAAAATGCGCAATGGATGATGGACATCCCATACCCCCCGACATCTTTGAATGTTCATGGGGACGTACCTTTTGATGCGCGGGGGGTTGCGTGGCTACAACCAAGTCCGTTCACATGGGTTGGTGGAAAGTGTGCACTTTTGCATTACACCACTCCATGGTGTCTGCAGAAAATACGCAATGAATGATGGACATCCCATACCCCCCAACATCTTGGAATGTTGATGGCGACGTACCTTTTGCTGCGCGGGGGGTTGCGTGGCTACAACCAAGTCCATTCACATGGGTTGGTGGAAAGTGTGCACTTTTGTTCCACGCCACTCCTGGAAGTTAGCAACAACTGTGAAATGCATACTTGACGTCCTAGATCTTTCAGAATCAAAGGATGTTTCTGGCAACTTCCCTATGGTGCGCGGGGGTATGCTTGTCTATAGCCAAGTCCATTCACATGGTTGGTGAAAAGTGTGCACTTTTGCCCCACGCCACTCCTGGGAGTCACCAGCAAATATGCAATGAATGATAATCATCCTATACCCCCCAACATCTTGGAATGTTCATGGCGACGTACCTTTTCATGCGCGGGGGTATGCTTGTTTATAGCCAAGTCCATTCACATGGTTGGTGAAAAGTGTGCACTTTTGCCCCACGCCACTCCTGGGAGTCACCAGCAAATATGCAATGAATGATAATCATCCCATACCCCCCAACATCTTGGAATGTTCATGGCGACGTACCTTTTCATGCGCGGGGGGTTGCGTGGCTACAACCAAGTCCATTCACATGGGTTGGTGGAAAGTGTGCACTTTTGCACCACACCACTCCATGGTGTCTGCAGAAAATACGCAATGAATGATGGACATCCCATACCCCCCAACATCTTGGAATTTTGATGGCGATGTACCTTTTGATGCGCGGGGGGTTGCGTGGCTACAACCAAGTCCATTCACATGGGTTGGTGGAAAGTGTGCACTTTTGCACCACACCACGCCATGGTGTCTGCAGAAAATACGCAATGAATGATGGACATCCCATACCCCCCAACATCTTGGAATGTTGATGGCAACGTACCTTTTGCTGCGCGGGGGTTTGCGTGGCTACAACCGAGTCCATTCACATGGTTGGTGAAAAGTGTGCACTTTTGTTCCACGCCACTCCTGGGAGTCAGCAACAACTGTGCAATGCATACTTGACGTCCTAGATCTTTCAGAATCAAAGGATGTTTCTGGCAACTTCCCTATGGTGCGCGGGGGTATGCTTGTCTATAGCCAAGTCCATTCACATGGTTGGTGAAAAGTGTGCACTTTTGCCCCACGCCACTCCTGGGAGTCAGCAGCAAATATGCAATGAATGATAATCATCCCATACCCCCCAACATCTTGGAATGTTCATGGCGACGTACCTTTTCATGCGCGGGGGGTTGCGTGGCTACAACCAAGTCCATTCACATGGGTTGGTGGAAAGTGTGCACTTTTGCACCACACCACTCCATGGTGTCTGCAGAAAATACGCAATGAATGATGGACATCCCATGCCTCCCAACATCTTGGAATGTTCATGTCGTCGTACCTTTGATGTGCGGGGGGCTGCGTGGCTGCAACCAAGTCCGTTCACATGGGTTGGTGGAAAGTGTGCACTTTTGCATTACACCACTCCATGGTGTCTGCAGAAAATACGCAATGAATGATGGACATCCCATACCCCCCAACATCTTGGAATGTTGATGGCGACGTACCTTTTGCTGCGCGGGGGGTTGCGTGGCTACAACCAAGTCCATTCACATGGGTTGGTGGAAAGTGTACACTTTTGCACCACACCACGCCATGGTGTCTGCAGAAAATACGCAATGAATGATGGACATCCCATACCCCCCAACATCTTGGAATGTTGATGGCAACGTACCTTTTGCTGCGCGGGGGGTTGCGTGGCTACAACCAAGTCCATTCACATGGGTTGGTGGAAAGTGTATATTTTTGCACCACACCACTCCATGGTGTCTGCAGAAAATACGCAATGGATGATGGACATCCCATACCCCCCGACATCTTTGAATGTTCATGGGGACGTACCTTTTGATGCGCGGGGGGTTGCGTGGCTACAACCAAGTCCGTTCACATGGGTTGGTGGAAAGTGTGCACTTTTGCATTACACCACTCCATGGTGTCTGCAGAAAATACGCAATGAATGATGGACATCCCATGCCTCCCAACATCTTGGAATGTTCATGTCGTCGTACCTTTGATGTGCGGGGGGTTGCGTGGCTGCAACCAAGTCCGTTCACATGGGTTGGTGGAAAGTGTGCACTTTTGCATTACACCACTCCATGGTGTCTGCAGAAAATACGCAATGAATGATGGACATCCCATACCCCCCAACATCTTGGAATGTTGATGGCGACGTACCTTTTGCTGCGCGGGGGGTTGCGTGGCTACAACCAAGTCCATTCACATGGGTTGGTGGAAAGTGTACACTTTTGCACCACACCACGCCATGGTGTCTGCAGAAAATACGCAATGAATGATGGACATCCCATACTCCCCAACATCTTGGAATGTTGATGGCAACGTACCTTTTGCTGCGCGGGGGGTTGCGTGGCTACAACCAAGTCCATTCACATGGGTTGGTGGAAAGTGTATATTTTTGCACCACACCACTCCATGGTGTCTGCAGAAAATGCGCAATGGATGATGGACATCCCATACCCCCCGACATCTTTGAATGTTCATGGGGACGTACCTTTTGATGCGCGGGGGGTTGCGTGGCTACAACCAAGTCCGTTCACATGGGTTGGTGGAAAGTGTGCACTTTTGCATTACACCACTCCATGGTGTCTGCAGAAAATACGCAATGAATGATGGACATCCCATACCCCCCAACATCTTGGAATGTTGATGGCGACGTACCTTTTGCTGCGCGGGGGGTTGCGTGGCTACAACCAAGTCCATTCACATGGGTTGGTGGAAAGTGTGCACTTTTGTTCCACGCCACTCCTGGAAGTTAGCAACAACTGTGAAATGCATACTTGACGTCCTAGATCTTTCAGAATCAAAGGATGTTTCTGGCAACTTCCCTATGGTGCGCGGGGGTATGCTTGTCTATAGCCAAGTCCATTCACATGGTTGGTGAAAAGTGTGCACTTTTGCCCCACGCCACTCCTGGGAGTCACCAGCAAATATGCAATGAATGATAATCATCCCATACCCCCCAACATCTTGGAATGTTCATGGCGACGTACCTTTTCATGCGCGGGGGTATGCTTGTCTATAGCCAAGTCCATTCACATGGTTGGTGAAAAGTGTGCACTTTTGCCCCACGCCACTCCTGGGAGTCACCAGCAAATATGCAATGAATGATAATCATCCCATACCCCCCAACATCTTGGAATGTTCATGGCGACGTACCTTTTCATGCGCGGGGGGTTGCGTGGCTACAACCAAGTCCATTCACATGGGTTGGTGGAAAGTGTGCACTTTTGCACCACACCACTCCATGGTGTCTGCAGAAAATACGCAATGAATGATGGACATCCCATACCCCCCAACATCTTGGAATTTTGATGGCGATGTACCTTTTGATGCGCGGGGGGTTGCGTGGCTACAACCAAGTCCATTCACATGGGTTGGTGGAAAGTGTGCACTTTTGCACCACACCACGCCATGGTGTCTGCAGAAAATACGCAATGAATGATGGACATCCCATACCCCCCAACATCTTGGAATGTTGATGGCAACGTACCTTTTGCTGCGCGGGGGTTTGCGTGGCTACAACCGAGTCCATTCACATGGTTGGTGAAAAGTGTGCACTTTTGTTCCACGCCACTCCTGGGAGTCAGCAACAACTGTGCAATGCATACTTGACGTCCTAGATCTTTCAGAATCAAAGGATGTTTCTGGCAACTTCCCTATGGTGCGCGGGGGTATGCTTGTCTATAGCCAAGTCCATTCACATGGTTGGTGAAAAGTGTGCACTTTTGCCCCACGCCACTCCTGGGAGTCAGCAGCAAATATGCAATGAATGATAATCATCCCATACCCCCCAACATCTTGGAATGTTCATGGCGACGTACCTTTTCATGCGCGGGGGGTTGCGTGGCTACAACCAAGTCCATTCACATGGGTTGGTGGAAAGTGTGCACTTTTGCACCACACCACTCCATGGTGTCTGCAGAAAATACGCAATGAATGATGGACATCCCATGCCTCCCAACATCTTGGAATGTTCATGTCGTCGTACCTTTGATGTGCGGGGGGCTGCGTGGCTGCAACCAAGTCCGTTCACATGGGTTGGTGGAAAGTGTGCACTTTTGCATTACACCACTCCATGGTGTCTGCAGAAAATACGCAATGAATGATGGACATCCCATACCCCCCAACATCTTGGAATGTTGATGGCGACGTACCTTTTGCTGCGCGGGGGGTTGCGTGGCTACAACCAAGTCCATTCACATGGGTTGGTGGAAAGTGTACACTTTTGCACCACACCACGCCATGGTGTCTGCAGAAAATACGCAATGAATGATGGACATCCCATACCCCCCAACATCTTGGAATGTTGATGGCAACGTACCTTTTGCTGCGCGGGGGGTTGCGTGGCTACAACCAAGTCCATTCACATGGGTTGGTGGAAAGTGTATATTTTTGCACCACACCACTCCATGGTGTCTGCAGAAAATACGCAATGGATGATGGACATCCCATACCCCCCGACATCTTTGAATGTTCATGGGGACGTACCTTTTGATGCGCGGGGGGTTGCGTGGCTACAACCAAGTCCGTTCACATGGGTTGGTGGAAAGTGTGCACTTTTGCATTACACCACTCCATGGTGTCTGCAGAAAATACGCAATGAATGATGGACATCCCATGCCTCCCAACATCTTGGAATGTTCATGTCGTCGTACCTTTGATGTGCGGGGGGTTGCGTGGCTGCAACCAAGTCCGTTCACATGGGTTGGTGGAAAGTGTGCACTTTTGCATTACACCACTCCATGGTGTCTGCAGAAAATACGCAATGAATGATGGACATCCCATACCCCCCAACATCTTGGAATGTTGATGGCGACGTACCTTTTGCTGCGCGGGGGGTTGCGTGGCTACAACCAAGTCCATTCACATGGGTTGGTGGAAAGTGTACACTTTTGCACCACACCACGCCATGGTGTCTGCAGAAAATACGCAATGAATGATGGACATCCCATACCCCCCAACATCTTGGAATGTTGATGGCAACGTACCTTTTGCTGCGCGGGGGGTTGCGTGGCTACAACCAAGTCCATTCACATGGGTTGGTGGAAAGTGTATATTTTTGCACCACACCACTCCATGGTGTCTGCAGAAAATACGCAATGGATGATGGACATCCCATACCCCCCGACATCTTTGAATGTTCATGGGGACGTACCTTTTGATGCGCGGGGGGTTGCGTGGCTACAACCAAGTCCGTTCACATGGGTTGGTGGAAAGTGTGCACTTTTGCATTACACCACTCCATGGTGTCTGCAGAAAATACGCAATGAATGATGGACATCCCATACCCCCCAACATCTTGGAATGTTGATGGCGACGTACCTTTTGCTGCGCAGGGGGGTTGCGTGGCTACAACCAAGTCCATTCACATGGGTTGGTGGAAAGTGTGCACTTTTGCACCACACCACTCCATGGTGTCTGCAGAAAATGCGCAATGAATGATGGACATCCCATACCCCCCGACATCTTTGAATGTTCATGGGGACGTACCTTTTGATGCGCGGGGGGTTGCGTGGCTACAACCAAGTCCGTTCACATGGGTTGGTGGAAAGTGTGCACTTTTGCATTACACCACTCCATGGTGTCTGCAGAAAATACGCAATGAATGATGGACATCCCATACCCCCCAACATCTTGGAATGTTGATGGCGACGTACCTTTTGCTGCGCGGGGGGTTGCGTGGCTACAACCAAGTCCATTCACATGGGTTGGTGGAAAGTGTGCACTTTTGTTCCACGCCACTCCTGGAAGTTAGCAACAACTGTGAAATGCATACTTGACGTCCTAGATCTTTCAGAATCAAAGGATGTTTCTGGCAACTTCCCTATGGTGCGCGGGGGTATGCTTGTCTATAGCCAAGTCCATTCACATGGTTGGTGAAAAGTGTGCACTTTTGCCCCACGCCACTCCTGGGAGTCACCAGCAAATATGCAATGAATGATAATCATCCCATACCCCCCAACATCTTGGAATGTTCATGGCGACGTACCTTTTCATGCGCGGGGGGTTGCGTGGCTACAACCAAGTCCATTCACATGGGTTGGTGGAAAGTGTATATTTTTGCACCACACCACTCCATGGTGTCTGCAGAAAATACGCAATGGATGATGGACATCCCATACCCCCCGACATCTTTGAATGTTCATGGGGACGTACCTTTTGATGCGCGGGGGGTTGCGTGGCTACAACCAAGTCCGTTCACATGGGTTGGTGGAAAGTGTGCACTTTTGCATTACACCACTCCATGGTGTCTGCAGAAAATACGCAATGAATGATGGACATCCCATACCCCCCAACATCTTGGAATGTTGATGGCAACGTACCATTTGCTGCGCGGGGGGTTGCGTGGCTACAACCGAGTCCATTCACATGGTTGGTGAAAAGTGTGCACTTTTGTTCCACGCCACTCCTGGGAGTTAGCAACAACTGTGCAATGCATACTTGACGTCCTAGATCTTTCAGAATCAAAGGATGTTTCTGGCAACTTCCCTATGGTGCGCGGGGGTATGCTTGTCTATAGCCAAGTCCATTCACATGGTTGGTGAAAAGTGTGCACTTTTGCCCCACGCCACTCCTGGGAGTCAGCAGCAAATATGCAATGAATGATAATCATCCCATACCCCCCAACATCTTGGAATGTTCATGGCGACGTACCTTTTCATGCGCGGGGGGTTGCGTGGCTACAACCAAGTCCATTCACATGGGTTGGTGGAAAGTGTGCACTTTTGCACCACACCACTCCATGGTGTCTGCAGAAAATACGCAATGAATGATGGACATCCCATGCCTCCCAACATCTTGGAATGTTCATGTCGTCGTACCTTTGATGTGCGGGGGGTTGCGTGGCTGCAACCAAGTCCGTTCACATGGGTTGGTGGAAAGTGTGCACTTTTGCATTACACCACTCCATGGTGTCTGCAGAAAATACGCAATGAATGATGGACATCCCATACCCCCCAACATCTTGGAATGTTGATGGCGACGTACCTTTTGCTGCGCGGGGGGTTGCGTGGCTACAACCAAGTCCATTCACATGGGTTGGTGGAAAGTGTACACTTTTGCACCACACCACGCCATGGTGTCTGCAGAAAATACGCAATGAATGATGGACATCCCATACCCCCCAACATCTTGAAATGTTGATGGCAACATACCTTTTGCTGCGCGGGGGGTTGCGTGGCTACAACCAAGTCCATTCACATGGGTTGGTGGAAAGTGTATATTTTTGCACCACACCACTCCATGGTGTCTGCAGAAAATACGCAATGGATGATGGACATCCCATACCCCCCGACATCTTTGAATGTTCATGGGGACGTACCTTTTGATGCGCGGGGGGTTGCGTGGCTACAACCAAGTCCGTTCACATGGGTTGGTGGAAAGTGTGCACTTTTGCATTACACCACTCCATGGTGTCTGCAGAAAATACGCAATGAATGATGGACATCCCATACCCCCCAACATCTTGGAATGTTGATGGCGACGTACCTTTTGCTGCGCAGGGGGGTTGCGTGGCTACAACCAAGTCCATTCACATGGGTTGGTGGAAAGTGTGCACTTTTGCACCACACCACTCCATGGTGTCTGCAGAAAATGCGCAATGAATGATGGACATCCCATACCCCCCGACATCTTTGAATGTTCATGGGGACGTACCTTTTGATGCGCGGGGGGTTGCGTGGCTACAACCAAGTCCGTTCACATGGGTTGGTGGAAAGTGTGCACTTTTGCATTACACCACTCCATGGTGTCTGCAGAAAATACGCAATGAATGATGGACATCCCATACCCCCCAACATCTTGGAATGTTGATGGCGACGTACCTTTTGCTGCGCGGGGGGTTGCGTGGCTACAACCAAGTCCATTCACATGGGTTGGTGGAAAGTGTGCACTTTTGTTCCACGCCACTCCTGGAAGTTAGCAACAACTGTGAAATGCATACTTGACGTCCTAGATCTTTCAGAATCAAAGGATGTTTCTGGCAACTTCCCTATGGTGCGCGGGGGTATGCTTGTCTATAGCCAAGTCCATTCACATGGTTGGTGAAAAGTGTGCACTTTTGCCCCACGCCACTCCTGGGAGTCACCAGCAAATATGCAATGAATGATAATCATCCCATACCCCCCAACATCTTGGAATGTTCATGGCGACGTACCTTTTCATGCGCGGGGGGTTGCGTGGCTACAACCAAGTCCATTCACATGGGTTGGTGGAAAGTGTGCACTTTTGCACCACACCACTCCATGGTGTCTGCAGAAAATACGCAATGAATGATGGACATCCCATACCCCCCAACATCTTGGAATGTTGATGGCGATGTACCTTTTGATGCGCGGGGGGTTGCGTGGCTACAACCAAGTCCATTCACATGGGTTGGTGGAAAGTGTGCACTTTTGCACCACACCACGCCATGGTGTCTGCAGAAAATACGCAATGAATGATGGACATCCCATACCCCCCAACATCTTGGAATGTTGATGGCAACGTACCTTTTGCTGCGCGGGGGGTTGCGTGGCTACAACCAAGTCCATTCACATTGGTTGGTGGAAAGTGTGCATTTTTGCACCACACCACTCCATGGTGTCTGCAGAAAATACGCAATGAATGATGGACATCCCATACCCCCCAACATCTTGGAATGTTGATGGCGACGTACCATTTGCTGCGCGGGGGGTTGCGTGGCTACAACCGAGTCCATTCACATGGTTGGTGAAAAGTGTGCACTTTTGTTCCACGCCACTCCTGGGAGTTAGCAACAACTGTGCAATGCATACTTGACGTCCTAGATCTTTCAGAATCAAAGGATGTTTCTGGCAACTTCCCTATGGTGCGCGGGGGTATGCTTGTCTATAGCCAAGTCCATTCACATGGTTGGTGAAAAGTGTGCACTTTTGCCCCACGCCACTCCTGGGAGTCAGCAGCAAATATGCAATGAATGATAATCATCCCATACCCCCCAACATCTTGGAATGTTCATGGCGACGTACCTTTTCATGCGCGGGGGGTTGCGTGGCTACAACCAAGTCCATTCACATGGGTTGGTGGAAAGTGTGCACTTTTGCACCACACCACTCCATGGTGTCTGCAGAAAATACGCAATGAATGATGGACATCCCATGCCTCCCAACATCTTGGAATGTTCATGTCGTCGTACCTTTGATGTGCGGGGGGTTGCGTGGCTGCAACCAAGTCCGTTCACATGGGTTGGTGGAAAGTGTGCACTTTTGCATTACACCACTCCATGGTGTCTGCAGAAAATACGCAATGAATGATGGACATCCCATACCCCCCAACATCTTGGAATGTTGATGGCGACGTACCTTTTGCTGCGCGGGGGGTTGCGTGGCTACAACCAAGTCCATTCACATGGGTTGGTGGAAAGTGTACACTTTTGCACCACACCACGCCATGGTGTCTGCAGAAAATACGCAATGAATGATGGACATCCCATACCCCCCAACATCTTGAAATGTTGATGGCAACATACCTTTTGCTGCGCGGGGGGTTGCGTGGCTACAACCAAGTCCATTCACATGGGTTGGTGGAAAGTGTATATTTTTGCACCACACCACTCCATGGTGTCTGCAGAAAATACGCAATGGATGATGGACATCCCATACCCCCCGACATCTTTGAATGTTCATGGGGACGTACCTTTTGATGCGCGGGGGGTTGCGTGGCTACAACCAAGTCCGTTCACATGGGTTGGTGGAAAGTGTGCACTTTTGCATTACACCACTCCATGGTGTCTGCAGAAAATACGCAATGAATGATGGACATCCCATACCCCCCAACATCTTGGAATGTTGATGGCGACGTACCTTTTGCTGCGCAGGGGGGTTGCGTGGCTACAACCAAGTCCATTCACATGGGTTGGTGGAAAGTGTGCACTTTTGCACCACACCACTCCATGGTGTCTGCAGAAAATGCGCAATGAATGATGGACATCCCATACCCCCCGACATCTTTGAATGTTCATGGGGACGTACCTTTTGATGCGCGGGGGGTTGCGTGGCTACAACCAAGTCCGTTCACATGGGTTGGTGGAAAGTGTGCACTTTTGCATTACACCACTCCATGGTGTCTGCAGAAAATACGCAATGAATGATGGACATCCCATACCCCCCAACATCTTGGAATGTTGATGGCGACGTACCTTTTGCTGCGCGGGGGGTTGCGTGGCTACAACCAAGTCCATTCACATGGGTTGGTGGAAAGTGTGCACTTTTGTTCCACGCCACTCCTGGAAGTTAGCAACAACTGTGAAATGCATACTTGACGTCCTAGATCTTTCAGAATCAAAGGATGTTTCTGGCAACTTCCCTATGGTGCGCGGGGGTATGCTTGTCTATAGCCAAGTCCATTCACATGGTTGGTGAAAAGTGTGCACTTTTGCCCCACGCCACTCCTGGGAGTCACCAGCAAATATGCAATGAATGATAATCATCCCATACCCCCCAACATCTTGGAATGTTCATGGCGACGTACCTTTTCATGCGCGGGGGGTTGCGTGGCTACAACCAAGTCCATTCACATGGGTTGGTGGAAAGTGTGCACTTTTGCACCACACCACTCCATGGTGTCTGCAGAAAATACGCAATGAATGATGGACATCCCATACCCCCCAACATCTTGGAATGTTGATGGCGATGTACCTTTTGATGCGCGGGGGGTTGCGTGGCTACAACCAAGTCCATTCACATGGGTTGGTGGAAAGTGTGCACTTTTGCACCACACCACGCCATGGTGTCTGCAGAAAATACGCAATGAATGATGGACATCCCATACCCCCCAACATCTTGGAATGTTGATGGCAACGTACCTTTTGCTGCGCGGGGGGTTGCGTGGCTACAACCAAGTCCATTCACATTGGTTGGTGGAAAGTGTGCATTTTTGCACCACACCACTCCATGGTGTCTGCAGAAAATACGCAATGAATGATGGACATCCCATACCCCCCAACATCTTGGAATGTTGATGGCGACGTACCATTTGCTGCGCGGGGGGTTGCGTGGCTACAACCGAGTCCATTCACATGGTTGGTGAAAAGTGTGCACTTTTGTTCCACGCCACTCCTGGGAGTTAGCAACAACTGTGCAATGCATACTTGACGTCCTAGATCTTTCAGAATCAAAGGATGTTTCTGGCAACTTCCCTATGGTGCGCGGGGGTATGCTTGTCTATAGCCAAGTCCATTCACATGGTTGGTGAAAAGTGTGCACTTTTGCCCCACGCCACTCCTGGGAGTCAGCAGCAAATATGCAATGAATGATAATCATCCCATACCCCCCAACATCTTTGAATGTTCATGGCGACGTACCTTTTCATGCGCGGGGGGTTGCGTGGCTACAACCAAGTCCATTCACATGGTTGGTGGAAAGTGTGCACTTTTGCACCACACCACTCCATGGTGTCTGCAGAAAATATGCAATGAATGATGGACATCCCATGCCTCCCAACATCTTGGAATGTTCATGTCGTCGTACCTTTGATGTGCGGGGGGTTGCGTGGGTACAACCAAGTCCGTTCACATGGGTTGGTGGAAAGTGTGCACTTTTGCATTACACCACTCCATGGTGTCTGCAGAAAATGCGCAATGAATGATGGACATCCCATACCCCCCAACATCTTGGAATGTTGATGGCGATGTACCTTTTGATGCGCGGGGGGTTGCGTGGCTACAACCAAGTCCATTCACATTGGTTGGTGGAAAGTGTACACTTTTGCACCACACCACGCCATGGTGTCTGCAGAAAATACGCAATGAATGATGGACATCCCATACCCCCCAACATCTTGGAATGTTGATGGCAACGTACCTTTTGCTGCGCGGGGGGTTGCGTGGCTACAACCAAGTCTATTCACATGGGTTGGTGGAAAGTGTGCACTTTTGCACCACACCACTCCATGGTGTCTGCAGAAAATGCGCAATGAATGATGGACATCCCATGCCCCCCAACATCTTGGAATGTTGATGGCGATGTACCTTTTGATGCGCGGGGGGTTGCGTGGCTACAACCAAGTCCGTTCACATGGGTTGGTGGAAAGTGTACACTTTTGCACCACACCACGCCATGGTGTCTGCAGAAAATACGCAATGAATGATGGACATCCCATACCCCCCAACATCTTGGAATGTTGATGGCAACGTACCTTTTGCTGCGCGGGGGGTTGCGTGGCTACAACCAAGTCCGTTCACATGGGTTGGTGGAAAGTGTGCACTTTTGCATTACACCACTCCATGGTGTCTGCAGAAAATGCGCAATGAATGATGGACATCCCATACCCCCCAACATCTTGGAATGTTGATGGCGATGTACCTTTTGATGCGCGGGGGGTTGCGTGGCTACAACCAAGTCCATTCACATGGGTTGGTGGAAAGTGTGCACTTTTGCATTACACCACTCCATGGTGTCTGCAGAAAATACGCAATGAATGATGGACATCCCATACCCCCCAACATCTTGGAATGTTGATGGCGACGTACCTTTTGCTGCGCGGGGGGTTGCGTGGCTACAACCAAGTCCATTCACATGGGTTGGTGGAAAGTGTGCACTTTTGTTCCACGCCACTCCTGGAAGTTAGCAACAACTGTGAAATGCATACTTGACGTCCTAGATCTTTCAGAATCAAAGGATGTTTCTGGCAACTTCCCTATGGTGCGCGGGGGTATGCTTGTCTATAGCCAAGTCCATTCACATGGTTGGTGAAAAGTGTGCACTTTTGCCCCACGCCACTCCTGGGAGTCACCAGCAAATATGCAATGAATGATAATCATCCCATACCCCCCAACATCTTGGAATGTTCATGGCGACGTACCTTTTCATGCGCGGGGGGTTGCGTGGCTACAACCAAGTCCATTCACATGGGTTGGTGGAAAGTGTGCACTTTTGCACCACACCACTCCATGGTGTCTGCAGAAAATACGCAATGAATGATGGACATCCCATACCCCCCAACATCTTGGAATGTTGATGGCGATGTACCTTTTGATGCGCGGGGGGTTGCGTGGCTACAACCAAGTCCATTCACATGGGTTGGTGGAAAGTGTGCACTTTTGCACCACACCACGCCATGGTGTCTGCAGAAAATACGCAATGAATGATGGACATCCCATACCCCCCAACATCTTGGAATGTTGATGGCAACGTACCTTTTGCTGCGCGGGGGGTTGCGTGGCTACAACCAAGTCCATTCACATTGGTTGGTGGAAAGTGTGCATTTTTGCACCACACCACTCCATGGTGTCTGCAGAAAATACGCAATGAATGATGGACATCCCATACCCCCCAACATCTTGGAATGTTGATGGCGACGTACCATTTGCTGCGCGGGGGGTTGCGTGGCTACAACCGAGTCCATTCACATGGTTGGTGAAAAGTGTGCACTTTTGTTCCACGCCACTCCTGGGAGTTAGCAACAACTGTGCAATGCATACTTGACGTCCTAGATCTTTCAGAATCAAAGGATGTTTCTGGCAACTTCCCTATGGTGCGCGGGGGTATGCTTGTCTATAGCCAAGTCCATTCACATGGTTGGTGAAAAGTGTGCACTTTTGCCCCACGCCACTCCTGGGAGTCAGCAGCAAATATGCAATGAATGATAATCATCCCATACCCCCCAACATCTTGGAATGTTCATGGCGACGTACCTTTTCATGCGCGGGGGGTTGCGTGGCTACAACCAAGTCCATTCACATGGTTGGTGGAAAGTGTGCACTTTTGCACCACACCACTCCATGGTGTCTGCAGAAAATATGCAATGAATGATGGACATCCCATGCCTCCCAACATCTTGGAATGTTCATGTCGTCGTACCTTTGATGTGCGGGGGGTTGCGTGGGTACAACCAAGTCCGTTCACATGGGTTGGTGGAAAGTGTGCACTTTTGCATTACACCACTCCATGGTGTCTGCAGAAAATGCGCAATGAATGATGGACATCCCATACCCCCCAACATCTTGGAATGTTGATGGCGATGTACCTTTTGATGCGCGGGGGGTTGCGTGGCTACAACCAAGTCCATTCACATTGGTTGGTGGAAAGTGTGCACTTTTGCACCACACCACTCCATGGTGTCTGCAGAAAATGCGCAATGAATGATGGACATCCCATGCCCCCCAACATCTTGGAATGTTGATGACGATGTACCTTTTGATGCGCGGGGGGTTGCGTGGCTACAACCAAGTCCGTTCACATGGGTTGGTGGAAAGTGTACACTTTTGCACCACACCACGCCATGGTGTCTGCAGAAAATACGCAATGAATGATGGACATCCCATACCCCCCAACATCTTGGAATGTTGATGGCAACGTACC
Source organism: Ulva prolifera (assembly GCA_023078555.1). NCBI lineage: Eukaryota > Viridiplantae > Chlorophyta > Ulvophyceae > Ulvales > Ulvaceae > Ulva > Ulva prolifera. The sequence continues at coordinate 10,317,063 of CM041199.1, read as the reverse complement.
TTTTGCTGCGCGGGGGGTTGCGTGGCTACAACCAAGTCCGTTCACATGGGTTGGTGGAAAGTGTGCACTTTTGCATTACACCACTCCATGGTGTCTGCAGAAAATGCGCAATGAATGATGGACATCCCATACCCCCCAACATCTTGGAATGTTGATGGCGATGTACCTTTTGATGCGCGGGGGGTTGCGTGGCTACAACCAAGTCCATTCACATGGGTTGGTGGAAAGTGTACACTTTTGCACCACACCACGCCATGGTGTCTGCAGAAAATACGCAATGAATGATGGACATCCCATACCCCCCAACATCTTGGAATGTTGATGGCGATGTACCTTTTGATGCGCGGGGGGTTGCGTGGCTACAACCAAGTCCATTCACATGGGTTGGTGGAAAGTGTACACTTTTGCACCACACCACGCCATGGTGTCTGCAGAAAATACGCAATGAATGATGGACATCCCATACCCCCCAACATCTTGGAATGTTGATGGCGACGTACCTTTTGCTGCGCGGGGGGTTGCGTGGCTACAACCAAGTCCATTCACATGGTTGGTGAAAAGTCTGCACTTTTGTTCCACGCCACTCCTGGAAGTTAGCAACAACTGTGAAACGCATACTTGACGTCCTAGATCTTTCAGAATCAAAGGATGTTTCTGGCAACTTCCCTATGGTGCGCGGGGGTATGCTTGTCTATAGCCAAGTCCATTCACATGGTTGGTGAAAAGTGTGCACTTTTGCCCCACGCCACTCCTGGGAGTCAGCAGCAAATATGCAATGAATGATAATCATCCCATACCCCCCAACATCTTGGAATGTTCATGGCGACGTACCTTTTCATGCGCGGGGGGTTGCGTGGCTACAACCAAGTCCATTCACATGGGTTGGTGGAAAGTGTGCACTTTTGCACCACACCACTCCATGGTGTCTGCAGAAAATACGCAATGAATGATGGACATCCCATGCCTCCCAACATCTTGGAATGTTCATGTCGTCGTACCTTTGATGTGCGGGGGGTTGCGTGGCTGCAACCAAGTCCGTTCACATGGGTTGGTGGAAAGTGTGCACTTTTGCATTACACCACTCCATGGTGTCTGCAGAAAATGCGCAATGAATGATGGACATCCCATACCCCCCAACATCTTGGAATGTTGATGGCGATGTACCTTTTGATGCGCGGGGGGTTGCGTGGCTACAACCAAGTCCATTCACATGGGTTGGTGGAAAGTGTACACTTTTGCACCACACCACGCCATGGTGTCTGCAGAAAATACGCAATGAATGATGGACATCCCATACCCCCCAACATCTTGGAATGTTGATGGCAACGTACCTTTTGCTGCGCGGGGGGTTGCGTGGCTACAACCAAGTCTATTCACATGGGTTGGTGGAAAGTGTGCACTTTTGCACCACACCACTCCATGGTGTCTGCAGAAAATACGCAATGAATGATGGACATCCCATGCCCCCCAACATCTTGGAATGTTCATGTCATCGTACCTTTGATGTGCGGGGGGTTGCGTGGCTGCAACCAAGTCCGTTCACATGGGTTGGTGGAAAGTGTGCACTTTTGCATTACACCACTCCATGGTGTCTGCAGAAAATACGCAATGAATGATGGACATCCCATACCCCCCAACATCTTGGAATGTTGATGGCGACGTACCTTTTGCTGCGCGGGGGGTTGCGTGGCTACAACCAAGTCCATTCACATGGTTGGTGAAAAGTGTGCACTTTTGTTCCACGCCACTCCTGGAAGTTAGCAACAACTGTGAAACGCATACTTGACGTCCTAGATCTTTCAGAATCAAAGGATGTTTCTGGCAACTTCCCTATGGTGCGCGGGGGTATGCTTGTCTATAGCCAAGTCCATTCACATGGTTGGTGAAAAGTGTGCACTTTTGCCCCACGCCACTCCTGGGAGTCACCAGCAAATATGCAATGAATGATAATCATCCCATACCCCCCAACATCTTGGAATGTTCATGGCGACGTACCTTTTCATGCGCGGGGGGTTGCGTGGCTACAACCAAGTCCATTCACATGGTTGGTGAAAAGTGTGCACTTTTGCCCCACGCCACTCCTGGGAGTCAGCAGCAAATATGCAATGAACGATAATCATCCCATACGCCCCAACATCTTGGAAGGTTCATGGCGACGTACCTTTTGATGCGCGGGGGGTTGCGTGGGTACAACCAAGTCCATTCACATGGGTTGGTGGAAAGTGTACACTTTTGCACCACACCACGCCATGGTGTCTGCAGAAAATACGCAATGAATGATGGACATCCCATACCCCCCAACATCTTGGAATGTTGATGGCAACGTACCTTTTGCTGCGCGGGGGGTTGCGTGGCTACAACCAAGTCCATTCACATTGGTTGGTGGAAAGTGTGCATTTTTGCACCACACCACTCCATGGTGTCTGCAGAAAATACGCAATGAATGATGGACATCCCATACCCCCCCGACATCTTTGAATGTTCATGGGCACGTACCTTTTGATGCGCGGGGCGTTGCGTGGCTACAACCAAGTCCGTTCACATGGGTTGGTGGAAAGTGTGCACTTTTGCATTACACCACTCCATGGTGTCTGCAGAAAATGCGCAATGAATGATGGACATCCCATACCCCCCAACATCTTGGAATGTTGATGGCGATGTACCTTTTGATGCGCGGGGGGTTGCGTGGCTACAACCAAGTCCATTCACATGGGTTGGTGGAAAGTGTACACTTTTGCACCACACCACGCCATGGTGTCTGCAGAAAATACGCAATGAATGATGGACATCCCATACCCCCCAACATCTTGGAATGTTGATGGCAACGTACCTTTTGCTGCGCGGGGGGTTGCGTGGCTACAACCAAGTCCGTTCACATGGGTTGGTGGAAAGTGTGCACTTTTGCATTACACCACTCCATGGTGTCTGCAGAAAATGCGCAATGAATGATGGACATCCCATACCCCCCAACATCTTGGAATGTTGATGGCGATGTACCTTTTGATGCGCGGGGGGTTGCGTGGCTACAACCAAGTCCATTCACATGGGTTGGTGGAAAGTGTACACTTTTGCACCACACCACGCCATGGTGTCTGCAGAAAATACGCAATGAATGATGGACATCCCATACCCCCCAACATCTTGGAATGTTGATGGCAACGTACCTTTTGCTGCGCGGGGGGTTGCGTGGCTACAACCAAGTCTATTCACATGGGTTGGTGGAAAGTGTGCACTTTTGCACCACACCACTCCATGGTGTCTGCAGAAAATACGCAATGAATGATGGACATCCCATGCCCCCCAACATCTTGGAATGTTCATGTCATCGTACCTTTGATGTGCGGGGGGTTGCGTGGCTGCAACCAAGTCCGTTCACATGGGTTGGTGGAAAGTGTGCACTTTTGCATTACACCACTCCATGGTGTCTGCAGAAAATACGCAATGAATGATGGACATCCCATACCCCCCAACATCTAGGAATGTTGATGGCGACGTACCTTTTGCTGCGCGGGGGGTTGCGTGGCTACAACCAAGTCCATTCACATGGGTTGGTGGAAAGGGTGCACTTTTGCACCACACCACTCCATGGTGTCTGCAGAAAATGCGCAATGAATGATGGACATCCCATACCCCCCGACATCTTTGAATGTTCATGGGGACGTACCTTTTGATGCGCGGGGGGTTGCGTGGCTACAACCAAGTCCGTTCACATGGGTTGGTGGAAAGTGTGCACTTTTGCATTACACCACTCCATGGTGTCTGCAGAAAATGCGCAATGAATGATGGACATCCCATACCCCCCAACATCTTGGAATGTTGATGGCGATGTACCTTTTGATGCGCGGGGGGTTGCGTGGCTACAACCAAGTCCATTCACATGGGTTGGTGGAAAGTGTACACTTTTGCACCACACCACGCCATGGTGTCTGCAGAAAATACGCAATGAATGATGGACATCCCATACCCCCCAACATCTTGGAATGTTGATGGCAACGTACCTTTTGCTGCGCGGGGGGTTGCGTGGCTACAACCAAGTCTATTCACATGGGTTGGTGGAAAGTGTGCACTTTTGCACCACACCACTCCATGGTGTCTGCAGAAAATACGCAATGAATGATGGACATCCCATGCCCCCCAACATCTTGGAATGTTCATGTCATCGTACCTTTGATGTGCGGGGGGTTGCGTGGCTGCAACCAAGTCCGTTCACATGGGTTGGTGGAAAGTGTGCACTTTTGCATTACACCACTCCATGGTGTCTGCAGAAAATACGCAATGAATGATGGACATCCCATACCCCCCAACATCTTGGAATGTTGATGGCGACGTACCTTTTGCTGCGCGGGGGGTTGCGTGGCTACAACCAAGTCCATTCACATGGTTGGTGAAAAGTGTGCACTTTTGTTCCACGCCACTCCTGGAAGTTAGCAACAACTGTGAAACGCATACTTGACGTCCTAGATCTTTCAGAATCAAAGGATGTTTCTGGCAACTTCCCTATGGTGCGCGGGGGTATGCTTGTCTATAGCCAAGTCCATTCACATGGTTGGTGAAAAGTGTGCACTTTTGCCCCACGCCACTCCTGGGAGTCACCAGCAAATATGCAATGAATGATAATCATCCCATACCCCCCAACATCTTGGAATGTTCATGGCGACGTACCTTTTCATGCGCGGGGGGTTGCGTGGCTACAACCAAGTCCATTCACATGGTTGGTGAAAAGTGTGCACTTTTGCCCCACGCCACTCCTGGGAGTCAGCAGCAAATATGCAATGAACGATAATCATCCCATACGCCCCAACATCTTGGAAGGTTCATGGCGACGTACCTTTTGATGCGCGGGGGGTTGCGTGGCTACAACCAAGTCCATTCACATGGGTTGGTGGAAAGTGTGCACTTTTGCACCACACCACTCCATGGTGTCTGCAGAAAATACGCAATGGATGATGGACATCCCATACCCCCCAACATCTTTGAATGTTCATGGGGACGTACCTTTTGATGCGCGGGGGGTTGCGTGGCTACAACCAAGTCCATTCACATGGGTTGGTGGAAAGTGTGCACTTTTGCATTACACCACTCCATGGTGTCTGCAGAAAATACGCAATGAATGATGGACATCCCATACCCCCCAACATCTTGGAATGTTCATGTCATCGTACCTTTGATGTGCGGGGGGTTGCGTGGCTGCAACCAAGTCCGTTCACATGGGTTGGTGGAAAGTGTGCACTTTTGGCCCACGCCACTCCTGGGAGTCAGCAGCAAATATGCAATGAATGATAATCATCCCATGCCCCCCAACGTCTTGGAATGTTCATGGCGACGTACCTTTTGATGCGCGGGGGGTTGCGTGGCTACAACCAAGTCCATTCACATGGTTGGTGAAAAGTGTGCACTTTTGTTCCACGCCACTCCTGGAAGTTAGCAACAACTGTGAAACGCATACTTGACGTCCTAGATCTTTCAGAATCAAAGGATGTTTCTGGCAACTTCCCTATGGTGCGCGGGGGTATGCTTGTCTATAGCCAAGTCCATTCACATGGTTGGTGAAAAGTGTGCACTTTTGCCCCACGCCACTCATGGGAGTCACCAGCAAATATGCAATGAATGATAATCATCCCATACCCCCCAACATCTTGGAATGTTCATGGCGACGTACCTTTTCATGCGCGGGGGGTTGCGTGGCTACAACCAAGTCCATTCACATGGTTGGTGAAAAGTGTGCACTTTTGCCCCACGCCACTCCTGGGAGTCAGCAGCAAATATGCAATGAACGATAATCATCCCATACACCCCAACATCTTGGAAGGTTCATGGCGACGTACCTTTTGATGCGCGGGGGGTTGCGTGGCTACAACCAAGTCCATTCACATGGGTTGGTGGAAAGTGTGCACTTTTGCACCACACCACTCCATGGTGTCTGCAGAAAATACGCAATGGATGATGGACATCCCATACCCCCCAACATCTTTGAATGTTCATGGGGACGTACCTTTTGATGCGCGGGGGGTTGCGTGGCTACAACCAAGTCCATTCACATGGGTTGGTGGAAAGTGTGCACTTTTGCATTACACCACTCCATGGTGTCTGCAGAAAATACGCAATGAATGATGGACATCCCATACCCCCCAACATCTTGGAATGTTGATGGCGACGTACCTTTTGCTGCGCGGGGGGTTGCGTGGCTACAACCAAGTCCATTCACATGGTTGGTGAAAAGTGTGCACTTTTGTTCCACGCCACTCCTGGAAGTTAGCAACAACTGTGAAATGCATACTTGACGTCCTAGATCTTTCAGAATCAAAGGATGTTTCTGGCAACTTCCCTATGGTGCGCGGGGGTATGCTTGTCTATAGCCAAGTCCATTCACATGGTTGGTGAAAAGTGTGCACTTTTGCCCCACGCCACTCCTGGGAGTCAGCAGCAAATATGCAATGAACGATAATCATCCCATACCCCCCAACATCTTGGAATGTTCATGGCGACGTACCTTTTCATGCGCGGGGGTTTGCGTGGCTACAACCAAGTCCATTCACATGGGTTGGTGGAAAGTGTGAACTTTTGCACCACACCACTCCATGGTATCTGCAGAAAATACGCAATGAATGATGGACATCCCATACCCTCCAACAGCTTGGAATGTTGATGGCGACGTACCTTTTGATGCGCAGGGGGTGCGTGGGTACAACCAAGTCCATTCACATGGGTTGGTGGAAAATGTGCACTTTTGCACCACACCACGCCATGGTGTCTGCAGAAAATACGCAATGAATGATGGACATCCCATACCCCCCAACATCTTGGAATGTTGATCGCGATGTACCTTTTGCTGCGCGGGGGGTTGCGTGGCTACAACCAAGTCCATTCACATGGGTTGGTGGAAAGTGTGCACTTTTGCACCACACCACGCCATGGTGTCTGCAGAAAATACGCAATGAATGATGGACATCCCATACCCCCCAAAATCTTGGAATGTTGATGGCGACGTACCTTTTGCTGCGCGGGGGGTTGCGTGGCTACAACCAAGTCCATTCACATGGTTGGTGAAAAGTGTGCACTTTTGTTCCACGCCACTCCTGGGAGTTAGCAACAACTGTGCAATGCATACTTGACGTCCTAGATCTTTCAGAATCAAAGGATGTTTCTGGCAACTTCCCTATGGTGCGCGGGGGTATGCTTGTCTATAGCCAAGTCCATTCACATGGTTGGTGAAAAGTGTGCACTTTTGCCCCACGCCACTCCTGGGAGTCAGCAGCAAATATGCAATGAACGATAATCATCCCATACCCCCCAACATCTTGGAATGTTCATGGCGACGTACCTTTTGATGCGCGGGGGGTTGCGTGGCTACAACCAAGTCCATTCACATGGGTTGGTGGAAAGTGTGCTCTTTTGCACCACACCACTCCATGGTGTCTGCAGAAAATACGCAATGAATGATGGACATCCCATACCCTCCAACATCTTGGAATGTTGATGGCGACGTACCTTTTGATGCGCAGGGGGTGCGTGGGTACAACCAAGTCCATTCACATGGGTTGGTGGAAAGTGTGCACTTTTGCACCACACCACGCCATGGTGTCTGCAGAAAATACGCAATGAATGATAGACATCCCATACCCCCCAAAATCTTGGAATGTTGATGGCGACGTACCTTTTGCTGCGCGGGGGGTTGCGTGGCTACAACCAAGTCCATTCACATGGTTGGTGAAAAGTGTGCACTTTTGTTCCACGCCACTCCTGGGAGTTAGCAACAACTGTGCAATGCATACTTGACGTCCTAGATCTTTCAGAATCAAAGGATGTTTCTGGCAACTTCCCTATGGTGCGCGGGGGTATGCTTGTCTATAGCCAATGCGTGGCTACAACCAAGTCCATTCACATGGGTTGGTGGAAAATGTGCACTTTTGCACCACACCACGCCATGGTGTCTGCAGAAAATACGCAATGAATGATGGACATCCCATACCCCCCACCATCTTGGAATGTTGATCGCGATGTACCTTTTGCTGCGCGGGGGGTTGCGTGGCTACAACCAAGTCCATTCACATGGGTTGGTGGAAAGTGTGCACTTTTGCACCACACCACGCCATGGTGTCTGCAGAAAATACGCAATGAATGATAGACATCCCATACCCCCCAAAATCTTGGAATGTTGATGGCGACGTACCTTTTGCTGCGCGGGGGGTTGCGTGGCTACAACCAAGTCCATTCACATGGTTGGTGAAAAGTGTGCACTTTTGTTCCACGCCACTCCTGGGAGTTAGCAACAACTGTGCAATGCATACTTGACGTCCTAGATCTTTCAGAATCAAAGGATGTTTCTGGCAACTTCCCTATGGTGCGCGGGGGTATGCTTGTCTATAGCCAATGCGTGGCTACAACCAAGTCCATTCACATGGGTTGGTGGAAAGTGTGCACTTTTGCACCACACCACGCCATGGTGTCTGCAGAAAATACGCAATGAATGATGGACATCCCATACCCCCCAAAATCTTGGAATGTTGATGGCGACGTACCTTTTGCTGCGCGGGGGGTTGCGTGGCTACAACCAAGTCCATTCACATGGTTGGTGAAAAGTGTGCACTTTTGCCCCACGCCACTCCTGGGAGTCAGCAGCAAATATGCAATGAACGATAATCATCCCATACCCTCCAACATCCTGGAATGTTGACGGCGACGTACCTTTTGATGCGCAGGGGGTGCGTGGGTACAACCAAGTCCATTCACATGGGTTGGTGGAAAATGTGCACTTTTGCACCACACCACGCCATGGTGTCTGCAGACAATACGCAATGAATGATGGACATCCCATACCCCCCAACATCTTGGAATGTTCATGTCGTCGTACCTTTGATGTGCGGGGGGTTGCGTGGCTGCAACCAAGTCCGTTCACATGGGTTGGTGGAAAGTGTGCACTTTTGCATTACACCACTCCATGGTGTCTGCAGAAAATACGCAATGAATGATGGACATCCCATACCCTCCAACATCTTGGAATGTTGATGGCGACGTACCTTTTGCTGCGCGGGGGGTTGCGTGGCTACAACCAAGTCCATTCACATGGTTGGTGAAAAGTGTGCACTTTTGTTCCACGCCACTCCTGGGAGTTAGCAACAACTGTGCAATGCATACTTGACGTCCTAGATCTTTCAGAATCAAAGGATGTTTCTGGCAACTTCCCTATGGTGCGCGGGGGTATGCTTGTCTATAGCCAAGTCCAATCACATGGTTGGTGAAAAGTGTGCACTTTTGCCCCACGCCACTCCTGGGAGTCAGCAGCAAATATGCAATGAATGATAATCATCCCATACCCCCCAACATCTTGGAATGTTCATGGCGACGTACCTTTTCATGCGCGGGGGGTTGCGTGGCTACAACCAAGTCCGTTCACATGGGTTGGTGGAAAGTGTGCACTTTTGCATTACACCACTCCATGGTGTCTGCAGAAAATACGCAATGAATGCTGGACATCCCATACCCCCCAACATCTTGGAATGTTGATGGCTTCGTACCTTTTGCTGCGCGGGGGGTTGCGTGGCTACAACCAAGTCCATTCACATGGGTTGGTGGAAAGTGTGCACTTTTGCACCACACCACTCCATGGTGTCTGCAGAAAATGCGCAATGAATGATGGACATCCCATACCCCCCAACATCTTGGAATGTTGATGGCGATGTACCTTTTGATGCGCGGGGGGTTGCGTGGCTACAACCAAGTCCATTCACATGGGTTGGTGGAAAATGTACACTTTTGCCCCACGCCACTCCTGGGAGTCAGCAGCAAATATGCAATGAATGATAATCATCCCATACCCCCCAACATCTTGGAATGTTCATGGCGACGTACCTTTTCATGCGCGGGGGGTTGCGTGGCTACAACCAAGTCCATTCACATGGGTTGGTGGAAAGTGTGCACTTTGCACCACACCACTCCATGGTGTCTGCAGAAAATACGCAATGAATGATGGACATCCCATGCCTCCCAACATCTTGGAATGTTCATGTCGTCGTACCTTTGATGTGCGGGGGGTTGCGTGGCTGCAACCAAGTCCGTTCACATGGGTTGGTGGAAAGTGTGCACTTTTGCATTACACCACTCCATGGTGTCTGCAGAAAATACGCAATGAATGATGGACATCCCATACCCTCTAACATCTTGGAATGTTGATGGCGACGTACCTTTTGCTGCGCGGGGGGTTGCGTGGCTACAACCAAGTCCATTCACATGGTTGGTGAAAAGTGTGCACTTTTGTTCCACGCCACTCCTGGGAGTTAGCAACAACTGTGCAATGCATACTTGACGTCCTAGATCTTTCAGAATCAAAGGATGTTTCTGGCAACTTCCCTATGGTGCGCGGGGGTATGCTTGTCTATAGCCAAGTCCAATCACATGGTTGGTGAAAAGTGTGCACTTTTGCCCCACGCCACTCCTGGGAGTCAGCAGCAAATATGCAATGAATGATAATCATCCCATACCCCCCAACATCTTGGAATGTTCATGGCGACGTACCTTTTCATGCGCGGGGGGTTGCGTGGCTACAACCAAGTCCGTTCACATGGGTTGGTGGAAAGTGTGCACTTTTGCATTACACCACTCCATGGTGTCTGCAGAAAATACGCAATGAATGCTGGACATCCCATACCCCCCAACATCTTGGAATGTTGATGGCTTCGTACCTTTTGCTGCGCGGGGGGTTGCGTGGCTACAACCAAGTCCATTCACATGGGTTGGTGGAAAGTGTGCACTTTTGCACCACACCACTCCATGGTGTCTGCAGAAAATGCGCAATGAATGATGGACATCCCATACCCCCCAACATCTTGGAATGTTGATGGCGATGTACCTTTTGATGCGCGGGGGGTTGCGTGGCTACAACCAAGTCCATTCACATGGGTTGGTGGAAAATGTACACTTTTGCCCCACGCCACTCCTGGGAGTCAGCAGCAAATATGCAATGAATGATAATCATCCCATACCCCCCAACATCTTGGAATGTTCATGGCGACGTACCTTTTCATGCGCGGGGGGTTGCGTGGCTACAACCAAGTCCATTCACATGGGTTGGTGGAAAGTGTGCACTTTGCACCACACCACTCCATGGTGTCTGCAGAAAATACGCAATGAATGATGGACATCCCATGCCTCCCAACATCTTGGAATGTTCATGTCGTCGTACCTTTGATGTGCGGGGGGTTGCGTGGCTGCAACCAAGTCCGTTCACATGGGTTGGTGGAAAGTGTGCACTTTTGCATTACACCACTCCATGGTGTCTGCAGAAAATACGCAATGAATGATGGACATCCCATACCCTCCAACATCTTGGAATGTTGATGGCGACGTACCTTTTGCTGCGCGGGGGGTTGCGTGGCTACAACCAAGTCCATTCACATGGTTGGTGAAAAGTGTGCACTTTTGTTCCACGCCACTCCTGGGAGTTAGCAACAACTGTGCAATGCATACTTGACGTCCTAGATCTTTCAGAATCAAAGGATGTTTCTGGCAACTTCCCTATGGTGCGCGGGGGTATGCTTGTCTATAGCCAAGTCCAATCACATGGTTGGTGAAAAGTGTGCACTTTTGCCCCACGCCACTCCTGGGAGTCAGCAGCAAATATGCAATGAATGATAATCATCCCATACCCCCCAACATCTTGGAATGTTCATGGCGACGTACCTTTTCATGCGCGGGGGGTTGCGTGGCTACAACCAAGTCCATTCACATGGGTTGGTGGAAAGTGTGCACTTTGCACCACACCACTCCATGGTGTCTGCAGAAAATACGCAATGAATGATGGACATCCCATGCCTCCCAACATCTTGGAATGTTCATGTCGTCGTACCTTTGATGTGCGGGGGGTTGCGTGGCTGCAACCAAGTCCGTTCACATGGGTTGGTGGAAAGTGTGCACTTTTGCATTACACCACTCCATGGTGTCTGCAGAAAATACGCAATGAATGATGGACATCCCATACCCTCCAACATCTTGGAATGTTGATGGCGACGTACCTTTTGCTGCGCGGGGGGTTGCGTGGCTACAACCAAGTCCATTCACATGGTTGGTGAAAAGTGTGCACTTTTGTTCCACGCCACTCCTGGGAGTTAGCAACAACTGTGCAATGCATACTTGACGTCCTAGATCTTTCAGAATCAAAGGATGTTTCTGGCAACTTCCCTATGGTGCGCGGGGGTATGCTTGTCTATAGCCAAGTCCAATCACATGGTTGGTGAAAAGTGTGCACTTTTGCCCCACGCCACTCCTGGGAGTCAGCAGCAAATATGCAATGAATGATAATCATCCCATACCCCCCAACATCTTGGAATGTTCATGGCGACGTACCTTTTCATGCGCGGGGGGTTGCGTGGCTACAACCAAGTCCATTCACATGGGTTGGTGGAAAGTGTATATTTTTGCACCACACCACTCCATGGTGTCTGCAGAAAATACGCAATGGATGATGGACATCCCATACCCCCCGACATCTTTGAATGTTCATGGGGACGTACCTTTTGATGCGCGGGGGGTTGCGTGGCTACAACCAAGTCCGTTCACATGGGTTGGTGGAAAGTGTGCACTTTTGCATTACACCACTCCATGGTGTCTGCAGAAAATACGCAATGAATGCTGGACATCCCATACCCCCCAACATCATGGAATGTTGATGGCTTCGTACCTTTTGCTGCGCGGGGGGTTGCGTGGCTACAACCAAGTCCATTCACATGGTTGGTGAAAAGTGTGCACTTTTGTTCCACACCAATCCTGGGAGTTAGCAACAACTGTGCAATGCATACTTGACGTCCTAGATCTTTCAGAATCAAAGGATGTTTCTGGCAACTTCCCTATGGTGCGCGGGGGTATGCTTGTCTATAGCCAATGCGTGGCTACAACCAAGTCCATTCACATGGGTTGGTGGAAAGTGTGCTCTTTTGCACCACACCACTCCATGGTGTCTGCAGAAAATACGCAATGAATGATGGACATCCCATACCCTCCAACATCTTGGAATGTTGATGGCGACGTACCTTTTGATGCGCAGGGGGTGCGTGGGTACAACCAAGTCCATTCACATGGGTTGGTGGAAAGTGTGCACTTTTGCACCACACCACGCCATGGTGTCTGCAGAAAATACGCAATGAATGATAGACATCCCATACCCCCCAAAATCTTGGAATGTTGATGGCGACGTACCTTTTGCTGCGCGGGGGGTTGCGTGGCTACAACCAAGTCCATTCACATGGTTGGTGAAAAGTGTGCACTTTTGTTCCACGCCACTCCTGGGAGTTAGCAACAACTGTGCAATGCATACTTGACGTCCTAGATCTTTCAGAATCAAAGGATGTTTCTGGCAACTTCCCTATGGTGCGCGGGGGTATGCTTGTCTATAGCCAAGTCCAATCACATGGTTGGTGAAAAGTGTGCACTTTTGCCCCACGCCACTCCTGGGAGTCAGCAGCAAATATGCAATGAATGATAATCATCCCATACCCCCCAACATCTTGGAATGTTCATGGCGACGTACCTTTTCATGCGCGGGGGGTTGCGTGGCTACAACCAAGTCCATTCACATGGGTTGGTGGAAAGTGTGCACTTTGCACCACACCACTCCATGGTGTCTGCAGAAAATACGCAATGAATGATGGACATCCCATGCCTCCCAACATCTTGGAATGTTCATGTCGTCGTACCTTTGATGTGCGGGGGGTTGCGTGGCTGCAACCAAGTCCGTTCACATGGGTTGGTGGAAAGTGTGCACTTTTGCATTACACCACTCCATGGTGTCTGCAGAAAATACGCAATGAATGATGGACATCCCATACCCTCCAACATCTTGGAATGTTGATGGCGACGTACCTTTTGCTGCGCGGGGGGTTGCGTGGCTACAACCAAGTCCATTCACATGGTTGGTGAAAAGTGTGCACTTTTGTTCCACGCCACTCCTGGGAGTTAGCAACAACTGTGCAATGCATACTTGACGTCCTAGATCTTTCAGAATCAAAGGATGTTTCTGGCAACTTCCCTATGGTGCGCGGGGGTATGCTTGTCTATAGCCAAGTCCAATCACATGGTTGGTGAAAAGTGTGCACTTTTGCCCCACGCCACTCCTGGGAGTCAGCAGCAAATATGCAATGAATGATAATCATCCCATACCCCCCAACATCTTGGAATGTTCATGGCGACGTACCTTTTCATGCGCGGGGGGTTGCGTGGCTACAACCAAGTCCATTCACATGGGTTGGTGGAAAGTGTGCACTTTGCACCACACCACTCCATGGTGTCTGCAGAAAATACGCAATGAATGATGGACATCCCATGCCTCCCAACATCTTGGAATGTTCATGTCGTCGTACCTTTGATGTGCGGGGGGTTGCGTGGCTGCAACCAAGTCCGTTCACATGGGTTGGTGGAAAGTGTGCACTTTTGCATTACACCACTCCATGGTGTCTGCAGAAAATACGCAATGAATGATGGACATCCCATACCCTCCAACATCTTGGAATGTTGATGGCGACGTACCTTTTGCTGCGCGGGGGGTTGCGTGGCTACAACCAAGTCCATTCACATGGTTGGTGAAAAGTGTGCACTTTTGTTCCACGCCACTCCTGGGAGTTAGCAACAACTGTGCAATGCATACTTGACGTCCTAGATCTTTCAGAATCAAAGGATGTTTCTGGCAACTTCCCTATGGTGCGCGGGGGTATGCTTGTCTATAGCCAAGTCCAATCACATGGTTGGTGAAAAGTGTGCACTTTTGCCCCACGCCACTCCTGGGAGTCAGCAGCAAATATGCAATGAATGATAATCATCCCATACCCCCCAACATCTTGGAATGTTCATGGCGACGTACCTTTTCATGCGCGGGGGGTTGCGTGGCTACAACCAAGTCCATTCACATGGGTTGGTGGAAAGTGTATATTTTTGCACCACACCACTCCATGGTGTCTGCAGAAAATACGCAATGGATGATGGACATCCCATACCCCCCGACATCTTTGAATGTTCATGGGGACGTACCTTTTGATGCGCGGGGGGTTGCGTGGCTACAACCAAGTCCGTTCACATGGGTTGGTGGAAAGTGTGCACTTTTGCATTACACCACTCCATGGTGTCTGCAGAAAATACGCAATGAATGCTGGACATCCCATACCCCCCAACATCATGGAATGTTGATGGCTTCGTACCTTTTGCTGCGCGGGGGGTTGCGTGGCTACAACCAAGTCCATTCACATGGTTGGTGAAAAGTGTGCACTTTTGTTCCACACCAATCCTGGGAGTTAGCAACAACTGTGCAATGCATACTTGACGTCCTAGATCTTTCAGAATCAAAGGATGTTTCTGGCAACTTCCCTATGGTGCGCGGGGGTATGCTTGTCTATAGCCAATGCGTGGCTACAACCAAGTCCATTCACATGGGTTGGTGGAAAGTGTGCTCTTTTGCACCACACCACTCCATGGTGTCTGCAGAAAATACGCAATGAATGATGGACATCCCATACCCTCCAACATCTTGGAATGTTGATGGCGACGTACCTTTTGATGCGCAGGGGGTGCGTGGGTACAACCAAGTCCATTCACATGGGTTGGTGGAAAGTGTGCACTTTTGCACCACACCACGCCATGGTGTCTGCAGAAAATACGCAATGAATGATAGACATCCCATACCCCCCAAAATCTTGGAATGTTGATGGCGACGTACCTTTTGCTGCGCGGGGGGTTGCGTGGCTACAACCAAGTCCATTCACATGGTTGGTGAAAAGTGTGCACTTTTGTTCCACGCCACTCCTGGGAGTTAGCAACAACTGTGCAATGCATACTTGACGTCCTAGATCTTTCAGAATCAAAGGATGTTTCTGGCAACTTCCCTATGGTGCGCGGGGGTATGCTTGTCTATAGCCAAGTCCAATCACATGGTTGGTGAAAAGTGTGCACTTTTGCCCCACGCCACTCCTGGGAGTCAGCAGCAAATATGCAATGAATGATAATCATCCCATACCCCCCAACATCTTGGAATGTTCATGGCGACGTACCTTTTCATGCGCGGGGGGTTGCGTGGCTACAACCAAGTCCATTCACATGGGTTGGTGGAAAGTGTGCACTTTGCACCACACCACTCCATGGTGTCTGCAGAAAATACGCAATGAATGATGGACATCCCATGCCTCCCAACATCTTGGAATGTTCATGTCGTCGTACCTTTGATGTGCGGGGGGTTGCGTGGCTGCAACCAAGTCCGTTCACATGGGTTGGTGGAAAGTGTGCACTTTTGCATTACACCACTCCATGGTGTCTGCAGAAAATACGCAATGAATGATGGACATCCCATACCCTCCAACATCTTGGAATGTTGATGGCGACGTACCTTTTGCTGCGCGGGGGGTTGCGTGGCTACAACCAAGTCCATTCACATGGTTGGTGAAAAGTGTGCACTTTTGTTCCACGCCACTCCTGGGAGTTAGCAACAACTGTGCAATGCATACTTGACGTCCTAGATCTTTCAGAATCAAAGGATGTTTCTGGCAACTTCCCTATGGTGCGCGGGGGTATGCTTGTCTATAGCCAAGTCCAATCACATGGTTGGTGAAAAGTGTGCACTTTTGCCCCACGCCACTCCTGGGAGTCAGCAGCAAATATGCAATGAATGATAATCATCCCATACCCCCCAACATCTTGGAATGTTCATGGCGACGTACCTTTTCATGCGCGGGGGGTTGCGTGGCTACAACCAAGTCCATTCACATGGGTTGGTGGAAAGTGTGCACTTTGCACCACACCACTCCATGGTGTCTGCAGAAAATACGCAATGAATGATGGACATCCCATGCCTCCCAACATCTTGGAATGTTCATGTCGTCGTACCTTTGATGTGCGGGGGGTTGCGTGGCTGCAACCAAGTCCGTTCACATGGGTTGGTGGAAAGTGTGCACTTTTGCATTACACCACTCCATGGTGTCTGCAGAAAATACGCAATGAATGATGGACATCCCATACCCTCCAACATCTTGGAATGTTGATGGCGACGTACCTTTTGCTGCGCGGGGGGTTGCGTGGCTACAACCAAGTCCATTCACATGGTTGGTGAAAAGTGTGCACTTTTGTTCCACGCCACTCCTGGGAGTTAGCAACAACTGTGCAATGCATACTTGACGTCCTAGATCTTTCAGAATCAAAGGATGTTTCTGGCAACTTCCCTATGGTGCGCGGGGGTATGCTTGTCTATAGCCAAGTCCAATCACATGGTTGGTGAAAAGTGTGCACTTTTGCCCCACGCCACTCCTGGGAGTCAGCAGCAAATATGCAATGAATGATAATCATCCCATACCCCCCAACATCTTGGAATGTTCATGGCGACGTACCTTTTCATGCGCGGGGGGTTGCGTGGCTACAACCAAGTCCATTCACATGGGTTGGTGGAAAGTGTATATTTTTGCACCACACCACTCCATGGTGTCTGCAGAAAATACGCAATGGATGATGGACATCCCATACCCCCCGACATCTTTGAATGTTCATGGGGACGTACCTTTTGATGCGCGGGGGGTTGCGTGGCTACAACCAAGTCCGTTCACATGGGTTGGTGGAAAGTGTGCACTTTTGCATTACACCACTCCATGGTGTCTGCAGAAAATACGCAATGAATGCTGGACATCCCATACCCCCCAACATCATGGAATGTTGATGGCTTCGTACCTTTTGCTGCGCGGGGGGTTGCGTGGCTACAACCAAGTCCATTCACATGGTTGGTGAAAAGTGTGCACTTTTGTTCCACACCAATCCTGGGAGTTAGCAACAACTGTGCAATGCATACTTGACGTCCTAGATCTTTCAGAATCAAAGGATGTTTCTGGCAACTTCCCTATGGTGCGCGGGGGTATGCTTGTCTATAGCCAAGTCCAATCACATGGTTGGTGAAAAGTGTGCACTTTTGCCCCACGCCACTCCTGGGAGTCAGCAGCAAATATGCAATGAACGATAATCATCCCATACCCCCCAACATCTTGGAATGTTCATGGCGACGTACCTTTTGATGCGCGGGGGGTTGCGTGGCTACAACCAAGTCCATTCACATGGGTTGGTGGAAAGTGTGCTCTTTTGCACCACACCACTCCATGGTGTCTGCAGAAAATACGCAATGAATGATGGACATCCCATACCCTCCAACATCTTGGAATGTTGATGGCGACGTACCTTTTGATGCGCAGGGGGTGCGTGGGTACAACCAAGTCCATTCACATGGGTTGGTGGAAAGTGTGCACTTTTGCACCACACCACGCCATGGTGTCTGCAGAAAATACGCAATGAATGATAGACATCCCATACCCCCCAAAATCTTGGAATGTTGATGGCGACGTACCTTTTGCTGCGCGGGGGGTTGCGTGGCTACAACCAAGTCCATTCACATGGTTGGTGAAAAGTGTGCACTTTTGTTCCACGCCACTCCTGGGAGTTAGCAACAACTGTGCAATGCATACTTGACGTCCTAGATCTTTCAGAATCAAAGGATGTTTCTGGCAACTTCCCTATGGTGCGCGGGGGTATGCTTGTCTATAGCCAATGCGTGGCTACAACCAAGTCCATTCACATGGGTTGGTGGAAAATGTGCACTTTTGCACCACACCACGCCATGGTGTCTGCAGAAAATACGCAATGAATGATGGACATCCCATACCCCCCACCATCTTGGAATGTTGATCGCGATGTACCTTTTGCTGCGCGGGGGGTTGCGTGGCTACAACCAAGTCCATTCACATGGGTTGGTGGAAAGTGTGCACTTTTGCACCACACCACGCCATGGTGTCTGCAGAAAATACGCAATGAATGATAGACATCCCATACCCCCCAAAATCTTGGAATGTTGATGGCGACGTACCTTTTGCTGCGCGGGGGGTTGCGTGGCTACAACCAAGTCCATTCACATGGTTGGTGAAAAGTGTGCACTTTTGTTCCACGCCACTCCTGGGAGTTAGCAACAACTGTGCAATGCATACTTGACGTCCTAGATCTTTCAGAATCAAAGGATGTTTCTGGCAACTTCCCTATGGTGCGCGGGGGTATGCTTGTCTATAGCCAATGCGTGGCTACAACCAAGTCCATTCACATGGGTTGGTGGAAAGTGTGCACTTTTGCACCACACCACGCCATGGTGTCTGCAGAAAATACGCAATGAATGATGGACATCCCATACCCCCCAAAATCTTGGAATGTTGATGGCGACGTACCTTTTGCTGCGCGGGGGGTTGCGTGGCTACAACCAAGTCCATTCACATGGTTGGTGAAAAGTGTGCACTTTTGCCCCACGCCACTCCTGGGAGTCAGCAGCAAATATGCAATGAACGATAATCATCCCATACCCTCCAACATCTTGGAATGTTGACGGCGACGTACCTTTTGATGCGCAGGGGGTGCGTGGGTACAACCAAGTCCATTCACATGGGTTGGTGGAAAATGTGCACTTTTGCACCACACCACGCCATGGTGTCTGCAGACAATACGCAATGAATGATGGACATCCCATACCCCCCAACATCTTGGAATGTTCATGTCGTCGTACCTTTGATGTGCGGGGGGTTGCGTGGCTGCAACCAAGTCCGTTCACATGGGTTGGTGGAAAGTGTGCACTTTTGCATTACACCACTCCATGGTGTCTGCAGAAAATACGCAATGAATGATGGACATCCCATACCCTCCAACATCTTGGAATGTTGATGGCGACGTACCTTTTGCTGCGCGGGGGGTTGCGTGGCTACAACCAAGTCCATTCACATGGTTGGTGAAAAGTGTGCACTTTTGTTCCACGCCACTCCTGGGAGTTAGCAACAACTGTGCAATGCATACTTGACGTCCTAGATCTTTCAGAATCAAAGGATGTTTCTGGCAACTTCCCTATGGTGCGCGGGGGTATGCTTGTCTATAGCCAAGTCCAATCACATGGTTGGTGAAAAGTGTGCACTTTTGCCCCACGCCACTCCTGGGAGTCAGCAGCAAATATGCAATGAATGATAATCATCCCATACCCCCCAACATCTTGGAATGTTCATGGCGACGTACCTTTTCATGCGCGGGGGGTTGCGTGGCTACAACCAAGTCCATTCACATGGGTTGGTGGAAAGTGTATATTTTTGCACCACACCACTCCATGGTGTCTGCAGAAAATACGCAATGGATGATGGACATCCCATACCCCCCGACATCTTTGAATGTTCATGGGGACGTACCTTTTGATGCGCGGGGGGTTGCGTGGCTACAACCAAGTCCGTTCACATGGGTTGGTGGAAAGTGTGCACTTTTGCATTACACCACTCCATGGTGTCTGCAGAAAATACGCAATGAATGCTGGACATCCCATACCCCCCAACATCTTGGAATGTTGATGGCGATGTACCTTTTGATGCGCGGGGGGTTGCGTGGCTACAACCAAGTCCATTCACATGGGTTGGTGGAAAGTGTATATTTTTGCACCACACCACTCCATGGTGTCTGCAGAAAATACGCAATGGATGATGGACATCCCATACCCCCCGACATCTTTGAATGTTCATGGGGACGTACCTTTTGATGCGCGGGGGGTTGCGTGGCTACAACCAAGTCCGTTCACATGGGTTGGTGGAAAGTGTGCACTTTTGCATTACACCACTCCATGGTGTCTGCAGAAAATACGCAATGAATGCTGGACATCCCATACCCCCCCACATCATGGAATGTTGATGGCTTCGTACCTTTTGCTGCGCGGGGGGTTGCGTGGCTACAACCAAGTCCATTCACATGGTTGGTGAAAAGTGTGCACTTTTGTTCCACACCAATCCTGGGAGTTAGCAACAACTGTGCAATGCATACTTGACGTCCTAGATCTTTCAGAATCAAAGGATGTTTCTGGCAACTTCCCTATGGTGCGCGGGGGTATGCTTGTCTATAGCCAAGTCCAATCACATGGTTGGTGAAAAGTGTGCACTTTTGCCCCACGCCACTCCTGGGAGTCAGCAGCAAATATGCAATGAACGATAATCATCCCATACCCCCCAACATCTTGGAATGTTCATGGCGACGTACCTTTTGATGCGCGGGGGGTTGCGTGGCTACAACCAAGTCCATTCACATGGGTTGGTGGAAAGTGTGCTCTTTTGCACCACACCACTCCATGGTGTCTGCAGAAAATACGCAATGAATGATGGACATCCCATACCCTCCAACATCTTGGAATGTTGATGGCGACGTACCTTTTGATGCGCAGGGGGTGCGTGGGTACAACCAAGTCCATTCACATGGGTTGGTGGAAAGTGTGCACTTTTGCACCACACCACGCCATGGTGTCTGCAGAAAATACGCAATGAATGATAGACATCCCATACCCCCCAAAATCTTGGAATGTTGATGGCGACGTACCTTTTGCTGCGCGGGGGGTTGCGTGGCTACAACCAAGTCCATTCACATGGTTGGTGAAAAGTGTGCACTTTTGTTCCACGCCACTCCTGGGAGTTAGCAACAACTGTGCAATGCATACTTGACGTCCTAGATCTTTCAGAATCAAAGGATGTTTCTGGCAACTTCCCTATGGTGCGCGGGGGTAT
The DNA here is from genome assembly GCA_023078555.1 of Ulva prolifera. Lineage (NCBI taxonomy): Eukaryota > Viridiplantae > Chlorophyta > Ulvophyceae > Ulvales > Ulvaceae > Ulva > Ulva prolifera. The sequence continues at coordinate 10,295,503 of CM041199.1, read as the reverse complement.
GCTTGTCTATAGCCAATGCGTGGCTACAACCAAGTCCATTCACATGGGTTGGTGGAAAATGTGCACTTTTGCACCACACCACGCCATGGTGTCTGCAGAAAATACGCAATGAATGATGGACATCCCATACCCCCCACCATCTTGGAATGTTGATCGCGATGTACCTTTTGCTGCGCGGGGGGTTGCGTGGCTACAACCAAGTCCATTCACATGGGTTGGTGGAAAGTGTGCACTTTTGCACCACACCACGCCATGGTGTCTGCAGAAAATACGCAATGAATGATAGACATCCCATACCCCCCAAAATCTTGGAATGTTGATGGCGACGTACCTTTTGCTGCGCGGGGGGTTGCGTGGCTACAACCAAGTCCATTCACATGGTTGGTGAAAAGTGTGCACTTTTGTTCCACGCCACTCCTGGGAGTTAGCAACAACTGTGCAATGCATACTTGACGTCCTAGATCTTTCAGAATCAAAGGATGTTTCTGGCAACTTCCCTATGGTGCGCGGGGGTATGCTTGTCTATAGCCAATGCGTGGCTACAACCAAGTCCATTCACATGGGTTGGTGGAAAGTGTGCACTTTTGCACCACACCACGCCATGGTGTCTGCAGAAAATACGCAATGAATGATGGACATCCCATACCCCCCAAAATCTTGGAATGTTGATGGCGACGTACCTTTTGCTGCGCGGGGGGTTGCGTGGCTACAACCAAGTCCATTCACATGGTTGGTGAAAAGTGTGCACTTTTGCCCCACGCCACTCCTGGGAGTCAGCAGCAAATATGCAATGAACGATAATCATCCCATACCCTCCAACATCTTGGAATGTTGACGGCGACGTACCTTTTGATGCGCAGGGGGTGCGTGGGTACAACCAAGTCCATTCACATGGGTTGGTGGAAAATGTGCACTTTTGCACCACACCACGCCATGGTGTCTGCAGACAATACGCAATGAATGATGGACATCCCATACCCCCCAACATCTTGGAATGTTCATGTCGTCGTACCTTTGATGTGCGGGGGGTTGCGTGGCTGCAACCAAGTCCGTTCACATGGGTTGGTGGAAAGTGTGCACTTTTGCATTACACCACTCCATGGTGTCTGCAGAAAATACGCAATGAATGATGGACATCCCATACCCTCCAACATCTTGGAATGTTGATGGCGACGTACCTTTTGCTGCGCGGGGGGTTGCGTGGCTACAACCAAGTCCATTCACATGGTTGGTGAAAAGTGTGCACTTTTGTTCCACGCCACTCGTGGGAGTTAGCAACAACTGTGCAATGCATACTTGACGTCCTAGATCTTTCAGAATCAAAGGATGTTTCTGGCAACTTCCCTATGGTGCGCGGGGGTATGCTTGTCTATAGCCAAGTCCAATCACATGGTTGGTGAAAAGTGTGCACTTTTGCCCCACGCCACTCCTGGGAGTCAGCAGCAAATATGCAATGAATGATAATCATCCCATACCCCCCAACATCTTGGAATGTTCATGGCGACGTACCTTTTCATGCGCGGGGGGTTGCGTGGCTACAACCAAGTCCATTCACATGGGTTGGTGGAAAGTGTATATTTTTGCACCACACCACTCCATGGTGTCTGCAGAAAATACGCAATGGATGATGGACATCCCATACCCCCCGACATCTTTGAATGTTCATGGGGACGTACCTTTTGATGCGCGGGGGGTTGCGTGGCTACAACCAAGTCCGTTCACATGGGTTGGTGGAAAGTGTGCACTTTTGCATTACACCACTCCATGGTGTCTGCAGAAAATACGCAATGAATGCTGGACATCCCATACCCCCCAACATCTTGGAATGTTGATGGCTTCGTACCTTTTGCTGCGCGGGGGGTTGCGTGGCTACAACCAAGTCCATTCACATGGGTTGGTGGAAAGTGTGCACTTTTGCACCACACCACTCCATGGTGTCTGCAGAAAATGCGCAATGAATGATGGACATCCCATACCCCCCAACATCTTGGAATGTTGATGGCGATGTACCTTTTGATGCGCGGGGGGTTGTGTGGCTACAACCAAGTCCATTCACATGGGTTGGTGGAAAGTGTACACTTTTGCCCCACGCCACTCCTGGGAGTCAGCAGCAAATATGCAATGAATGATAATCATCCCATACCCCCCAACATCTTGGAATGTTCATGGCGACGTACCTTTTCATGCGCGGGGGGTTGCGTGGCTACAACCAAGTCCATTCACATGGGTTGGTGGAAAGTGTGCACTTTGCACCACACCACTCCATGGTGTCTGCAGAAAATACGCAATGAATGATGGACATCCCATGCCTCCCAACATCTTGGAATGTTCATGTCGTCGTACCTTTGATGTGCGGGGGGTTGCGTGGCTGCAACCAAGTCCGTTCACATGGGTTGGTGGAAAGTGTGCACTTTTGCATTACACCACTCCATGGTGTCTGCAGAAAATACGCAATGAATGATGGACATCCCATACCCTCCAACATCTTGGAATGTTGATGGCGACGTACCTTTTGCTGCGCGGGGGGTTGCGTGGCTACAACCAAGTCCATTCACATGGTTGGTGAAAAGTGTGCACTTTTGTTCCACGCCACTCCTGGGAGTTAGCAACAACTGTGCAATGCATACTTGACGTCCTAGATCTTTCAGAATCAAAGGATGTTTCTGGCAACTTCCCTATGGTGCGCGGGGGTATGCTTGTCTATAGCCAAGTCCAATCACATGGTTGGTGAAAAGTGTGCACTTTTGCCCCACGCCACTCCTGGGAGTCAGCAGCAAATATGCAATGAATGATAATCATCCCATACCCCCCAACATCTTGGAATGTTCATGGCGACGTACCTTTTCATGCGCGGGGGGTTGCGTGGCTACAACCAAGTCCATTCACATGGGTTGGTGGAAAGTGTATATTTTTGCACCACACCACTCCATGGTGTCTGCAGAAAATACGCAATGGATGATGGACATCCCATACCCCCCGACATCTTTGAATGTTCATGGGGACGTACCTTTTGATGCGCGGGGGGTTGCGTGGCTACAACCAAGTCCGTTCACATGGGTTGGTGGAAAGTGTGCACTTTTGCATTACACCACTCCATGGTGTCTGCAGAAAATACGCAATGAATGCTGGACATCCCATACCCCCCAACATCATGGAATGTTGATGGCTTCGTACCTTTTGCTGCGCGGGGGGTTGCGTGGCTACAACCAAGTCCATTCACATGGGTTGGTGGAAAGTGTGCACTTTTGCACCACACCACTCCATGGTGTCTGCAGAAAATGCGCAATGAATGATGGACATCCCATACCCCCCAACATCTTGGAATGTTGATGGCGATGTACCTTTTGATGCGCGGGGGGTTGCGTGGCTACAACCAAGTCCATTCACATGGGTTGGTGGAAAGTGTACACTTTTGCACCACACCACGCCATGGTGTCTGCAGAAAATACGCAATGAATGATGGACATCACATACCCCCCAACATCTTGGAATGTTGATGGCAACGTACCTTTTGCTGCGCGGGGGGTTGCGTGGCTACAACCAAGTCTATTCACATGGGTTGGTGGAAAGTGTGCACTTTTGCACCACACCACTCCATGGTGTCTGCAGAAAATACGCAATGAATGATGGACATCCCATGCCCCCCAACATCTTGGAATGTTCATGTCATCGTACCTTTGATGTGCGGGGGGTTGCGTGGCTGCAACCAGGTCCGTTCACATGGGTTGGTGGAAAGTGTGCACTTTTGCATTACACCACTCCATGGTGTCTGCAGAAAATACGCAATGAATGATGGACATCCCATACCCCCCAACATCTTGGAATGTTGATGGCGACGTACCTTTTGCTGCGCGGGGGGTTGCGTGGCTACAACCAAGTCCATTCACATGGTTGGTGAAAAGTGTGCACTTTTGTTCCACGCCACTCCTGGAAGTTAGCAACAACTGTGAAATGCATACTTGACGTCCTAGATCTTTCAGAATCAAAGGATGTTTCTGGCAACTTCCCTATGGTGCGCGGGGGTATGCTTGTCTATAGCCAAGTCCATTCACATGGTTGGTGGAAAGTGTGCACTTTTGCCCCACGCCACTCCTGGGAGTCACCAGCAAATATGCAATGAATGATAATCATCCCATACCCCCCAACATCTTGGAATGTTCATGGCGACGTACCTTTTCATGCGCGGGGGGTTGCGTGGCTACAACCAAGTCCATTCACATGGTTGGTGAAAAGTGTGCACTTTTGCCCCACGCCACTCCTGGGAGTCAGCAGCAAATATGCAATGAATGATAATCATCCCATACCCCCCAACATCTTGGAATGTTCATGGCGACGTACCTTTTCATGCGCGGGGGGTTGCGTGGCTACAACCAAGTCCATTCACATGGGTTGGTGGAAAGTGTGCACTTTTGCACCACACCACTCCATGGTGTCTGCAGAAAATACGCAATGGATGATGGACATCCCATACCCCCCAACATCTTTGAATGTTCATGGGGTCGTACCTTTTGATGCGCGGGGGGTTGCGTGGCTGCAACCAAGTCCGTTCACATGGGTTGGTGGAAAGTGTGCACTTTTGCATTACACCACTCCATGGTGTCTGCAGAAAATACGCAATGAATGATGGACATCCCATGCCCCCCAACATCTTGGAATGTTCATGTCATCGTACCTTTGATGTGCGGGGGGTTGCGTGGCTGCAACCAAGTCCGTTCACATCGGTTGGTGGAAAGTGTGCACTTTTGCATTACACCACTCCATGGTGTCTGCAGAAAATACGCAATGAATGATGGACATCCCATACCCCCCAACATCTTGGATTGTTGATGGCGACGTACTTTTTGCTGCGCGGGGGGTTGCGTGGCTACAACCAAGTCCATTCACATGGTTGGTGAAAAGTGTGCACTTTTGTTCCACGCCACTCTTGGAAGTTAGCAACAACTGTGAAATGCATACTTGACGTCCTAGATCTTTCAGAATCAAAGGATGTTTCTGGCAACTTCCCTATGGTGCGCGGGGGTATGCTTGTCTATAGCCAAGTCCATTCACATGGTTGGTGAAAAGTGTGCACTTTTGCCCCACGCCACTCCTGGGAGTCAGCAGCAAATATGCAATGAACGATAATCATCCCATACCCCCCAACATCTTGGAATGTTCATGGCGACGTACCTTTTCATGCGCGGGGGGTTGCGTGGCTACAACCAAGTCCATTCACATGGGTTGGTGGAAAGTGTGCACTTTTGCACCACACCACTCCATGGTATCTGCAGAAAATACGCAATGGATGATGGACATCCCATACCCCCCAACATCTTTGAATGTTCATGGGGTCGTACCTTTAGATGCGCGGGGGGTTGCGTGGCTGCAACCAAGTCCATTCACATGGTTGGTGAAAAGTGTGCACTTTTGTTCCACGCCACTCTTGGAAGTTAGCAACAACTGTGAAATGCATACTTGACGTCCTAGATCTTTCAGAATCAAAGGATGTTTCTGGCAACTTCCCTATGGTGCGCGGGGGTATGCTTGTCTATAGCCAAGTCCATTCACATGGTTGGTGAAAAGTGTGCACTTTTGCCCCACGCCACTCCTGGGAGTCAGCAGCAAATATGCAATGAACGATAATCATCCCATACCCCCCAACATCTTGGAATGTTCATGGCGACGTACCTTTTCATGCGCGGGGGGTTGCGTGGCTACAACCAAGTCCATTCACATGGGTTGGTGGAAAGTGTGCACTTTTGCACCACACCACTCCATGGTATCTGCAGAAAATACGCAATGGATGATGGACATCCCATACCCCCCAACATCTTTGAATGTTCATGGGGTCGTACCTTTTGATGCGCGGGGGGTTGCGTGGCTGCAACCAAGTCCGTTCACATGGGTTGGTGGAAAGTGTGCACTTTTGCATTACACCACTCCATGGTGTCTGCAGAAAATACGCAATGAATGATGGACATCCCATGCCCCCCAACATCTTGGAATGTTCATGTCATCGTACCTTTGATGTGCGGGGGGTTGCGTGGCTGCAACCAAGTCCGTTCACATGGGTTGGTGGAAAGTGTGCACTTTTGCATTACACCACTCCATGGTGTCTGCAGAAAATACGCAATGAATGATGGACATCCCATACCCCCCAACATCTTGGAATGTTGATGGCGACGTACCTTTTGCTGCGCGGGGGGTTGCGTGGCTACAACCAAGTCCATTCACATGGTTGGTGAAAAGTGTGCACTTTTGTTCCACGCCACTCCTGGAAGTTAGCAACAACTGTGAAATGCATACTTGACGTCCTAGATCTTTCAGAATCAAAGGATGTTTCTGGCAACTTCCCTATGGTGCGCGGGGGTATGCTTGTCTATAGCCAAGTCCATTCACATGGTTGGTGAAAAGTGTGCACTTTTGCCCCACGCCACTCCTGGGAGTCACCAGCAAATATGCAATGAATGATAATCATCCCATACCCCCCAACATCTTGGAATGTTCATGGCGACGTACCTTTTCATGCGCGGGGGGTTGCGTGGCTACAACCAAGTCCATTCACATGGTTGGTGAAAAGTGTGCACTTTTGCCCCACGCCACTCCTGGGAGTCAGCAGCAAATATGCAATGAATGATAATCATCCCATACCCCCCAACATCTTGGAATGTTCATGGCGACGTACCTTTTCATGCGCGGGGGGTTGCGTGGCTACAACCAAGTCCATTCACATGGGTTGGTGGAAAGTGTGCACTTTTGCACCACACCACTCCATGGTGTCTGCAGAAAATACGCAATGGATGATGGACATCCCATACCCCCCAACATCTTTGAATGTTCATGGGGTCGTACCTTTTGATGCGCGGGGGGTTGCGTGGCTGCAACCAAGTCCGTTCACATGGGTTGGTGGAAAGTGTGCACTTTTGCATTACACCACTCCATGGTGTCTGCAGAAAATACGCAATGAATGATGGACATCCCATGCCCCCCAACATCTTGGAATGTTCATGTCATCGTACCTTTGATGTGCGGGGGGTTGCGTGGCTGCAACCAAGTCCGTTCACATGGGTTGGTGGAAAGTGTGCACTTTTGCATTACACCACTCCATGGTGTCTGCAGAAAATACGCAATGAATGATGGACATCCCATACCCCCCAACATCTTGGAATGTTGATGGCGACGTACCTTTTGCTGCGCGGGGGGTTGCGTGGCTACAACCAAGTCCATTCACATGGTTGGTGAAAAGTGTGCACTTTTGTTCCACGCCACTCCTGGAAGTTAGCAACAACTGTGAAATGCATACTTGACGTCCTAGATCTTTCAGAATCAAAGGATGTTTCTGGCAACTTCCCTATGGTGCGCGGGGGTATGCTTGTCTATAGCCAAGTCCATTCACATGGTTGGTGAAAAGTGTGCACTTTTGCCCCACGCCACTCCTGGGAGTCAGCAGCAAATATGCAATGAACGATAATCATCCCATACCCCCCAACATCTTGGAATGTTCATGGCGACGTACCTTTTCATGCGCGGGGGGTTGCGTGGCTACAACCAAGTCCATTCACATGGGTTGGTGGAAAGTGTGCACTTTTGCACCACACCACTCCATGGTATCTGCAGAAAATACGCAATGGATGATGGACATCCCATACCCCCCAACATCTTTGAATGTTCATGGGGTCGTACCTTTTGATGCGCGGGGGGTTGCGTGGCTGCAACCAAGTCCGTTCACATGGGTTGGTGGAAAATGTGCACTTTTGCACCACACCACGCCATGGTGTCTGCAGAAAATACGCAATGAATGATGGACATCCCATACCCCCCAACATCTTGGAATGTTGATCGCGATGTACCTTTTGCTGCGCGGGGGGTTGCGTGGCTACAACCAAGTCCATTCACATGGGTTGGTGGAAAGTTTGCACTTTTGCACCACACCACGCCATGGTGTCTGCAGAAAATACGCAATGAATGATAGACATCCCATACCCCCCAAAATCTTGGAATGTTGATGGCGACGTACTTTTTGCTGCGCGGGGGGTTGCGTGGCTACAACCAAGTCCATTCACATGGTTGGTGAAAAGTGTGCACTTTTGTTCCACGCCACTCCTGGGAGTTAGCAACAACTGTGCAATGCATACTTGACGTCCTAGATCTTTCAGAATCAAAGGATGTTTCTGGCAACTTCCCTATGGTGCGCGGGGGTATGCTTGTCTATAGCCAATGCGTGGCTACAACCAAGTCCATTTACATGGGTTGGTGGAAAGTGTGCACTTTTGCACCACACCACGCCATGGTGTCTGCAGAAAATACGCAATGAATGATGGACATCCCATACCCCCCAAAATCTTGGAATGTTGATGGCGACGTACCTTTTGCTGCGCGGGGGGTTGCGTGGCTACAACCAAGTCCATTCACATGGTTGGTGAAAAGTGTGCACTTTTGCCCCACGCCACTCCTGGGAGTCAGCAGCAAATATGCAATGAACGATAATCATCCCATACCCCCCAACATCTTGGAATATTCATGGCGACGTACCTTTTGATGCGCGGGGGGTTGCGTGGCTACAACCAAGTCCATTCACATGGGTTGGTGGAAAATGTGCTCTTTTGCACCACACCACTCCATGGTGTCTGCAGAAAATACGCAATGAATGATAATCATCCCATACCCCCCAACGTCTTGGAATGTTCATGGCGACGTACCTTTTGATGCGCGGGGGGTTGCGTGGCTACAACCAAGTCCATTCACATGGGTTGGTGGAAAGTGTGCATTTTTGCACCACACCACTCCATGGTGTCTGCAGAAAATACGCAATGGATGATGGACATCCCATACCCCCCAACATCTTTGAATGTTCATGGGGACGAACCTTTTGCTGCGCGGGGGGTTGCGTGGCTACAACCAAGTCCATTCACATGGTTGGTGAAAAGTGTGCACTTTTGTTCCACGCCACTCCTGGGAGTTAGCAACAACTGTGCAATGCATACTTGACGTCCTAGATCTTTCAGAATCAAAGGATGTTTCTGGCAACTTCCCTATGGTGCGCGGGGGTATGCTTGTCTATAGCCAATGCGTGGCTACAACCAAGTCCATTCACATGGGTTGGTGGAAAATGTGCACTTTTGCACCACACCACGCCATGGTGTCTGCAGAAAATACGCAATGAATGATGGACATCCCATACCCCCCAACATCTTGGAATGTTGATCGCGATGTACCTTTTGCTGCGCGGGGGGTTGCGTGGCTACAACCAAGTCCATTCACATGGGTTGGTGGAAAGTGTGCACTTTTGCACCACACCACGCCATGGTGTCTGCAGAAAATACGCAATGAATGATAGACATCCCATACCCCCCAAAATCTTGGAATGTTGATGGCGACGTACCTTTTGCTGCGCGGGGGGTTGCGTGGCTACAACCAAGTCCATTCACATGGTTGGTGAAAAGTGTGCACTTTTGTTCCACGCCACTCCTGGGAGTTAGCAACAACTGTGCAATGCATACTTGACGTCCTAGATCTTTCAGAATCAAAGGATGTTTCTGGCAACTTCCCTATGGTGCGCGGGGGTATGCTTGTCTATAGCCAATGCGTGGCTACAACCAAGTCCATTCACATGGGTTGGTGGAAAGTGTGCACTTTTGCACCACACCACGCCATGGTGTCTGCAGAAAATACGCAATGAATGATGGACATCCCATACCCCCCAAAATCTTGGAATGTTAATGGCGACGTACCTTTTGCTGCGCGGGGGGTTGCGTGGCTACAACCAAGTCCATTCACATGGGTTGGTGGAAAGTGTGCTCTTTTGCACCACACCACTCCATGGTGTCTGCAGAAAATACGCAATGAATGATAATCATCCCATACCCCCCAACGTCTTGGAATGTTCATGGCAACGTACCTTTTGATGCGCGGGGGGTTGCGTGGCTACAACCAAGTCCATTCACATGGGTTGGTGGAAAGTGTGCATTTTTGCACCACACCACTCCATGGTGTCTGCAGAAAATACGCAATGGATGATGGACATCCCATACCCCCCAACATCTTTGAATGTTCATGGGGACGTACCTTTTGCTGCGCGGGGGGTTGCGTGGCTACAACCAAGTCCATTCACATGGGTTGGTGGAAAGTGTGCACTTTTGCACCACACCACTCCATGGTGTCTGCAGAAAATACGCAATGAATGATGGACATCCCATACCCTCCAACATCTTTGAATGTTCATGGGGTCGTACCTTTTGATGCGCGGGGGGTTGCGTGGCTGCAACCAAGTCCGTTCACATGGGTTGGTGGAAAGTGTGCACTTTTGCATTACACCACTCCATGGTGTCTGCAGAAAATACGCAATGAATGATGGACATCCCATGCCCCCCAACATCTTGGAATGTTCATGTCATCGTACCTTTGATGTGCGGGGGGTTGCGTGGCTACAACCAAGTCCATTCACATGGGTTGGTGGAAAGTGTGCATTTTTGCACCACACCACGCCATGGTGTCTGCAGAAAATACGCAATGAATGATGGACATCCCATACCCCCCAACATCTTGGAATGTTGATGGCGACGTACCTTTTGCTGCGCGGGGGGTTGCGTGGCTACAACCAAGTCCATTCACATGGTTGGTGAAAAGTGTGCACTTATGTTCCACGCCACTCCTGGAAGTTAGCAACAACTGTGAAATGCATACTTGACGTCCTAGATCTTTCAGAATCAAAGGATGTTTCTGGCAACTTCCCTATGGTGCGCGGGGGTATGCTTGTCTATAGCCAAGTCCATTCACATGGGTTGGTGGAAAGTGTGCTCTTTTGCACCACACCACTCCATGGTGTCTGCAGAAAATACGCAATGAATGACCATCATCCCATACCCCCCAACGTCTTGGAATGTTCATGGCGACGTACCTTTTGATGCGCGGGGGGTTGCGTGGCTACAACCAAGTCCATTCACATGGGTTGGTGGAAAGTGTGCATTTTTGCACCACACCACTCCATGGTGTCTGCAGAAAATACGCAATGAATGATGGACATCCCATACCCCCCAAAATCTTGGAATGTTGATGGCGACGTACCTTTTGCTGCGCGGGGGGTTGCGTGGCTACAACCAAGTCCATTCACATGGTTGGTGAAAAGTGTGCACTTTTGTTCCACGCCACTCCTGGGAGTTAGCAACAACTGTGCAATGCATACTTGACGTCCTAGATCTTTCAGAATCAAAGGATGTTTCTGGCAACTTCCCTATGGTGCGCGGGGGTATGCTTGTCTATAGCCAAGTCCATTCACATGGTTGGTGGAAAGTGTGCTCTTTTGCACCACACCACTCCATGGTGTCTGCAGAAAATACGCAATGAATGACCATCATCCCATACCCCCCAACGTCTTGGAATGTTCATGGCGACGTACCTTTTGATGCGCGGGGGGTTGCGTGGCTACAACCAAGTCCATTCACATGGGTTGGTGGAAAGTGTGCATTTTTGCACCACACCACTCCATGGTGTCTGCAGAAAATACGCAATGAATGATGGACATCCCATACCCCCCAAAATCTTGGAATGTTGATGGCGACGTACCTTTTGCTGCGCGGGGGGTTGCGTGGCTACAACCAAGTCCATTCACATGGTTGGTGAAAAGTGTGCACTTTTGTTCCACGCCACTCCTGGGAGTTAGCAACAACTGTGCAATGCATACTTGACGTCCTAGATCTTTCAGAATCAAAGGATGTTTCTGGCAACTTCCCTATGGTGCGCGGGGGTATGCTTGTCTATAGCCAAGTCCATTCACATGGTTGGTGAAAAGTGTGCACTTTTGCCCCACGCCACTCCTGGGAGTCAGCAGCAAATATGCAATGAATGATAATCATCCCATACCCCCCAACATCTTGGAATGTTCATGGCGACGTACCTTTTGCTGCGCGGGGGGTTGCGTGGCTACAACCAAGTCCATTCACATGGTTGGTGAAAAGTGTGCACTTTTGTTCCACGCCACTCCTGGGAGTTAGCAACAACTGTGAAATGCATACTTGACGTCCTAGATCTTTCAGAATCAAAGGATGTTTCTGGCAACTTCCCTATGGTGCGCGGGGGTATGCTTGTCTATAGCCAAGTCCATTCACATGGTTGGTGAAAAGTGTGCACTTTTGCCCCACGCCACTCCTGGGAGTCAGCAGCAAATATGCAATGAACGATAATCATCCCATACCCCCCAACATCTTGGAATGTTCATGGCGACGTACCTTTTCATGCGCGGGGGGTTGCGTGGCTACAACCAAGTCCATTCACATGGGTTGGTGGAAAGTGTGCACTTTTGCACCACACCACTCCATGGTATCTGCAGAAAATACGCAATGGATGATGGACATCCCATACCCCCCAACATCTTTGAATGTTCATGGGGACGTACCTTTTGATGCGCGGGGGGTTGCGTGGCTACAACCAAGTCCATTCACATGGGTTGGTGGAAAGTGTGCTCTTCTGCACCACACCACTCCATGGTGTCTGCAGAAAATACGCAATGAATGATGGACATCCCATACCCTCCAACAGCTTGGAATGTTGATGGCGACGTACCTTTTGATGCGCAGGGGGTGCGTGGGTACAACCAAGTCCATTCACATGGGTTGGTGGAAAATGTGCACTTTTGCACCACACCACGCCATGGTGTCTGCAGAAAATACGCAATGAATGATGGACATCCCATACCCCCCAACATCTTGGAATGTTGATCGCGATGTACCTTTTGCTGCGCGGGGGGTTGCGTGGCTACAACCAAGTCCATTCACATGGGTTGGTGGAAAGTGTGCACTTTTGCACCACACCACGCCATGGTGTCTGCAGAAAATACGCAATGAATGATGGACATCCCATACCCCCCAAAATCTTGGAATGTTGATGGCGACGTACCTTTTGCTGCGCGGGGGGTTGCGTGGCTACAACCAAGTCCAGTCACATGGTTGGTGAAAAGTGTGCACTTTTGTTCCACGCCACTCCTGGGAGTTAGCAACAACTGTGCAATGCATACTTGACGTCCTAGATCTTTCAGAATCAAAGGATGTTTCTGGCAACTTCCCTATGGTGCGCGGGGGTATGCTTGTCTATAGCCAAGTCCATTCACATGGTTGGTGAAAAGTGTGCACTTTTGCCCCACGCCACTCCTGGGAGTCAGCAGCAAATATGCAATGAACGATAATCATCCCATACCCCCCAACATCTTGGAATGTTCATGGCGACGTACCTTTTGATGCGCGGGGGGTTGCGTGGCTACAACCAAGTCCATTCACATGGGTTGGTGGAAAGTGTGCTCTTTTGCACCACACCACTCCATGGTGTCTGCAGAAAATACGCAATGAATGATGGACATCCCATACCCTCCAACATCTTGGAATGTTGATGGCGACGTACCTTTTGATGCGCAGGGGGTGCGTGGGTACAACCAAGTCCATTCACATGGGTTGGTGGAAAATGTGCACTTTTGCACCACACCACGCCATGGTGTCTGCAGACAATACGCAATGAATGATGGACATCCCATACCCCCCAACATCTTGGAATGTTGATCGCGATGTACCTTTTGCTGCGCGGGGGGTTGCGTGGCTACAACCAAGTCCATTCACATGGGTTGGTGGAAAGTGTGCACTTTTGCACCACACCACGCCATGGTGTCTGCAGAAAATACGCAATGAATGATAGACATCCCATACCCCCCAAAATCTTGGAATGTTGATGGCGACGTACCTTTTGCTGCGCGGGGGGTTGCGTGGCTACAACCAAGTCCATTCACATGGTTGGTGAAAAGTGTGCACTTTTGTTCCACGCCACTCCTGGGAGTTAGCAACAACTGTGCAATGCATACTTGACGTCCTAGATCTTTCAGAATCAAAGGATGTTTCTGGCAACTTCCCTATGGTGCGCGGGGGTATGCTTGTCTATAGCCAATGCGTGGCTACAACCAAGTCCATTCACATGGGTTGGTGGAAAATGTGCACTTTTGCACCACACCACGCCATGGTGTCTGCAGAAAATACGCAATGAATGATGGACATCCCATACCCCCCAACATCTTGGAATGTTGATCGCGATGTACCTTTTGCTGCGCGGGGGGTTGCGTGGCTACAACCAAGTCCATTCACATGGGTTGGTGGAAAGTGTGCACTTTTGCACCACACCACGCCATGGTGTCTGCAGAAAATACGCAATGAATGATAGACATCCCATACCCCCCAAAATCTTGGAATGTTGATGGCGACGTACCTTTTGCTGCGCGGGGGGTTGCGTGGCTACAACCAAGTCCATTCACATGGTTGGTGAAAAGTGTGCACTTTTGTTCCACGCCACTCCTGGGAGTTAGCAACAACTGTGCAATGCATACTTGACGTCCTAGATCTTTCAGAATCAAAGGATGTTTCTGGCAACTTCCCTATGATGCGCGGGGGTATGCTTGTCTATAGCCAATGCGTGGCTACAACCAAGTCCATTCACATGGGTTGGTGGAAAATGTGCACTTTTGCACCACACCACGCCATGGTGTCTGCAGAAAATACGCAATGAATGATGGACATCCCATACCCCCCAACATCTTGGAATGTTGAGCGCGATGTACCTTTTGCTGCGCGGGGGGTTGCGTGGCTACAACCAAGTCCATTCACATGGGTTGGTGGAAAGTGTGCACTTTTGCACCACACCACGCCATGGTGTCTGCAGAAAATACGCAATGAATGATAGACATCCCATACCCCCCAAAATCTTGGAATGTTGATGGCGACGTACCTTTTGCTGCGCGGGGGGTTGCGTGGCTACAACCAAGTCCATTCACATGGTTGGTGAAAAGTGTGCACTTTTGTTCCACGCCACTCCTGGGAGTTAGCAACAACTGTGCAATGCATACTTGACGTTCTAGATCTTTCAGAATCAAAGGATGTTTCTGGCAACTTCCCTATGGTGCGCGGGGGTATGCTTGTCTATAGCCAATGCGTGGCTACAACCAAGTCCATTCACATGGGTTGGTGGAAAGTGTGCACTTTTGCACCACACCACGCCATGGTGTCTGCAGAAAATACGCAATGAATGATGGACATCCCATACCCCCCAAAATCTTGGAATGTTGATGGCGACGTACCTTTTGCTGCGCGGGGGGTTGCGTGGCTACAACCAAGTCCATTCACATGGTTGGTGAAAAGTGTGCACTTTTGCCCCACGCCACTCCTGGGAGTCAGCAGCAAATATGCAATGAACGATAATCATCCCATACCCCCCAACATCTTGGAATATTCATGACGACGTACCTTTTGATGCGCGGGGGGTTGCGTGGCTACAACCAAGTCCATTCACATGGGTTGGTGGAAAGTGTGCTCTTTTGCACCACACCACTCCATGGTGTCTGCAGAAAATACGCAATGAATGATAATCATCCCATACCCCCCAACGTCTTGGAATGTTCATGGCGACGTACCTTTTGATGCGCGGGGGGTTGCGTGGCTACAACCAAGTCCATTCACATGGGTTGGTGGAAAGTGTGCATTTTTGCACCACACCACTCCATGGTGTCTGCAGAAAATACGCAATGGATGATGGACATCCCATACCCCCCAACATCTTTGAATGTTCATGGGGACGTACCTTTTGCTGCGCGGGGGGTTGCGTGGCTACAACCAAGTCCATTCACATGGGTTGGTGGAAAATGTGCATTTTTGCACCACACCACTCCATGGTGTCTGCAGAAAATACGCAATGAATGATGGACATCCCATACCCTCCAACATCTTGGAATGTTGACGGCGACGTACCTTTTGATGCGCAGGGGGTGCGTGGGTACAACCAAGTCCATTCACATGGGTTGGTGGAAAATGTGCACTTTTGCACCACACCACGCCATGGTGTCTGCAGACAATACGCAATGAATGATGGACATCCCATACCCCCCAACATCTTGGAATGTTGATCGCGATGTACCTTTTGCTGCGCGGGGGGTTGCGTGGCTACAACCAAGTCCATTCACATGGGTTGGTGGAAAGTGTGCACTTTTGCACCACACCACGCCATGGTGTCTGCAGAAAATACGCAATGAATGATGGACATCCCATACCCCCCAAAATCTTGGAATGTTGATGGCGACGTACCTTTTGCTGCGCGGGGGGTTG
The DNA here is from genome assembly GCA_023078555.1 of Ulva prolifera. Lineage (NCBI taxonomy): Eukaryota > Viridiplantae > Chlorophyta > Ulvophyceae > Ulvales > Ulvaceae > Ulva > Ulva prolifera. The sequence goes on along the minus strand of CM041199.1, from coordinate 10,279,400 downwards.
CGTGGCTACAACCAAGTCCAGTCACATGGTTGGTGAAAAGTGTGCACTTTTGTTCCACGCCACTCCTGGGAGTTAGCAACAACTGTGCAATGCATACTTGACGTCCTAGATCTTTCAGAATCAAAGGATGTTTCTGGCAACTTCCCTATGGTGCGCGGGGGTATGCTTGTCTATAGCCAAGTCCATTCACATGGTTGGTGAAAAGTGTGCACTTTTGCCCCACGCCACTCCTGGGAGTCAGCAGCAAATATGCAATGAACGATAATCATCCCATACCCCCCAACATCTTGGAATGTTCATGGCGACGTACCTTTTGATGCGCGGGGGGTTGCGTGGCTGCAACCAAGTCCATTCACATGGGTTGGTGGAAAGTGTGCTCTTTTGCACCACACCACTCCATGGTGTCTGCAGAAAATACGCAATGAATGATGGACATCCCATACCCTCCAACATCTTGGAATGTTGATGGCGACGTACCTTTTGATGCGCAGGGGGTGCGTGGGTACAACCAAGTCCATTCACATGGGTTGGTGGAAAATGTGCACTTTTGCACCACACCACGCCATGGTGTCTGCAGAAAATACGCAATGAATGATGGACATCCCATACCCCCCAACATCTTGGAATGTTGATCGCGATGTACCTTTTGCTGCGCGGGGGGTTGCGTGGCTACAACCAAGTCCATTCACATGGGTTGGTGGAAAGTGTGCACTTTTGCACCACACCACGCCATGGTGTCTGCAGAAAATACGCAATGAATGATAGACATCCCATACCCCCCAAAATCTTGGAATGTTGATGGCGACGTACCTTTTGCTGCGCGGGGGGTTGCGTGGCTACAACCAAGTCCATTCACATGGTTGGTGAAAAGTGTGCACTTTTGTTCCACGCCACTCCTGGGAGTTAGCAACAACTGTGCAATGCATACTTGACGTCCTAGATCTTTCAGAATCAAAGGATGTTTCTGGCAACTTCCCTATGGTGCGCGGGGGTATGCTTGTCTATAGCCAATGCGTGGCTACAACCAAGTCCATTCACATGGGTTGGTGGAAAATGTGCACTTTTGCACCACACCACGCCATGGTGTCTGCAGAAAATACGCAATGAATGATGGACATCCCATACCCCCCAACATCTTGGAATGTTGATCGCGATGTACCTTTTGCTGCGCGGGGGGTTGCGTGGCTACAACCAAGTCCATTCACATGGGTTGGTGGAAAGTGTGCACTTTTGCACCACACCACGCCATGGTGTCTGCAGAAAATACGCAATGAATGATAGACATCCCATACCCCCCAAAATCTTGGAATGTTGATGGCGACGTACCTTTTGCTGCGCGGGGGGTTGCGTGGCTACAACCAAGTCCATTCACATGGTTGGTGAAAAGTGTGCACTTTTGTTCCACGCCACTCCTGGGAGTTAGCAACAACTGTGCAATGCATACTTGACGTCCTAGATCTTTCAGAATCAAAGGATGTTTCTGGCAACTTCCCTATGGTGCGCGGGGGTATGCTTGTCTATAGCCAATGCGTGGCTACAACCAAGTCCATTCACATGGGTTGGTGGAAAATGTGCACTTTTGCACCACACCACGCCATGGTGTCTGCAGAAAATACGCAATGAATGATGGACATCCCATACCCCCCAACATCTTGGAATGTTGATCGCGATGTACCTTTTGCTGCGCGGGGGGTTGCGTGGCTACAACCAAGTCCATTCACATGGGTTGGTGGAAAGTGTGCACTTTTGCACCACACCACGCCATGGTGTCTGCAGAAAATACGCAATGAATGATAGACATCCCATACCCCCCAAAATCTTGGAATGTTGATGGCGACGTACCTTTTGCTGCGCGGGGGGTTGCGTGGCTACAACCAAGTCCATTCACATGGTTGGTGAAAAGTGTGCACTTTTGTTCCACGCCACTCCTGGGAGTTAGCAACAACTGTGCAATGCATACTTGACGTCCTAGATCTTTCAGAATCAAAGGATGTTTCTGGCAACTTCCCTATGGTGCGCGGGGGTATGCTTGTCTATAGCCAATGCGTGGCTACAACCAAGTCCATTCACATGGGTTGGTGGAAAATGTGCACTTTTGCACCACACCACGCCATGGTGTCTGCAGAAAATACGCAATGAATGATGGACATCCCATACCCCCCAACATCTTGGAATGTTGAGCGCGATGTACCTTTTGCTGCGCGGGGGGTTGCGTGGCTACAACCAAGTCCATTCACATGGGTTGGTGGAAAGTGTGCACTTTTGCACCACACCACGCCATGGTGTCTGCAGAAAATACGCAATGAATGATAGACATCCCATACCCACCAAAATCTTGGAATGTTGATGGCGACGTACCTTTTGCTGCGCGGGGGGTTGCGTGGCTACAACCAAGTCCATTCACATGGTTGGTGAAAAGTGTGCACTTTTGTTCCACGCCACTCCTGGGAGTTAGCAACAACTGTGCAATGCATACTTGACGTCCTACATCTTTCAGAATCAAAGGATGTTTCTGGCAACTTCCCTATGGTGCGCGGGGGTATGCTTGTCTATAGCCAATGCGTGGCTACAACCAAGTCCATTCACATGGGTTGGTGGAAAGTGTGCACTTTTGCACCACACCACGCCATGGTGTCTGCAGAAAATACGCAATGAATGATGGACATCCCATACCCCCCAAAATCTTGGAATGTTGATGGCGACGTACCTTTTGCTGCGCGGGGGGTTGCGTGGCTACAACCAAGTCCATTCACATGGGTTGGTGGAAAGTGTGCTCTTTTGCACCACACCACTCCATGGTGTCTGCAGAAAATACGCAATGAATGATAATCATCCCATACCCCCCAACGTCTTGGAATGTTCATGGCGACGTACCTTTTGATGCGCGGGGGGTTGCGTGGCTACAACCAAGTCCATTCACATGGGTTGGTGGAAAGTGTGCATTTTTGCACCACACCACTCCATGGTGTCTGCAGAAAATACGCAATGGATGATGGACATCCCATACCCCCCAACATCTTTGAATGTTCATGGGGACGTACCTTTTGCTGCGCGGGGGGTTGCGTGGCTACAACCAAGTCCATTCACATGGGTTGGTGGAAAATGTGCATTTTTGCACCACACCACTCCATGGTGTCTGCAGAAAATACGCAATGGATGATGGACATCCCATACCCCCCAACATCTTTGAATGTTCATGGGGACGTACCTTTTGCTGCGCGGGGGGTTGCGTGGCTGCAACCAAGTCCATTCACATGGGTTGGTGGAAAGTGTGCACTTTTGCACCACACCACGCCATGGTGTCTGCAGAAAATACGCAATGAATGATGGACATCCCATACCCCCCAAAATCTTGGAATGTTGATGGCGACGTACCTTTTGCTGCGCGGGGGGTTGCGTGGCTACAACCAAGTCCATTCACATGGGTTGGTGGAAAGTGTGCTCTTTTGCACCACACCACTCCATGGTGTCTGCAGAAAATACGCAATGAATGATAATCATCCCATACCCCCCAACATCTTGGAATGTTCATGGCGACGTACCTTTTGATGCGCGGGGGGTTGCGTGGCTACAACCAAGTCCATTCACATGGGTTGGTGGAAAGTGTGCATTTTTGCACCACACCACTCCATGGTGTCTGCAGAAAATACGCAATGGATGATGGACATCCCATACCCCCCAACATCTTTGAATGATCATGGGGACGTACCTTTTGCTGCGCGGGGGGTTGCGTGGCTACAACCAAGTCCATTCACATGGGTTGGTGGAAAATGTGCACTTTTGCACCACACCACTCCATGGTGTCTGCAGAAAATACGCAATGGATGATGGACATCCCATACCCCCCAACATCTTTGAATGTTCATGGGGACGTACCTTTTGCTGCGCGGGGGGTTGCGTGGCTACAACCAAGTCCATTCACATGGGTTGGTGGAAAATGTGCATTTTTGCACCACACCACTCCATGGTGTCTGCAGAAAATACGCAATGAATGATGGACATCCCATACCCCCCAAAATCTTGGAATGTTGATGGCGACGTACCTTTTGCTGCGCGGGGGGTTGCGTGGCTACAACCAAGTCCATTCACATGGTTGGTGAAAAGTGTGCACTTTTGTTCCACGCCACTCCTGGGAGTTAGCAACAACTGTGCAATGCATACTTGACGTCCTAGATCTTTCAGAATCAAAGGATGTTTCTGGCAACTTCCCTATGGTGCGCGGGGGTATGCTTGTCTATAGCCAAGTCCATTCACATGGTTGGTGAAAAGTGTGCACTTTTGCCCCACGCCACTCCTGGGAGTCAGCAGCAAATATGCAATGAATGATAATCATCCCATACCCCCCAACATCTTGGAATGTTCATGGCGACGTACCTTTTCATGCGCGGGGGGTTGCGTGGCTACAACCAAGTCCATTCACATGGGTTGGTGGAAAGTGTGCACTTTTGCACCACACCACTCCATGGTGTCTGCAGAAAATACGCAATGGATGATGGACATCCCATACCCCCCAACATCTTTGAATGTTCATGGGGTCGTACCTTTTGATGCGCGGGGGGTTGCGTGGCTGCAACCAAGTCCGTTCACATGGGTTGGTGGAAAGTGTGCACTTTTGCATTACACCACTCCATGGTGTCTGCAGAAAATACGCAATGAATGATGGACATCCCATGCCCCCCAACATCTTGGAATGTTCATGTCATCGTACCTTTGATGTGCGGGGGGTTGCGTGGCTACAACCAAGTCCATTCACATGGTTGGTGAAAAGTGTGCACTTTTGTTCCACGCCACTCCTGGAAGTTAGCAACAACTGTGAAATGCATACTTGACGTCCTAGATCTTTCAGAATCAAAGGATGTTTCTGGCAACTTCCCTATGGTGCGCGGGGGTATGCTTGTCTATAGCCAAGTCCATTCACATGGTTGGTGAAAAGTGTGCACTTTTGCCCCACGCCACTCCTGGGAGTCAGCAGCAAATATGCAATGAACGATAATCATCCCATACCCCCCAACATCTTGGAATGTTCATGGCGACGTACCTTTTCATGCGCGGGGGGTTGCGTGGCTACAACCAAGTCCATTCACATGGGTTGGTGGAAAGTGTGCACTTTTGCACCACACCACTCCATGGTATCTGCAGAAAATACGCAATGGATGATGGACATCCCATACCCCCCAACATCTTTGAATGTTCATGGGGACGTACCTTTTGATGCGCGGGGGGTTGCGTGGCTACAACCAAGTCCATTCACATGGGTTGGTGGAAAGTGTGCTCTTCTGCACCACACCACTCCATGGTGTCTGCAGAAAATACGCAATGAATGATGGACATCCCATACCCCCCAACATCTTGGAATGTTGATCGCGATGTACCTTTTGCTGCGCGGGGGGTTGCGTGGCTACAACCAAGTCCATTCACATGGGTTGGTGGAAAGTGTGCACTTTTGCACCACACCACGCCATGGTGTCTGCAGAAAATACGCAATGAATGATGGACATCCCATACCCCCCAAAATCTTGGAATGTTGATGGCGACGTACCTTTTGCTGCGCGGGGGGTTGCGTGGCTACAACCAAGTCCAGTCACATGGTTGGTGAAAAGTGTGCACTTTTGTTCCACGCCACTCCTGGGAGTTAGCAACAACTGTGCAATGCATACTTGACGTCCTAGATCTTTCAGAATCAAAGGATGTTTCTGGCAACTTCCCTATGGTGCGCGGGGGTATGCTTGTCTATAGCCAAGTCCATTCACATGGTTGGTGAAAAGTGTGCACTTTTGCCCCACGCCACTCCTGGGAGTCAGCAGCAAATATGCAATGAACGATAATCATCCCATACCCCCCAACATCTTGGAATGTTCATGGCGACGTACCTTTTGATGCGCGGGGGGTTGCGTGGCTACAACCAAGTCCATTCACATGGGTTGGTGGAAAGTGTGCTCTTTTGCACCACACCACTCCATGGTGTCTGCAGAAAATACGCAATGAATGATGGACATCCCATACCCTCCAACATCTTGGAATGTTGATGGCGACGTACCTTTTGATGCGCAGGGGGTGCGTGGGTACAACCAAGTCCATTCACATGGGTTGGTGGAAAATGTGCACTTTTGCACCACACCACGCCATGGTGTCTGCAGACAATACGCAATGAATGATGGACATCCCATACCCCCCAACATCTTGGAATGTTGATCGCGATGTACCTTTTGCTGCGCGGGGGGTTGCGTGGCTACAACCAAGTCCATTCACATGGGTTGGTGGAAAGTGTGCACTTTTGCACCACACCACGCCATGGTGTCTGCAGAAAATACGCAATGAATGATAGACATCCCATACCCCCCAAAATCTTGGAATGTTGATGGCGACGTACCTTTTGCTGCGCGGGGGGTTGCGTGGCTACAACCAAGTCCATTCACATGGTTGGTGAAAAGTGTGCACTTTTGTTCCACGCCACTCCTGGGAGTTAGCAACAACTGTGCAATGCATACTTGACGTCCTAGATCTTTCAGAATCAAAGGATGTTTCTGGCAACTTCCCTATGGTGCGCGGGGGTATGCTTGTCTATAGCCAATGCGTGGCTACAACCAAGTCCATTCACATGGGTTGGTGGAAAATGTGCACTTTTGCACCACACCACGCCATGGTGTCTGCAGAAAATACGCAATGAATGATGGACATCCCATACCCCCCAACATCTTGGAATGTTGATCGCGATGTACCTTTTGCTGCGCGGGGGGTTGCGTGGCTACAACCAAGTCCATTCACATGGGTTGGTGGAAAGTGTGCACTTTTGCACCACACCACGCCATGGTGTCTGCAGAAAATACGCAATGAATGATAGACATCCCATACCCCCCAAAATCTTGGAATGTTGATGGCGACGTACCTTTTGCTGCGCGGGGGGTTGCGTGGCTACAACCAAGTCCATTCACATGGTTGGTGAAAAGTGTGCACTTTTGTTCCACGCCACTCCTGGGAGTTAGCAACAACTGTGCAATGCATACTTGACGTCCTAGATCTTTCAGAATCAAAGGATGTTTCTGGCAACTTCCCTATGATGCGCGGGGGTATGCTTGTCTATAGCCAATGCGTGGCTACAACCAAGTCCATTCACATGGGTTGGTGGAAAATGTGCACTTTTGCACCACACCACGCCATGGTGTCTGCAGAAAATACGCAATGAATGATGGACATCCCATACCCCCCAACATCTTGGAATGTTGATCGCGATGTACCTTTTGCTGCGCGGGGGGTTGCGTGGCTACAACCAAGTCCATTCACATGGGTTGGTGGAAAGTGTGCACTTTTGCACCACACCACGCCATGGTGTCTGCAGAAAATACGCAATGAATGATAGACATCCCATACCCCCCAAAATCTTGGAATGTTGATGGCGACGTACCTTTTGCTGCGCGGGGGGTTGCGTGGCTACAACCAAGTCCATTCACATGGTTGGTGAAAAGTGTGCACTTTTGTTCCACGCCACTCCTGGGAGTTAGCAACAACTGTGCAATGCATACTTGACGTCCTAGATCTTTCAGAATCAAAGGATGTTTCTGGCAACTTCCCTATGGTGCGCGGGGGTATGCTTGTCTATAGCCAATGCGTGGCTACAACCAAGTCCATTCACATGGGTTGGTGGAAAGTGTGCACTTTTGCACCACACCACGCCATGGTGTCTGCAGAAAATACGCAATGAATGATGGACATCCCATACCCCCCAAAATCTTGGAATGTTGATGGCGACGTACCTTTTGCTGCGCGGGGGGTTGCGTGGCTACAACCAAGTCCATTCACATGGTTGGTGAAAAGTGTGCACTTTTGCCCCACGCCACTCCTGGGAGTCAGCAGCAAATATGCAATGAACGATAATCATCCCATACCCCCCAACATCTTGGAATATTCATGGCGACGTACCTTTTGATGCGCGGGGGGTTGCGTGGCTACAACCAAGTCCATTCACATGGGTTGGTGGAAAGTGTGCTCTTTTGCACCACACCACTCCATGGTGTCTGCAGAAAATACGCAATGAATGATAATCATCCCATACCCCCCAACGTCTTGGAATGTTCATGGCGACGTACCTTTTGATGCGCGGGGGGTTGCGTGGCTACAACCAAGTCCATTCACATGGGTTGGTGGAAAGTGTGCATTTTTGCACCACACCACTCCATGGTGTCTGCAGAAAATACGCAATGGATGATGGACATCCCATACCCCCCAACATCTTTGAATGTTCATGGGGACGTACCTTTTGCTGCGCGGGGGGTTGCGTGGCTACAACCAAGTCCATTCACATGGGTTGGTGGAAAATGTGCATTTTTGCACCACACCACTCCATGGTGTCTGCAGAAAATACGCAATGAATGATGGACATCCCATACCCTCCAACATCTTGGAATGTTGATGGCGACGTACCTTTTGCTGCGCGGGGGGTTGCGTGGCTACAACCAAGTCCAGTCACATGGTTGGTGAAAAGTGTGCACTTTTGTTCCACGCCACTCCTGGGAGTTAGCAACAACTGTGCAATGCATACTTGACGTCCTAGATCTTTCAGAATCAAAGGATGTTTCTGGCAACTTCCCTATGGTGCGCGGGGGTATGCTTGTCTATAGCCAAGTCCATTCACATGGTTGGTGAAAAGTGTGCACTTTTGCCCCACGCCACTCCTGGGAGTCAGCAGCAAATATGCAATGAACGATAATCATCCCATACCCCCCAACATCTTGGAATGTTCATGGCGACGTACCTTTTGATGCGCGGGGGGTTGCGTGGCTACAACCAAGTCCATTCACATGGGTTGGTGGAAAGTGTGCTCTTTTGCACCACACCACTCCATGGTGTCTGCAGAAAATACGCAATGAATGATGGACATCCCATACCCTCCAACATCTTGGAATGTTGATGGCGACGTACCTTTTGATGCGCAGGGGGTGCGTGGGTACAACCAAGTCCATTCACATGGGTTGGTGGAAAATGTGCACTTTTGCACCACACCACGCCATGGTGTCTGCAGACAATACGCAATGAATGATGGACATCCCATACCCCCCAACATCTTGGAATGTTGATCGCGATGTACCTTTTGCTGCGCGGGGGGTTGCGTGGCTACAACCAAGTCCATTCACATGGGTTGGTGGAAAGTGTGCACTTTTGCACCACACCACGCCATGGTGTCTGCAGAAAATACGCAATGAATGATAGACATCCCATACCCCCCAAAATCTTGGAATGTTGATGGCGACGTACCTTTTGCTGCGCGGGGGGTTGCGTGGCTACAACCAAGTCCATTCACATGGTTGGTGAAAAGTGTGCACTTTTGTTCCACGCCACTCCTGGGAGTTAGCAACAACTGTGCAATGCATACTTGACGTCCTAGATCTTTCAGAATCAAAGGATGTTTCTGGCAACTTCCCTATGATGCGCGGGGGTATGCTTGTCTATAGCCAATGCGTGGCTACAACCAAGTCCATTCACATGGGTTGGTGGAAAGTGTGCACTTTTGCACCACACCACGCCATGGTGTCTGCAGAAAATACGCAATGAATGATGGACATCCCATACCCCCCAAAATCTTGGAATGTTGATGGCGACGTACCTTTTGCTGCGCGGGGGGTTGCGTGGCTACAACCAAGTCCAGTCACATGGTTGGTGAAAAGTGTGCACTTTTGTTCCACGCCACTCCTGGGAGTTAGCAACAACTGTGCAATGCATACTTGACGTCCTAGATCTTTCAGAATCAAAGGATGTTTCTGGCAACTTCCCTATGGTGCGCGGGGGTATGCTTGTCTATAGCCAAGTCCATTCACATGGTTGGTGAAAAGTGTGCACTTTTGCCCCACGCCACTCCTGGGAGTCAGCAGCAAATATGCAATGAACGATAATCATCCCATACCCCCCAACATCTTGGAATGTTCATGGCGACGTACCTTTTGATGCGCGGGGGGTTGCGTGGCTACAACCAAGTCCATTCACATGGGTTGGTGGAAAGTGTGCTCTTTTGCACCACACCACTCCATGGTGTCTGCAGAAAATACGCAATGAATGATGGACATCCCATACCCTCCAACATCTTGGAATGTTGATGGCGACGTACCTTTTGATGCGCAGGGGGTGCGTGGGTACAACCAAGTCCATTCACATGGGTTGGTGGAAAATGTGCACTTTTGCACCACACCACGCCATGGTGTCTGCAGAAAATACGCAATGAATGATGGACATCCCATACCCCCCAACATCTTGGAATGTTGATCGCGATGTACCTTTTGCTGCGCGGGGGGTTGCGTGGCTACAACCAAGTCCATTCACATGGGTTGGTGGAAAGTGTGCACTTTTGCACCACACCACGCCATGGTGTCTGCAGAAAATACGCAATGAATGATAGACATCCCATACCCCCCAAAATCTTGGAATGTTGATGGCGACGTACCTTTTGCTGCGCGGGGGGTTGCGTGGCTACAACCAAGTCCATTCACATGGTTGGTGAAAAGTGTGCACTTTTGTTCCACGCCACTCCTGGGAGTTAGCAACAACTGTGCAATGCATACTTGACGTCCTAGATCTTTCAGAATCAAAGGATGTTTCTGGCAACTTCCCTATGGTGCGCGGGGGTATGCTTGTCTATAGCCAATGCGTGGCTACAACCAAGTCCATTCACATGGGTTGGTGGAAAATGTGCACTTTTGCACCACACCACGCCATGGTGTCTGCAGAAAATACGCAATGAATGATGGACATCCCATACCCCCCAACATCTTGGAATGTTGATCGCGATGTACCTTTTGCTGCGCGGGGGGTTGCGTGGCTACAACCAAGTCCATTCACATGGGTTGGTGGAAAGTGTGCACTTTTGCACCACACCACGCCATGGTGTCTGCAGAAAATACGCAATGAATGATAGACATCCCATACCCCCCAAAATCTTGGAATGTTGATGGCGACGTACCTTTTGCTGCGCGGGGGGTTGCGTGGCTACAACCAAGTCCATTCACATGGTTGGTGAAAAGTGTGCACTTTTGTTCCACGCCACTCCTGGGAGTTAGCAACAACTGTGCAATGCATACTTGACGTCCTAGATCTTTCAGAATCAAAGGATGTTTCTGGCAACTTCCCTATGGTGCGCGGGGGTATGCTTGTCTATAGCCAATGCGTGGCTACAACCAAGTCCATTCACATGGGTTGGTGGAAAATGTGCACTTTTGCACCACACCACGCCATGGTGTCTGCAGAAAATACGCAATGAATGATGGACATCCCATACCCCCCAACATCTTGGAATGTTGAGCGCGATGTACCTTTTGCTGCGCGGGGGGTTGCGTGGCTACAACCAAGTCCATTCACATGGGTTGGTGGAAAGTGTGCACTTTTGCACCACACCACGCCATGGTGTCTGCAGAAAATACGCAATGAATGATAGACATCCCATACCCCCCAAAATCTTGGAATGTTGATGGCGACGTACCTTTTGCTGCGCGGGGGGTTGCGTGGCTACAACCAAGTCCATTCACATGGTTGGTGAAAAGTGTGCACTTTTGTTCCACGCCACTCCTGGGAGTTAGCAACAACTGTGCAATGCATACTTGACGTCCTAGATCTTTCAGAATCAAAGGATGTTTCTGGCAACTTCCCTATGGTGCGCGGGGGTATGCTTGTCTATAGCCAATGCGTGGCTACAACCAAGTCCATTCACATGGGTTGGTGGAAAGTGTGCACTTTTGCACCACACCACGCCATGGTGTCTGCAGAAAATACGCAATGAATGATGGACATCCCATACCCCCCAAAATCTTGGAATGTTGATGGCGACGTACCTTTTGCTGCGCGGGGGGTTGCGTGGCTACAACCAAGTCCATTCACATGGTTGGTGAAAAGTGTGCACTTTTGCCCCACGCCACTCCTGGGAGTCAGCAGCAAATATGCAATGAACGATAATCATCCCATACCCCCCAACATCTTGGAATATTCATGGCGACGTACCTTTTGATGCGCGGGGGGATGCGTGGCTACAACCAAGTCCATTCACATGGGTTGGTGGAAAGTGTGCACTTTTGCACCACACCACGCCATGGTGTCTGCAGAAAATACGCAATGAATGATAGACATCCCATACCCCCCAAAATCTTGGAATGTTGATGGCGACGTACCTTTTGCTGCGCGGGGGGTTGCGTGGCTACAACCAAGTCCATTCACATGGTTGGTGAAAAGTGTGCACTTTTGTTCCACGCCACTCCTGGGAGTTAGCAACAACTGTGCAATGCATACTTGACGTCCTAGATCTTTCAGAATCAAAGGATGTTTCTGGCAACTTCCCTATGGTGCGCGGGGGTATGCTTGTCTATAGCCAATGCGTGGCTACAACCAAGTCCATTCACATGGGTTGGTGGAAAATGTGCACTTTTGCACCACACCACGCCATGGTGTCTGCAGAAAATACGCAATGAATGATGGACATCCCATACCCCCCAAAATCTTGGAATGTTGAGCGCGATGTACCTTTTGCTGCGCGGGGGGTTGCGTGGCTACAACCAAGTCCATTCACATGGGTTGGTGGAAAGTGTGCACTTTTGCACCACACCACGCCATGGTGTCTGCAGAAAATACGCAATGAATGATAGACATCCCATACCCCCCAACATCTTGGAATGTTGATGGCAACGTACCTTTTGCTGCGCGGGGGGTTGCGTGGCTACAACCAAGTCCATTCACATGGGTTGGTGAAAAGTGTGCACTTTTGTTCCACGCCACTCCTGGGAGTTAGCAACAACTGTGCAATGCATACTTGACGTCCTAGATCTTTCAGAATCAAAGGATGTTTCTGGCAACTTCCCTATGGTGCGCGGGGGTATGCTTGTCTATAGCCAATGCGTGGCTACAACCAAGTCCATTCACATGGGTTGGTGGAAAATGTGCACTTTTGCACCACACCACGCCATGGTGTCTGCAGAAAATACGCAATGAATGTTGGACATCCCATACCCCCCAACATCTTGGAATGTTGAGCGCGATGTACCTTTTGCTGCGCGGGGGGTTGCGTGGCTACAACCAAGTCCATTCACATGGGTTGGTGGAAAATGTGCATTTTTGCACCACACCACTCCATGGTGTCTGCAGAAAATACGCAATGGATGATGGACATCCCATACCCCCCAACATCTTTGAATGTTCATGGGGACGTACCTTTTGCTGCGCGGGGGGTTGCGTGGCTACAACCAAGTCCATTCACATGGGTTGGTGGAAAATGTGCATTTTTGCACCACACCACTCCATGGTGTCTGCAGAAAATACGCAATGAATGATGGACATCCCATACCCTCCAACATCTTGGAATGTTGACGGCGACGTACCTTTTGATGCGCAGGGGGTGCGTGGGTACAACCAAGTCCATTCACATGGGTTGGTGGAAAATGTGCACTTTTGCACCACACCACGCCATGGTGTCTGCAGAAAATACGCAATGAATGATGGACATCCCATACCCCCCAACATCTTGGAATGTTGATCGCGATGTACCTTTTGCTGCGCGGGGGGTTGCGTGGCTACAACCAAGTCCATTCACATGGGTTGGTGGAAAGTGTGCACTTTTGCACCACACCACGCCATGGTGTCTGCAGAAAATACGCAATGAATGATGGACATCCCATACCCCCCAAAATCTTGGAATGTTGATCGCGATGTACCTTTTGCTGCGCGGGGGGTTACGTGGCTACAACCAAGTCCATTCACATGGTTGGTGAAAAGTGTGCACTTTTGTTCCACGCCACTCCTGGGAGTTAGCAACAACTGTGCAATGCATACTTGACGTCCTAGATCTTTCAGAATCAAAGGATGTTTCTGGCAACTTCCCTATGGTGCGCGGGGGTATGCTTGTCTATAGCCAAGTCCATTCACATGGTTGGTGAAAAGTGTGCACTTTTGCCCAACGCCACTCCTGGGAGTCAGCAGCAAATATGCAATGAACGATAATCATCCCATACCCCCCAACATCTTGGAATGTTCATGGCGACGTACCTTTTCATGCGCGGGGGGTTGCGTGGCTACAACCAAGTCCATTCACATGGGTTGGTGGAAAGTGTGCACTTTTGCACCACACCACTCCATGGTGTCTGCAGAAAATACGCAATGAATGATGGACATCCCATACCCCCCAACATCTTGGAATGTTGATGGCAACGTACCTTTTGCTGCGCGGGGGGTTGCGTGGCTACAACCAAGTCCATTCACATGGGTTGGTGGAAAATGTGCATTTTTGCACCACACCACTCCATGGTGTCTGCAGAAAATACGCAATGAATGATGGACATCCCATACCCCCCAAAATCTTGGAATGTTGATGGCGACGTACCTTTTGCTGCGCGGGGGGTTGCGTGGCTACAACCAAGTCCATTCACATGCGTTGGTGGAAAGTGTACACTTTTGCACCACACCACGCCATGGTGTCTGCAGAAAATACGCAATGAATGATGGACATCCCATACCCCCCAACATCTTGGAATGTTGATGGCAACGTACCTTTTGCTGCGCGGGGGGTTGCGTGGCTACAACCAAGTCCATTCACATGGGTTGGTGAAAAGTGTGCACTTTTGTTCCACGCCACTCCTGGGAGTTAGCAACAACTGTGCAATGCATACTTGACGTCCTAGATCTTTCAGAATCAAAGGATGTTTCTGGCAACTTCCCTATGGTGCGCGGGGGTATGCTTGTCTATAGCCAATGCGTGGCTACAACCAAGTCCATTCACATAGGTTGGTGGAAAGTGTGCACTTTTGCACCACACCACGCCATGGTGTCTGCAGAAAATACGCAATGAATGATGGACATCCCATACCCCCCAAAATCTTGGAATGTTGATCGCGATGTACCTTTTGCTGCGCGGGGGGTTGCGTGGCTACAACCAAGTCCATTCACATGGTTGGTGAAAAGTGTGCACTTTTGTTCCACGCCACTCCTGGGAGTTAGCAACAAATGTGCAATGCATACTTGACGTCCTAGATCTTTCAGAATCAAAGGATGTTTCTGGCAACTTCCCTATGGTGCGCGGGGGTATGCTTGTCTATAGCCAATGCGTGGCTACAACCAAGTCCATTCACATAGGTTGGTGGAAAGTGTGCACTTTTGCACCACACCACGCCATGGTGTCTGCAGAAAATACGCAATGAATGATGGACATCCCATACCCCCCAAAATCTTGGAATGTTGATCGCGATGTACCTTTTGCTGCGCGGGGGGTTGCGTGGCTACAACCAAGTCCATTCACATGGTTGGTGAAAAGTGTGCACTTTTGCCCAACGCCACTCCTGGGAGTCAGCAGCAAATATGCAATGAACGATAATCATCCCATACCCCCCAACATCTTGGAATGTTCATGGCGACGTACCTTTTCATGCGCGGGGGGTTGCGTGGCCACAACCAAGTCCATTCACATGGGTTGGTGGAAAGTGTGCACTTTTGCACCACACCACTCCATGGTGTCTGCAGAAAATACGCAATGAATGATGGACATCCCATACCCCCCAACATCTTGGAATGTTGATGGCGATGTACCTTTTGATGCGCGGGGGGTTGCGTGGCTACAACCAAGTCCATTCACATGCGTTGGTGGAAAGTGTACACTTTTGCACCACACCACGCCATGGTGTCTGCAGAAAATTCGCAATGAATGATGGACATCCCATACCCCCCAACATCTTGGAATGTTGATGGCAACGTACCTTTTGCTGCGCGGGGGGTTGCGTGGCTACAACCAAGTCCATTCACATGGGTTGGTGGAAAATGTGCATTTTTGCACCACACCACTCCATGGTGTCTGCAGAAAATACGCAATGAATGATGGACATCCCATACCCCCCAACATCTTTGAATGTTCATGGGGACGTACCTTTTGATGCGCAGGGGGTTGCGTGGCTACAACCAAGTCCATTCACATGGTTGGTGAAAAGTGTGCACTTTTGCACCACACCACGCCATGGTGTCTGCAGAAAATACGCAATGAATGATGGACATCCCATACCCCCCAACATCTTGGAATGTTGATCGCGATGTACCTTTTGCTGCGCGGGGGGTTGCGTGGCTACAACCAAGTCCATTCACATGGGTTGGTGGAAAGTGTGCACTTTTGCACCACACCACGCCATGGTGTCTGCAGAAAATACGCAATGGATGATGGACATCCCATACCCCCCAACATCTTTGAATGTTCATGGGGACGTACCTTTTCATGCGCGGGGGGTTGCGTGGCTACAACCAAGTCCATTCCCATGGGTTGGTGGAAAGTGTGCTCTTTTGCACCACACCACTCCATGGTGTCTGCAGAAAATACGCAATGAATGATGGACATCCCATACCCTCCAACATCTTGGAATGTTGATGGCGACGTACCTTTTGATGCGCAGGGGGTGCGTGGGTACAACCAAGTCCATTCACATGGGTTGGTGGAAAATGTGCACTTTTGCACCACACCACGCCATGGTGTCTGCAGAAAATACGCAATGAATGATGGACATCCCATACCCCCCAACATCTTGGAATGTTGATCGCGATGTACCTTTTGCTGCGCGGGGGGTTGCGTGGCTACAACCAAGTCCATTCACATGGGTTGGTGGAAAGTGTGCACTTTTGCACCACACCACGCCATGGTGTCTGCAGAAAATACGCAATGAATGATGGACATCCCATACCCCCCAAAATCTTAGAATGTTGATGGCGACGTTCCTTTTGCTGCGCGGGGGGTTGCGTGGCTACAACCAAGTCCATTCACATGGTTGGTGAAAAGTGTGCACTTTTGTTCCACGCCACTCCTAGGAGTTAGCAACAACTGTGCAATGCATACTTGACGTCCTAGATCTTTCAGAATCAAAGGATGTTTCTGGCAACTTCCCTATGGTGCGCGGGGGTATGCTTGTCTATAGCCAAGTCCATTCACAAGGTTGGTGAAAAGTGTGCACTTTTGCCCCACGCCACTCCTGGGAGTCAGCAGCAAATATGCAATGAATGACAATCATCTCATACCCTCCAACATGTTGGAATGTTCATGGCGACGTACCTTTTGATGCGCGGGGGGTTGCGTGGCTACAACCAAGTCCATTCACATGGGTTGGTGGAAAGTGTGCACTTTTGCACCACACTACGCCATGGTGTCTGCAGAAAATACGCAATGAATGATAGACATCCCATACCCCCCAAAATCTTGGAATGTTGATGGCGACGTACCTTTTGCTGCGCGGGGGGTTGCGTGGCTACAACCAAGTCCATTCACATGGTTGGTGAAAAGTGTGCACTTTTGTTCCACGCCACTCCTGGGAGTTAGCAACAACTGTGCAATGCATACTTGACGTCCTAGATCTTTCAGAATCAAAGGATGTTTCTGGCAACTTCCCTATGGTGCGCGGGGGTATGCTTGTCTATAGCCAATGCGTGGCTACAACCAAGTCCATTCACATGGGTTGGTGGAAAGTGTGCACTTTTGCACCACACCACGCCATGGTGTCTGCAGAAAATACGCAATGAATGATGGACATCCCATACCCCCCAAAATCTTGGAATGTTGATCGCGATGTACCTTTTGCTGCGCGGGGGGTTGCGTGGCTACAACCAAGTCCATTCACATGGTTGGAGAAAAGTGTGCACTTTTGGCCCACGCCACTCCTGGGAGTCAGCAGCAAATATGCAATGAATGATAATCATCCCATGCCCCCCAACGTCTTGGAATGTTCATGGCGACGTACCTTTTGATGCGCGGGGGGTTGCGTGGCTACAACCAAGTCCATTCACATGGGTTGGTGGAAAGTGTGCATTTTTGCACCACACCACTCCATGGTGTCTGCAGAAAATACGCAATGGATGATGGACATCCCATACCCTCCAACATCTTGGAATGTTGATGGCGACGTACCTTTTGATGCGCAGGGGGTGCGTGGGTACAACCAAGTCCATTCACATGCGTTGGTGGAAAGTGTACACTTTTGCACCACACCACGCCATGGTGTCTGCAGAAAATACGCAATGAATGATGGACATCCCATACCCCCCAACATCTTGGAATGTTGATGGCGACGTACCTTTTGCTGCGCGGGGGGTTGCGTGGCTACAACCAAGTCCATTCACATGGGTTGGTGGAAAGTGTGCATTTTTGCACCACACCACTCCATGGTGTCTGCAGAAAATACGCAATGGATGATGGACATCCCATACCCTCCAACATCTTGGAATGTTGATGGCGACGTACCTTTTGATGCGCAGGGGGTGCGTGGGTACAACCAAGTCCATTCACATGCGTTGGTGGAAAGTGTACACTTTTGCACCACACCACGCCATGGTGTCTGCAGAAAATACGCAATGAATGATGGACATCCCATACCCCCCAACATCTTGGAATGTTGATGGCGACGTACCTTTTGCTGCGCGGGGGGTTGCGTGGCTACAACCAAGTCCATTCACATGGTTGGTGAAAAGTGTGCACTTTTGTTCCACGCCACTCCTGGGAGTTAGCAACAACTGTGCAATGCATACTTGACGTCCTAGATCTTTCAGAATCAAAGGATGTTTCTGGCAACTTCCCTATGGTGCGCGGGGGTATGCTTGTCTATAGCCAAGTCCATTCACATGGTTGGTGAAAAGTGTGCACTTTTGCCCAACGCCACTCCTGGGAGTCAGCAGCAAATATGCAATGAATGACAATCATCTCATACCCTCCAACATGTTGGAATGTTCATGGCGACGTACCTTTTGATGCGCGGGGGGTTGCGTGGCTACAACCAAGTCCATTCACATGGGTTGGTGGAAAGTGTGCACTTTTGCACCACACTACGCCATGGTGTCTGCAGAAAATACGCAATGAATGATAGACATCCCATACCCTCCAACATGTTGGAATGTTCATGGCGACGTACCTTTTGATGCGCGGGGGGTTGCGTGGCTACAACCAAGTCCATTCACATGGGTTGGTGGAAAGTGTGCACTTTTGCACCACACTACGCCATGGTGTCTGCAGAAAATACGCAATGAATGATAGACATCCCATACCCCCCAAAATCTTGGAATGTTGATGGCGACGTACCTTTTGCTGCGCGGGGGGTTGCGTGGCTACAACCAAGTCCATTCACATGGTTGGTGAAAAGTGTGCACTTTTGTTCCACGCCACTCCTGGGAGTTAGCAACAACTGTGCAATGCATACTTGACGTCCTAGATCTTTCAGAATCAAAGGATGTTTCTGGCAACTTCCCTATGGTGCGCGGGGGTATGCTTGTCTATAGCCAATGCGTGGCTACAACCAAGTCCATTCACATGGGTTGGTGGAAAGTGTGCACTTTTGCACCACACCACGCCATGGTGTCTGCAGAAAATACGCAATGAATGATGGACATCCCATACCCCCCAAAATCTTGGAATGTTGATCGCGATGTACCTTTTGCTGCGCGGGGGGTTGCGTGGCTACAACCAAGTCCATTCACATGGTTGGAGAAAAGTGTGCACTTTTGGCCCACGCCACTCCTGGGAGTCAGCAGCAAATATGCAATGAATGATAATCATCCCATGCCCCCCAACGTCTTGGAATGTTCATGGCGACGTACCTTTTGATGCGCGGGGGGTTGCGTGGCTACAACCAAGTCCATTCACATGGGTTGGTGGAAAGTGTGCATTTTTGCACCACACCACTCCATGGTGTCTGCAGAAAATACGCAATGGATGATGGACATCCCATACCCTCCAACATCTTGGAATGTTGATGGCGACGTACCTTTTGATGCGCAGGGGGTGCGTGGGTACAACCAAGTCCATTCACATGCGTTGGTGGAAAGTGTACACTTTTGCACCACACCACGCCATGGTGTCTGCAGAAAATACGCAATGAATGATGGACATCCCATACCCCCCAACATCTTGGAATGTTGATGGCGACGTACCTTTTGCTGCGCGGGGGGTTGCGTGGCTACAACCAAGTCCATTCACATGGGTTGGTGGAAAGTGTGCATTTTTGCACCACACCACTCCATGGTGTCTGCAGAAAATACGCAATGGATGATGGACATCCCATACCCTCCAACATCTTGGAATGTTGATGGCGACGTACCTTTTGATGCGCAGGGGGTGCGTGGGTACAACCAAGTCCATTCACATGCGTTGGTGGAAAGTGTACACTTTTGCACCACACCACGCCATGGTGTCTGCAGAAAATACGCAATGAATGATGGACATCCCATACCCCCCAACATCTTGGAATGTTGATGGCGACGTACCTTTTGCTGCGCGGGGGGTTGCGTGGCTACAACCAAGTCCATTCACATGGTTGGTGAAAAGTGTGCACTTTTGTTCCACGCCACTCCTGGGAGTTAGCAACAACTGTGCAATGCATACTTGACGTCCTAGATCTTTCAGAATCAAAGGATGTTTCTGGCAACTTCCCTATGGTGCGCGGGGGTATGCTTGTCTATAGCCAAGTCCATTCACATGGTTGGTGAAAAGTGTGCACTTTTGCCCAACGCCACTCCTGGGAGTCAGCAGCAAATATGCAATGAATGACAATCATCTCATACCCTCCAACATGTTGGAATGTTCATGGCGACGTACCTTTTGATGCGCGGGGGGTTGCGTGGCTACAACCAAGTCCATTCACATGGGTTGGTGGAAAGTGTGCACTTTTGCACCACACTACGCCATGGTGTCTGCAGAAAATACGCAATGAATGATAGACATCCCATACCCCCCAAAATCTTGGAATGTTGATGGCGACGTACCTTTTGCTGCGCGGGGGGTTGCGTGGCTACAACCAAGTCCATTCACATGGTTGGTGAAAAGTGTGCACTTTTGGCCCACGCCACTCCTGGGAGTCAGCAGCAAATATGCAATGAACGATAATCATCCCACACCCCCCAACATCTTGGAATGTTCATGGCGACGTACCTTTTCATGCGCGGGGGGTTGCGTGGCTACAACCAAGTCCATTCACATGGGTTGGTGGAAAGTGTGCTCTTTTGCACCACACCACTCCATGGTGTCTGCAGAAAATACGCAATGAATGATAATCATCCCATACCCCCCAACGTCTTGGAATGTTCATGGCGACGTACCTTTTGATGCGCGGGGGGTTGCGTGGCTACAACCAAGTCCATTCACATGGGTTGGTGGAAAGTATGCATTTTTGCACCACACCACTCCATGGTGTCTGCAGAAAATACGCAATGGATGATGGACATCCCATACCCCCCATCATCTTTGAATGTTCATGGGGACGTACCTTTTTCTGCGCGGGGGGTTGCGTGGCTACAACCAAGTCCATTCACATGGGTTGGTGGAAAATGTGCATTTTTGCACCACACCACTCCATGGTGTCTGCAGAAAATACGCAATGAATGATGGACATCCCATACCCTCCAACATCTTGGAATGTTGACGGCGACGTACCTTTTGATGCGCAGGGGGTGCGTGGGTACAACCAATTCCATTCACATGGGTTGGTGGAAAATGTGCACTTTTGCACCACACCACGCCATGGTGTCTGCAGAAAATACGCAATGAATGATGGACATCCCATACCCCCCAACATCTTGGAATGTTGATCGCGATGTACCTTTTGCTGCGCGGGGGGTTGCGTGGCTACAACCAAGTCCATTCACATGGGTTGGTGGAAAGTGTGCACTTTTGCACCACACCACGCCATGGTGTCTGCAGAAAATACGCAATGAATGATGGACATCCCATACCCCCCAAAATCTTAGAATGTTGATGGCGACGTTCCTTTTGCTGCGCGGGGGGTTGCGTGGCTACAACCAAGTCCATTCACATGGTTGGTGAAAAGTGTGCACTTTTGTTCCACGCCACTCCTAGGAGTTAGCAACAACTGTGCAATGCATACTTGACGTCCTAGATCTTTCAGAATCAAAGGATGTTTCTGGCAACTTCCCTATGGTGCGCGGGGGTATGCTTGTCTATAGCCAAGTCCATTCACAAGGTTGGTGAAAAGTGTGCACTTTTGCCCCACGCCACTCCTGGGAGTCAGCAGCAAATATGCAATGAATGACAATCATCTCATACCCTCCAACATGTTGGAATGTTCATGGCGACGTACCTTTTGATGCGCGGGGGGTTGCGTGGCTACAACCAAGTCCATTCACATGGGTTGGTGGAAAGTGTGCACTTTTGCACCACACTACGCCATGGTGTCTGCAGAAAATACGCAATGAATGATAGACATCCCATACCCCCCAAAATCTTGGAATGTTGATGGCGACGTACCTTTTGCTGCGCGGGGGGTTGCGTGGCTACAACCAAGTCCATTCACATGGTTGGTGAAAAGTGTGCACTTTTGTTCCACGCCACTCCTGGGAGTTAGCAACAACTGTGCAATGCATACTTGACGTCCTAGATCTTTCAGAATCAAAGGATGTTTCTGGCAACTTCCCTATGGTGCGCGGGGGTATGCTTGTCTATAGCCAATGCGTGGCTACAACCAAGTCCATTCACATGGGTTGGTGGAAAGTGTGCACTTTTGCACCACACCACGCCATGGTGTCTGCAGAAAATACGCAATGAATGATGGACATCCCATACCCCCCAAAATCTTGGAATGTTGATGGCAATGTACCTTTTGATGCGCGGGGGGTTGCGTGGCTACAACCAAGTCCATTCACATGCGTTGGTGGAAAGTGTACACTTTTGCACCACACCACGCCATGGTGTCTGCAGAAAATTCGCAATGAATGATGGACATCCCATACCCCCCAACATCTTGGAATGTTGATGGCAACGTACCTTTTGCTGCGCGGGGGGTTGCGTGGCTACAACCAAGTCCATTCACATGGGTTGGTGGAAAATGTGCATTTTTGCACCACACCACTCCATGGTGTCTGCAGAAAATACGCAATGAATGATGGACATCCCATACCCCCCAACATCTTTGAATGTTCATGGGGACGTACCTTTTGATGCGCAGGGGGTTGCGTGGCTACAACCAAGTCCATTCACATGGTTGGTGAAAAGTGTGCACTTTTGCACCACACCACGCCATGGTGTCTGCAGAAAATACGCAATGGATGATGGACATCCCATACCCTCCAACATCTTGGAATGTTGATGGCGACGTACCTTTTGATGCGCAGGGGGTGCGTGGGTACAACCAAGTCCATTCACATGGGTTGGTGGAAAGTGTGCTCTTTTGCACCACACCACTCCATGGTGTCTGCAGAAAATACGCAATGAATGATGGACATCCCATACCCCCCAACGTCTTGGAATGTTCATGGCGACGTACCTTTTGATGCGCGGGGGGTTGCGTGGCTACAACCAAGTCCATTCACATGCGTTGGTGGAAAGTGTACACTTTTGCACCACACCACGCCATGGTGTCTGCAGAAAATACGCAATGAATGATGGACATCCCATACCCCCCAACATCTTGGAATGTTGATGGCGACGCACCTTTTGCTGCGCGGGGGGTTGCGTGGCTACAACCAAGTCCATTCACATGGTTGGTGAAAAGTGTGCACTTTTGTTCCACGCCACTCCTGGGAGTTAGCAACAACTGTGCAATGCATACTTGACGTCCTAGATCTTTCAGAATCAAAGGATGTTTCTGGCAACTTCCCTATGGTGCGCGGGGGTATGCTTGTCTATAGCCAAGTCCATTCACATGGTTGGTGAAAAGTGTGCACTTTTGCCCAACGCCACTCCTGGGAGTCAGCAGCAAATATGCAATGAATGACAATCATCTCATACCCTCCAACATGTTGGAATGTTCATGGCGACGTACCTTTTGATGCGCGGGGGGTTGCGTGGCTACAACCAAGTCCATTCACATGGGTTGGTGGAAAGTGTGCACTTTTGCACCACACTACGCCATGGTGTCTGCAGAAAATACGCAATGAATGATAGACATCCCATACCCCCCAAAATCTTGGAATGTTGATGGCGACGTACCTTTTGCTGCGCGGGGGGTTGCGTGGCTACAACCAAGTCCATTCACATGGTTGGTGAAAAGTGTGCACTTTTGGCCCACGCCACTCCTGGGAGTCAGCAGCAAATATGCAATGAACGATAATCATCCCACACCCCCCAACATCTTGGAATGTTCATGGCGACGTACCTTTTCATGCGCGGGGGGTTGCGTGGCTACAACCAAGTCCATTCACATGGGTTGGTGGAAAGTGTGCATTTTTGCACCACACCACTCCATGGTGTCTGCAGAAAATACGCAATGGATGATGGACATCCCATACCCCCCAACATCTTTGAATGTTCATGGGGACGTACCTTTTGCTGCGCGGGGGGTTGCGTGGCTACAACCAAGTCCATTCACATGGGTTGGTGGAAAATGTGCATTTTTGCACCACACCACTCCATGGTGTCTGCAGAAAATACGCAATGAATGATGGACATCCCATACCCTCCAACATCTTGGAATGTTGACGGCGACGTACCTTTTGATGCGCAGGGGGTGCGTGGGTACAACCAATTCCATTCACATGGGTTGGTGGAAAATGTGCACTTTTGCACCACACCACGCCATGGTGTCTGCAGAAAATACGCAATGAATGATGGACATCCCATACCCCCCAACATCTTGGAATGTTGATCGCGATGTACCTTTTGCTGCGCGGGGGGTTGCGTGGCTACAACCAAGTCCATTCACATGGGTTGGTGGAAAGTGTGCACTTTTGCACCACACCACGCCATGGTGTCTGCAGAAAATACGCAATGAATGATGGACATCCCATACCCCCCAAAATCTTAGAATGTTGATGGCGACGTTCCTTTTGCTGCGCGGGGGGTTGCGTGGCTACAACCAAGTCCATTCACATGGTTGGTGAAAAGTGTGCACTTTTGTTCCACGCCACTCCTAGGAGTTAGCAACAACTGTGCAATGCATACTTGACGTCCTAGATCTTTCAGAATCAAAGGATGTTTCTGGCAACTTCCCTATGGTGCGCGGGGGTATGCTTGTCTATAGCCAAGTCCATTCACAAGGTTGGTGAAAAGTGTGCACTTTTGCCCCACGCCACTCCTGGGAGTCAGCAGCAAATATGCAATGAATGACAATCATCTCATACCCTCCAACATGTTGGAATGTTCATGGCGACGTACCTTTTGATGCGCGGGGGGTTGCGTGGCTACAACCAAGTCCATTCACATGGGTTGGTGGAAAGTGTGCACTTTTGCACCACACTACGCCATGGTGTCTGCAGAAAATACGCAATGAATGATAGACATCCCATACCCCCCAAAATCTTGGAATGTTGATGGCGACGTACCTTTTGCTGCGCGGGGGGTTGCGTGGCTACAACCAAGTCCATTCACATGGTTGGTGAAAAGTGTGCACTTTTGTTCCACGCCACTCCTGGGAGTTAGCAACAACTGTGCAATGCATACTTGACGTCCTAGATCTTTCAGAATCAAAGGATGTTTCTGGCAACTTCCCTATGGTGCGCGGGGGTATGCTTGTCTATAGCCAATGCGTGGCTACAACCAAGTCCATTCACATGGGTTGGTGGAAAGTGTGCACTTTTGCACCACACCACGCCATGGTGTCTGCAGAAAATACGCAATGAATGATGGACATCCCATACCCCCCAAAATCTTGGAATGTTGATCGCGATGTACCTTTTGCTGCGCGGGGGGTTGCGTGGCTACAACCAAGTCCATTCACATGGTTGGAGAAAAGTGTGCACTTTTGGCCCACGCCACTCCTGGGAGTCAGCAGCAAATATGCAATGAATGATAATCATCCCATGCCCCCCAACGTCTTGGAATGTTCATGGCGACGTACCTTTTGATGCGCGGGGGGTTGCGTGGCTACAACCAAGTCCATTCACATGGGTTGGTGGAAAGTGTGCATTTTTGCACCACACCACTCCATGGTGTCTGCAGAAAATACGCAATGGATGATGGACATCCCATACCCTCCAACATCTTGGAATGTTGATGGCGACGTACCTTTTGATGCGCAGGGGGTGCGTGGGTACAACCAAGTCCATTCACATGCGTTGGTGGAAAGTGTACACTTTTGCACCACACCACGCCATGGTGTCTGCAGAAAATACGCAATGAATGATGGACATCCCATACCCCCCAACATCTTGGAATGTTGATGGCGACGTACCTTTTGCTGCGCGGGGGGTTGCGTGGCTACAACCAAGTCCATTCACATGGTTGGTGAAAAGTGTGCACTTTTGTTCCACGCCACTCCTGGGAGTTAGCAACAACTGTGCAATGCATACTTGACGTCCTAGATCTTTCAGAATCAAAGGATGTTTCTGGCAACTTCCCTATGGTGCGCGGGGGTATGCTTGTCTATAGCCAAGTCCATTCACATGGTTGGTGAAAAGTGTGCACTTTTGCCCAACGCCACTCCTGGGAGTCAGCAGCAAATATGCAATGAACGATAATCATCCCATACCCCCCAACATCTTGGAATGTTCATGGCGACGTACCTTTTCATGCGCGGGGGGTTGCGTGGCTACAACCAAGTCCATTCACATGGGTTGGTGGAAAGTGTGCACTTTTGCACCACACCACTCCATGGTGTCTGCAGAAAATACGCAATGAATGATGGACATCCCATACCCCCCAACATCTTGGAATGTTGATGGCGATGTACCTTTTGATGCGCGGGGGGTTGCGTGGCTACAACCAAGTCCATTCACATGCGTTGGTGGAAAGTGTACACTTTTGCACCACACCACGCCATGGTGTCTGCAGAAAATACGCAATGAATGATGGACATCCCATACCCCCCAACATCTTGGAATGTTGATGGCAACGTACCTTTTGCTGCGCGGGGGGTTGCGTGGCTACAACCAAGTCCATTCACATGGCTGGTGAAAAGTGTGCACATTTGCCCCACGCCACTCCTGGGAGTCAGCAGCAAATATGCAATGAATGATAATCATCCCATACCCCCCAACATCTTGGAATGTTCATGGCGACGTACCTTTTGATGCGCGGGGGGTTGCGTGGCTACAACCAAGTCCATTCACATGGGTTGGTGGAAAGTGTGCATTTTTGCACCACACCACTCCATGGTGTCTGCAGAAAATACGCAATGGATGATGGACATCCCATACCCTCCAACATCTTGGAATGTTGATGGCGACGTACCTTTTGATGCGCAGGGGGTGCGTGGGTACAACCAAGTCCATTCACATGCGTTGGTGGAAAGTGTACACTTTTGCACCACACCACGCCATGGTGTTTGCAGAAAATACGCAATGAATGATGGACATCCCATACCCCCCAACATCTTGGAATGTTGATGGCAACGTACCTTTTGCTGCGCGGGGGGTTGCGTGGCTACAACCAAGTCCATTCACATGGGTTGGTGGAAAGTGTGCACTTTTGCACCACACCACGCCATGGTGTCTGCAGAAAATACGCAATGAATGATGGACATCCCATACCCCCCAAAATCTTAGAATGTTGATGGCGACGTTCCTTTTGCTGCGCGGGGGGTTGCGTGGCTACAACCAAGTCCATTCACATGGTTGGTGAAAAGTGTGCACTTTTGTTCCACGCCACTCCTAGGAGTTAGCAACAACTGTGCAATGCATACTTGACGTCCTAGATCTTTCAGAATCAAAGGATGTTTCTGGCAACTTCCCTATGGTGCGCGGGGGTATGCTTGTCTATAGCCAAGTCCATTCACAAGGTTGGTGAAAAGTGTGCACTTTTGCCCCACGCCACTCCTGGGAGTCAGCAGCAAATATGCAATGAATGACAATCATCTCATACCCTCCAACATGTTGGAATGTTCATGGCGACGTACCTTTTGATGCGCGGGGGGTTGCGTGGCTACAACCAAGTCCATTCACATGGGTTGGTGGAAAGTGTGCACTTTTGCACCACACTACGCCATGGTGTCTGCAGAAAATACGCAATGAATGATAGACATC
The DNA here is from genome assembly GCA_023078555.1 of Ulva prolifera. Classification (NCBI taxonomy): domain Eukaryota; kingdom Viridiplantae; phylum Chlorophyta; class Ulvophyceae; order Ulvales; family Ulvaceae; genus Ulva; species Ulva prolifera. Next base: position 10,251,524 of record CM041199.1, on the reverse strand, counting down.
CCATACCCCCCAAAATCTTGGAATGTTGATGGCGACGTACCTTTTGCTGCGCGGGGGGTTGCGTGGCTACAACCAAGTCCATTCACATGGTTGGTGAAAAGTGTGCACTTTTGTTCCACGCCACTCCTGGGAGTTAGCAACAACTGTGCAATGCATACTTGACGTCCTAGATCTTTCAGAATCAAAGGATGTTTCTGGCAACTTCCCTATGGTGCGCGGGGGTATGCTTGTCTATAGCCAATGCGTGGCTACAACCAAGTCCATTCACATGGGTTGGTGGAAAGTGTGCACTTTTGCACCACACCACGCCATGGTGTCTGCAGAAAATACGCAATGAATGATGGACATCCCATACCCCCCAAAATCTTGGAATGTTGATCGCGATGTACCTTTTGCTGCGCGGGGGGTTGCGTGGCTACAACCAAGTCCATTCACATGGTTGGAGAAAAGTGTGCACTTTTGGCCCACGCCACTCCTGGGAGTCAGCAGCAAATATGCAATGAATGATAATCATCCCATGCCCCCCAACGTCTTGGAATGTTCATGGCGACGTACCTTTTGATGCGCGGGGGGTTGCGTGGCTACAACCAAGTCCATTCACATGGGTTGGTGGAAAGTGTGCATTTTTGCACCACACCACTCCATGGTGTCTGCAGAAAATACGCAATGGATGATGGACATCCCATACCCTCCAACATCTTGGAATGTTGATGGCGACGTACCTTTTGATGCGCAGGGGGTGCGTGGGTACAACCAAGTCCATTCACATGCGTTGGTGGAAAGTGTACACTTTTGCACCACACCACGCCATGGTGTCTGCAGAAAATACGCAATGAATGATGGACATCCCATACCCCCCAACATCTTGGAATGTTGATGGCGACGTACCTTTTGCTGCGCGGGGGGTTGCGTGGCTACAACCAAGTCCATTCACATGGTTGGTGAAAAGTGTGCACTTTTGTTCCACGCCACTCCTGGGAGTTAGCAACAACTGTGCAATGCATACTTGACGTCCTAGATCTTTCAGAATCAAAGGATGTTTCTGGCAACTTCCCTATGGTGCGCGGGGGTATGCTTGTCTATAGCCAAGTCCATTCACATGGTTGGTGAAAAGTGTGCACTTTTGCCCAACGCCACTCCTGGGAGTCAGCAGCAAATATGCAATGAACGATAATCATCCCATACCCCCCAACATCTTGGAATGTTCATGGCGACGTACCTTTTCATGCGCGGGGGGTTGCGTGGCTACAACCAAGTCCATTCACATGGGTTGGTGGAAAGTGTGCACTTTTGCACCACACCACTCCATGGTGTCTGCAGAAAATACGCAATGAATGATGGACATCCCATACCCCCCAACATCTTGGAATGTTGATGGCGATGTACCTTTTGATGCGCGGGGGGTTGCGTGGCTACAACCAAGTCCATTCACATGCGTTGGTGGAAAGTGTACACTTTTGCACCACACCACGCCATGGTGTCTGCAGAAAATACGCAATGAATGATGGACATCCCATACCCCCCAACATCTTGGAATGTTGATGGCAACGTACCTTTTGCTGCGCGGGGGGTTGCGTGGCTACAACCAAGTCCATTCACATGGCTGGTGAAAAGTGTGCACATTTGCCCCACGCCACTCCTGGGAGTCAGCAGCAAATATGCAATGAATGATAATCATCCCATACCCCCCAACATCTTGGAATGTTCATGGCGACGTACCTTTTGATGCGCGGGGGGTTGCGTGGCTACAACCAAGTCCATTCACATGGGTTGGTGGAAAGTGTGCATTTTTGCACCACACCACTCCATGGTGTCTGCAGAAAATACGCAATGGATGATGGACATCCCATACCCTCCAACATCTTGGAATGTTGATGGCGACGTACCTTTTGATGCGCAGGGGGTGCGTGGGTACAACCAAGTCCATTCACATGCGTTGGTGGAAAGTGTACACTTTTGCACCACACCACGCCATGGTGTTTGCAGAAAATACGCAATGAATGATGGACATCCCATACCCCCCAACATCTTGGAATGTTGATGGCAACGTACCTTTTGCTGCGCGGGGGGTTGCGTGGCTACAACCAAGTCCATTCACATGGGTTGGTGGAAAGTGTGCACTTTTGCACCACACCACGCCATGGTGTCTGCAGAAAATACGCAATGAATGATGGACATCCCATACCCCCCAAAATCTTGGAATGTTGATGGCGACGTTCCTTTTGCTGCGCGGGGGGTTGCGTGGCTACAACCAAGTCCATTCACATGGTTGGTGAAAAGTGTGCACTTTTGTTCCACGCCACTCCTGGGAGTTAGCAACAACTGTGCAATGCATACTTGACGTCCTAGATCTTTCAGAATCAAAGGATGTTTCTGGCAACTTCCCTATGGTGCGCGGGGGTATGCTTGTCTATAGCCAAGTCCATTCACATGGTTGGTGAAAAGTGTGCACTTTTGCCCAACGCCACTCCTGGGAGTCAGCAGCAAATATGCAATGAACGATAATCATCCCATACCCCCCAACATCTTGGAATGTTCATGGCGACGTACCTTTTCATGCGCGGGGGGTTGCGTGGCTACAACCAAGTCCATTCACATGGGTTGGTGGAAAGTGTGCACTTTTGCACCACACCACTCCATGGTGTCTGCAGAAAATACGCAATGAATGATGGACATCCCATACCCCCCAACATCTTGGAATGTTGATGGCGATGTACCTTTTGATGCGCGGGGGGTTGCGTGGCTACAACCAAGTCCATTCACATGCGTTGGTGGAAAGTGTACACTTTTGCACCACACCACGCCATGGTGTCTGCAGAAAATACGCAATGAATGATGGACATCCCATACCCCCCAACATCTTGGAATGTTCATGGGGACGTACCTTTTGATGCGCAGGGGGTTGCGTGGCTACAACCAAGTCCATTCACATGGTTGGAGAAAAGTGTGCACTTTTGGCCCACGCCACTCCTGGGAGTCAGCAGCAAATATGCAATGAATGATAATCATCCCATGCCCCCCAACGTCTTGGAATGTTGATGGCGACGTACCTTTTGATGCGCAAGGGGTGCGTGGGTACAACCAAGTCCATTCACATGGGTTGGTGGAAAATGTGCACTTTTGCACCACACCACGCCATGGTGTCTGCAGAAAATACGCAATGAATGATGGACATCCCATACCCCCCAACATCTTGGAATGTTGATCGCGATGTACCTTTTGCTGCGCGGGGGGTTGCGTGGCTACAACCAAGTCCATTCACATGGGTTGGTGGAAAGTGTGCACTTTTGCACCACACCACGCCATGGTGTCTGCAGAAAATACGCAATGAATGATGGACATCCCATACCCCCCAAAATCTTGGAATGTTGATGGCGACGTTCCTTTTGCTGCGCGGGGGGTTGCGTGGCTACAACCAAGTCCATTCACATGGTTGGTGAAAAGTGTGCACTTTTGTTCCACGCCACTCCTGGGAGTTAGCAACAACTGTGCAATGCATACTTGACGTCCTAGATCTTTCAGAATCAAAGGATGTTTCTGGCAACTTCCCTATGGTGCGCGGGGGTATGCTTGTCTATAGCCAAGTCCATTCACATGGTTGGTGAAAAGTGTGCACTTTTGCCCAACGCCACTCCTGGGAGTCAGCAGCAAATATGCAATGAACGATAATCATCCCATACCCCCCAACATCTTGGAATGTTCATGGCGACGTACCTTTTCATGCGCGGGGGGTTGCGTGGCTACAACCAAGTCCATTCACATGGGTTGGTGGAAAGTGTGCACTTTTGCACCACACCACTCCATGGTGTCTGCAGAAAATACGCAATGAATGATGGACATCCCATACCCCCCAACATCTTGGAATGTTGATGGCGATGTACCTTTTGATGCGCGGGGGGTTGCGTGGCTACAACCAAGTCCATTCACATGCGTTGGTGGAAAGTGTACACTTTTGCACCACACCACGCCATGGTGTCTGCAGAAAATACGCAATGAATGATGGACATCCCATACCCCCCAACATCTTGGAATGTTGATGGCAACGTACCTTTTGCTGCGCGGGGGGTTGCGTGGCTACAACCAAGTCCATTCACATGGGTTGGTGGAAAATGTGCATTTTTGCACCACACCACTCCATGGTGTCTGCAGAAAATACGCAATGAATGATGGACATCCCATACCCCCCAACATCTTTGAATGTTCATGGGGACGTACCTTTTGATGCGCAGGGGGTTGCGTGGCTACAACCAAGTCCATTCACATGGTTGGAGAAAAGTGTGCACTTTTGGCCCACGCCACTCCTGGGAGTCAGCAGCAAATATGCAATGAATGATAATCATCCCATGCCCCCCAACGTCTTGGAATGTTGATGGCGACGTACCTTTTGATGCGCAAGGGGTGCGTGGGTACAACCAAGTCCATTCACATGGGTTGGTGGAAAATGTGCACTTTTGCACCACACCACGCCATGGTGTCTGCAGAAAATACGCAATGAATGATGGACATCCCATACCCCCCAAAATCTTGGAATGTTGATGGCGACGTACCTTTTGCTGCGCGGGGGGTTGCGTGGCTACAACCAAGTCCATTCACATGGTTGGTGAAAAGTGTGCACTTTTGTTCCACGCCACTCCTGGGAGTTAGCAACAACTGTGCAATGCATACTTGACGTCCTAGATCTTTCAGAATCAAAGGATGTTTCTGCAACTTCCCTATGGTGCGCGGGGGTATGCTTGTCTATAGCCAAGTCCATTCACATGGTTGGTGAAAAGTGTGCACTTTTGCCCAACGCCACTCCTGGGAGTCAGCAGCAAATATGCAATGAACGATAATCATCCCATACCCCCCAACATCTTGGAATGTTCATGGCGACGTACCTTTTCATGCGCGGGGGGTTGCGTGGCTACAACCAAGTCCATTCACATGGGTTGGTGGAAAGTGTGCACTTTTGCACCACACCACTCCATGGTGTCTGCAGAAAATACGCAATGAATGATGGACATCCCATACCCCCCAACATCTTGGAATGTTGATGGCGATGTACCTTTTGATGCGCGGGGGGTTGCGTGGCTACAACCAAGTCCATTCACATGCGTTGGTGGAAAGTGTACACTTTTGCACCACACCACGCCATGGTGTCTGCAGAAAATACGCAATGAATGATGGACATCCCATACCCCCCAACATCTTGGAATGTTGATGGCAACGTACCTTTTGCTGCGCGGGGGGTTGCGTGGCTACAACCAAGTCCATTCACATGGGTTGGTGGAAAATGTGCATTTTTGCACCACACCACTCCATGGTGTCTGCAGAAAATACGCAATGAATGATGGACATCCCATACCCCCCAACATCTTTGAATGTTCATGGGGACGTACCTTTTGATGCGCAGGGGGTTGCGTGGCTACAACCAAGTCCATTCACATGGTTGGAGAAAAGTGTGCACTTTTGGCCCACGCCACTCCTGGGAGTCAGCAGCAAATATGCAATGAATGATAATCATCCCATGCCCCCCAACGTCTTGGAATGTTGATGGCGACGTACCTTTTGATGCGCAAGGGGTGCGTGGGTACAACCAAGTCCATTCACATGGGTTGGTGGAAAATGTGCACTTTTGCACCACACCACGCCATGGTGTCTGCAGAAAATACGCAATGAATGATGGACATCCCATACCCCCCAACATCTTGGAATGTTGATCGCGATGTACCTTTTGCTGCGCGGGGGGTTGCGTGGCTACAACCAAGTCCATTCACATGGGTTGGTGGAAAGTGTGCACTTTTGCACCACACCACGCCATGGTGTCTGCAGAAAATACGCAATGAATGATAGACATCCCATACCCCCCAAAATCTTGGAATGTTGATGGCGACGTACCTTTTGCTGCGCGGGGGGTTGCGTGGCTACAACCAAGTCCATTCACATGGTTGGTGAAAAGTGTGCACTTTTGTTCCACGCCACTCCTGGGAGTTAGCAACAACTGTGCAATGCATACTTGACGTCCTAGATCTTTCAGAATCAAAGGATGTTTCTGCAACTTCCCTATGGTGCGCGGGGGTATGCTTGTCTATAGCCAATGCGTGGCTACAACCAAGTCCATTCACATGGGTTGGTGGAAAGTGTGCACTTTTGCACCACACCACGCCATGGTGTCTGCAGAAAATACGCAATGAATGATGGACATCCCATACCCCCCAAAATCTTGGAATGTTGATGGCGACGTACCTTTTGCTGCGCGGGGGGTTGCGTGGCTACAACCAAGTGCATTCACATGGTTGGTGAAAAGTGTGCACTTTTGTTCCACGCCACTCCTGGGAGTTAGCAACAACTGTGCAATGCATCCTTGACGTCCTAGATCTTTCAGAATCAAAGGATGTTTCTGGCAACTTCCCTATGGTGCGCGGGGGTATGCTTGTCTATAGCCAAGTCCATTCACATGGTTGGTGAAAAGTGTGCACTTTTGCCCAACGCCACTCCTGGGAGTCAGCAGCAAATATGCAATGAACGATAATCATCCCATACCCCCCAACATCTTGGAATGTTCATGGCGACGTACCTTTTCATGCGCGGGGGGTTGCGTGGCTACAACCAAGTCCATTCACATGGGTTGGTGGAAAGTGTGCACTTTTGCACCACACCACTCCATGGTGTCTGCAGAAAATACGCAATGAATGATGGACATCCCATACCCCCCAACATCTTGGAATGTTGATGGCGATGTACCTTTTGATGCGCGGGGGGTTGCGTGGCTACAACCAAGTCCATTCACATGCGTTGGTGGAAAGTGTACACTTTTGCACCACACCACGCCATGGTGTCTGCAGAAAATACGCAATGAATGATGGACATCCCATACCCCCCAACATCTTGGAATGTTGATGGCAACGTACCTTTTGCTGCGCGGGGGGTTGCGTGGCTACAACCAAGTCCATTCACATGGGTTGGTGGAAAATGTGCATTTTTGCACCACACCACTCCATGGTGTCTGCAGAAAATACGCAATGAATGATGGACATCCCATACCCCCCAACATCTTTGAATGTTCATGGGGACGTACCTTTTGATGCGCAGGGGGTTGCGTGGCTACAACCAAGTCCATTCACATGGTTGGAGAAAAGTGTGCACTTTTGGCCCACGCCACTCCTGGGAGTCAGCAGCAAATATGCAATGAATGATAATCATCCCATGCCCCCCAACGTCTTGGAATGTTGATGGCGACGTACCTTTTGATGCGCAAGGGGTGCGTGGGTACAACCAAGTCCATTCACATGGGTTGGTGGAAAATGTGCACTTTTGCACCACACCACGCCATGGTGTCTGCAGAAAATACGCAATGAATGATGGACATCCCATACCCCCCAAAATCTTGGAATGTTGATGGCGACGTACCTTTTGCTGCGCGGGGGGTTGCGTGGCTACAACCAAGTCCATTCACATGGTTGGTGAAAAGTGTGCACTTTTGTTCCACGCCACTCCTGGGAGTTAGCAACAACTGTGCAATGCATACTTGACGTCCTAGATCTTTCAGAATCAAAGGATGTTTCTGCAACTTCCCTATGGTGCGCGGGGGTATGCTTGTCTATAGCCAAGTCCATTCACATGGTTGGTGAAAAGTGTGCACTTTTGCCCAACGCCACTCCTGGGAGTCAGCAGCAAATATGCAATGAACGATAATCATCCCATACCCCCCAACATCTTGGAATGTTCATGGCGACGTACCTTTTCATGCGCGGGGGGTTGCGTGGCTACAACCAAGTCCATTCACATGGGTTGGTGGAAAGTGTGCACTTTTGCACCACACCACTCCATGGTGTCTGCAGAAAATACGCAATGAATGATGGACATCCCATACCCCCCAACATCTTGGAATGTTGATGGCGATGTACCTTTTGATGCGCGGGGGGTTGCGTGGCTACAACCAAGTCCATTCACATGCGTTGGTGGAAAGTGTACACTTTTGCACCACACCACGCCATGGTGTCTGCAGAAAATACGCAATGAATGATGGACATCCCATACCCCCCAACATCTTGGAATGTTGATGGCAACGTACCTTTTGCTGCGCGGGGGGTTGCGTGGCTACAACCAAGTCCATTCACATGGTTGGAGAAAAGTGTGCACTTTTGGCCCACGCCACTCCTGGGAGTCAGCAGCAAATATGCAATGAATGATAATCATCCCATGCCCCCCAACGTCTTGGAATGTTGATGGCGACGTACCTTTTGATGCGCAAGGGGTGCGTGGGTACAACCAAGTCCATTCACATGGGTTGGTGGAAAATGTGCACTTTTGCACCACACCACGCCATGGTGTCTGCAGAAAATACGCAATGAATGATGGACATCCCATACCCCCCAACATCTTGGAATGTTGATCGCGATGTACCTTTTGCTGCGCGGGGGGTTGCGTGGCTACAACCAAGTCCATTCACATGCGTTGGTGGAAAGTGTACACTTTTGCACCACACCACGCCATGGTGTCTGCAGAAAATACGCAATGAATGATGGACATCCCATACCCCCCAACATCTTGGAATGTTGATGGCAACGTACCTTTTGCTGCGCGGGGGGTTGCGTGGCTACAACCAAGTCCATTCACATGGGTTGGTGGAAAATGTGCATTTTTGCACCACACCACTCCATGGTGTCTGCAGAAAATACGCAATGAATGATGGACATCCCATACCCCCCAACATCTTTGAATGTTCATGGGGACGTACCTTTTGATGCGCAGGGGGTTGCGTGGCTACAACCAAGTCCATTCACATGGTTGGAGAAAAGTGTGCACTTTTGGCCCACGCCACTCCTGGGAGTCAGCAGCAAATATGCAATGAATGATAATCATCCCATGCCCCCCAACGTCTTGGAATGTTGATGGCGACGTACCTTTTGATGCGCAAGGGGTGCGTGGGTACAACCAAGTCCATTCACATGGGTTGGTGGAAAATGTGCACTTTTGCACCACACCACGCCATGGTGTCTGCAGAAAATACGCAATGAATGATGGACATCCCATACCCCCCAAAATCTTGGAATGTTGATGGCGACGTACCTTTTGCTGCGCGGGGGGTTGCGTGGCTACAACCAAGTCCATTCACATGGTTGGTGAAAAGTGTGCACTTTTGTTCCACGCCACTCCTGGGAGTTAGCAACAACTGTGCAATGCATACTTGACGTCCTAGATCTTTCAGAATCAAAGGATGTTTCTGCAACTTCCCTATGGTGCGCGGGGGTATGCTTGTCTATAGCCAAGTCCATTCACATGGTTGGTGAAAAGTGTGCACTTTTGCCCAACGCCACTCCTGGGAGTCAGCAGCAAATATGCAATGAACGATAATCATCCCATACCCCCCAACATCTTGGAATGTTCATGGCGACGTACCTTTTCATGCGCGGGGGGTTGCGTGGCTACAACCAAGTCCATTCACATGGGTTGGTGGAAAGTGTGCACTTTTGCACCACACCACTCCATGGTGTCTGCAGAAAATACGCAATGAATGATGGACATCCCATACCCCCCAACATCTTGGAATGTTGATGGCGATGTACCTTTTGATGCGCGGGGGGTTGCGTGGCTACAACCAAGTCCATTCACATGCGTTGGTGGAAAGTGTACACTTTTGCACCACACCACGCCATGGTGTCTGCAGAAAATACGCAATGAATGATGGACATCCCATACCCCCCAACATCTTGGAATGTTGATGGCAACGTACCTTTTGCTGCGCGGGGGGTTGCGTGGCTACAACCAAGTCCATTCACATGGGTTGGTGGAAAATGTGCATTTTTGCACCACACCACTCCATGGTGTCTGCAGAAAATACGCAATGAATGATGGACATCCCATACCCCCCAACATCTTTGAATGTTCATGGGGACGTACCTTTTGATGCGCAGGGGGTTGCGTGGCTACAACCAAGTCCATTCACATGGTTGGAGAAAAGTGTGCACTTTTGGCCCACGCCACTCCTGGGAGTCAGCAGCAAATATGCAATGAATGATAATCATCCCATGCCCCCCAACGTCTTGGAATGTTGATGGCGACGTACCTTTTGATGCGCAAGGGGTGCGTGGGTACAACCAAGTCCATTCACATGGGTTGGTGGAAAATGTGCACTTTTGCACCACACCACGCCATGGTGTCTGCAGAAAATACGCAATGAATGATGGACATCCCATACCCCCCAACATCTTGGAATGTTGATCGCGATGTACCTTTTGCTGCGCGGGGGGTTGCGTGGCTACAACCAAGTCCATTCACATGGGTTGGTGGAAAGTGTGCACTTTTGCACCACACCACGCCATGGTGTCTGCAGAAAATACGCAATGAATGATAGACATCCCATACCCCCCAAAATCTTGGAATGTTGATGGCGACGTACCTTTTGCTGCGCGGGGGGTTGCGTGGCTACAACCAAGTCCATTCACATGGTTGGTGAAAAGTGTGCACTTTTGTTCCACGCCACTCCTGGGAGTTAGCAACAACTGTGCAATGCATACTTGACGTCCTAGATCTTTCAGAATCAAAGGATGTTTCTGCAACTTCCCTATGGTGCGCGGGGGTATGCTTGTCTATAGCCAATGCGTGGCTACAACCAAGTCCATTCACATGGGTTGGTGGAAAGTGTGCACTTTTGCACCACACCACGCCATGGTGTCTGCAGAAAATACGCAATGAATGATGGACATCCCATACCCCCCAAAATCTTGGAATGTTGATGGCGACGTACCTTTTGCTGCGCGGGGGGTTGCGTGGCTACAACCAAGTGCATTCACATGGTTGGTGAAAAGTGTGCACTTTTGCCCCACGCCACTCCTGGGAGTCAGCAGCAAATATGCAATGAACGATAATCATCCCATACCCCCCAACATCTTGGAATATTCATGGCGACGTACCTTTTGATGCGCGGGGGGTTGCGTGGCTACAACCAAGTCCATTCACATGGGTTGGTGGAAAGTGTGCATTTTTGCACCACACCACTCCATGGTGTCTGCAGAAAATACGCAATGGATGATGGACATCCCATACCCCCCAACATCTTTGAATGTTCATGGGGACGTACCTTTTGCTGCGCGGGGGGTTGCGTGGCTACAACCAAGTCCATTCACATGGGTTGGTGGAAAATGTGCATTTTTGCACCACACCACTCCATGGTGTCTGCAGAAAATACGCAATGAATGATGGACATCCCATACCCTCCAACATCTTGGAATGTTGACGGCGACGTACCTTTTGATGCGCAGGGGGTGCGTGGGTACAACCAAGTCCATTCACATGGGTTGGTGGAAAATGTGCACTTTTGCACCACACCACGCCATGGTGTCTGCAGAAAATACGCAATGGATGATGGACATCCCATACCCCCCAACATCTTTGAATGTTCATGGGGACGTACCTTTTGCTGCGCGGGGGGTTGCGTGGCTACAACCAAGTCCATTCACATGGGTTGGTGGAAAATGTGCATTTTTGCACCACACCACTCCATGGTGTCTGCAGAAAATACGCAATGAATGATGGACATCCCATACCCTCCAACATCTTGGAATGTTGACGGCGACGTACCTTTTGATGCGCAGGGGGTGCGTGGGTACAACCAAGTCCATTCACATGGGTTGGTGGAAAATGTGCACTTTTGCACCACACCACGCCATGGTGTCTGCAGACAATACGCAATGAATGATGGACATCCCATACCCCCCAACATCTTGGAATGTTGATCGCGATGTACCTTTTGCTGCGCGGGGGGTTGCGTGGCTACAACCAAGTCCATTCACATGGGTTGGTGGAAAGTGTGCACTTTTGCACCACACCACGCCATGGTGTCTGCAGAAAATACGCAATGAATGATGGACATCCCATACCCCCCAAAATCTTGGAATGTTGATCGCGATGTACCTTTTGCTGCGCGGGGGGTTGCGTGGCTACAACCAAGTCCATTCACATGGTTGGTGAAAAGTGTGCACTTATGTTCCACGCCACTCCTGGGAGTTAGCAACAACTGTGCAATGCATACTTGACGTCCTAGATCTTTCAGAATCAAAGGATGTTTCTGGCAACTTCCCTATGGTGCGCGGGGGTATGCTTGTCTATAGCCAAGTCCATTCACATGGTTGGTGAAAAGTGTGCACTTTTGCCCAACGCCACTCCTGGGAGTCAGCAGCAAATATGCAATGAACGATAATCATCCCATACCCCCCAACATCTTGGAATGTTCATGGCGACGTACCTTTTCATGCGCGGGGGGTTGCGTGGCTACAACCAAGTCCATTCACATGGGTTGGTGGAAAGTGTGCTCTTTTGCACCACACCACTCCATGGTGTCTGCAGAAAATACGCAATGAATGATAATCATCCCATACCCCCCAAAATCTTGGAATGTTGATGGCGACGTACCTTTTGCTGCGCGGGGGGTTGCGTGGCTACAACCAAGTCCATTCACATGGTTGGTGAAAAGTGTGCACTTTTGTTCCACGCCACTCCTGGGAGTTAGCAACAACTGTGCAATGCATACTTGACGTCCTAGATCTTTCAGAATCAAAGGATGTTTCTGCAACTTCCCTATGGTGCGCGGGGGTATGCTTGTCTATAGCCAATGCGTGGCTACAACCAAGTCCATTCACATGGGTTGGTGGAAAGTGTGCACTTTTGCACCACACCACGCCATGGTGTCTGCAGAAAATACGCAATGAATGATGGACATCCCATACCCCCCAAAATCTTGGAATGTTGATGGCGACGTACCTTTTGCTGCGCGGGGGGTTGCGTGGCTACAACCAAGTCCATTCACATGGTTGGTGGAAAGTGTGCACTTTTGCACCACACCACGCCATGGTGTCTGCAGAAAATACGCAATGAATGATGGACATCCCATACCCCCCAAAATCTTGGAATGTTGATGGCGACGTACCTTTTGCTGCGCGGGGGGTTGCGTGGCTACAACCAAGTCCATTCACATGGTTGGTGAAAAGTGTGCACTTTTGTTCCACGCCACTCCTGGGAGTTAGCAACAACTGTGCAATGCATACTTGACGTCCTAGATCTTTCAGAATCAAAGGATGTTTCTGCAACTTCCCTATGGTGCGCGGGGGTATGCTTGTCTATAGCCAATGCGTGGCTACAACCAAGTCCATTCACATGGGTTGGTGGAAAGTGTGCACTTTTGCACCACACCACGCCATGGTGTCTGCAGAAAATACGCAATGAATGATGTACATCCCATACCCCCCAAAATCTTGGAATGTTGATGGCGACGTACCTTTTGCTGCGCGGGGGGTTGCGTGGCTACAACCAAGTGCATTCACATGGTTGGTGAAAAGTGTGCACTTTTGCCCCACGCCACTCCTGGGAGTCAGCAGCAAATATGCAATGAACGATAATCATCCCATACCCCCCAACATCTTGGAATATTCATGGCGACGTACCTTTTGATGCGCGGGGGGTTGCGTGGCTACAACCAAGTCCATTCACATGGGTTGGTGGAAAGTGTGCATTTTTGCACCACACCACTCCATGGTGTCTGCAGAAAATACGCAATGGATGATGGACATCCCATACCCCCCAACATCTTTGAATGTTCATGGGGACGTACCTTTTGCTGCGCGGGGGGTTGCGTGGCTACAACCAAGTCCATTCACATGGGTTGGTGGAAAATGTGCATTTTTGCACCACACCACTCCATGGTGTCTGCAGAAAATACGCAATGAATGATGGACATCCCATACCCTCCAACATCTTGGAATGTTGACGGCGACGTACCTTTTGATGCGCAGGGGGTGCGTGGGTACAACCAAGTCCATTCACATGGGTTGGTGGAAAATGTGCACTTTTGCACCACACCACGCCATGGTGTCTGCAGAAAATACGCAATGGATGATGGACATCCCATACCCCCCAACATCTTTGAATGTTCATGGGGACGTACCTTTTGCTGCGCGGGGGGTTGCGTGGCTACAACCAAGTCCATTCACATGGGTTGGTGGAAAATGTGCATTTTTGCACCACACCACTCCATGGTGTCTGCAGAAAATACGCAATGAATGATGGACATCCCATACCCTCCAACATCTTGGAATGTTGACGGCGACGTACCTTTTGATGCGCAGGGGGTGCGTGGGTACAACCAAGTCCATTCACATGGGTTGGTGGAAAATGTGCACTTTTGCACCACACCACGCCATGGTGTCTGCAGACAATACGCAATGAATGATGGACATCCCATACCCCCCAACATCTTGGAATGTTGATCGCGATGTACCTTTTGCTGCGCGGGGGGTTGCGTGGCTACAACCAAGTCCATTCACATGGGTTGGTGGAAAGTGTGCACTTTTGCACCACACCACGCCATGGTGTCTGCAGAAAATACGCAATGAATGATGGACATCCCATACCCCCCAAAATCTTGGAATGTTGATCGCGATGTACCTTTTGCTGCGCGGGGGGTTGCGTGGCTACAACCAAGTCCATTCACATGGTTGGTGAAAAGTGTGCACTTATGTTCCACGCCACTCCTGGGAGTTAGCAACAACTGTGCAATGCATACTTGACGTCCTAGATCTTTCAGAATCAAAGGATGTTTCTGGCAACTTCCCTATGGTGCGCGGGGGTATGCTTGTCTATAGCCAAGTCCATTCACATGGTTGGTGAAAAGTGTGCACTTTTGCCCAACGCCACTCCTGGGAGTCAGCAGCAAATATGCAATGAACGATAATCATCCCATACCCCCCAACATCTTGGAATGTTCATGGCGACGTACCTTTTCATGCGCGGGGGGTTGCGTGGCTACAACCAAGTCCATTCACATGGGTTGGTGGAAAGTGTGCTCTTTTGCACCACACCACTCCATGGTGTCTGCAGAAAATACGCAATGAATGATAATCATCCCATACCCCCCAAAATCTTGGAATGTTGATGGCGACGTACCTTTTGCTGCGCGGGGGGTTGCGTGGCTACAACCAAGTCCATTCACATGGTTGGTGAAAAGTGTGCACTTTTGTTCCACGCCACTCCTGGGAGTTAGCAACAACTGTGCAATGCATACTTGACGTCCTAGATCTTTCAGAATCAAAGGATGTTTCTGCAACTTCCCTATGGTGCGCGGGGGTATGCTTGTCTATAGCCAATGCGTGGCTACAACCAAGTCCATTCACATGGGTTGGTGGAAAGTGTGCACTTTTGCACCACACCACGCCATGGTGTCTGCAGAAAATACGCAATGAATGATGGACATCCCATACCCCCCAAAATCTTGGAATGTTGATGGCGACGTACCTTTTGCTGCGCGGGGGGTTGCGTGGCTACAACCAAGTCCATTCACATGGTTGGTGGAAAGTGTGCACTTTTGCACCACACCACGCCATGGTGTCTGCAGAAAATACGCAATGAATGATGGACATCCCATACCCCCCAAAATCTTGGAATGTTGATGGCGACGTACCTTTTGCTGCGCGGGGGGTTGCGTGGCTACAACCAAGTCCATTCACATGGTTGGTGAAAAGTGTGCACTTTTGTTCCACGCCACTCCTGGGAGTTAGCAACAACTGTGCAATGCATACTTGACGTCCTAGATCTTTCAGAATCAAAGGATGTTTCTGCAACTTCCCTATGGTGCGCGGGGGTATGCTTGTCTATAGCCAATGCGTGGCTACAACCAAGTCCATTCACATGGGTTGGTGGAAAGTGTGCACTTTTGCACCACACCACGCCATGGTGTCTGCAGAAAATACGCAATGAATGATGTACATCCCATACCCCCCAAAATCTTGGAATGTTGATGGCGACGTACCTTTTGCTGCGCGGGGGGTTGCGTGGCTACAACCAAGTGCATTCACATGGTTGGTGAAAAGTGTGCACTTTTGCCCCACGCCACTCCTGGGAGTCAGCAGCAAATATGCAATGAACGATAATCATCCCATACCCCCCAACATCTTGGAATATTCATGGCGACGTACCTTTTGATGCGCGGGGGGTTGCGTGGCTACAACCAAGTCCATTCACATGGGTTGGTGGAAAGTGTGCATTTTTGCACCACACCACTCCATGGTGTCTGCAGAAAATACGCAATGGATGATGGACATCCCATACCCCCCAACATCTTTGAATGTTCATGGGGACGTACCTTTTGCTGCGCGGGGGGTTGCGTGGCTACAACCAAGTCCATTCACATGGGTTGGTGGAAAATGTGCATTTTTGCACCACACCACTCCATGGTGTCTGCAGAAAATACGCAATGAATGATGGACATCCCATACCCTCCAACATCTTGGAATGTTGACGGCGACGTACCTTTTGATGCGCAGGGGGTGCGTGGGTACAACCAAGTCCATTCACATGGGTTGGTGGAAAATGTGCACTTTTGCACCACACCACGCCATGGTGTCTGCAGAAAATACGCAATGGATGATGGACATCCCATACCCCCCAACATCTTTGAATGTTCATGGGGACGTACCTTTTGCTGCGCGGGGGGTTGCGTGGCTACAACCAAGTCCATTCACATGGGTTGGTGGAAAATGTGCATTTTTGCACCACACCACTCCATGGTGTCTGCAGAAAATACGCAATGAATGATGGACATCCCATACCCTCCAACATCTTGGAATGTTGACGGCGACGTACCTTTTGATGCGCAGGGGGTGCGTGGGTACAACCAAGTCCATTCACATGGGTTGGTGGAAAATGTGCACTTTTGCACCACACCACGCCATGGTGTCTGCAGACAATACGCAATGAATGATGGACATCCCATACCCCCCAACATCTTGGAATGTTGATCGCGATGTACCTTTTGCTGCGCGGGGGGTTGCGTGGCTACAACCAAGTCCATTCACATGGGTTGGTGGAAAGTGTGCACTTTTGCACCACACCACGCCATGGTGTCTGCAGAAAATACGCAATGAATGATGGACATCCCATACCCCCCAAAATCTTGGAATGTTGATCGCGATGTACCTTTTGCTGCGCGGGGGGTTGCGTGGCTACAACCAAGTCCATTCACATGGTTGGTGAAAAGTGTGCACTTATGTTCCACGCCACTCCTGGGAGTTAGCAACAACTGTGCAATGCATACTTGACGTCCTAGATCTTTCAGAATCAAAGGATGTTTCTGGCAACTTCCCTATGGTGCGCGGGGGTATGCTTGTCTATAGCCAAGTCCATTCACATGGTTGGTGAAAAGTGTGCACTTTTGCCCAACGCCACTCCTGGGAGTCAGCAGCAAATATGCAATGAACGATAATCATCCCATACCCCCCAACATCTTGGAATGTTCATGGCGACGTACCTTTTCATGCGCGGGGGGTTGCGTGGCTACAACCAAGTCCATTCACATGGGTTGGTGGAAAGTGTGCTCTTTTGCACCACACCACTCCATGGTGTCTGCAGAAAATACGCAATGAATGATAATCATCCCATACCCCCCAACGTCTTGGAATGTTCATGGCGACGTACCTTTTGATGCGCGGGGGGTTGCGTGGCTACAACCAAGTCCATTCACATGGGTTGGTGGAAAGTGTGCATTTTTGCACCACACCACTCCATGGTGTCTGCATAAAATACGCAATGAATGATGGACATCCCATACCCCCCAAAATCTTGGAATGTTGATGGCGACGTACCTTTTGCTGCGCGGGGGGTTGCGTGGCTACAACCAAGTCCATTCACATGGTTGGTGAAAAGTGTGCACTTATGTTCCACGCCACTCCTGGGAGTTAGCAACAACTGTGCAATGCATACTTGACGTCCTAGATCTTTCAGAATCAAAGGATGTTTCTGGCAACTTCCCTATGGTGCGCGGGGGTATGCTTGTCTATAGCCAAGTCCATTCACATGGTTGGTGAAAAGTGTGCACTTTTGCCCAACGCCACTCCTGGGAGTCAGCAGCAAATATGCAATGAACGATAATCATCCCATACCCCCCAACATCTTGGAATGTTCATGGCGACGTACCTTTTCATGCGCGGGGGGTTGCGTGGCTACAACCAAGTCCATTCACATGGGTTGGTGGAAAGTGTGCATTTTTGCACCACACCACTCCATGGTGTCTGCAGAAAATACGCAATGGATGATGGACATCCCATACCCCCCAACATCTTTGAATGTTCATGGGGACGTACCTTTTGCTGCGCGGGGGGTTGCGTGGCTACAACCAAGTCCATTCACATGGGTTGGTGGAAAATGTGCATTTTTGCACCACACCACTCCATGGTGTCTGCAGAAAATACGCAATGAATGATGGACATCCCATACCCTCCAACATCTTGGAATGTTGACGGCGACGTACCTTTTGATGCGCAGGGGGTGCGTGGGTACAACCAAGTCCATTCACATGGGTTGGTGGAAAATGTGCACTTTTGCACCACACCACGCCATGGTGTCTGCAGACAATACGCAATGAATGATGGACATCCCATACCCCCCAACATCTTGGAATGTTGATCGCGATGTACCTTTTGCTGCGCGGGGGGTTGCGTGGCTACAACCAAGTCCATTCACATGGGTTGGTGGAAAGTGTGCACTTTTGCACCACACCACTCCATGGTGTCTGCAGAAAATACGCAATGAATGATAATCATTCCATACCCCCCAACGTCTTGGAATGTTCATGGCGACGTACCTTTTGATGCGCGGGGGGTTGCGTGGCTACAACCAAGTCCATTCACATGGGTTGGTGGAAAGTGTGCATTTTTGCACCACACCACTCCATGGTGTCTGCAGAAAATACGCAATGGATGATGGACATCCCATACCCCCCAACATCTTTGAATGTTCATGGGGACGTACCTTTTGCTGCGCGGGGGGTTGCGTGGCTACAACCAAGTCCATTCACATGGGTTGGTGGAAAATGTGCATTTTTGCACCACACCACTCCATGGTGTCTGCAGAAAATACGCAATGAATGATGGACATCCCATACCCTCCAACATCTTGGAATGTTGACGGCGACGTACCTTTTGATGCGCAGGGGGTGCGTGGGTACAACCAAGTCCATTCACATGGGTTGGTGGAAAATGTGCACTTTTGCACCACACCACGCCATGGTGTCTGCAGACAATACGCAATGAATGATGGACATCCCATACCCCCCAACATCTTGGAATGTTGATCGCGATGTACCTTTTGCTGCGCGGGGGGTTGCGTGGCTACAACCAAGTCCATTCACATGGTTGGTGAAAAGTGTGCACTTTTGCACCACACCACGCCATGGTGTCTGCAGAAAATACGCAATGAATGATGGACATCCCATACCCCCCAAAATCTTGGAATGTTGATCGCGATGTACCTTTTGCTGCGCGGGGGGTTGCGTGGCTACAACCAAGTCCATTCACATGGTTGGTGAAAAGTGTGCACTTATGTTCCACGCCACTCCTGGGAGTTAGCAACAACTGTGCAATGCATACTTGACGTCCTAGATCTTTCAGAATCAAAGGATGTTTCTGGCAACTTCCCTATGGTGCGCGGGGGTATGCTTGTCTATAGCCAAGTCCATTCACATGGTTGGTGAAAAGTGTGCACTTTTGCCCAACGCCACTCCTGGGAGTCAGCAGCAAATATGCAATGAACGATAATCATCCCATACCCCCCAACATCTTGGAATGTTCATGGCGACGTACCTTTTCATGCGCGGGGGGTTGCGTGGCTACAACCAAGTCCATTCACATGGGTTGGTGGAAAGTGTGCTCTTTTGCACCACACCACTCCATGGTGTCTGCAGAAAATACGCAATGAATGATAATCATCCCATACCCCCCAACGTCTTGGAATGTTCATGGCGACGTACCTTTTGATGCGCGGGGGGTTGCGTGGCTACAACCAAGTCCATTCACATGGGTTGGTGGAAAGTGTGCATTTTTGCACCACACCACTCCATGGTGTCTGCAGAAAATACGCAATGAATGATGGACATCCCATACCCCCCAAAATCTTGGAATGTTGATGGCGACGTACCTTTTGCTGCGCGGGGGGTTGCGTGGCTACAACCAAGTCCATTCACATGGTTGGTGAAAAGTGTGCACTTTTGTTCCACGCCACTCCTGGGAGTTAGCAACAACTGTGCAATGCATACTTGACGTCCTAGATCTTTCAGAATCAAAGGATGTTTCTGGCAACTTCCCTATGGTGCGCGGGGGTATGCTTGTCTATAGCCAAGTCCATTCACATGGGTTGGTGGAAAGTGTGCATTTTTGCACCACACCACTCCATGGTGTCTGCAGAAAATACGCAATGGATGATGGACATCCCATACCCCCCAACATCTTTGAATGTTCATGGGGACGTACCTTTTGCTGCGCGGGGGGTTGCGTGGCTACAACCAAGTCCATTCACATGGGTTGGTGGAAAATGTGCATTTTTGCACCACACCACTCCATGGTGTCTGCAGAAAATACGCAATGAATGATGGACATCCCATACCCTCCAACATCTTGGAATGTTGACGGCGACGTACCTTTTGATGCGCAGGGGGTGCGTGGGTACAACCAAGTCCATTCACATGGGTTGGTGGAAAATGTGCACTTTTGCACCACACCACGCCATGGTGTCTGCAGACAATACGCAATGAATGATGGACATCCCATACCCCCCAACATCTTGGAATGTTGATCGCGATGTACCTTTTGCTGCGCGGGGGGTTGCGTGGCTACAACCAAGTCCATTCACATGGGTTGGTGGAAAGTGTGCACTTTTGCACCACACCACTCCATGGTGTCTGCAGAAAATACGCAATGAATGATAATCATTCCATACCCCCCAACGTCTTGGAATGTTCATGGCGACGTACCTTTTGATGCGCGGGGGGTTGCGTGGCTACAACCAAGTCCATTCACATGGGTTGGTGGAAAGTGTGCATTTTTGCACCACACCACTCCATGGTGTCTGCAGAAAATACGCAATGAATGATGGACATCCCATACCCCCCAAAATCTTGGAATGTTGATGGCGACGTACCTTTTGCTGCGCGGGGGGTTGCGTGGCTACAACCAAGTCCATTCACATGGTTGGTGAAAAGTGTGCACTTTTGTTCCACGCCACTCCTGGGAGTTAGCAACAACTGTGCAATGCATACTTGACGTCCTAGATCTTTCAGAATCAAAGGATGTTTCTGGCAACTTCCCTATGGTGCGCGGGGGTATGCTTGTCTATAGCCAAGTCCATTCACATGGGTTGGTGGAAAGTGTGCATTTTTGCACCACACCACTCCATGGTGTCTGCAGAAAATACGCAATGGATGCTGGACATCCCATACCCCCCAACATCTTTGAATGTTCATGGGGACGTACCCTTTGCTGCGCGGGGGGTTGCGTGGCTACAACCAAGTCCATTCACATGGGTTGGTGGAAAATGTGCATTTTTGCACCACACCACTCCATGGTGTCTGCAGAAAATACGCAATGAATGATGGACATCCCATACCCTCCAACATCTTGGAATGTTGACGGCGACGTACCTTTTGATGCGCAGGGGGTGCGTGGGTACAACCAAGTCCATTCACATGGGTTGGTGGAAAATGTGCACTTTTGCACCACACCACGCCATGGTGTCTGCAGACAATACGCAATGAATGATGGACATCCCATACCCCCCAACATCTTGGAATGTTGATCGCGATGTACCGTTTGATGCGCAGGGGGTGCGTGGGTACAACCAAGTCCATTCACATGGGTTGGTGGAAAATGTGCACTTTTGCACCACACCACGCCATGGTGTCTGCAGACAATACGCAATGAATGATGGACATCCCATACCCCCCAACATCTTGGAATGTTGATCGCGATGTACCTTTTGCTGCGCGGGGGGTTGCGTGGCTACAACCAAGTCCATTCACATGGGTTGGTGGAAAGTGTGCACTTTTGCACCACACCACTCCATGGTGTCTGCAGAAAATACGCAATGAATGATAATCATTCCATACCCCCCAACGTCTTGGAATGTTCATGGCGACGTACCTTTTGATGCGCGGGGGGTTGCGTGGCTACAACCAAGTCCATTCACATGGGTTGGTGGAAAGTGTGCATTTTTGCACCACACCACTCCATGGTGTCTGCAGAAAATACGCAATGGATGATGGACATCCCATACCCCCCAACATCTTTGAATGTTCATGGGGACGTACCTTTTGCTGCGCGGGGGGTTGCGTGGCTACAACCAAGTCCATTCACATGGGTTGGTGGAAAATGTGCATTTTTGCACCACACCACTCCATGGTGTCTGCAGAAAATAAGCAATGAATGATGGACATCCCATACCCTCCAACATCTTGGAATGTTGACGGCGACGTACCTTTTGATGCGCAGGGGGTGCGTGGGTACAACCAAGTCCATTCACATGGGTTGGTGGAAAATGTGCACTTTTGCACCACACCACGCCATGGTGTCTGCAGAAAATACGCAATGAATGATGGACATCCCATACCCCCCAAAATCTTGGAATGTTGATCGCGATGTACCTTTTGCTGCGCGGGGGGTTGCGTGGCTACAACCAAGTCCATTCACATGGTTGGTGAAAAGTGTGCACTTATGTTCCACGCCACTCCTGGGAGTTAGCAACAACTGTGCAATGCATACTTGACGTCCTAGATCTTTCAGAATCAAAGGATGTTTCTGGCAACTTCCCTATGGTGCGCGGGGGTATGCTTGTCTATAGCCAAGTCCATTCACATGGTTGGTGAAAAGTGTGCACTTTTGCCCAACGCCACTCCTGGGAGTCAGCAGCAAATATGCAATGAACGATAATCATCCCATACCCCCCAACATCTTGGAATGTTCATGGCGACGTACCTTTTCATGCGCGGGGGGTTGCGTGGCTACAACCAAGTCCATTCACATGGGTTGGTGGAAAGTGTGCTCTTTTGCACCACACCACTCCATGGTGTCTGCAGAAAATACGCAATGAATGATAATCATCCCATACCCCCCAACGTCTTGGAATGTTCATGGCGACGTACCTTTTGATGCGCGGGGGGTTGCGTGGCTACAACCAAGTCCATTCACATGGGTTGGTGGAAAGTGTGCATTTTTGCACCACACCACTCCATGGTGTCTGCAGAAAATACGCAATGAATGATGGACATCCCATACCCCCCAAAATCTTGGAATGTTGATGGCGACGTACCTTTTGCTGCGCGGGGGGTTGCGTGGCTACAACCAAGTCCATTCACATGGTTGGTGAAAAGTGTGCACTTTTGTTCCACGCCACTCCTGGGAGTTAGCAACAACTGTGCAATGCATACTTGACGTCCTAGATCTTTCAGAATCAAAGGATGTTTCTGGCAACTTCCCTATGGTGCGCGGGGGTATGCTTGTCTATAGCCAAGTCCATTCACATGGGTTGGTGGAAAGTGTGCATTTTTGCACCACACCACTCCATGGTGTCTGCAGAAAATACGCAATGAATGATGGACATCCCATACCCCCCAAAATCTTGGAATGTTGATGGCGACGTACCTTTTGCTGCGCGGGGGGTTGCGTGGCTACAACCAAGTCCATTCACATGGTTGGTGAAAAGTGTGCACTTTTGTTCCACGCCACTCCTGGGAGTTAGCAACAACTGTGCAATGCATACTTGACGTCCTAGATCTTTCAGAATCAAAGGATGTTTCTGGCAACTTCCCTATGGTGCGCGGGGGTATGCTTGTCTATAGCCAAGTCCATTCACATGGGTTGGTGGAAAGTGTGCATTTTTGCACCACACCACTCCATGGTGTCTGCAGAAAATACGCAATGGATGATGGACATCCCATACCCCCCAACATCTTTGAATGTTCATGGGGACGTACCTTTTGCTGCGCGGGGGGTTGCGTGGCTACAACCAAGTCCATTCACATGGGTTGGTGGAAAATGTGCATTTTTGCACCACACCACTCCATGGTGTCTGCAGAAAATACGCAATGAATGATGGACATCCCATACCCCCCAAAATCTTGGAATGTTGATGGCGACGTACCTTTTGCTGCGCGGGGGGTTGCGTGGCTACAACCAAGTCCATTCACATGGTTGGTGAAAAGTGTGCACTTTTGTTCCACGCCACTCCTGGGAGTTAGCAACAACTGTGCAATGCATACTTGACGTCCTAGATCTTTCAGAATCAAAGGATGTTTCTGGCAACTTCCCTATGGTGCGCGGGGGTATGCTTGTCTATAGCCAAGTCCATTCACATGGGTTGGTGGAAAGTGTGCATTTTTGCACCACACCACTCCATGGTGTCTGCAGAAAATACGCAATGGATGATGGACATCCCATACCCCCCAACATCTTTGAATGTTCATGGGGACGTACCTTTTGCTGCGCGGGGGGTTGCGTGGCTACAACCAAGTCCATTCACATGGGTTGGTGGAAAATGTGCATTTTTGCACCACACCACTCCATGGTGTCTGCAGAAAATACGCAATGAATGATGGACATCCCATACCCTCCAACATCTTGGAATGTTGACGGCGACGTACCTTTTGATGCGCAGGGGGTGCGTGGGTACAACCAAGTCCATTCACATGGGTTGGTGGAAAATGTGCACTTTTGCACCACACCACGCCATGGTGTCTGCAGACAATACGCAATGAATGATGGACATCCCATACCCCCCAACATCTTGGAATGTTGATCGCGATGTACCTTTTGCTGCGCGGGGGGTTGCGTGGCTACAACCAAGTCCATTCACATGGGTTGGTGGAAAGTGTGCACTTTTGCACCACACCACTCCATGGTGTCTGCAGAAAATACGCAATGAATGATAATCATTCCATACCCCCCAACGTCTTGGAATGTTCATGGCGACGTACCTTTTGATGCGCGGGGGGTTGCGTGGCTACAACCAAGTCCATTCACATGGGTTGGTGGAAAGTGTGCATTTTTGCACCACACCACTCCATGGTGTCTGCAGAAAATACGCAATGAATGATGGACATCCCATACCCCCCAAAATCTTGGAATGTTGATGGCGACGTACCTTTTGCTGCGCGGGGGGTTGCGTGGCTACAACCAAGTCCATTCACATGGTTGGTGAAAAGTGTGCACTTTTGTTCCACGCCACTCCTGGGAGTTAGCAACAACTGTGCAATGCATACTTGACGTCCTAGATCTTTCAGAATCAAAGGATGTTTCTGGCAACTTCCCTATGGTGCGCGGGGGTATGCTTGTCTATAGCCAAGTCCATTCACATGGGTTGGTGGAAAGTGTGCATTTTTGCACCACACCACTCCATGGTGTCTGCAGAAAATACGCAATGGATGCTGGACATCCCATACCCCCCAACATCTTTGAATGTTCATGGGGACGTACCCTTTGCTGCGCGGGGGGTTGCGTGGCTACAACCAAGTCCATTCACATGGGTTGGTGGAAAATGTGCATTTTTGCACCACACCACTCCATGGTGTCTGCAGAAAATACGCAATGAATGATGGACATCCCATACCCTCCAACATCTTGGAATGTTGACGGCGACGTACCTTTTGATGCGCAGGGGGTGCGTGGGTACAACCAAGTCCATTCACATGGGTTGGTGGAAAATGTGCACTTTTGCACCACACCACGCCATGGTGTCTGCAGACAATACGCAATGAATGATGGACATCCCATACCCCCCAACATCTTGGAATGTTGATCGCGATGTACCTTTTGCTGCGCGGGGGGTTGCGTGGCTACAACCAAGTCCATTCACATGGGTTGGTGGAAAATGTGCACTTTTGCACCACACCACGCCATGGTGTCTGCAGACAATACGCAATGAATGATGGACATCCCATACCCCCCAACATCTTGGAATGTTGATCGCGATGTACCTTTTGCTGCGCGGGGGGTTGCGTGGCTACAACCAAGTCCATTCACATGGTTGGTGAAAAGTGTGCACTTTTGCACCACACCACGCCATGGTGTCTGCAGAAAATACGCAATGAATGATGGACATCCCATACCCCCAAAAATCTTGGAATGTTGATGGCGACGTACCTTTTGCTGCGCGGGGGGTTGCGTGGCTACAACCAAGTCCATTCACATGGTTGGTGAAAAGTGTGCACTTTTGTTCCACGCCACTCCTGGGAGTTAGCAACAACTGTGCAATGCATACTTGACGTCCTAGATCTTTCAGAATCAAAGGATGTTTCTGGCAACTTCCCTATGGTGCGCGGGGGTATGCTTGTCTATAGCCAAGTCCATTCACATGGGTTGGTGGAAAGTGTGCATTTTTGCACCACACCACTCCATGGTGTCTGCAGAAAATACGCAATGGATGATGGACATCCCATACCCCCCAACATCTTTGAATGTTCATGGGGACGTACCTTTTGCTGCGCGGGGGGTTGCGTGGCTACAACCAAGTCCATTCACATGGGTTGGTGGAAAATGTGCATTTTTGCACCACACCACTCCATGGTGTCTGCAGAAAATACGCAATGAATGATGGACATCCCATACCCTCCAACATCTTGGAATGTTGACGGCGACGTACCTTTTGATGCGCAGGGGGTGCGTGGGTACAACCAAGTCCATTCACATGGGTTGGTGGAAAATGTGCACTTTTGCACCACACCACGCCATGGTGTCTGCAGACAATACGCAATGAATGATGGACATCCCATACCCCCCAACATCTTGGAATGTTGATCGCGATGTACCTTTTGCTGCGCGGGGGGTTGCGTGGCTACAACCAAGTCCATTCACATGGGTTGGTGGAAAGTGTGCACTTTTGCACCACACCACTCCATGGTGTCTGCAGAAAATACGCAATGAATGATAATCATTCCATACCCCCCAACGTCTTGGAATGTTCATGGCGACGTACCTTTTGATGCGCGGGGGGTTGCATGGCTACAACCAAGTCCATTCACATGGGTTGGTGGAAAATGTGCATTTTTGCACCACACCACTCCATGGTGTCTGCAGAAAATACGCAATGAATGATGGACATCCCATACCCTCCAACATCTTGGAATGTTGACGGCGACGTACCTTTTGATGCGCAGGGGGTGCGTGGGTACAACCAAGTCCATTCACATGGGTTGGTGGAAAATGTGCACTTTTGCACCACACCACGCCATGGTGTCTGCAGACAATACGCAATGAATGATGGACATCCCATACCCCCCAACATCTTGGAATGTTGATCGCGATGTACCTTTTGCTGCGCGGGGGGTTGCGTGGCTACAACCAAGTCCATTCACATGGTTGGTGAAAAGTGTGCACTTTTGCACCACACCACGCCATGGTGTCTGCAGAAAATACGCAATGAATGATGGACATCCCATACCCCCCAAAATCTTGGAATGTTGATCGCGATGTACCTTTTGCTGCGCGGGGGGTTGCGTGGCTACAACCAAGTCCATTCACATGGTTGGTGAAAAGTGTGCACTTATGTTCCACGCCACTCCTGGGAGTTAGCAACAACTGTGCAATGCATACTTGACGTCCTAGATCTTTCAGAATCAAAGGATGTTTCTGGCAACTTCCCTATGGTGCGCGGGGGTATGCTTGTCTATAGCCAAGTCCATTCACATGGTTGGTGAAAAGTGTGCACTTTTGCCCAACGCCACTCCTGGGAGTCAGCAGCAAATATGCAATGAACGATAATCATCCCATACCCCCCAACATCTTGGAATGTTCATGGCGACGTACCTTTTCATGCGCGGGGGGTTGCGTGGCTACAACCAAGTCCATTCACATGGGTTGGTGGAAAGTGTGCTCTTTTGCACCACACCACTCCATGGTGTCTGCAGAAAATACGCAATGAATGATAATCATCCCATACCCCCCAACGTCTTGGAATGTTCATGGCGACGTACCTTTTGATGCGCGGGGGGTTGCGTGGCTACAACCAAGTCCATTCACATGGGTTGGTGGAAAGTGTGCATTTTTGCACCACACCACTCCATGGTGTCTGCAGAAAATACGCAATGAATGATGGACATCCCATACCCCCCAAAATCTTGGAATGTTGATGGCGACGTACCTTTTGCTGCGCGGGGGGTTGCGTGGCTACAACCAAGTCCATTCACATGGTTGGTGAAAAGTGTGCACTTTTGTTCCACGCCACTCCTGGGAGTTAGCAACAACTGTGCAATGCATACTTGACGTCCTAGATCTTTCAGAATCAAAGGATGTTTCTGGCAACTTCCCTATGGTGCGCGGGGGTATGCTTGTCTATAGCCAAGTCCATTCACATGGGTTGGTGGAAAGTGTGCATTTTTGCACCACACCACTCCATGGTGTCTGCAGAAAATACGCAATGGATGCTGGACATCCCATACCCCCCAACATCTTTGAATGTTCATGGGGACGTACCCTTTGCTGCGCGGGGGGTTGCGTGGCTACAACCAAGTCCATTCACATGGGTTGGTGGAAAATGTGCATTTTTGCACCACACCACTCCATGGTGTCTGCAGAAAATACGCAATGAATGATGGACATCCCATACCCTCCAACATCTTGGAATGTTGACGGCGACGTACCTTTTGATGCGCAGGGGGTGCGTGGGTACAACCAAGTCCATTCACATGGGTTGGTGGAAAATGTGCACTTTTGCACCACACCACGCCATGGTGTCTGCAGACAATACGCAATGAATGATGGGGATCCCATACCCCCCAACATCTTGGAATGTTGATCGCGATGTACCTTTTGCTGCGCGGGGGGTTGCGTGGCTACAACCAAGTCCATTCACATGGGTTGGTGGAAAATGTGCACTTTTGCACCACACCACGCCATGGTGTCTGCAGACAATACGCAATGAATGATGGACATCCCATACCCCCCAACATCTTGGAATGTTGATCGCGATGTACCTTTTGCTGCGCGGGGGGTTGCGTGGCTACAACCAAGTCCATTCACATGGTTGGTGAAAAGTGTGCACTTTTGCACCACACCACTCCATGGTGTCTGCAGAAAATACGCAATGAATGATGGACATCCCATACCCCCCAAAATCTTGGAATTTTGATGGCGACGTACCTTTTGCTGCGCGGGGGGTTGCGTGGCTACAACCAAGTCCATTCACATGGTTGGTGAAAAGTGTGCACTTTTGTTCCACGCCACTCCTGGGAGTTAGCAACAACTGTGCAATGCATACTTGACGTCCTAGATCTTTCAGAATCAAAGGATGTTTCTGGCAACTTCCCTATGGTGCGCGGGGGTATGCTTGTCTATAGCCAAGTCCATTCACATGGTTGGTGAAAAGTGTGCACTTTTGCCCCACGCCACTCCTGGGAGTCAGCAGCAAATATGCAATGAACGATAATCATCCCATACCCCCCAACATCTTGGAATGTTCATGGCGACGTACCTTTTGATGCGCGGGGGGTTGCGTGGCTACAACCAAGTCCATTCACATGGGTTGGTGGAAAGTGTGCTCTTTTCCACCACACCACTCCATGGTGTCTGCAGAAAATACGCAATGAATGATGGACATCCCATACCCTCCAACATCTTGGAATGTTGATGGCGACGTACCTTTTGATGCGCAGGGGGTGCGTGGGTACAACCAAGTCCATTCACATGGGTTGGTGGAAAATGTGCACTTTTGCACCACACCACGCCATGGTGTCTGCAGAAAATACGCAATGAATGATGGACATCCCATACCCCCCAACATCTTGGAATGTTGATCGCGATGTACCTTTTGCTGCGCGGGGGGTTGCGTGGCTACAACCAAGTCCATTCACATGGGTTGGTGGAAAGTGTGCACTTTTGCACCACACCACGCCATGGTGTCTGCAGAAAATACGCAATGAATGATAGACATCCCATACCCCCCAACATCTTGGAATGTTCATGGCGACGTACCTTTTCATGCGCGGGGGGTTGCGTGGCTACAACCAAGTCCATTCACATGGTTGGTGGAAAGTGTGCACTTTTGCATTACACCACTCCATGGTGTCTGCAGAAAATACGCAATGAATGATGGACATCCCATACCCCCCAACATCTTGGAATGTTCATGGCGACGTACCTTTTCATGCGCGGGGGGTTGCGTGGCTACAACCAAGTCCATTCACATGGGTTGGTGGAAAGTGTGCTCTTTTCCACCACACCACTCCATGGTGTCTGCAGAAAATACGCAATGAATGATGGACATCCCATACCCTCCAACATCTTGGAATGTTGATGGCGACGTACCTTTTGATGCGCGGGGGGTTGCGTGGCTACAACCAAGTCCATTCACATGGGTTGGTGGAAAATGTGCATTTTTGCACCACACCACTCCATGGTGTCTGCAGAAAATACGCAATGAATGATGGACATCCCATACCCTCCAACATCTTGGAATGTTGACGGCGACGTACCTTTTGATGCGCAGGGGGTGCGTGGGTACAACCAAGTCCATTCACATGGGTTGGTGGAAAATGTGCACTTTTGCACCACACCACGCCATGGTGTCTGCAGACAATACGCAATGAATGATGGGGATCCCATACCCCCCAACATCTTGGAATGTTGATCGCGATGTACCTTTTGCTGCGCGGGGGGTTGCGTGGCTACAACCAAGTCCATTCACATGGGTTGGTGGAAAATGTGCACTTTTGCACCACACCACGCCATGGTGTCTGCAGACAATACGCAATGAATGATGGGGATCCCATACCCCCCAACATCTTGGAATGTTGATCGCGATGTACCTTTTGCTGCGCGGGGGGTTGCGTGGCTACAACCAAGTCCATTCACATGGGTTGGTGGAAAATGTGCACTTTTGCACCACACCACGCCATGGTGTCTGCAGACAATACGCAATGAATGATGGACATCCCATACCCCCCAACATCTTGGAATGTTGATCGCGATGTACCTTTTGCTGCGCGGGGGGTTGCGTGGCTACAACCAAGTCCATTCACATGGGTTGGTGGAAAATGTGCATTTTTGCACCACACCACTCCATGGTGTCTGCAGAAAATACGCAATGAATGATAATCATCCCATACCCCCCAACGTCTTGGAATGTTCATGGCGACGTACCTTTTGATGCGCGGGGGGTTGCGTGGCTACAACCAAGTCCATTCACATGGGTTGTGGAAAGTGTGCATTTTTGCACCACACCACTCCATGGTGTCTGCAGAAAATACGCAATGGATGATGGACATCCCATACCCCCCAACATCTTTGAATGTTCATGGGGACGTACCTTTTGCTGCGCGGGGGGTTGCGTGGCTACAACCAAGTCCATTCACATGGGTTGGTGGAAAATGTGCATTTTTGCACCACACCACTCCATGGTGTCTGCAGAAAATACGCAATGAATGATGGACATCCCATACCCTCCAACATCTTGGAATGTTGACGGCGACGTACCTTTTGATGCGCAGGGGGTGCGTGGGTACAACCAAGTCCATTCACATGGGTTGGTGGAAAATGTGCACTTTTGCACCACACCACGCCATGGTGTCTGCAGACAATACGCAATGAATGATGGACATCCCATACCCCCCAACATCTTGGAATGTTGATCGCGATGTACCTTTTGCTGCGCGGGGGGTTGCGTGGCTACAACCAAGTCCATTCACATGGTTGGTGGAAAGTGTGCACTTTTGCATTACACCACTCCATGGTGTCTGCAGAAAATACGCAATGAATGATGGACATCCCATACCCCCCAACATCTTGGAATGTTCATGGCGACGTACCTTTTCATGCGCGGGGGGTTGCGTGGCTACAACCAAGTCCATTCACATGGGTTGGTGGAAAGTGTGCACTTTTGCACCACACCACGCCATGGTGTCTGCAGAAAATACGCAATGAATGATGGACATCCCATACCCCCCAACATCTTGGAATTTTGATGGCGACGTACCTTTTGCTGCGCGGGGGGTTGCGTGGCTACAACCAAGTCCATTCACATGGTTGGTGAAAAGTGTGCACTTTTGTTCCACGCCACTCCTGGGAGTTAGCAACAACTGTGCAATGCATACTTGACGTCCTAGATCTTTCAGAATCAAAGGATGTTTCTGGCAACTTCCCTATGGTGCGCGGGGGTATGCTTGTCTATAGCCAAGTCCATTCACATGGTTGGTGAAAAGTGTGCACTTTTGCCCCACGCCACTCCTGGGAGTCAGCAGCAAATATGCAATGAACGATAATCATCCCATACCCCCCAACATCTTGGAATGTTCATGGCGACGTACCTTTTGATGCGCGGGGGGTTGCGTGGCTACAACCAAGTCCATTCACATGGGTTGGTGGAAAGTGTGCTCTTTTCCACCACACCACTCCATGGTGTCTGCAGAAAATACGCAATGAATGATGGACATCCCATACCCTCCAACATCTTGGAATGTTGATGGCGACGTACCTTTTGATGCGCAGGGGGTGCGTGGGTACAACCAAGTCCATTCACATGGGTTGGTGGAAAATGTGCACTTTTGCACCACACCACGCCATGGTGTCTGCAGAAAATACGCAATGAATGATGGACATCCCATACCCCCCAACATCTTGGAATGTTGATCGCGATGTACCTTTTGCTGCGCGGGGGGTTGCGTGGCTACAACCAAGTCCATTCACATGGGTTGGTGGAAAGTGTGCACTTTTGCACCACACCACGCCATGGTGTCTGCAGAAAATACGCAATGAATGATAGACATCCCATACCCCCCAAAATCTTGGAATGTTGATGGCGACGTACCTTTTGCTGCGCGGGGGGTTGCGTGGCTACAACCAAGTCCATTCACATGGTTGGTGAAAAGTGTGCACTTTTGTTCCACGCCACTCCTGGGAGTTAGCAACAACTGTGCAATGCATACTTGACGTCCTAGATCTTTCAGAATCAAAGGATGTTTCTGGCAACTTCCCTATGGTGCGCGGGGGTATGCTTGTCTATAGCCAATGCGTGGCTACAACCAAGTCCATTCACATGGGTTGGTGGAAAGTGTGAACTTTTGCACCACACCACGCCATGGTGTCTGCAGAAAATACGCAATGAATGATGGACATCCCATACCCCCCAAAATCTTGGAATGTTGATGGCGACGTACCTTTTGCTGCGCGGGGGGTTGCGTGGCTACAACCAAGTCCATTCACATGGTTGGTGAAAAGTGTGCACTTTTGCCCCACGCCACTCCTGGGAGTCAGCAGCAAATATGCAATGAACGATAATCATCCCATACCCCCCAACATCTTGGAATATTCATGGCGACGTACCTTTTGATGCGCGGGGGATTGCGTGGCTACAACCAAGTCCATTCACATGGGTTGGTGGAAAGTGTGCTCTTTTGCACCACACCACTCCATGGTGTCTGCAGAAAATACGCAATGAATGATAATCATCCCATACCCCCCAACGTCTTGGAATGTTCATGGCGACGTACCTTTTGATGCGCGGGGGGTTGCGTGGCTACAACCAAGTCCATTCACATGGGTTGGTGGAAAGTGTGCATTTTTGCACCACACCACTCCATGGTGTCTGCAGAAAATACGCAATGGATGATGGACATCCCATACCCCCCAACATCTTTGAATGTTCATGGGGACGTACCTTTTGCTGCGCGGGGGGTTGCGTGGCTACAACCAAGTCCATTCACATGGGTTGGTGGAAAATGTGCATTTTTGCACCACACCACTCCATGGTGTCTGCAGAAAATACGCAATGAATGATGGACATCCCATACCCTCCAACATCTTGGAATGTTGACGGCGACGTACCTTTTGATGCGCAGGGGGTGCGTGGGTACAACCAAGTCCATTCACATGGGTTGGTGGAAAGTGTGCTCTTTTGCACCACACCACTCCATGGTGTCTGCAGAAAATACGCAATGAATGATGGACATCCCATACCCTCCAACATCTTGGAATGTTGATGGCGACGTACCTTTTGATGCGCAGGGGGTGCGTGGGTACAACCAAGTCCATTCACATGGGTTGGTGGAAAATGTGCACTTTTGCACCACACCACGCCATGGTGTCTGCAGAAAATACGCAATGAATGATGGACATCCCATACCCCCCAACATCTTGGAATGTTGATCGCGATGTACCTTTTGCTGCGCGGGGGGTTGCGTGGCTACAACCAAGTCCATTCACATGGGTTGGTGGAAAGTGTGCACTTTTGCACCACACCACGCCATGGTGTCTGCAGAAAATACGCAATGAATGATAGACATCCCATACCCCCCAAAATCTTGGAATGTTGATGGCGACGTACCTTTTGCTGCGCGGGGGGTTGCGTGGCTACAACCAAGTCCATTCACATGGTTGGTGAAAAGTGTGCACTTTTGTTCCACGCCACTCCTGGGAGTTAGCAACAACTGTGCAATGCATACTTGACGTCCTAGATCTTTCAGAATCAAAGGATGTTTCTGGCAACTTCCCTATGGTGCGCGGGGGTATGCTTGTCTATAGCCAATGCGTGGCTACAACCAAGTCCATTCACATGGGTTGGTGGAAAATGTGCACTTTTGCACCACACCACGCCATGGTGTCTGCAGAAAATACGCAATGAATGATGGACATCCCATACCCCCCAACATCTTGGAATGTTGATCGCGATGTACCTTTTGCTGCGCGGGGGGTTGCGTGGCTACAACCAAGTCCATTCACATGGGTTGGTGGAAAGTGTGCACTTTTGCACCACACCACGCCATGGTGTCTGCAGAAAATACGCAATGAATGATAGACATCCCATACCCCCCAAAATCTTGGAATGTTGATGGCGACGTACCTTTTGCTGCGCGGGGGGTTGCGTGGCTACAACCAAGTCCATTCACATGGTTGGTGAAAAGTGTGCACTTTTGTTCCACGCCACTCCTGGGAGTTAGCAACAACTGTGCAATGCATACTTGACGTCCTAGATCTTTCAGAATCAAAGGATGTTTCTGGCAACTTCCCTATGGTGCGCGGGGGTATGCTTGTCTATAGCCAATGCGTGGCTACAACCAAGTCCATTCACATGGGTTGGTGGAAAGTGTGAACTTTTGCACCACACCACGCCATGGTGTCTGCAGAAAATACGCAATGAATGATGGACATCCCATACCCCCCAAAATCTTGGAATGTTGATGGCGACGTACCTTTTGCTGCGCGGGGGGTTGCGTGGCTACAACCAAGTCCATTCACATGGTTGGTGAAAAGTGTGCACTTTTGCCCCACGCCACTCCTGGGAGTCAGCAGCAAATATGCAATGAACGATAATCATCCCATACCCCCCAACATCTTTGAATGTTCATGGGGACGTACCTTTTGCTGCGCGGGGGGTTGCGTGGCTACAACCAAGTCCATTCACATGGGTTGGTGGAAAATGTGCATTTTTGCACCACACCACTCCATGGTGTCTGCAGAAAATACGCAATGAATGATGGACATCCCATACCCTCCAACATCTTGGAATGTTGACGGCGACGTACCTTTTGATGCGCAGGGGGTGCGTGGGTACAACCAAGTCCATTCACATGGGTTGGTGGAAAATGTGCACTTTTGCACCACACCACGCCATGGTGTCTGCAGAAAATACGCAATGAATGATGGACATCCCATACCCCCCAACATCTTGGAATGTTGATCGCGATGTACCTTTTGCTGCGCGGGGGGTTGCGTGGCTACAACCAAGTCCATTCACATGGGTTGGTGGAAAGTGTGCACTTTTGCACCACACCACGCCATGGTGTCTGCAGAAAATACGCAATGAATGATGGACATCCCATACCCCCCAAAATCTTGGAATGTTGATCGCGATGTACCTTTTGCTGCGCGGGGGGTGCGTGGGTACAACCAAGTCCATTCACATGGGTTGGTGGAAAATGTGCACTTTTGCACCACACCACGCCATGGTGTCTGCAGACAATACGCAATGAATGATGGACATCCCATACCCCCCAACATCTTGGAATGTTGATCGCGATGTACCTTTTGCTGCGCGGGGGGTTGCGTGGCTACAACCAAGTCCATTCACATGGGTTGGTGGAAAGTGTGCACTTTTGCACCACACCACGCCATGGTGTCTGCAGAAAATACGCAATGAATGATGGACATCCCATACCCCCCAAAATCTTGGAATGTTGATCGCGATGTACCTTTTGCTGCGCGGGGGGTGCGTGGGTACAACCAAGTCCATTCACATGGGTTGGTGGAAAATGTGCACTTTTGCACCACACCACGCCATGGTGTCTGCAGACAATACGCAATGAATGATGGACATCCCATACCCCCCAACATCTTGGAATGTTGATCGCGATGTACCTTTTGCTGCGCGGGGGGTTGCGTGGCTACAACCAAGTCCATTCACATGGGTTGGTGGAAAGTGTGCACTTTTGCACCACACCACGCCATGGTGTCTGCAGAAAATACGCAATGAATGATGGACATCCCATACCCCCCAAAATCTTGGAATGTTGATCGCGATGTACCTTTTGCTGCGCGGGGGGTTGCGTGGCTACAACCAAGTCCATTCACATGGGTTGGTGGAAAGTGTGCACTTTTGCACCACACCACGCCATGGTGTCTGCAGAAAATACGCAATGAATGATGGACATCCCATACCCCCCAAAATCTTGGAATGTTGATCGCGATGTACCTTTTGCTGCGCGGGGGGTGCGTGGGTACAACCAAGTCCATTCACATGGGTTGGTGGAAAATGTGCACTTTTGCACCACACCACGCCATGGTGTCTGCAGACAATACGCAATGAATGATGGACATCCCATACCCCCCAACATCTTGGAATGTTGATCGCGATGTACCTTTTGCTGCGCGGGGGGTTGCGTGGCTACAACCAAGTCCATTCACATGGGTTGGTGGAAAGTGTGAACTTTTGCACCACACCACGCCATGGTGTCTGCAGAAAATACGCAATGAATGATGGACATCCCATACCCCCCAAAATCTTGGAATGTTGATGGCGACGTACCTTTTGCTGCGCGGGGGGTTGCGTGGCTACAACCAAGTCCATTCACATGGTTGGTGAAAAGTGTGCACTTTTGCCCCACGCCACTCCTGGGAGTCAGCAGCAAATATGCAATGAACGATAATCATCCCATACCCCCCAACATCTTGGAATATTCATGGCGACGTACCTTTTGATGCGCGGGGGGTTGCGTGGCTACAACCAAGTCCATTCACATGGGTTGGTGGAAAGTGTGCTCTTTTGCACCACACCACTCCATGGTGTCTGCAGAAAATACGCAATGGATGATGGACATCCCATACCCCCCAACATCTTTGAATGTTCATGGGGACGTACCTTTTGCTGCGCGGGGGGTTGCGTGGCTACAACCAAGTCCATTCACATGGGTTGGTGGAAAATGTGCATTTTTGCACCACACCACTCCATGGTGTCTGCAGAAAATACGCAATGAATGATGGACATCCCATACCCTCCAACATCTTGGAATGTTGACGGCGACGTACCTTTTGATGCGCAGGGGGTGCGTGGGTACAACCAAGTCCATTCACATGGGTTGGTGGAAAATGTGCACTTTTGCACCACACCACGCCATGGTGTCTGCAGACAATACGCAATGAATGATGGACATCCCATACCCCCCAACATCTTGGAATGTTGATCGCGATGTACCTTTTGCTGCGCGGGGGGTTGCGTGGCTACAACCAAGTCCATTCACATGGGTTGGTGGAAAGTGTGCACTTTTGCACCACACCACGCCATGGTGTCTGCAGAAAATACGCAATGAATGATGGACATCCCATACCCCCCAACATCTTTGAATGTTCATGGGGACGTACCTTTTGCTGCGCGGGGGGTTGCGTGGCTACAACCAAGTCCATTCACATGGGTTGGTGGAAAATGTGCACTTTTGCACCACACCACGCCATGGTGTCTGCAGACAATACGCAATGAATGATGGACATCCCATACCCCCCAACATCTTGGAATGTTGATCGCGATGTACCTTTTGCTGCGCGGGGGGTTGCGTGGCTACAACCAAGTCCATTCACATGGGTTGGTGGAAAGTGTGCACTTTTGCACCACACCACGCCATGGTGTCTGCAGAAAATACGCAATGAATGATGGACATCCCATACCCCCCAAAATCTTGGAATGTTGATCGCGATGTACCTTTTGCTGCGCGGGGGGTGCGTGGGTACAACCAAGTCCATTCACATGGGTTGGTGGAAAGTGTGCACTTTTGCACCACACCACGCCATGGTGTCTGCAGAAAATACGCAATGAATGATGGACATCCCATACCCCCCAAAATCTTGGAATGTTGATCGCGATGTACCTTTTGCTGCGCGGGGGGTGCGTGGGTACAACCAAGTCCATTCACATGGGTTGGTGGAAAATGTGCACTTTTGCACCACACCACGCCATGGTGTCTGCAGACAATACGCAATGAATGATGGACATCCCATACCCCCCAACATCTTGGAATGTTGATCGCGATGTACCTTTTGCTGCGCGGGGGGTTGCGTGGCTACAACCAAGTCCATTCACATGGGTTGGTGGAAAGTGTGCACTTTTGCACCACACCACGCCATGGTGTCTGCAGAAAATACGCAATGAATGATGGACATCCCATACCCCCCAAAATCTTGGAATGTTGATCGCGATGTACCTTTTGCTGCGCGGGGGGTGCGTGGGTACAACCAAGTCCATTCACATGGGTTGGTGGAAAGTGTGCACTTTTGCACCACACCACGCCATGGTGTCTGCAGAAAATACGCAATGAATGATGGACATCCCATACCCCCCAAAATCTTGGAATGTTGATCGCGATGTACCTTTTGCTGCGCGGGGGGTGCGTGGGTACAACCAAGTCCATTCACATGGGTTGGTGGAAAATGTGCACTTTTGCACCACACCACGCCATGGTGTCTGCAGACAATACGCAATGAATGATGGACATCCCATACCCCCCAACATCTTGGAATGTTGATCGCGATGTACCTTTTGCTGCGCGGGGGGTTGCGTGGCTACAACCAAGTCCATTCACATGGGTTGGTGGAAAGTGTGAACTTTTGCACCACACCACGCCATGGTGTCTGCAGAAAATACGCAATGAATGATGGACATCCCATACCCCCCAAAATCTTGGAATGTTGATGGCGACGTACCTTTTGCTGCGCGGGGGGTTGCGTGGCTACAACCAAGTCCATTCACATGGTTGGTGAAAAGTGTGCACTTTTGCCCCACGCCACTCCTGGGAGTCAGCAGCAAATATGCAATGAACGATAATCATCCCATACCCCCCAACATCTTGGAATATTCATGGCGACGTACCTTTTGATGCGCGGGGGGTTGCGTGGCTACAACCAAGTCCATTCACATGGGTTGGTGGAAAGTGTGCTCTTTTGCACCACACCACTCCATGGTGTCTGCAGAAAATACGCAATGGATGATGGACATCCCATACCCCCCAACATCTTTGAATGTTCATGGGGACGTACCTTTTGCTGCGCGGGGGGTTGCGTGGCTACAACCAAGTCCATTCACATGGGTTGGTGGAAAATGTGCATTTTTGCACCACACCACTCCATGGTGTCTGCAGAAAATACGCAATGAATGATGGACATCCCATACCCTCCAACATCTTGGAATGTTGACGGCGACGTACCTTTTGATGCGCAGGGGGTGCGTGGGTACAACCAAGTCCATTCACATGGGTTGGTGGAAAATGTGCACTTTTGCACCACACCACGCCATGGTGTCTGCAGACAATACGCAATGAATGATGGACATCCCATACCCCCCAACATCTTGGAATGTTGATCGCGATGTACCTTTTGCTGCGCGGGGGGTTGCGTGGCTACAACCAAGTCCATTCACATGGGTTGGTGGAAAGTGTGCACTTTTGCACCACACCACGCCATGGTGTCTGCAGAAAATACGCAATGAATGATGGACATCCCATACCCCCCAAAATCTTGGAATGTTGATCGCGATGTACCTTTTGCTGCGCGGGGGGTGCGTGGGTACAACCAAGTCCATTCACATGGGTTGGTGGAAAATGTGCACTTTTGCACCACACCACGCCATGGTGTCTGCAGACAATACGCAATGAATGATGGACATCCCATACCCCCCAACATCTTGGAATGTTGATCGCGATGTACCTTTTGCTGCGCGGGGGGTTGCGTGGCTACAACCAAGTCCATTCACATGGGTTGGTGGAAAGTGTGCACTTTTGCACCACACCACGCCATGGTGTCTGCAGAAAATACGCAATGAATGATGGACATCCCATACCCCCCAAAATCTTGGAATGTTGATCGCGATGTACCTTTTGCTGCGCGGGGGGTTGCGTGGCTACAACCAAGTCCATTCACATGGTTGGTGAAAAGTGTGCACTTTTGTTCCACGCCACTCCTGGGAGTTAGCAACAACTGTGCAATGCATACTTGACGTCCTAGATCTTTCAGAATCAAAGGATGTTTCTGGCAACTTCCCTATGGTGCGCGGGGGTATGCTTGTCTATAGCCAAGTCCATTCACATGGTTGGTGAAAAGTGTGCACTTTTGCCCAACGCCACTCCTGGGAGTCAGCAGCAAATATGCAATGAACGATAATCATCCCATACCCCCCAACATCTTGGAATGTTCATGGCGACGTACCTTTTCATGCGCGGGGGGTTGCGTGGCTACAACCAAGTCCATTCACATGGGTTGGTGGAAAGTGTGCTCTTTTGCACCACACCACTCCATGGTGTCTGCAGAAAATACGCAATGGATGATGGACATCCCATACCCCCCAACATCTTTGAATGTTCATGGGGACGTACCTTTTGCTGCGCGGGGGGTTGCGTGGCTACAACCAAGTCCATTCACATGGGTTGGTGGAAAATGTGCATTTTTGCACCACACCACTCCATGGTGTCTGCAGAAAATACGCAATGAATGATGGACATCCCATACCCTCCAACATCTTGGAATGTTGACGGCGACGTACCTTTTGATGCGCAGGGGGTGCGTGGGTACAACCAAGTCCATTCACATGGGTTGGTGGAAAATGTGCACTTTTGCACCACACCACGCCATGGTGTCTGCAGACAATACGCAATGAATGATGGACATCCCATACCCCCCAACATCTTGGAATGTTGATCGCGATGTACCTTTTGCTGCGCGGGGGGTTGCGTGGCTACAACCAAGTCCATTCACATGGGTTGGTGGAAAGTGTGCACTTTTGCACCACACCACGCCATGGTGTCTGCAGAAAATACGCAATGAATGATGGACATCCCATACCCCCCAAAATCTTGGAATGTTGATCGCGATGTACCTTTTGCTGCGCGGGGGGTTGCGTGGCTACAACCAAGTCCATTCACATGGTTGGTGAAAAGTGTGCACTTTTGTTCCACGCCACTCCTGGGAGTTAGCAACAACTGTGCAATGCATACTTGACGTCCTAGATCTTTCAGAATCAAAGGATGTTTCTGGCAACTTCCCTATGGTGCGCGGGGGTATGCTTGTCTATAGCCAAGTCCATTCACATGGTTGGTGAAAAGTGTGCACTTTTGCCCAACGCCACTCCTGGGAGTCAGCAGCAAATATGCAATGAACGATAATCATCCCATACCCCCCAACATCTTGGAATGTTCATGGCGACGTACCTTTTCATGCGCGGGGGGTTGCGTGGCTACAACCAAGTCCATTCACATGGGTTGGTGGAAAGTGTACACTTTTGCACCACACCACTCCATGGTGTCTGCAGAAAATACGCAATGAATGATGGACATCCCATACCCCCCAACATCTTGGAATGTTGATGGCGATGTACCTTTTGATGCGCGGGGGGTTGCGTGGCTACAACCAAGTCCATTCACATGCGTTGGTGGAAAGTGTACACTTTTGCACCACACCACGCCATGGTGTCTGCAGAAAATACGCAATGAATGATGGACATCCCATACCCCCCAACATCTTGGAATGTTGATGGCAACGTACCTTTTGCTGCGCGGGGGGTTGCGTGGCTACAACCAAGTCCATTCACATGGGTTGGTGGAAAATGTGCATTTTTGCACCACACCACTCCATGGTGTCTGCAGAAAATACGCAATGAATGATGGACATCCCATACCCCCCAACATCTTTGAATGTTCATGGGGACGTACCTTTTGATGCGCAGGGGGTTGCGTGGCTACAACCAAGTCCATTCACATGGTTGGTGAAAAGTGTGCACTTTTGCACCACACCACGCCATGGTGTCTGCAGAAAATACGCAATGAATGATGGACATCCCATACCCCCCAACATCTTGGAATGTTGATCTCGATGTACCTTTTGCTGCGCGGGGGGTTGCGTGGCTACAACCAAGTCCATTCACATGGGTTGGTGGAAAGTGTGCACTTTTGCACCACACCACGCCATGGTGTCTGCAGAAAATACGCAATGAATGATGGACATCCCATACCCCCCAACATCTTGGAATGTTGATCGCGATGTACCTTTTGCTGCGCGGGGGGTTGCGTGGCTACAACCAAGTCCATTCACATGGGTTGGTGGAAAGTGTGCACTTTTGC
The DNA here is from genome assembly GCA_023078555.1 of Ulva prolifera. NCBI lineage: Eukaryota > Viridiplantae > Chlorophyta > Ulvophyceae > Ulvales > Ulvaceae > Ulva > Ulva prolifera. The sequence continues at coordinate 10,209,157 of CM041199.1, read as the reverse complement.
ACCACACCACGCCATGGTGTCTGCAGAAAATACGCAATGAATGATGGACATCCCATACCCCCCAAAATCTTGGAATGTTGATCGCGATGTACCTTTTGCTGCGCGGGGGGTGCGTGGGTACAACCAAGTCCATTCACATGGGTTGGTGGAAAATGTGCACTTTTGCACCACACCACGCCATGGTGTCTGCAGACAATACGCAATGAATGATGGACATCCCATACCCCCCAACATCTTGGAATGTTGATCGCGATGTACCTTTTGCTGCGCGGGGGGTTGCGTGGCTACAACCAAGTCCATTCACATGGGTTGGTGGAAAGTGTGCACTTTTGCACCACACCACGCCATGGTGTCTGCAGAAAATACGCAATGAATGATGGACATCCCATACCCCCCAAAATCTTGGAATGTTGATCGCGATGTACCTTTTGCTGCGCGGGGGGTTGCGTGGCTACAACCAAGTCCATTCACATGGTTGGTGAAAAGTGTGCACTTTTGTTCCACGCCACTCCTGGGAGTTAGCAACAACTGTGCAATGCATACTTGACGTCCTAGATCTTTCAGAATCAAAGGATGTTTCTGGCAACTTCCCTATGGTGCGCGGGGGTATGCTTGTCTATAGCCAAGTCCATTCACATGGTTGGTGAAAAGTGTGCACTTTTGCCCCACGCCACTCCTGGGAGTCACCAGCAAATATGCAATGAATGATAATCATCCCATACCCCCCAACATCTTGGAATGTTCATGGCGACGTACCTTTTCATGCGCGGGGGGTTGCGTGGCTACAACCAAGTCCATTCACATGGTTGGTGAAAAGTGTGCACTTTTGCCCCACGCCACTCCTGGGAGTCAGCAGCAAATATGCAATGAACGATAATCATCCCATACGCCCCAACATCTTGGAAGGTTCATGGCGACGTACCTTTTGATGCGCGGGGGGTTGCGTGGCTACAACCAAGTCCATTCACATGCGTTGGTGGAAAGTGTACACTTTTGCACCACACCACGCCATGGTGTCTGCAGAAAATACGCAATGAATGATGGACATCCCATACCCCCCAACATCTTGGAATGTTGATGGCAACGTACCTTTTGCTGCGCGGGGGGTTGCGTGGCTACAACCAAGTCCATTCACATGGGTTGGTGGAAAATGTGCATTTTTGCACCACACCACTCCATGGTGTCTGCAGAAAATACGCAATGAATGATGGACATCCCATACCCCCCAACATCTTTGAATGTTCATGGGGACGTACCTTTTGATGCGCGGGGGGTTGCGTGGCTACAACCAAGTCCATTCACATGGTTGGTGAAAAGTGTGCACTTTTGCACCACACCACGCCATGGTGTCTGCAGAAAATACGCAATGAATGATGGACATCCCATACCCCCCAACATCTTGGAATGTTGATCGCGATGTACCTTTTGCTGCGCGGGGGGTTGCGTGGCTACAACCAAGTCCATTCACATGGGTTGGTGGAAAGTGTGCACTTTTGCACCACACCACGCCATGGTGTCTGCAGAAAATACGCAATGAATGATGGACATCCCATACCCCCCAACATCTTGGAATGTTGATCGCGATGTACCTTTTGCTGCGCGGGGGGTTGCGTGGCTACAACCAAGTCCATTCACATGGGTTGGTGGAAAGTGTGCACTTTTGCACCACACCACGCCATGGTGTCTGCAGAAAATACGCAATGAATGATGGACATCCCATACCCCCCAAAATCTTGGAATGTTGATCGCGATGTACCTTTTGCTGCGCGGGGGGTGCGTGGGTACAACCAAGTCCATTCACATGGGTTGGTGGAAAATGTGCACTTTTGCACCACACCACGCCATGGTGTCTGCAGACAATACGCAATGAATGATGGACATCCCATACCCCCCAACATCTTGGAATGTTGATCGCGATGTACCTTTTGCTGCGCGGGGGGTTGCGTGGCTACAACCAAGTCCATTCACATGGGTTGGTGGAAAGTGTGCACTTTTGCACCACACCACGCCATGGTGTCTGCAGAAAATACGCAATGAATGATGGACATCCCATACCCCCCAAAATCTTGGAATGTTGATCGCGATGTACCTTTTGCTGCGCGGGGGGTTGCGTGGCTACAACCAAGTCCATTCACATGGTTGGTGAAAAGTGTGCACTTTTGTTCCACGCCACTCCTGGGAGTTAGCAACAACTGTGCAATGCATACTTGACGTCCTAGATCTTTCAGAATCAAAGGATGTTTCTGGCAACTTCCCTATGGTGCGCGGGGGTATGCTTGTCTATAGCCAAGTCCATTCACATGGTTGGTGAAAAGTGTGCACTTTTGCCCCACGCCACTCCTGGGAGTCACCAGCAAATATGCAATGAATGATAATCATCCCATACCCCCCAACATCTTGGAATGTTCATGGCGACGTACCTTTTCATGCGCGGGGGGTTGCGTGGCTACAACCAAGTCCATTCACATGGTTGGTGAAAAGTGTGCACTTTTGCCCCACGCCACTCCTGGGAGTCAGCAGCAAATATGCAATGAACGATAATCATCCCATACGCCCCAACATCTTGGAAGGTTCATGGCGACGTACCTTTTGATGCGCGGGGGGTTGCGTGGCTACAACCAAGTCCATTCACATGCGTTGGTGGAAAGTGTACACTTTTGCACCACACCACGCCATGGTGTCTGCAGAAAATACGCAATGAATGATGGACATCCCATACCCCCCAAAATCTTGGAATGTTGATCGCGATGTACCTTTTGCTGCGCGGGGGGTGCGTGGGTACAACCAAGTCCATTCACATGGGTTGGTGGAAAATGTGCACTTTTGCACCACACCACGCCATGGTGTCTGCAGACAATACGCAATGAATGATGGACATCCCATACCCCCCAACATCTTGGAATGTTGATCGCGATGTACCTTTTGCTGCGCGGGGGGTTGCGTGGCTACAACCAAGTCCATTCACATGGGTTGGTGGAAAGTGTGCACTTTTGCACCACACCACGCCATGGTGTCTGCAGAAAATACGCAATGAATGATGGACATCCCATACCCCCCAAAATCTTGGAATGTTGATCGCGATGTACCTTTTGCTGCGCGGGGGGTTGCGTGGCTACAACCAAGTCCATTCACATGGTTGGTGAAAAGTGTGCACTTTTGTTCCACGCCACTCCTGGGAGTTAGCAACAACTGTGCAATGCATACTTGACGTCCTAGATCTTTCAGAATCAAAGGATGTTTCTGGCAACTTCCCTATGGTGCGCGGGGGTATGCTTGTCTATAGCCAAGTCCATTCACATGGTTGGTGAAAAGTGTGCACTTTTGCCCCACGCCACTCCTGGGAGTCACCAGCAAATATGCAATGAATGATAATCATCCCATACCCCCCAACATCTTGGAATGTTGATCGCGATGTACCTTTTGCTGCGCGGGGGGTTGCGTGGCTACAACCAAGTCCATTCACATGGGTTGGTGGAAAGTGTGCACTTTTGCACCACACCACGCCATGGTGTCTGCAGAAAATACGCAATGAATGATGGACATCCCATACCCCCCAACATCTTGGAATGTTGATCGCGATGTACCTTTTGCTGCGCGGGGGGTTGCGTGGCTACAACCAAGTCCATTCACATGGGTTGGTGGAAAGTGTGCACTTTTGCACCACACCACGCCATGGTGTCTGCAGAAAATACGCAATGAATGATGGACATCCCATACCCCCCAAAATCTTGGAATGTTGATGGCGACGTACCTTTTGCTGCGCGGGGGGTTGCGTGGCTACAACCAAGTCCATTCACATGGTTGGTGAAAAGTGTGCACTTTTGTTCCACGCCACTCCTGGGAGTTAGCAACAACTGTGCAATGCATACTTGACGTCCTAGATCTTTCAGAATCAAAGGATGTTTCTGGCAACTTCCCTATGGTGCGCGGGGGTATGCTTGTCTATAGCCAAGTCCATTCACATGGTTGGTGAAAAGTGTGCACTTTTGCCCAACGCCACTCCTGGGAGTCAGCAGCAAATATGCAATGAACGATAATCATCCCATACCCCCCAACATCTTGGAATGTTCATGGCGACGTACCTTTTCATGCGCGGGGGGTTGCGTGGCTACAACCAAGTCCATTCACATGGGTTGGTGGAAAGTGTGCTCTTTTGCACCACACCACTCCATGGTGTCTGCAGAAAATACGCAATGAATGATAATCATCCCATACCCCCCAACGTCTTGGAATGTTCATGGCGACGTACCTTTTGATGCGCAGGGGGTTGCGTGGCTACAACCAAGTCCATTCACATGGTTGGTGAAAAGTGTGCACTTTTGCACCACACCACGCCATGGTGTCTGCAGAAAATACGCAATGAATGATGGACATCCCATACCCCCCAACATCTTGGAATGTTGATCGCGATGTACCTTTTGCTGCGCGGGGGGTTGCGTGGCTACAACCAAGTCCATTCACATGGGTTGGTGGAAAGTGTGCACTTTTGCACCACACCACGCCATGGTGTCTGCAGAAAATACGCAATGAATGATGGACATCCCATACCCCCCAAAATCTTGGAATGTTGATGGCGACGTACCTTTTGCTGCGCGGGGGGTTGCGTGGCTACAACCAAGTCCATTCACATGCGTTGGTGGAAAGTGTACACTTTTGCACCACACCACGCCATGGTGTCTGCAGAAAATACGCAATGAATGATGGACATCCCATACCCCCCAAAATCTTGGAATGTTGATGGCGACGTACCTTTTGCTGCGCAGGGGGTTGCGTGGCTACAACCAAGTCCATTCACATGGTTGGTGAAAAGTGTGCACTTTTGCACCACACCACGCCATGGTGTCTGCAGAAAATACGCAATGAATGATGGACATCCCATACCCCCCAACATCTTGGAATGTTGATCGCGATGTACCTTTTGCTGCGCGGGGGGTTGCGTGGCTACAACCAAGTCCATTCACATGGGTTGGTGGAAAGTGTGCACTTTTGCACCACACCACGCCATGGTGTCTGCAGAAAATACGCAATGAATGATGGACATCCCATACCCCCCAACATCTTGGAATGTTGATCGCGATGTACCTTTTGCTGCGCGGGGGGTTGCGTGGCTACAACCAAGTCCATTCACATGGGTTGGTGGAAAGTGTGCACTTTTGTTCCACGCCACTCCTGGGAGTTAGCAACAACTGTGCAATGCATACTTGACGTCCTAGATCTTTCAGAATCAAAGGATGTTTCTGGCAACTTCCCTATGGTGCGCGGGGGTATGCTTGTCTATAGCCAAGTCCATTCACATGGTTGGTGAAAAGTGTGCACTTTTGCCCAACGCCACTCCTGGGAGTTAGCAGCAAATATGCAATGAACGATAATCATCCCATACCCCCCAACATCTTGGAATGTTCATGGCGACGTACCTTTTCATGCGCGGGGGGTTGCGTGGCTACAACCAAGTCCATTCACATGGGTTGGTGGAAAGTGTGCTCTTTTGCACCACACCACTCCATGGTGTCTGCAGAAAATACGCAATGAATGATAATCATCCCATACCCCCCAACGTCTTGGAATGTTCATGGCGACGTACCTTTTGATGCGCGGGGGGTTGCGTGGCTACAACCAAGTCCATTCACATGGGTTGGTGGAAAGTGTGCATTTTTGCACCACACCACTCCATGGTGTCTGCAGAAAATACGCAATGGATGATGGACATCCCATACCCCCCAACATCTTTGAATGTTCATGGGGACGTACCTTTTGCTGCGCGGGGGGTTGCGTGGCTACAACCAAGTCCATTCACATGGGTTGGTGGAAAATGTGCATTTTTGCACCACACCACTCCATGGTGTCTGCAGAAAATACGCAATGAATGATGGACATCCCATACCCCCCAACATCTTTGAATGTTCATGGGGACGTACCTTTTGATGCGCAGGGGGTTGCATGGCTACAACCAAGTCCATTCACATGGTTGGTGAAAAGTGTGCACTTTTGCACCACACCACGCCATGGTGTCTGCAGAAAATACGCAATGAATGATGGACATCCCATACCCCCCAACATCTTGGAATGTTGATCGCGATGTACCTTTTGCTGCGCGGGGGGTTGCGTGGCTACAACCAAGTCCATTCACATGGGTTGGTGGAAAGTGTGCACTTTTGCACCACACCACTCCATGGTGTCTGCAGAAAATACGCAATGAATGATGGACATCCCATACCCCCCAACATCTTTGAATGTTCATGGGGACGTACCTTTTGATGCGCAGGGGGTTGCGTGGCTACAACCAAGTCCATTCACATGGTTGGTGAAAAGTGTGCACTTTTGCACCACACCACGCCATGGTGTCTGCAGAAAATACGCAATGAATGATGGACATCCCATACCCCCCAACATCTTGGAATGTTGATCGCGATGTACCTTTTGCTGCGCGGGGGGTTGCGTGGCTACAACCAAGTCCATTCACATGGGTTGGTGGAAAGTGTGCTCTTTTGCACCACACCACTCTATGGTGTCTGCAGAAAATACGCAATGAATGATAATCATCCCATACCCCCCAACGTCTTGGAATGTTCATGGCGACGTACCTTTTGATGCGCGGGGGGTTGCGTGGCTACAACCAAGTCCATTCACATGGGTTGGTGGAAAGTGTGCATTTTTGCACCACACCACTCCATGGTGTCTGCAGAAAATACGCAATGGATGATGGACATCCCATACCCCCCAACATCTTTGAATGTTCATGGGGACGTACCTTTTGCTGCGCGGGGGGTTGCGTGGCTACAACCAAGTCCATTCACATGGGTTGCTGGAAAATGTGCATTTTTGCACCACACCACTCCATGGTGTCTGCAGAAAATACGCAATGAATGATGGACATCCCATACCCTCCAACATCTTGGAATGTTGACGGCGACGTACCTTTTGATGCGCAGGGGGTGCGTGGGTACAACCAATTCCATTCACATGGGTTGGTGGAAAGTGTGCACTTTTGCACCACACCACGCCATGGTGTCTGCAGAAAATACGCAATGAATGATGGACATCCCATACCCCCCAACATCTTGGAATGTTGATCGCGATGTACCTTTTGCTGCGCGGGGGGTTGCGTGGCTACAACCAAGTCCATTCACATGGGTTGGTGGAAAGTGTGCACTTTTGCACCACACCACGCCATGGTGTCTGCAGAAAATACGCAATGAATGATGGACATCCCATACCCCCCAAAATCTTGGAATGTTGATCGCGATGTACCTTTTGCTGCGCGGGGGGTTGCGTGGCTACAACCAAGTCCATTCACATGGTTGGTGAAAAGTGTGCACTTTTGTTCCACGCCACTCCTGGGAGTTAGCAACAACTGTGCAATGCATACTTGACGTCCTAGATCTTTCAGAATCAAAGGATGTTTCTGGCAACTTCCCTATGGTGCGCGGGGGTATGCTTGTCTATAGCCAAGTCCATTCACATGGTTGGTGAAAAGTGTGCACTTTTGCCCAACGCCACTCCTGGGAGTTAGCAGCAAATATGCAATGAACGATAATCATCCCATACCCCCCAACATCTTGGAATGTTCATGGCGACGTACCTTTTCATGCGCGGGGGGTTGCGTGGCTACAACCAAGTCCATTCACATGGGTTGGTGGAAAGTGTGCTCTTTTGCACCACACCACTCCATGGTGTCTGCAGAAAATACGCAATGAATGATAATCATCCCATACCCCCCAACGTCTTGGAATGTTCATGGCGACGTACCTTTTGATGCGCGGGGGGTTGCGTGGCTACAACCAAGTCCATTCACATGGGTTGGTGGAAAGTGTGCATTTTTGCACCACACCACTCCATGGTGTCTGCAGAAAATACGCAATGGATGATGGACATCCCATACCCCCCAACATCTTTGAATGTTCATGGGGACGTACCTTTTGCTGCGCGGGGGGTTGCGTGGCTACAACCAAGTCCATTCACATGGGTTGGTGGAAAATGTGCATTTTTGCACCACACCACTCCATGGTGTCTGCAGAAAATACGCAATGAATGATGGACATCCCATACCCCCCAACATCTTTGAATGTTCATGGGGACGTACCTTTTGATGCGCAGGGGGTTGCATGGCTACAACCAAGTCCATTCACATGGTTGGTGAAAAGTGTGCACTTTTGCACCACACCACGCCATGGTGTCTGCAGAAAATACGCAATGAATGATGGACATCCCATACCCCCCAACATCTTGGAATGTTGATCGCGATGTACCTTTTGCTGCGCGGGGGGTTGCGTGGCTACAACCAAGTCCATTCACATGGGTTGGTGGAAAGTGTGCACTTTTGCACCACACCACGCCATGGTGTCTGCAGAAAATACGCAATGAATGATGGACATCCCATACCCCCCAAAATCTTGGAATGTTGATCGCGATGTACCTTTTGCTGCGCGGGGGGTTGCGTGGCTACAACCAAGTCCATTCACATGGGTTGGTGGAAAGTGTGCACTTTTGCACCACACCACGCCATGGTGTCTGCAGAAAATACGCAATGAATGATGGACATCCCATACCCCCCAACATCTTGGAATGTTGATCGCGATGTACCTTTTGCTGCGCGGGGGGTTGCGTGGCTACAACCAAGTCCATTCACATGGGTTGGTGGAAAGTGTGCACTTTTGCACCACACCACGCCATGGTGTCTGCAGAAAATACGCAATGAATGATGGACATCCCATACCCCCCAAAATCTTGGAATGTTGATCGCGATGTACCTTTTGCTGCGCGGGGGGTTGCGTGGCTACAACCAAGTCCATTCACATGGTTGGTGAAAAGTGTGCACTTTTGTTCCACGCCACTCCTGGGAGTTAGCAACAACTGTGCAATGCATACTTGACGTCCTAGATCTTTCAGAATCAAAGGATGTTTCTGGCAACTTCCCTATGGTGCGCGGGGGTATGCTTGTCTATAGCCAAGTCCATTCACATGGTTGGTGAAAAGTGTGCACTTTTGCCCAACGCCACTCCTGGGAGTCAGCAGCAAATATGCAATGAACGATAATCATCCCATACCCCCCAACATCTTGGAATGTTCATGGCGACGTACCTTTTCATGCGCGGGGGGTTGCGTGGCTACAACCAAGTCCATTCACATGGGTTGGTGGAAAGTGTGCTCTTTTGCACCACACCACTCCATGGTGTCTGCAGAAAATACGCAATGAATGATAATCATCCCATACCCCCCAACGTCTTGGAATGTTCATGGCGACGTACCTTTTGATGCGCGGGGGGTTGCGTGGCTACAACCAAGTCCATTCACATGGGTTGGTGGAAAGTGTGCATTTTTGCACCACACCACTCCATGGTGTCTGCAGAAAATACGCAATGGATGATGGACATCCCATACCCCCCAACATCTTTGAATGTTCATGGGGACGTACCTTTTGCTGCGCGGGGGGTTGCGTGGCTACAACCAAGTCCATTCACATGGGTTGGTGGAAAATGTGCATTTTTGCACCACACCACTCCATGGTGTCTGCAGAAATACGCAATGAATGATGGACATCCCATACCCTCCAACATCTTTTAATGTTGACGGCGACGTACCTTTTGATGCGCAGGGGGTGCGTGGGTACAACCAATTCCATTCACATGGGTTGGTGGAAAATGTGCACTTTTGCACCACACCACGCCATGGTGTCTGCAGAAAATACGCAATGAATGATGGACATCCCATACCCCCCAACATCTTGGAATGTTGATCGCGATGTACCTTTTGCTGCGCGGGGGGTTGCGTGGCTACAACCAAGTCCATTCACATGGGTTGGTGGAAAGTGTGCACTTTTGCACCACACCACGCCATGGTGTCTGCAGAAAATACGCAATGAATGATGGACATCCCATACCCCCCAAAATCTTGGAATGTTGATCGCGATGTACCTTTTGCTGCGCGGGGGGTTGCGTGGCTACAACCAAGTCCATTCACATGGTTGGTGAAAAGTGTGCACTTTTGTTCCACGCCACTCCTGGGAGTTAGCAACAACTGTGCAATGCATACTTGACGTCCTAGATCTTTCAGTATCAAAGGATGTTTCTGGCAACTTCCCTATGGTGCGCGGGGGTATGCTTGTCTATAGCCAAGTCCATTCACATGGTTGGTGAAAAGTGTGCACTTTTGCCCAACGCCACTCCTGGGAGTCAGCAGCAAATATGCAATGAACGATAATCATCCCATACCCCCCAACATCTTGGAATGTTCATGGCGACGTACCTTTTCATGCGCGGGGGGTTGCGTGGCTACAACCAAGTCCATTCACATGGGTTGGTGGAAAGTGTGCACTTTTGCACCACACCACTCCATGGTGTCTGCAGAAAATACGCAATGAATGATGGACATCCCATACCCCCCAACATCTTGGAATGTTGATGGCGATGTACCTTTTGATGCGCGGGGGGTTGCGTGGCTACAACCAAGTCCATTCACATGCGTTGGTGGAAAGTGTACACTTTTGCACCACACCACGCCATGGTGTCTGCAGAAAATACGCAATGAATGATGGACATCCCATACCCCCCAACATCTTGGAATGTTGATGGCAACGTACCTTTTGCTGCGCGGGGGGTTGCGTGGCTACAACCAAGTCCATTCACATGGGTTGGTGGAAAATGTGCATTTTTGCACCACACCACTCCATGGTGTCTGCAGAAAATACGCAATGAATGATGGACATCCCATACCCCCCAACATCTTTGAATGTTCATGGGGACGTACCTTTTGATGCGCAGGGGGTTGCGTGGCTACAACCAAGTCCATTCACATGGTTGGTGAAAAGTGTGCACTTTTGCACCACACCACGCCATGGTGTCTGCAGAAAATACGCAATGAATGATGGACATCCCATACCCCCCAACATCTTGGAATGTTGATCGCGATGTACCTTTTGCTGCGCGGGGGGTTGCGTGGCTACAACCAAGTCCATTCACATGGGTTGGTGGAAAGTGTGCACTTTTGCACCACACCACGCCATGGTGTCTGCAGAAAATACGCAATGAATGATGGACATCCCATACCCCCCAAAATCTTGGAATGTTGATCGCGATGTACCTTTTGCTGCGCGGGGGGTTGCGTGGCTACAACCAAGTCCATTCACATGGGTTGGTGGAAAATGTGCATTTTTGCACCACACCACTCCATGGTGTCTGCAGAAAATACGCAATGAATGATGGACATCCCATACCCCCCAACATCTTGGAATGTTGATCGCGATGTACCTTTTGCTGCGCGGGGGGTTGCGTGGCTACAACCAAGTCCATTCACATGGGTTGGTGGAAAGTGTGCACTTTTGCACCACACCACGCCATGGTGTCTGCAGAAAATACGCAATGAATGATGGACATCCCATACCCCCCAAAATCTTGGAATGTTGATCGCGATGTACCTTTTGCTGCGCGGGGGGTTGCGTGGCTACAACCAAGTCCATTCACATGGTTGGTGAAAAGTGTGCACTTTTGTTCCACGCCACTCCTGGGAGTTAGCAACAACTGTGCAATGCATACTTGACGTCCTAGATCTTTCAGAATCAAAGGATGTTTCTGGCAACTTCCCTATGGTGCGCGGGGGTATGCTTGTCTATAGCCAAGTCCATTCACATGGTTGGTGAAAAGTGTGCACTTTTGCCCAACGCCACTCCTGGGAGTCAGCAGCAAATATGCAATGAACGATAATCATCCCATACCCCCCAACATCTTGGAATGTTCATGGCGACGTACCTTTTCATGCGCGGGGGGTTGCGTGGCTACAACCAAGTCCATTCACATGGGTTGGTGGAAAGTGTGCACTTTTGCACCACACCACTCCATGGTGTCTGCAGAAAATACGCAATGAATGATGGACATCCCATACCCCCCAACATCTTGGAATGTTGATGGCGATGTACCTTTTGATGCGCGGGGGGTTGCGTGGCTACAACCAAGTCCATTCACATGCGTTGGTGGAAAGTGTACACTTTTGCACCACACCACGCCATGGTGTCTGCAGAAAATACGCAATGAATGATGGACATCCCATACCCCCCAACATCTTGGAATGTTGATGGCAACGTACCTTTCGCTGCGCGGGGGGTTGCGTGGCTACAACCAAGTCCATTCACATGGGTTGGTGGAAAATGTGCATTTTTGCACCACACCACTCCATGGTGTCTGCAGAAAATACGCAATGAATGATGGACATCCCATACCCCCCAACATCTTTGAATGTTCATGGGGACGTACCTTTTGATGCGCAGGGGGTTGCGTGGCTACAACCAAGTCCATTCACATGGTTGGTGAAAAGTGTGCACTTTTGGCCCACGCCACTCCTGGGAGTCAGCAGCAAATATGCAATGAATGATAATCATCCCATGCCCCCCAACGTCTTGGAATGTTCATGGCGACGTACCTTTTGATGCGCGGGGGGTTGCGTGGCTACAACCAAGTCCATTCACATGGGTTGGTGGAAAGTGTGCATTTTTGCACCACACCACTCCATGGTGTCTGCAGAAAATACGCAATGGATGATGGACATCCCATACCCCCCAACATCTTTGAATGTTCATGGGGACGTACCTTTTCATGCGCGGGGGGTTGCGTGGCTACAACCAAGTCCATTCCCATGGGTTGGTGGAAAGTGTGCTCTTTTGCACCACACCACTCCATGGTGTCTGCAGAAAATACGCAATGAATGATGGACATCCCATACCCTCCAACATCTTGGAATGTTGATGGCGACGTACCTTTTGATGCGCAGGGGGTGCGTGGGTACAACCAAGTCCATTCACATGGGTTGGTGGAAAATGTGCACTTTTGCACCACACCACGCCATGGTGTCTGCAGAAAATACGCAATGAATGATGGACATCCCATACCCCCCAACATCTTGGAATGTTGATCGCGATGTACCTTTTGCTGCGCGGGGGGTTGCGTGGCTACAACCAAGTCCATTCACATGGGTTGGTGGAAAGTGTGCACTTTTGCACCACACCACGCCATGGTGTCTGCAGAAAATACGCAATGAATGATGGACATCCCATACCCCCCAAAATCTTGGAATGTTGATCGCGATGTACCTTTTGCTGCGCGGGGGGTTGCGTGGCTACAACCAAGTCCATTCACATGGTTGGTGAAAAGTGTGCACTTTTGTTCCACGCCACTCTTGGGAGTTAGCAACAACTGTGCAATGCATACTTGACGTCCTAGATCTTTCAGAATCAAAGGATGTTTCTGGCAACTTCCCTATGGTGCGCGGGGGTATGCTTGTCTATAGCCAAGTCCATTCACAAGGTTGGTGAAAAGTGTGCACTTTTGCCCCACGCCACTCCTGGGAGTCAGCAGCAAATATGCAATGAATGACAATCATCTCATACCCTCCAACATGTTGGAATGTTCATGGCGACGTACCTTTTGATGCGCGGGGGGTTGCGTGGCTACAACCAAGTCCATTCACATGGGTTGGTGGAAAGTGTGCACTTTTGCACCACACCACGCCATGGTGTCTGCAGAAAATACGCAATGAATGATAGACATCCCATACCCCCCAAAATCTTGGAATGTTGATGGCGACGTACCTTTTGCTGCGCGGGGGGTTGCGTGGCTACAACCAAGTCCATTCACATGGTTGGTGAAAAGTGTGCACTTTTGTTCCACGCCACTCCTGGGAGTTAGCAACAACTGTGCAATGCATACTTGACGTCCTAGATCTTTCGGATTCAAAGGATGTTTCTGGCAACTTCCCTATGGTGCGCGGGGGTATGCTTGTCTATAGCCAAGTCCATTCACAAGGTTGGTGAAAAGTGTGCACTTTTGCCCCACGCCACTCCTGGGAGTCAGCAGCAAATATGCAATGAATGACAATCATCTCATACCCCCCAACGTCTTGGAATGTTCATGGGGACGTACCTTTTGATGCGCGGGGGTTGCGTGGCTACAACCAAGTCCATTCACATGGGTTGGTGGAAAATGTGCACTTTTGCACCACACCACGCCATGGTGTCTGCAGAAAATACGCAATGAATGATGGACATCCCATACCCCCCAACATCTTGGAATGTTGATTGCGATGTACCTTTTGCTGCGCGGGGGGTTGCGTGGCTACAACCAAGTCCATTCACATGGGTTGGTGGAAAGTGTGCACTTTTGCACCACACCACGCCATGGTGTCTGCAGAAAATACGCAATGAATGATGGACATCCCATACCCTCCAACATCTTGGAATGTTGACGGCGACGTACCTTTTGATGCGCAGGGGGTGCGTGGGTACAACCAAGTCCATTCACATGGGTTGGTGGAAAGTGTGCATTTTTGCACCACACCACTCCATGGTGTCTGCAGAAAATACGCAATGGATGATGGACATCCCATACCCCCCAACATCTTTGAATGTTCATGGGGACGTACCTTTTGATGCGCGGGGGGTTGCGTGGCCACAACCAAGTCCATTCACATGGGTTGGTGGAAAGTGTGCATTTTTGCACCACACCACTCCATGGTGTCTGCAGAAAATACGCAATGAATGATGGACATCCCATACCCTCCAACATCTTGGAATGTTGACGGCGACGTACCTTTTGATGCGCAGGGGGTGCGTGGTTACAACCAAGTCCATTTACATGGGTTGGTGGAAAATGTGCACTTTTGCACCACACCACGCCATGGTGTCTGCAAAAAATACGCAATGAATGATGGACATCCCATACCCCCCAACATCTTGGAATGTTGATTGCGATGTACCTTTTGCTGCGCGGGGGGTTGCGTGGCTACAACCAAGTCCATTCACATGGGTTGGTGGAAAGTGTGCACTTTTGCACCACACCACGCCATGGTGTCTGCAGAAAATACGCAATGAATGATGGACATCCCATACCCCCCAAAATCTTGGAATGTTGATCGCGATGTACCTTTTGCTGCGCGGGGGGTTGCGTGGCTACAACCAAGTCCATTCACATGGTTGGAGAAAAGTGTGCACTTTTGGCACACGCCACTCCTGGGAGTCAGCAGCAAATATGCAATGAATGATAATCATCCCATGCCCCCCAACGTCTTGGAATGTTCATGGCGACGTACCTTTTGATGCGCGGGGGGTTGCGTGGCTACAACCAAGTCCATTCACATGGGTTGGTGAAAAGTGTGCACTTTTGTTCCACGCCACTCCATGGTGCCTGCAGAAAATACGCAATGGATGATGGACATCCCATACCCCCCAACATCTTTGAATGTTCATGGGGACGTACCTTTTGATGCGCGGGGGTTGCGTGGCTACAACCAAGTCCATTCACATGGGTTGGTGGAAAATGTGCACTTTTGCACCACACCACGCCATGGTGTCTGCAGAAAATACGCAATGAATGATGGACATCCCATACCCCCCAACATCTTGGAATGTTGATTGCGATGTACCTTTTGCTGCGCGGGGGGTTGCGTGGCTACAACCAAGTCCATTCACATGGGTTGGTGGAAAGTGTGCACTTTTG
Source organism: Ulva prolifera (assembly GCA_023078555.1). Classification (NCBI taxonomy): domain Eukaryota; kingdom Viridiplantae; phylum Chlorophyta; class Ulvophyceae; order Ulvales; family Ulvaceae; genus Ulva; species Ulva prolifera. The sequence goes on along the minus strand of CM041199.1, from coordinate 10,193,681 downwards.
CACCACACCACGCCATGGTGTCTGCAGAAAATACGCAATGAATGATGGACATCCCATACCCTCCAACATCTTGGAATGTTGACGGCGACGTACCTTTTGATGCGCAGGGGGTGCGTGGGTACAACCAAGTCCATTCACATGGGTTGGTGGAAAATGTGCACTTTTGCACCACACCACGCCATGGTGTCTGCAGAAAATACGCAATGAATGATGGACATCCCATACCCCCCAACATCTTGGAATGTTGATTGCGATGTACCTTTTGCTGCGCGGGGGGTTGCGTGGCTACAACCAAGTCCATTCACATGGGTTGGTGGAAAGTGTGCACTTTTGCACCACACCACGCCATGGTGTCTGCAGAAAATACGCAATGGATGATGGACATCCCATACCCCCCAACATCTTTGAATGTTCATGGGGACGTACCTTTTGATGCGCGGGGGGTTGCGTGGCTACAACCAAGTCCATTCACATGGGTTGGTGGAAAGTGTGCATTTTTGCACCACACCACTCCATGGTGCCTGCAGAAAATACGCAATGGATGATGGACATCCCATACCCCCCAACATCTTTGAATGTTCATGGGGACGTACCTTTTGATGCGCGGGGGGTTGCGTGGCTACAACCAAGTCCATTCACATGGTTGGAGAAAAGTGTGCACTTTTGGCCCACGCCACTCCTGGGAGTCAGCAGCAAATATTCAATGAATGATAATCATCCCATGCCCCCCAACGTCTTGGAATGTTCATGGCGACGTACCTTTTGATGCGCGGGGGGTTGCGTGGCTACAACCAAGTCCATTCACATGGGTTGGTGGAAAGTGTGCACTTTTGCACCACACCACTCCATGGTGTCTGCAGAAAATACGCAATGAATGATGGACATCCCATACCCCCCAACATCTTGGAATGTTGATGGCGATGTACCTTTTGATGCGCGGGGGGTTGCGTGGCTACAACCAAGTCCATTCACATGGTTGGAGAAAAGTGTGCACTTTTGGCACACGCCACTCCTGGGAGTCAGCAGCAAATATGCAATGAATGATAATCATCCCATGCCCCCCAACGTCTTGGAATGTTCATGGCGACGTACCTTTTGATGCGCGGGGGGTTGCGTGGCTACAACCAAGTCCATTCACATGGGTTGGTGAAAAGTGTGCACTTTTGTTCCACGCCACTCCATGGTGCCTGCAGAAAATACGCAATGGATGATGGACATCCCATACCCCCCAACATCTTTGAATGTTCATGGGGACGTACCTTTTGATGCGCGGGGGTTGCGTGGCTACAACCAAGTCCATTCACATGGGTTGGTGGAGAATGTGCACTTTTGCACCACACCACGCCATGGTGTCTGCAGAAAATACGCAATGAATGATGGACATCCCATACCCCCCAACGTCTTGGAATGTTGATCGCGATGTACCTTTTGCTGCGCGGGGGGTTGCGTGGCTACAACCAAGTCCATTCACATGGGTTGGTGGAAAGTGTGCACTTTTGCACCACACCACGCCATGGTGTCTGCAGAAAATACGCAATGAATGATGGACATCCCATACCCCCCAAAATCTTGGAATGTTGATGGCGACGTTCCTTTTGCTGCGCGGGGGGTTGCGTGGCTACAACCAAGTCCATTCACATGGTTGGTGAAAAGTGTGCACTTTTGTTCCACGCCACTCCTGGGAGTTAGCAACAACTGTGCAATGCATACTTGACGTCCTAGATCTTTCAGAATCAAAGGATGTTTCTGGCAACTTCCCTATGGTGCGCGGGGGTATGCTTGTCTATAGCCAAGTCCATTCACATGGTTGGTGAAAAGTGTGCACTTTTGCCCAACGCCACTCCTGGGAGTCAGCAGCAAATATGCAATGAACGATAATCATCCCATACCCCCCAACATCTTGGAATGTTCATGGCGACGTACCTTTTCATGCGCGGGGGGTTGCGTGGCTACAACCAAGTCCATTCACATGGGTTGGTGGAAAGTGTGCACTTTTGCACCACACCACTCCATGGTGTCTGCAGAAAATACGCAATGAATGATGGACATCCCATACCCCCCAACATCTTGGAATGTTGATGGCGATGTACCTTTTGATGCGCGGGGGGTTGCGTGGCTACAACCAAGTCCATTCACATGCGTTGGTGGAAAGTGTACACTTTTGCACCACACCACGCCATGGTGTCTGCAGAAAATACGCAATGAATGATGGACATCCCATACCCCCCAACATCTTGGAATGTTGATGGCAACGTACCTTTTGCTGCGCGGGGGGTTGCGTGGCTACAACCAAGTCCATTCACATGGGTTGGCGGAAAGTGTGCATTTTTGCACCACACCACTCCATGGTGTCTGCAGAAAATACGCAATGGATGATGGACATCCCATACCCCCCAACATCTTTGAATGTTCATGGGGACGTACCTTTTGATGCGCAGGGGGTTGCGTGGCTACAACCAAGTCCATTCACATGGTTGGAGAAAAGTGTGCACTTTTGGCCCACGCCACTCCTGGGAGTCAGCAGCAAATATTCAATGAATGATAATCATCCCATGCCCCCCAACGTCTTGGAATGTTCATGGCGACGTACCTTTTGATGCGCGGGGGGTTGCGTGGCTACAACCAAGTCCATTCACATGGGTTGGTGGAAAGTGTGCATTTTTGCACCACACCACTCCATGGTGTCTGCAGAAAATACGCAATGGATGATGGACATCCCATACCCCCCAACATCTTTGAATGTTCATGGGGACGTACCTTTTGATGCGCGGGGGTTGCGTGGCTACAACCAAGTCCATTCACATGGGTTGGTGGAAAGTGTGCTCTTTTGCACCACACCACTCCATGGTGTCTGCAGAAAATACGCAATGAATGATGGACATCCCATACCCTCCAACATCTTGGAATGTTGATGGCGACGTACCTTTTGATGCGCAGGGGGTGCGTGGGTACAACCAAGTCCATTCACATGGGTTGGTGGAAAATGTGCACTTTTGCACCACACCACGCCATGGTGTCTGCAGAAAATACGCAATGAATGATGGACATCCCATACCCCCCAACATCTTGGAATGTTGATCGCGATGTACCTTTTGCTGCGCGGGGGGTTGCGTGGCTACAACCAAGTCCATTCACATGGGTTGGTGGAAAGTGTGCTCTTTTGCACCACACCACTCCATGGTGTCTGCAGAAAATACGCAATGAATGATGGACATCCCATACCCTCCAACATCTTGGAATGTTGATGGCGACGTACCTTTTGATGCGCAGGGGGTGCGTGGGTACAACCAAGTCCATTCACATGGGTTGGTGGAAAATGTGCACTTTTGCACCACACCACGCCATGGTGTCTGCAGAAAATACGCAATGAATGATGGACATCCCATACCCCCCAACATCTTGGAATGTTGATCGCGATGTACCTTTTGCTGCGCGGGGGGTTGCGTGGCTACAACCAAGTCCATTCACATGGGTTGGTGGAAAGTGTGCACTTTTGCACCACACCACGCCATGGTGTCTGCAAAAAATACGCAATGAATGATGGACATCCCATACCCCCCAAAATCTTGGAATGTTGATGGCGAAGTTCCTTTTGCTGCGCGGGGGGTTGCGTGGCTACAACCAAGTCCATTCACATGGTTGGTGAAAAGTGTGCACTTTTGTTCCACGCCACTCCTAGGAGTTAGCAACAACTGTGCAATGCATACTTGACGTCCTAGATCTTTCAGAATCAAAGGATGTTTCTGGCAACTTCCCTATGGTGCGCGGGGGTATGCTTGTCTATAGCCAAGTCCATTCACAAGGTTGGTGAAAAGTGTGCACTTTTGCCCCACGCCACTCCTGGGAGTCAGCAGCAAATATGCAATGAATGATAATCATCCCATAACCCCCAACATCTTGGAATGTTCATCGCGACGTACCTTTTGATGCGCGGGGGGTTGCGTGGCTACAACCAAGTCCATTCACATGGGTTGGTGGAAAGTGTGCACTTTTGCACCACACCACTCCATGGTGTCTGCAGAAAATACGCAATGAATGATGGACATCCCATACCCCCCAACATCTTGGAATGTTGATGGCGACGTACCTTTTGCTGCGCGGGGGGTTGCGTGGCTACAACCAAGTCCATTCACATGGTTGGTGAAAAGTGTGCACTTTTGTTCCACGCCACTCCTGGGAGTTAGCAACAACTGTGCAATGCATACTTGACGTCCTTGATATTTCAGAATCAAAGGATGTTTATGGCAACTTCCCTATGGTGCGCGGGGGTATGCTTGTCTATAGCCAAGTCCATTCACATGGTTGGTGAAAAGTGTGCACTTTTGCCCCACGCCACTCCTGGGAGTCAGCAGCAAATATGCAATGAATGATAATCATCCCATACCCCCCAACATCTTGGAATGTTCATGGCGACGTACCTTTTGACGCGCGGGGGGTTGCGTGGCTACAACCAAGTCCATTCACATGGGTTGGTGGAAAGTGTGCACTTTTGCACCACACCACTCCATGGTGTCTGCAGAAAATATGCAATGAATGATGGACATCCCATACCCCCCAAAATCTTGGAATGTTGATGGCGATGTACCTTTTGATGCGCGGGGGGTTGCGTGGCTACAACCAAGTCCATTCACATGGGTTGGTGGAAAGTGTGCACTTTTGCACCACACCACTCCATGGTGTCTGCAGAAAATACGCAATGAATGATGGACATCCCATGCCCCCCAGCATCTTGGAATGTTCATGGCGACGTACCTTTGATGTGCGGGGGGTTGCGTGGCTACAACCAAGTCCATTCACATGGGTTGGTGGAAAGTGTGCACTTTTGCACCACACCACGCCATGGTGTCTGCAGAAAATACGCAATGAATGATGGACATCCCATACCCCCCCACATCTTGGAATGTTGATGGCAACGTACCTTTTGCTGCGCGGGGGGTTGCGTGGCTACAACCAAGTCCATTCACATGGGTTGGTGGAAAGTGTGCACTTTTGAACCACACCACGCCATGGTGTCTGCAGAAAATACGCAATGAATGATGGACATCCCATACCCCCCAACATCTTGGAATGTTCATGGCGACGTACCTTTGATATGCGGGGGGTTGCGTGGCTACAACCAAGTCCATTCACATGGGTTGGTGAAAAGTGTGCACTTTTGCCCCACGCCACTCCTGGGAGTCAGCAGCAAATACGCAATGAATGATGGACATCCCATACCCCCCAACATCTTGGAATGTTGATGGCAACGTACCTTTTGCTGCGCGGGGGGTTGCGTGGCTACAACCAAGTCCATTCACATGGTTGGTGAAAAGTGTGCACTTTTGTTCCACGCCACTCCTGGGAGTTAGCAACAACTGTGCAATGCATACTTGACGTCCTTGATATTTCAGAATCAAAGGATGTTTATGGCAACTTCCCTATGGTGCGCGGGGGTATGCTTGTCTATAGCCAAGTCCATTCACATGGGTTGGTGAAAAGTGTGCACTTTTGCCCCACGCCACTCCTGGGAGTCAGCAGCAAATACGCAATGAATGATGGACATCCCATACCCCCCAACATCTTGGAATGTTGATTGCGATGTACCTTTTGCTGCGCGGGGGGTTGCGTGGCTACAACCAAGTCCATTCACATGGGTTGGTGGAAAGTGTGCACTTTTGCACCACACCACTCCATGGTGTCTGCAGAAAATACGCAATGAATGATGGACATCCCATACCCCCCAACATCTTGGAATGTTGATGGCGATGTACCTTTTGATGCGCGGGGGGTTGCGTGGCTACAACCAAGTCCATTCACATGCGTTGGTGGAAAGTGTACACTTTTGCACCACACCACGCCATGGTGTCTGCAGAAAATACGCAATGAATGATGGACATCCCATACCCCCCAACATCTTGGAATGTTCATGGCGACGTACCTTTTGACGCGCGGGGGGTTGCGTGGCTACAACCAAGTCCATTCACATGGGTTGGTGGAAAGTGTGCACTTTTGCACCACACCACTCCATGGTGTCTGCAGAAAATATGCAATGAATGATGGACATCCCATACCCCCCAAAATCTTGGAATGTTGATGGCGATGTACCTTTTGATGCGCGGGGGGTTGCGTGGCTACAACCAAGTCCATTCACATGGGTTGGTGGAAAGTGTGCACTTTTGCACCACACCACTCCATGGTGTCTGCAGAAAATACGCAATGAATGATGGACATCCCATGCCCCCCAGCATCTTGGAATGTTCATGGCGACGTACCTTTGATGTGCGGGGGGTTGCGTGGCTACAACCAAGTCCATTCACATGGGTTGGTGGAAAGTGTGCACTTTTGCACCACACCACGCCATGGTGTCTGCAGAAAATACGCAATGAATGATGGACATCCCATACCCCCCCACATCTTGGAATGTTGATGGCAACGTACCTTTTGCTGCGCGGGGGGTTGCGTGGCTACAACCAAGTCCATTCACATGGGTTGGTGGAAAGTGTGCACTTTTGAACCACACCACGCCATGGTGTCTGCAGAAAATACGCAATGAATGATGGACATCCCATACCCCCCAACATCTTGGAATGTTCATGGCGACGTACCTTTGATATGCGGGGGGTTGCGTGGCTACAACCAAGTCCATTCACATGGGTTGGTGAAAAGTGTGCACTTTTGCCCCACGCCACTCCTGGGAGTCAGCAGCAAATACGCAATGAATGATGGACATCCCATACCCCCCAACATCTTGGAATGTTGATGGCAACGTACCTTTTGCTGCGCGGGGGGTTGCGTGGCTACAACCAAGTCCATTCACATGGTTGGTGAAAAGTGTGCACTTTTGTTCCACGCCACTCCTGGGAGTTAGCAACAACTGTGCAATGCATACTTGACGTCCTTGATATTTCAGAATCAAAGGATGTTTATGGCAACTTCCCTATGGTGCGCGGGGGTATGCTTGTCTATAGCCAAGTCCATTCACATGGGTTGGTGAAAAGTGTGCACTTTTGCCCCACGCCACTCCTGGGAGTCAGCAGCAAATACGCAATGAATGATGGACATCCCATACCCCCCAACATCTTGGAATGTTGATTGCGATGTACCTTTTGCTGCGCGGGGGGTTGCGTGGCTACAACCAAGTCCATTCACATGGGTTGGTGGAAAGTGTGCTCTTTTGCACCACACCACTCCATGGTGTCTGCAGAAAATACGCAATGAATGATGGACATCCCATACCCTCCAACATCTTGGGATGTTGATGGCGATGTACCTTTTGATGCGCGGGGGGTTGCGTGGCTACAACCAAGTCCATTCACATGGGTTGGTGGAAAGTGTGCACTTTTGCACCACACCACTCCATGGTGTCTGCAGAAAATACGCAATGAATGATGGACATCCCATTCCCTCCAACATCTTGGGATGTTGATGGCGACGTACCTTTTGATGCGCAGGGGGTGCGTGGGTACAACCAAGTCCATTCACATGGGTTGGTGGAAAATGTGCACTTTTGCACCACACCACGCCATGGTGTCTGCAGAAAATACGCAATGAATGATGGACATCCCATACCCCCCAAAATCTTGGAATGTTGATGGCGACGTACCTTTTGCTGCGCGGGGGGTTGCGTGGCTACAACCAAGTCCATTCACATGGTTGGTGAAAAGTGTGCACTTTTGTTCCACGCCACTCCTGGGAGTTAGCAACAACTGTGCAATGCATACTTGACGTCCTTGATATTTCAGAATCAAAGGATGTTTATGGCAACTTCCCTATGGTGCGCGGGGGTATGCTTGTCTATAGCCAAGTCCATTCACATGGTTGGTGAAAAGTGTGCACTTTTGCCCCACGCCACTCCTGGGAGTCAGCAGCAAATATGCAATGAATGATAATCATCCCATACCCCCCAACATCTTGGAATGTTCATGGCGACGTACCTTTTGACGCGCGGGGGGTTGCGTGGCTACAACCAAGTCCATTCACATGGGTTGGTGGAAAGTGTGCACTTTTGCACCACACCACTCCATGGTGTCTGCAGAAAATATGCAATGAATGATGGACATCCCATACCCCCCAAAATCTTGGAATGTTGATGGCGATGTACCTTTTGATGCGCGGGGGGTTGCGTGGCTACAACCAAGTCCATTCACATGGGTTGGTGGAAAGTGTGCACTTTTGCACCACACCACTCCATGGTGTCTGCAGAAAATACGCAATGAATGATGGACATCCCATGCCCCCCAGCATCTTGGAATGTTCATGGCGACGTACCTTTGATGCGCGGGGGGTTGCGTGGCTACAACCAAGTCCATTCACATGGGTTGGTGGAAAGTGTACACTTTTGCACCACACCACGCCATGGTGTCTGCAGAAAATACGCAATGAATGATGGACATCCCATACCCCCCAACATCTTGGAATGTTGATGGCGATGTACCTTTTGATGCGCGGGGGGTTGCGTGGCTACAACCAAGTCCATTCACATGGGTTGGTGGAAAGTGTACACTTTTGCACCACACCACGCCATGGTGTCTGCAGAAAATACGCAATGAATGATGGACATCCCATACCCCCCAACATCTTGGAATGTTGATGGCGATGTACCTTTTGATGCGCGGGGGGTTGCGTGGCTACAGCCAAGTCCATTCACATGGGTTGGTGGAAAGTGTGCTCTTTTGCACCACACCACTCCATGGTGTCTGCAGAAAATACGCAATGAATGATGGACATCCCATACCCTCCAACATCTTGGGATGTTGATGGCGACGTACCTTTTGATGCGCAGGGGGTGCGTGGGTACAACCAAGTCCATTCACATGGGTTGGTGGAAAATGTGCACTTTTGCACCACACCACGCCATGGTGTCTGCAGAAAATACGCAATGAATGATGGACATCCCATACCCCCCAACATCTTGGAATGTTGATTGCGATGTACCTTTTGCTGCGCGGGGGGTTGCGTGGCTACAACCAAGTCCATTCACATGGGTTGGTGGAAAGTGTGCACTTTTGCACCACACCACGCCATGGTGTCTGCAGAAAATACGCAATGAATGATGGACATCCCATACCCCCCAAAATCTTGGAATGTTGATGGCGACGTACCTTTTGCTGCGCGGGGGGTTGCGTGGCTACAACCAAGTCCATTCACATGGTTGGTGAAAAGTGTGCACTTTTGTTCCACGCCACTCCTGGGAGTTAGCAACAACTGTGCAATGCATACTTGACGTCCTTGATATTTCAGAATCAAAGGATGTTTATGGCAACTTCCCTATGGTGCGCGGGGGTATGCTTGTCTATAGCCAAGTCCATTCACATGGTTGGTGAAAAGTGTGCACTTTTGCCCCACGCCACTCCTGGGAGTCAGCACCAAATATGCAATGAATGATAATCATCCCATACCCCCCAACATCTTGGAATGTTCATGGCGACGTACCTTTTGACGCGCGGGGGGTTGCGTGGCTACAACCAAGTCCATTCACATGGGTTGGTGGAAAGTGTGCACTTTTGCACCACACCACTCCATGGTGTCTGCAGAAAATATGCAATGAATGATGGACATCCCATACCCCCCAAAATCTTGGAATGTTGATGGCGATGTACCTTTTGATGCGCGGGGGGTTGCGTGGCTACAACCAAGTCCATTCACATGGGTTGGTGGAAAGTGTGCACTTTTGCACCACACCACTCCATGGTGTCTGCAGAAAATACGCAATGAATGATGGACATCCCATGCCCCCCAGCATCTTGGAATGTTCATGGCGACGTACCTTTGATGTGCGGGGGGTTGCGTGGCTACAACCAAGTCCATTCACATGGGTTGGTGGAAAGTGTGCACTTTTGCACCACACCACGCCATGGTGTCTGCAGAAAATACGCAATGAATGATGAACATCCCATACCCCCCAACATCTTGGAATGTTGATTGCGATGTACCTTTTGCTGCGCGGGGGGTTGCGTGGCCACAACCAAGTCCATTGACATGGGTTGGTGGAAAGTGTGCACTTTTGCACCACACCACGCCATGGTGTCTGCAGAAAATACGCAATGAATGATGGACATCCCATACCCCCCAAAATCTTGGAATGTTGATGGCGACGTACCTTTTGCTGCGCGGGGGGTTGCGTGGCTACAACCAAGTCCATTCACATGGTTGGTGAAAAGTGTGCACTTTTGTTCCACGCCACTCCTGGGAGTTAGCAACAACTGTGCAATGCATACTTGACGTCCTTGATATTTCAGAATCAAAGGATGTTTATGGCAACTTCCCTATGGTGCGCGGGGGTATGCTTGTCTATAGCCAAGTCCATTCACATGGTTGGTGAAAAGTGTGCACTTTTGCCCCACGCCACTCCTGGGAGTCAGCAGCAAATATGCAATGAATGATAATCATCCCATACCCCCCAACATCTTGGAATGTTCATGGCGACGTACCTTTTGACGCGCGGGGGGTTGCGTGGCTACAACCAAGTCCATTCACATGGGTTGGTGGAAAGTGTGCACTTTTGCACCACACCACTCCATGGTGTCTGCAGAAAATACGCAATGAATGATGGACATCCCATGCCCCCCAGCATCTTGGAATGTTCATGGCGACGTACCTTTGATGTGCGGGGGGTTGCGTGGCTACAACCAAGTCCATTCACATGGGTTGGTGGAAAGTGTGCACTTTTGAACCACACCACGCCATGGTGTCTGCAGAAAATACGCAATGAATGATGGACATCCCATACCCCCCAACATCTTGGAATGTTGATGGCGACGTACCTTTTGCTGCGCGGGGGGTTGCGTGGCTACAACCAAGTCCATTCACATGGGTTGGTGGAAAGTGTGCACTTTTGAACCACACCACGCCATGGTGTCTGCAGAAAATACGCAATGAATGATGGACATCCCATACCCCCCAACATCTTGGAATGTTGATGGCAACGTACCTTTTGCTGCGCGGGGGGTTGCGTGGCTACAACCAAGTCCATTCACATGGGTTGGTGGAAAGTGTGCACTTTTGAACCACACCACGCCATGGTGTCTGCAGAAAATACGCAATGAATGATGGACATCCCATACCCCCCAACATCTTGGAATGTTCATGGCGACGTACCTTTGATATGCGGGGGGTTGCGTGGCTACAACCAAGTCCATTCACATGGGTTGGTGAAAAGTGTGCACTTTTGCCCCACGCCACTCCTGGGAGTCAGCAGCAAATACGCAATGAATGATGGACATCCCATACCCCCCAACATCTTGGAATGTTGATGGCAACGTACCTTTTGCTGCGCGGGGGGTTGCGTGGCTACAACCAAGTCCATTCACATGGTTGGTGAAAAGTGTGCACTTTTGTTCCACGCCACTCCTGGGAGTTAGCAACAACTGTGCAATGCATACTTGACGTCCTTGATATTTCAGAATCAAAGGATGTTTATGGCAACTTCCCTATGGTGCGCGGGGGTATGCTTGTCTATAGCCAAGTCCATTCACATGGTTGGTGAAAAGTGTGCACTTTTGCCCCACGCCACTCCTGGGAGTCAGCAGCAAATATGCAATGAATGATAATCATCCCATACCCCCCAACATCTTGGAATGTTCATGGCGACGTACCTTTTGACGCGCGGGGGGTTGCGTGGCTACAACCAAGTCCATTCACATGGTTGGTGAAAAGTGTGCACTTTTGTTCCACGCCACTCCTGGGAGTTAGCAACAACTGTGCAATGCATACTTGACGTCCTTGATATTTCAGAATCAAAGGATGTTTATGGCAACTTCCCTATGGTGCGCGGGGGTATGCTTGTCTATAGCCAAGTCCATTCACATGGTTGGTGAAAAGTGTGCACTTTTGCCCCACGCCACTCCTGGGAGTCAGCAGCAAATATGCAATGAATGATAATCATCCCATACCCCCCAACATCTTGGAATGTTCATGGCGACGTACCTTTTGACGCGCGGGGGGTTGCGTGGCTACAACCAAGTCCATTCACATGGGTTGGTGGAAAGTGTGCACTTTTGCACCACACCACTCCATGGTGTCTGCAGAAAATACGCAATGAATGATGGACATCCCATGCCCCCCAGCATCTTGGAATGTTCATGGCGACGTACCTTTGATGTGCGGGGGGTTGCGTGGCTACAACCAAGTCCATTCACATGGGTTGGTGGAAAGTGTGCACTTTTGAACCACACCACGCCATGGTGTCTGCAGAAAATACGCAATGAATGATGGACATCCCATACCCCCCAACATCTTGGAATGTTGATGGCGACGTACCTTTTGCTGCGCGGGGGGTTGCGTGGCTACAACCAAGTCCATTCACATGGGTTGGTGGAAAGTGTGCACTTTTGAACCACACCACGCCATGGTGTCTGCAGAAAATACGCAATGAATGATGGACATCCCATACCCCCCAACATCTTGGAATGTTGATGGCAACGTACCTTTTGCTGCGCGGGGGGTTGCGTGGCTACAACCAAGTCCATTCACATGGGTTGGTGGAAAGTGTGCACTTTTGAACCACACCACGCCATGGTGTCTGCAGAAAATACGCAATGAATGATGGACATCCCATACCCCCCAACATCTTGGAATGTTCATGGCGACGTACCTTTGATATGCGGGGGGTTGCGTGGCTACAACCAAGTCCATTCACATGGGTTGGTGAAAAGTGTGCACTTTTGCCCCACGCCACTCCTGGGAGTCAGCAGCAAATACGCAATGAATGATGGACATCCCATACCCCCCAACATCTTGGAATGTTGATGGCAACGTACCTTTTGCTGCGCGGGGGGTTGCGTGGCTACAACCAAGTCCATTCACATGGTTGGTGAAAAGTGTGCACTTTTGTTCCACGCCACTCCTGGGAGTTAGCAACAACTGTGCAATGCATACTTGACGTCCTTGATATTTCAGAATCAAAGGATGTTTATGGCAACTTCCCTATGGTGCGCGGGGGTATGCTTGTCTATAGCCAAGTCCATTCACATGGTTGGTGAAAAGTGTGCACTTTTGCCCCACGCCACTCCTGGGAGTCAGCAGCAAATATGCAATGAATGATAATCATCCCATACCCCCCAACATCTTGGAATGTTCATGGCGACGTACCTTTGATATGCGGGGGGTTGCGTGGCTACAACCAAGTCCATTCACATGGGTTGGTGGAAAGTGTGCACTTTTGAACCACACCACGCCATGGTGTCTGCAGAAAATACGCAATGAATGATGGACATCCCATACCCCCCAACATCTTGGAATGTTCATGGCGACGTACCTTTTGCTGCGCGGGGGGTTGCGTGGCTACAACCAAGTCCATTCACATGGGTTGGTGGAAAGTGTGCACTTTTGAACCACACCACGCCATGGTGTCTGCAGAAAATACGCAATGAATGATGGACATCCCATACCCCCCAACATCTTGGAATGTTCATGGCGACGTACCTTTGATATGCGGGGGGTTGCGTGGCTACAACCAAGTCCATTCACATGGGTTGGTGAAAAGTGTGCACTTTTGCCCCACGCCACTCCTGGGAGTCAGCAGCAAATACGCAATGAATGATGGACATCCCATACCCCCCAACATCTTGGAATGTTGATGGCAACGTACCTTTTGCTGCGCGGGGGGTTGCGTGGCTACAACCAAGTCCATTCACATGGTTGGTGAAAAGTGTGCACTTTTGCACCACACCACGCCATGGTGTCTGCAGAAAATACGCAATGAATGATGGACATCCCATACCCCCCAAAATCTTGGAATGTTGATGGCGACGTACCTTTTGCTGCGCGGGGGGTTGCGTGGCTACAACCAAGTCCATTCACATGGTTGGTGAAAAGTGTGCACTTTTGTTCCACGCCACTCCTGGGAGTTAGCAACAACTGTGCAATGCATACTTGACGTCCTTGATATTTCAGAATCAAAGGATGTTTATGGCAACTTCCCTATGGTGCGCGGGGGTATGCTTGTCTATAGCCAAGTCCATTCACATGGTTGGTGAAAAGTGTGCACTTTTGCCCCACGCCACTCCTGGGAGTCAGCAGCAAATATGCAATGAATGATAATCATCCCATACCCCCCAACATCTTGGAATGTTCATGGCGACGTACCTTTTGACGCGCGGGGGGTTGCGTGGCTACAACCAAGTCCATTCACATGGGTTGGTGGAAAGTGTGCACTTTTGCACCACACCACTCCATGGTGTCTGCAGAAAATACGCAATGAATGATGGACATCCCATGCCCCCCAGCATCTTGGAATGTTCATGGCGACGTACCTTTGATGTGCGGGGGGTTGCGTGGCTACAACCAAGTCCATTCACATGGGTTGGTGGAAAGTGTGCACTTTTGAACCACACCACGCCATGGTGTCTGCAGAAAATACGCAATGAATGATGGACATCCCATACCCCCCAACATCTTGGAATGTTGATGGCGACGTACCTTTTGCTGCGCGGGGGGTTGCGTGGCTACAACCAAGTCCATTCACATGGGTTGGTGGAAAGTGTGCACTTTTGAACCACACCACGCCATGGTGTCTGCAGAAAATACGCAATGAATGATGGACATCCCATACCCCCCAACATCTTGGAATGTTGATGGCAACGTACCTTTTGCTGCGCGGGGGGTTGCGTGGCTACAACCAAGTCCATTCACATGGGTTGGTGGAAAGTGTGCACTTTTGAACCACACCACGCCATGGTGTCTGCAGAAAATACGCAATGAATGATGGACATCCCATACCCCCCAACATCTTGGAATGTTCATGGCGACGTACCTTTGATATGCGGGGGGTTGCGTGGCTACAACCAAGTCCATTCACATGGGTTGGTGAAAAGTGTGCACTTTTGCCCCACGCCACTCCTGGGAGTCAGCAGCAAATACGCAATGAATGATGGACATCCCATACCCCCCAACATCTTGGAATGTTGATGGCAACGTACCTTTTGCTGCGCGGGGGGTTGCGTGGCTACAACCAAGTCCATTCACATGGTTGGTGAAAAGTGTGCACTTTTGTTCCACGCCACTCCTGGGAGTTAGCAACAACTGTGCAATGCATACTTGACGTCCTTGATATTTCAGAATCAAAGGATGTTTATGGCAACTTCCCTATGGTGCGCGGGGGTATGCTTGTCTATAGCCAAGTCCATTCACATGGTTGGTGAAAAGTGTGCACTTTTGCCCCACGCCACTCCTGGGAGTCAGCAGCAAATATGCAATGAATGATAATCATCCCATACCCCCCAACATCTTGGAATGTTCATGGCGACGTACCTTTGATATGCGGGGGGTTGCGTGGCTACAACCAAGTCCATTCACATGGGTTGGTGGAAAGTGTGCACTTTTGAACCACACCACGCCATGGTGTCTGCAGAAAATACGCAATGAATGATGGACATCCCATACCCCCCAACATCTTGGAATGTTCATGGCGACGTACCTTTTGCTGCGCGGGGGGTTGCGTGGCTACAACCAAGTCCATTCACATGGGTTGGTGGAAAGTGTGCACTTTTGAACCACACCACGCCATGGTGTCTGCAGAAAATACGCAATGAATGATGGACATCCCATACCCCCCAACATCTTGGAATGTTCATGGCGACGTACCTTTGATATGCGGGGGGTTGCGTGGCTACAACCAAGTCCATTCACATGGGTTGGTGAAAAGTGTGCACTTTTGCCCCACGCCACTCCTGGGAGTCAGCAGCAAATACGCAATGAATGATGGACATCCCATACCCCCCAACATCTTGGAATGTTGATGGCAACGTACCTTTTGCTGCGCGGGGGGTTGCGTGGCTACAACCAAGTCCATTCACATGGTTGGTGAAAAGTGTGCACTTTTGTTCCACGCCACTCCTGGGAGTTAGCAACAACTGTGCAATGCATACTTGACGTCCTTGATATTTCAGAATCAAAGGATGTTTATGGCAACTTCCCTATGGTGCGCGGGGGTATGCTTGTCTATAGCCAAGTCCATTCACATGGGTTGGTGAAAAGTGTGCACTTTTGCCCCACGCCACTCCTGGGAGTCAGCAGCAAATACGCAATGAATGATGGACATCCCATACCCCCCAACATCTTGGAATGTTCATGGCGACGTACCTTTGATATGCGGGGGGTTGCGTGGCTACAACCAAGTCCATTCACATGGGTTGGTGAAAAGTGTGCACTTTTGCCCCACGCCAATCCTGGGAGTCAGCAGCAAATACGCAATGAATGATGGACATCCCATACCCTTCAACATCTTGGAATGTTCATGGCGACGTACCTTTGATGTGCGGGGGGTTGCGTGGCTACAACCAAGTCCATTCACATGGGTTGGTGGAAAGTGTGCACTTTTGAACCACACCACGCCATGGTGTCTGCAGAAAATACGCAATGAATGATGGACATCCCATACCCCCCAACATCTTGGAATGTTCATGGCGACGTACCTTTTGCTGCGCGGGGGGTTGCGTGGCTACAACCAAGTCCATTCACATGGGTTGGTGGAAAGTGTGCACTTTTGAACCACACCACGCCATGGTGTCTGCAGAAAATACGCAATGAATGATGGACATCCCATACCCCCCAACATCTTGGAATGTTCATGGCGACGTACCTTTGATATGCGGGGGGTTGCGTGGCTACAACCAAGTCCATTCACATGGGTTGGTGAAAAGTGTGCACTTTTGCCCCACGCCACTCCTGGGAGTCAGCAGCAAATACGCAATGAATGATGGACATCCCATACCCCCCAACATCTTGGAATGTTGATGGCAACGTACCTTTTGCTGCGCGGGGGGTTGCGTGGCTACAACCAAGTCCATTCACATGGTTGGTGAAAAGTGTGCACTTTTGTTCCACGCCACGCCATGGTGTCTGCAGAAAATACGCAATGAATGATGGACATCCCATACCCCCCAACATCTTGGAATGTTCATGGCGACGTACCTTTTGCTGCGCGGGGGGTTGCGTGGCTACAACCAAGTCCATTCACATGGGTTGGTGGAAAGTGTGCACTTTTGAACCACACCACGCCATGGTGTCTGCAGAAAATACGCAATGAATGATGGACATCCCATACCCCCCAACATCTTGGAATGTTCATGGCGACGTACCTTTGATATGCGGGGGGTTGCGTGGCTACAACCAAGTCCATTCACATGGGTTGGTGAAAAGTGTGCACTTTTGCCCCACGCCACTCCTGGGAGTCAGCAGCAAATACGCAATGAATGATGGACATCCCATACCCCCCAAAATCTTGGAATGTTGATGGCAACGTACCTTTTGCTGCGCGGGGGGTTGCGTGGCTACAACCAAGTCCATTCACATGGTTGGTGAAAAGTGTGCACTTTTGTTCCACGCCACTCCTGGGAGTTAGCAACAACTGTGCAATGCATACTTGACGTCCTTGATATTTCAGAATCAAAGGATGTTTATGGCAACTTCCCTATGGTGCGCGGGGGTATGCTTGTCTATAGCCAAGTCCATTCACATGGTTGGTGAAAAGTGTGCACTTTTGCCCCACGCCACTCCTGGGAGTCAGCAGCAAATATGCAATGAATGATATTCATCCCATACCCCCCAACATCTTGGAATGTTCATGGCGACGTACCTTTTGCTGCGCGGGGGGTTGCGTGGCTACAACCAAGTCCATTCACATGGGTTGGTGGAAAGTGTGCACTTCTGCACCACACCACGCCATGGTGTCTGCAGAAAATACGCAATGAATGATGGACATCCCATACCCCCCAACATCTTGGAATGTTGATGGCGACGTACCTTTTGCTGCGCGGGGGGTTGCGTGGCTACAACCAAGTCCATTCACATGGTTGGTGAAAAGTGTGCACTTTTGTTCCACGCCACTCCTGGGAGTTAGCAACAACTGTGCAATGCATACTTGACGTCCTTGATATTTCAGAATCAAAGGATGTTTATGGCAACTTCCCTATGGTGCGCGGGGGTATGCTTGTCTATAGCCAAGTCCATTCACATGGGTTGGTGGAAAGTGTGCACTTTTGCACCACACCACGCCATGGTGTCTGCAGAAAATACGCAATGAATGATGGACATCCCATACCCCCCAATATCTTGGAATGTTGATGGCGACGTACCTTTTGCTGAGCGGGGGGTTGCGTGGCTACAACCAAGTCCATTCACATGGGTTGGTGGAAAGTGTGCACTTTTGCACCACACCACGCCATGGTGTCTGCAGAAAATACGCAATGAATGATGGACATCCCATACCCCCCAAAATCTTGGAATGTTGATGGCGACGTACCTTTTGCTGCGCGGGGGGTTGCGTGGCTACAACCAAGTCCATTCACATGGTTGGTGAAAAGTGTGCACTTTTGTTCCACGCCACTCCTGGGAGTTAGCAACAACTGTGCAATGCATACTTGACGTCCTTGATATTTCAGAATCAAAGGATGTTTATGGCAACTTCCCTATGGTGCGCGGGGGTATGCTTGTCTATAGCCAAGTCCATTCACATGGTTGGTGAAAAGTGTGCACTTTTGCCCCACGCCACTCCTGGGAGTCAGCAGCAAATATGCAATGAATGATAATCATCCCATACCCCCCAACATCTTGGAATGTTCATGGCGACGTACCTTTTGACGCGCGGGGGGTTGCGTGGCTACAACCAAGTCCATTCACATGGTTGGTGAAAAGTGTGCACTTTTGCCCCACGCCACTCCTGGGAGTCAGCAGCAAATATGCAATGAATGCTAATCATCCCATACCCCCCAACATCTTGGAATGTTCATGGCGACGTACCTTTTGACGCGCGGGGGGTTGCGTGGCTACAACCAAGTCCATTCACATGGGTTGGTGGAAAGTGTGCACTTTTGCACCACACCACTCCATGGTGTCTGCAGAAAATATGCAATGAATGATGGACATCCCATACCCCCCAAAATCTTGGAATGTTGATGGCGATGTACCTTTTGATGCGCGGGGGGTTGCGTGGCTACAACCAAGTCCATTCACATGGGTTGGTGGAAAGTGTGCACTTTTGCACCACACCACTCCATGGTGTCTGCAGAAAATACGCAATGAATGATGGACATCCCATGCCCCCCAGCATCTTGGAATGTTCATGGCGACGTACCTTTGATGTGCGGGGGGTTGCGTGGCTACAACCAAGTCCATTCACATGGGTTGGTGGAAAGTGTGCACTTTTGCACCACACCACGCCATGGTGTCTGCAGAAAATACGCAATGAATGATGGACATCCCATACCCCCCCACATCTTGGAATGTTGATGGCAACGTACCTTTTGCTGCGCGGGGGGTTGCGTGGCTACAACCAAGTCCATTCACATGGGTTGGTGGAAAGTGTGCACTTTTGAACCACACCACGCCATGGTGTCTGCAGAAAATACGCAATGAATGATGGACATCCCATACCCCCCAACATCTTGGAATGTTCATGGCGACGTACCTTTGATATGCGGGGGGTTGCGTGGCTACAACCAAGTCCATTCACATGGGTTGGTGAAAAGTGTGCACTTTTGCCCCACGCCACTCCTGGGAGTCAGCAGCAAATACGCAATGAATGATGGACATCCCATACCCCCCAACATCTTGGAATGTTGATGGCGACGTACCTTTTGCTGCGCGGGGGGTTGCGTGGCTACAACCAAGTCCATTCACATGGTTGGTGGAAAGTGTGCACTTTTGTTCCACGCCACTCCTGGGAGTTAGCAACAATTGTGCAATGCATACTTGACGTCCTTGATATTTCAGAATCAAAGGATGTTTATGGCAACTTCCCTATGGTGCGCGGGGGTATGCTTGTCTATAGCCAAGTCCATTCACATGGTTGGTGAAAAGTGTGCACTTTTGCCCCACGCCACTCCTGGGAGTCAGCAGCAAATATGCAATGAATGATAATCATCCCATACCCCCCAACATCTTGGAATGTTCATGGCGACGTACCTTTTGCTGCGCGGGGGGTTGCGTGGCTACAACCAAGTCCATTCACATGGGTTGGTGGAAAGTGTGCACTTCTGCACCACACCACGCCATGGTGTCTGCAGAAAATACGCAATGAATGATGGACATCCCATACCCCCCAACATCTTGGAATGTTGATGGCGACGTACCTTTTGCTGCGCGGGGGGTTGCGTGGCTACAACCAAGTCCATTCACATGGTTGGTGAAAAGTGTGCACTTTTGTTCCACGCCACTCCTGGGAGTTAGCAACAACTGTGCAATGCATACTTGACGTCCTTGATATTTCAGAATCAAAGGATGTTTATGGCAACTTCCCTATGGTGCGCGGGGGTATGCTTGTCTATAGCCAAGTCCATTCACATGGGTTGGTGGAAAGTGTGCACTTTTGCACCACACCACGCCATGGTGTCTGCAGAAAATACGCAATGAATGATGGACATCCCATACCCCCCAATATCTTGGAATGTTGATGGCGACGTACCTTTTGCTGAGCGGGGGGTTGCGTGGCTACAACCAAGTCCATTCACATGGGTTGGTGGAAAGTGTGCACTTTTGCACCACACCACGCCATGGTGTCTGCAGAAAATACGCAATGAATGATGGACATCCCATACCCCCCAAAATCTTGGAATGTTGATGGCGACGTACCTTTTGCTGCGCGGGGGGTTGCGTGGCTACAACCAAGTCCATTCACATGGTTGGTGAAAAGTGTGCACTTTTGTTCCACGCCACTCCTGGGAGTTAGCAACAACTGTGCAATGCATACTTGACGTCCTTGATATTTCAGAATCAAAGGATGTTTATGGCAACTTCCCTATGGTGCGCGGGGGTATGCTTGTCTATAGCCAAGTCCATTCACATGGTTGGTGAAAAGTGTGCACTTTTGCCCCACGCCACTCCTGGGAGTCAGCAGCAAATATGCAATGAATGCTAATCATCCCATACCCCCCAACATCTTGGAATGTTCATGGCGACGTACCTTTTGACGCGCGGGGGGTTGCGTGGCTACAACCAAGTCCATTCACATGGGTTGGTGGAAAGTGTGCACTTTTGCACCACACCACTCCATGGTGTCTGCAGAAAATATGCAATGAATGATGGACATCCCATACCCCCCAAAATCTTGGAATGTTGATGGCGATGTACCTTTTGATGCGCGGGGGGTTGCGTGGCTACAACCAAGTCCATTCACATGGGTTGGTGGAAAGTGTGCACTTTTGCACCACACCACTCCATGGTGTCTGCAGAAAATACGCAATGAATGATGGACATCCCATGCCCCCCAGCATCTTGGAATGTTCATGGCGACGTACCTTTGATGTGCGGGGGGTTGCGTGGCTACAACCAAGTCCATTCACATGGGTTGGTGGAAAGTGTGCACTTTTGAACCACACCACGCCATGGTGTCTGCAGAAAATACGCAATGAATGATGGACATCCCATACCCCCCAACATCTTGGAATGTTCATGGCGACGTACCTTTGATATGCGGGGGGTTGCGTGGCTACAACCAAGTCCATTCACATGGGTTGGTGAAAAGTGTGCACTTTTGCCCCACGCCACTCCTGGGAGTCAGCAGCAAATACGCAATGAATGATGGACATCCCATACCCCCCAACATCTTGGAATGTTGATGGCGACGTACCTTTTGCTGCGCGGGGGGTTGCGTGGCTACAACCAAGTCCATTCACATGGTTGGTGGAAAGTGTGCACTTTTGTTCCACGCCACTCCTGGGAGTTAGCAACAATTGTGCAATGCATACTTGACGTCCTTGATATTTCAGAATCAAAGGATGTTTATGGCAACTTCCCTATGGTGCGCGGGGGTATGCTTGTCTATAGCCAAGTCCATTCACATGGTTGGTGAAAAGTGTGCACTTTTGCCCCACGCCACTCCTGGGAGTCAGCAGCAAATATGCAATGAATGATAATCATCCCATACCCCCCAACATCTTGGAATGTTCATGGCGACGTACCTTTTGCTGCGCGGGGGGTTGCGTGGCTACAACCAAGTCCATTCACATGGGTTGGTGGAAAGTGTGCACTTCTGCACCACACCACGCCATGGTGTCTGCAGAAAATACGCAATGAATGATGGACATCCCATACCCCCCAACATCTTGGAATGTTGATGGCGACGTACCTTTTGCTGCGCGGGGGGTTGCGTGGCTACAACCAAGTCCATTCACATGGTTGGTGAAAAGTGTGCACTTTTGTTCCACGCCACTCCTGGGAGTTAGCAACAACTGTGCAATGCATACTTGACGTCCTTGATATTTCAGAATCAAAGGATGTTTATGGCAACTTCCCTATGGTGCGCGGGGGTATGCTTGTCTATAGCCAAGTCCATTCACATGGGTTGGTGGAAATTGTGCACTTTTGCACCAAACCACGCCATGGTGTCTGCAGAAAATACGCAATGAATGATGGACATCCCATACCCCCCAATATCTTGGAATGTTGATGGCGACGTACCTTTTGCTGAGCGGGGGGTTGCGTGGCTACAACCAAGTCCATTCACATGGGTTGGTGGAAAGTGTGCACTTTTGCACCACACCACGCCATGGTGTCTGCAGAAAATACGCAATGAATGATGGACATCCCATACCCCCCAAAATCTTGGAATGTTGATGGCGACGTACCTTTTGCTGCGCGGGGGGTTGCGTGGCTACAACCAAGTCCATTCACATGGTTGGTGAAAAGTGTGCACTTTTGTTCCACGCCACTCCTGGGAGTTAGCAACAACTGTGCAATGCATACTTGACGTCCTTGATATTTCAGAATCAAAGGATGTTTATGGCAACTTCCCTATGGTGCGCGGGGGTATGCTTGTCTATAGCCAAGTCCATTCACATGGTTGGTGAAAAGTGTGCACTTTTGCCCCACGCCACTCCTGGGAGTCAGCAGCAAATATGCAATGAATGATAATCATCCCATACCCCCCAACATCTTGGAATGTTCATGGCGACGTACCTTTTGACGCGCGGGGGGTTGCGTGGCTACAACCAAGTCCATTCACATGGTTGGTGAAAAGTGTGCACTTTTGCCCCACGCCACTCCTGGGAGTCAGCAGCAAATATGCAATGAATGCTAATCATCCCATACCCCCCAACATCTTGGAATGTTCATGGCGACGTACCTTTTGACGCGCGGGGGGTTGCGTGGCTACAACCAAGTCCATTCACATGGGTTGGTGGAAAGTGTGCACTTTTGCACCAC
This sequence comes from Ulva prolifera, assembly GCA_023078555.1. NCBI lineage: Eukaryota > Viridiplantae > Chlorophyta > Ulvophyceae > Ulvales > Ulvaceae > Ulva > Ulva prolifera. The sequence continues at coordinate 10,170,563 of CM041199.1, read as the reverse complement.
ACCACTCCATGGTGTCTGCAGAAAATATGCAATGAATGATGGACATCCCATACCCCCCAAAATCTTGGAATGTTGATGGCGATGTACCTTTTGATGCGCGGGGGGTTGCGTGGCTACAACCAAGTCCATTCACATGGGTTGGTGGAAAGTGTGCACTTTTGCACCACACCACTCCATGGTGTCTGCAGAAAATACGCAATGAATGATGGACATCCCATGCCCCCCAGCATCTTGGAATGTTCATGGCGACGTACCTTTGATGTGCGGGGGGTTGCGTGGCTACAACCAAGTCCATTCACATGGGTTGGTGGAAAGTGTGCACTTTTGCACCACACCACGCCATGGTGTCTGCAGAAAATACGCAATGAATGATGGACATCCCATACCCCCCCACATCTTGGAATGTTGATGGCAACGTACCTTTTGCTGCGCGGGGGGTTGCGTGGCTACAACCAAGTCCATTCACATGGGTTGGTGGAAAGTGTGCACTTTTGAACCACACCACGCCATGGTGTCTGCAGAAAATACGCAATGAATGATGGACATCCCATACCCCCCAACATCTTGGAATGTTCATGGCGACGTACCTTTGATATGCGGGGGGTTGCGTGGCTACAACCAAGTCCATTCACATGGGTTGGTGAAAAGTGTGCACTTTTGCCCCACGCCACTCCTGGGAGTCAGCAGCAAATACGCAATGAATGATGGACATCCCATACCCCCCAACATCTTGGAATGTTGATGGCGACGTACCTTTTGCTGCGCGGGGGGTTGCGTGGCTACAACCAAGTCCATTCACATGGTTGGTGGAAAGTGTGCACTTTTGTTCCACGCCACTCCTGGGAGTTAGCAACAATTGTGCAATGCATACTTGACGTCCTTGATATTTCAGAATCAAAGGATGTTTATGGCAACTTCCCTATGGTGCGCGGGGGTATGCTTGTCTATAGCCAAGTCCATTCACATGGGTTGGTGGAAAGTGTGCACTTTTGCACCACACCACGCCATGGTGTCTGCAGAAAATACGCAATGAATGATGGACATCCCATACCCCCCAATATCTTGGAATGTTGATGGCGACGTACCTTTTGCTGCGCGGGGGGTTGCGTGGCTACAACCAAGTCCATTCACATGGTTGGTGAAAAGTGTGCACTTTTGTTCCACGCCACTCCTGGGAGTTAGCAACAACTGTGCAATGCATAATTGACGTCCTTGATATTTCGGAATCAAAGGATGTTTCTGGCAACTTCCCTATGGTGCGCGGGGGTATGCTTGTCTATAGCCAAGTCCATTCACATGGTTGGTGAAAAGTGTGCACTTTTGCCCCACGCCACTCCGGGGAGTCAGCAGCAAATATGCAATGAATGATAATCATCCCATACCCCCCAACATCTTGGAATGTTCATGGCGACGTACCTTTTGACGCGCGGGGGGTTGCGTGGCTACAACCAAGTCCATTCACATGGTTGGTGAAAAGCGTGCACTTTTGCACCACACCACGCCATGGTGTCTGCAGAAAATACGCAATGAATGATGGACATCCCATACCCCCCAATATCTTGGAATGTTGATGGCGACGTACCTTTTGCTGCGCGGGGGGTTGCGTGGCTACAACCAAGTCCATTCACATGGTTGGTGAAAAGTGTGCACTTTTGTTCCACGCCACTCCTGGGAGTTAGCAACAACTGTGCAATGCATAATTGACGTCCTTGATATTTCGGAATCAAAGGATGTTTCTGGCAACTTCCCTATGGTGCGCGGGGGTATGCTTGTCTATAGCCAAGTCCATTCACATGGTTGGTGAAAAGTGTGCACTTTTGCCCCACGCCACTCCGGGGAGTCAGCAGCAAATATGCAATGAATGATAATCCTCCCATACCCCCCAACATCTTGGAATGTTCATGGCGACGTACCTTTTGACGCGCGGGGGGTTGCGTGGCTACAACCAAGTCCATTCACATGGTTGGTGAAAAGTGTGCACTTTTGCACCACACCACGCCATGGTGTCTGCAGAAAATACGCAATGAATGATGGACATCCCATACCCCCCAATATCTTGGAATGTTGATGGCGACGTACCTTTTGCTGCGCGGGGGGTTGCGTGGCTACAACCAAGTCCATTCACATGGTTGGTGAAAAGTGTGCACTTTTGTTCCACGCCACTCCTGGGAGTTAGCAACAACTGTGCAATGCATAATTGACGTCCTTGATATTTCGGAATCAAAGGATGTTTCTGGCAACTTCCCTATGGTGCGCGGGGGTATGCTTGTCTATAGCCAAGTCCATTCACATGGGTTGGTGAAAAGTGTGCACTTTTGCCCCACGCCACTCCTGGGAGTCAGCAGCAAATACGCAATGAATGATGGACATCCCATACCCCCCAACATCTTGGAATGTTGATGGCAACGTACCTTTTGCTGCGCGGGGGGTTGCGTGGCTACAACCAAGTCCATTCACATGGTTGGTGAAAAGTGTGCACTTTTGTTCCACGCCACTCCTGGGAGTTAGCAACAACTGTGCAATGCATACTTGACGTCCTTGATATTTCAGAATCAAAGGATGTTTCTGGCAACTTCCCTATGGTGCGCGGGGGTATGCTTGTCTATAGCCAAGTCCATTCACATGGTTGGTGAAAAGTGTGCACTTTTGCCCCACGCCACTCCGGGGAGTCAGCAGCAAATATGCAATGAATGATAATCATCCCATACCCCCCAATATCTTGGAATGTTGATGGCGACGTACCTTTTGCTGCGCGGGGGGTTGCGTGGCTACAACCAAGTCCATTCACATGGTTGGTGAAAAGTGTGCACTTTTGTTCCACGCCACTCCTGGAGTTAGCAACAACTGTGCAATGCATAATTGACGTCCTTGATATTTCGGAATCAAAGGATGTTTCTGGCAACTTCCCTATGGTGCGCGGGGGTATGCTTGTCTATAGCCAAGTCCATTCACATGGGTTGGTGAAAAGTGTGCACTTTTGCCCCACGCCACTCCTGGGAGTCAGCAGCAAATACGCAATGAATGATGGACATCCCATACCCCCCAACATCTTGGAATGTTGATGGCAACGTACCTTTTGCTGCGCGGGGGGTTGCGTGGCTACAACCAAGTCCATTCACATGGTTGGTGAAAAGTGTGCACTTTTGTTCCACGCCACTCCTGGGAGTCAGCAGCAAATACGCAATGAATGATGGACATCCCATACCCCCCAACATCTTGGAATGTTGATGGCGACGTACCTTTTGCTGCGCGGGGGGTTGCGTGGCTACAACCAAGTCCATTCACATGGTTGGTGAAAAGTGTGCACTTTTGTTCCACGCCACTCCTGGGAGTTAGCAACAACTGTGCAATGCATACTTGACGTCCTTGATATTTCAGAATCAAAGGATGTTTATGGCAACTTCCCTATGGTGCGCGGGGGTATGCTTGTCTATAGCCAAGTCCATTCACATGGGTTGGTGGAAAGTGTGCACTTTTGCACCACACCACGCCATGGTGTCTGCAGAAAATACGCAATGAATGATGGACATCCCATACCCCCCCACATCTTGGAATGTTGATGGCAACGTACCTTTTGCTGCGCGGGGGGTTGCGTGGCTACAACCAAGTCCATTCACATGGGTTGGTGGAAAGTGTGCACTTTTGAACCACACCACGCCATGGTGTCTGCAGAAAATACGCAATGAATGATGGACATCCCATACCCCCCAACATCTTGGAATGTTCATGGCGACGTACCTTTGATATGCGGGGGGTTGCGTGGCTACAACCAAGTCCATTCACATGGGTTGGTGAAAAGTGTGCACTTTTGCCCCACGCCACTCCTGGGAGTCATCAGCAAATACGCAATGAATGATGGACATCCCATACCCCCCAGCATCTTGGAATGTTCATGGCGACGTACCTTTGATGTGCGGGGGGTTGCGTGGCTACAACCAAGTCCATTCACATGGGTTGGTGGAAAGTGTGCACTTTTGCACCACACCACGCCATGGTGTCTGCAGAAAATACGCAATGAATGATGGACATCCCATACCCCCCAACATCTTGGAATGTTCATGGCGACGTACCTTTGATATGCGGGGGGTTGCGTGGCTACAACCAAGTCCATTCACATGGTTGGTGAAAAGTGTGCACTTTTGCCCCACGCCACTCCGGGGAGTCAGCAGCAAATATGCAATGAATGATAATCATCCCATACCCCCCAATATCTTGGAATGTTGATGGCGACGTACCTTTTGCTGCGCGGGGGGTTGCGTGGCTACAACCAAGTCCATTCACATGGTTGGTGAAAAGTGTGCACTTTTGTTCCACGCCACTCCTGGAGTTAGCAACAACTGTGCAATGCATAATTGACGTCCTTGATATTTCGGAATCAAAGGATGTTTCTGGCAACTTCCCTATGGTGCGCGGGGGTATGCTTGTCTATAGCCAAGTCCATTCACATGGGTTGGTGAAAAGTGTGCACTTTTGCCCCACGCCACTCCTGGGAGTCAGCAGCAAATACGCAATGAATGATGGACATCCCATACCCCCCAACATCTTGGAATGTTGATGGCAACGTACCTTTTGCTGCGCGGGGGGTTGCGTGGCTACAACCAAGTCCATTCACATGGTTGGTGAAAAGTGTGCACTTTTGTTCCACGCCACTCCTGGGAGTCAGCAGCAAATACGCAATGAATGATGGACATCCCATACCCCCCAACATCTTGGAATGTTGATGGCGACGTACCTTTTGCTGCGCGGGGGGTTGCGTGGCTACAACCAAGTCCATTCACATGGTTGGTGAAAAGTGTGCACTTTTGTTCCACGCCACTCCTGGGAGTTAGCAACAACTGTGCAATGCATACTTGACGTCCTTGATATTTCAGAATCAAAGGATGTTTATGGCAACTTCCCTATGGTGCGCGGGGGTATGCTTGTCTATAGCCAAGTCCATTCACATGGGTTGGTGGAAAGTGTGCACTTTTGCACCACACCACGCCATGGTGTCTGCAGAAAATACGCAATGAATGATGGACATCCCATACCCCCCCACATCTTGGAATGTTGATGGCAACGTACCTTTTGCTGCGCGGGGGGTTGCGTGGCTACAACCAAGTCCATTCACATGGGTTGGTGGAAAGTGTGCACTTTTGAACCACACCACGCCATGGTGTCTGCAGAAAATACGCAATGAATGATGGACATCCCATACCCCCCAACATCTTGGAATGTTCATGGCGACGTACCTTTGATATGCGGGGGGTTGCGTGGCTACAACCAAGTCCATTCACATGGGTTGGTGAAAAGTGTGCACTTTTGCCCCACGCCACTCCTGGGAGTCATCAGCAAATACGCAATGAATGATGGACATCCCATACCCCCCAGCATCTTGGAATGTTCATGGCGACGTACCTTTGATGTGCGGGGGGTTGCGTGGCTACAACCAAGTCCATTCACATGGGTTGGTGGAAAGTGTGCACTTTTGCACCACACCACGCCATGGTGTCTGCAGAAAATACGCAATGAATGATGGACATCCCATACCCCCCAACATCTTGGAATGTTCATGGCGACGTACCTTTGATATGCGGGGGGTTGCGTGGCTACAACCAAGTCCATTCACATGGGTTGGTGAAAAGTGTGCACTTTTGCCCCACGCCACTCCTGGGAGTCAGCAGCAAATACGCAATGAATGATGGACATCCCATACCCCCCAACATCTTGGAATGTTGATGGCAACGTACCTTTTGCTGCGCGGGGGGTTGCGTGGCTACAACCAAGTCCATTCACATGGGTTGGTGGAAAGTGTGCACTTCTGCACCACACCACGCCATGGTGTCTGCAGAAAATACGCAATGAATGATGGACATCCCATACCCCCCAACATCTTGGAATGTTGATGGCGACGTACCTTTGATATGCGGGGGGTTGCGTGGCTACAACCAAGTCCATTCACATGGGTTGGTGAAAAGTGTGCACTTTTGCCCCACGCCACTCCTGGGAGTCAGCAGCAAATACGCAATGAATGATGGACATCCCATACCCCCCCACATCTTGGAATGTTGATGGCAACGTACCTTTTGCTGCGCGGGGGGTTGCGTGGCTACAACCAAGTCCATTCACATGGGTTGGTGGAAAGTGTGCACTTTTGAACCACACCACGCCATGGTGTCTGCAGAAAATACGCAATGAATGATGGACATCCCATACCCCCCAACATCTTGGAATGTTCATGGCGACGTACCTTTGATATGCGGGGGGTTGCGTGGCTACAACCAAGTCCATTCACATGGGTTGGTGAAAAGTGTGCACTTTTGCCCCACGCCACTCCTGGGAGTCATCAGCAAATACGCAATGAATGATGGACATCCCATACCCCCCAGCATCTTGGAATGTTCATGGCGACGTACCTTTGATGTGCGGGGGGTTGCGTGGCTACAACCAAGTCCATTCACATGGGTTGGTGGAAAGTGTGCACTTTTGCACCACACCACGCCATGGTGTCTGCAGAAAATACGCAATGAATGATGGACATCCCATACCCCCCAACATCTTGGAATGTTCATGGCGACGTACCTTTGATATGCGGGGGGTTGCGTGGCTACAACCAAGTCCATTCACATGGGTTGGTGAAAAGTGTGCACTTTTGCCCCACGCCACTCCTGGGAGTCAGCAGCAAATACGCAATGAATGATGGACATCCCATACCCCCCAACATCTTGGAATGTTGATGGCAACGTACCTTTTGCTGCGCGGGGGGTTGCGTGGCTACAACCAAGTCCATTCACATGGGTTGGTGGAAAGTGTGCACTTCTGCACCACACCACGCCATGGTGTCTGCAGAAAATACGCAATGAATGATGGACATCCCATACCCCCCAACATCTTGGAATGTTCATGGCGACGTACCTTTGATATGCGGGGGGTTGCGTGGCTACAACCAAGTCCATTCACATGGGTTGGTGAAAAGTGTGCACTTTTGCCCCACGCCACTCCTGGGAGTCAGCAGCAAATACGCAATGAATGATGGACATCCCATACCCCCCAACATCTTGGAATGTTGATGGCGACGTACCTTTTGCTGCGCGGGGGGTTGCGTGGCTACAACCAAGTCCATTCACATGGTTGGTGAAAAGTGTGCACTTTTGTTCCACGCCACTCCTGGGAGTTAGCAACAACTGTGCAATGCATACTTGACGTCCTTGATATTTCAGAATCAAAGGATGTTTATGGCAACTTCCCTATGGTGCGCGGGGGTATGCTTGTCTATAGCCAAGTCCATTCACATGGGTTGGTGGAAAGTGTGCACTTTTGCACCACACCACGCCATGGTGTCTGCAGAAAATACGCAATGAATGATGGACATCCCATACCCCCCCACATCTTGGAATGTTGATGGCAACGTACCTTTTGCTGCGCGGGGGGTTGCGTGGCTACAACCAAGTCCATTCACATGGGTTGGTGGAAAGTGTGCACTTTTGAACCACACCACGCCATGGTGTCTGCAGAAAATACGCAATGAATGATGGACATCCCATACCCCCCAACATCTTGGAATGTTCATGGCGACGTACCTTTGATATGCGGGGGGTTGCGTGGCTACAACCAAGTCCATTCACATGGGTTGGTGAAAAGTGTGCACTTTTGCCCCACGCCACTCCTGGGAGTCATCAGCAAATACGCAATGAATGATGGACATCCCATACCCCCCAGCATCTTGGAATGTTCATGGCGACGTACCTTTGATGTGCGGGGGGTTGCGTGGCTACAACCAAGTCCATTCACATGGGTTGGTGGAAAGTGTGCACTTTTGCACCACACCACGCCATGGTGTCTGCAGAAAATACGCAATGAATGATGGACATCCCATACCCCCCAACATCTTGGAATGTTCATGGCGACGTACCTTTGATATGCGGGGGGTTGCGTGGCTACAACCAAGTCCATTCACATGGGTTGGTGAAAAGTGTGCACTTTTGCCCCACGCCACTCCTGGGAGTCAGCAGCAAATACGCAATGAATGATGGACATCCCATACCCCCCAACATCTTGGAATGTTGATGGCAACGTACCTTTTGCTGCGCGGGAGGTTGCGTGGCTACAACCAAGTCCATTCACATGGGTTGGTGGAAAGTGTGCACTTCTGCACCACACCACGCCATGGTGTCTGCAGAAAATACGCAATGAATGATGGACATCCCATACCCCCCCAACATCTTGGAATGTTGATGGCGACGTACCTTTTGCTGCGCGGGGGGTTGCGTGGCTACAACCAAGTCCATTCACATGGTTGGTGAAAAGTGTGCACTTTTGTTCCACGCCACTCCTGGGAGTTAGCAACAACTGTGCAATGCATACTTGACGTCCTTGATATTTCAGAATCAAAGGATGTTTATGGCAACTTCCCTATGGTGCGCGGGGGTATGCTTGTCTATAGCCAAGTCCATTCACATGGGTTGGTGGAAAGTGTGCACTTTTGCACCACACCACGCCATGGTGTCTGCAGAAAATACGCAATGAATGATGGACATCCCATACCCCCCAATATCTTGGAATGTTGATGGCGACGTACCTTTTGCTGCGCGGGGGGTTGCGTGGCTACAACCAAGTCCATTCACATGGTTGGTGAAAAGTGTGCACTTTTGTTCCACGCCACTCCTGGGAGTTAGCAACAACTGTGCAATGCATAATTGACGTCCTTGATATTTCGGAATCAAAGGATGTTTCTGGCAACTTCCCTATGGTGCGCGGGGGTATGCTTGTCTATAGCCAAGTCCATTCACATGGTTGGTGAAAAGTGTGCACTTTTGCCCCACGCCACTCCGGGGAGTCAGCAGCAAATATGCAATGAATGATAATCATCCCATACCCCCCAACATCTTGGAATGTTCATGGCGACGTACCTTTTGACGCGCGGGGGGTTGCGTGGCTACAACCAAGTCCATTCACATGGTTGGTGAAAAGCGTGCACTTTTGCACCACACCACGCCATGGTGTCTGCAGAAAATACGCAATGAATGATGGACATCCCATACCCCCCCACATCTTGGAATGTTGATGGCAACGTACCTTTTGCTGCGCGGGGGGTTGCGTGGCTACAACCAAGTCCATTCACATGGGTTGGTGGAAAGTGTGCACTTTTGAACCACACCACGCCATGGTGTCTGCAGAAAATACGCAATGAATGATGGACATCCCATACCCCCCAACATCTTGGAATGTTCATGGCGACGTACCTTTGATATGCGGGGGGTTGCGTGGCTACAACCAAGTCCATTCACATGGGTTGGTGAAAAGTGTGCACTTTTGCCCCACGCCACTCCTGGGAGTCAGCAGCAAATACGCAATGAATGATGGACATCCCATACCCCCCAGCATCTTGGAATGTTCATGGCGACGTACCTTTGATGTGCGGGGGGTTGCGTGGCTACAACCAAGTCCATTCACATGGGTTGGTGGAAAGTGTGCACTTTTGCACCACACCACGCCATGGTGTCTGCAGAAAATACGCAATGAATGATGGACATCCCATACCCCCCAACATCTTGGAATGTTCATGGCGACGTACCTTTGATATGCGGGGGGTTGCGTGGCTACAACCAAGTCCATTCACATGGGTTGGTGAAAAGTGTGCACTTTTGCCCCACGCCACTCCTGGGAGTCAGCAGCAAATACGCAATGAATGATGGACATCCCATACCCCCCAACATCTTGGAATGTTGATGGCAACGTACCTTTTGCTGCGCGGGGGGTTGCGTGGCTACAACCAAGTCCATTCACATGGGTTGGTGGAAAGTGTGCACTTCTGCACCACACCACGCCATGGTGTCTGCAGAAAATACGCAATGAATGATGGACATCCCATACCCCCCAACATCTTGGAATGTTCATGGCGACGTACCTTTGATATGCGGGGGGTTGCGTGGCTACAACCAAGTCCATTCACATGGGTTGGTGAAAAGTGTGCACTTTTGCCCCACGCCACTCCTGGGAGTCAGCAGCAAATACGCAATGAATGATGGACATCCCATACCCCCCAACATCTTGGAATGTTGATGGCGACGTACCTTTTGCTGCGCGGGGGGTTGCGTGGCTACAACCAAGTCCATTCACATGGTTGGTGAAAAGTGTGCACTTTTGTTCCACGCCACTCCTGGGAGTTAGCAACAACTGTGCAATGCATACTTGACGTCCTTGATATTTCAGAATCAAAGGATGTTTATGGCAACTTCCCTATGGTGCGCGGGGGTATGCTTGTCTATAGCCAAGTCCATTCACATGGGTTGGTGGAAAGTGTGCACTTTTGCACCACACCACGCCATGGTGTCTGCAGAAAATACGCAATGAATGATGGACATCCCATACCCCCCAATATCTTGGAATGTTGATGGCGACGTACCTTTTGCTGCGCGGGGGGTTGCGTGGCTACAACCAAGTCCATTCACATGGTTGGTGAAAAGTGTGCACTTTTGTTCCACGCCACTCCTGGGAGTTAGCAACAACTGTGCAATGCATAATTGACGTCCTTGACATTTCGGAATCAAAGGATGTTTCTGGCAACTTCCCTATGGTGCGCGGGGGTATGCTTGTCTATAGCCAAGTCCATTCACATGGTTGGTGAAAAGTGTGCACTTTTGCCCCACGCCACTCCGGGGAGTCAGCAGCAAATATGCAATGAATGATAATCATCCCATACCCCCCAACATCTTGGAATGTTCATGGCGACGTACCTTTTGACGCGCGGGGGGTTGCGTGGCTACACTCAAGTCCATTCACATGGTTGGTGAAAAGCGTGCACTTTTGCACCACACCACGCCATGGTGTCTGCAGAAAATACGCAATGAATGATGGACATCCCATACCCCCCAATATCTTGGAATGTTGATGGCGACGTACCTTTTGCTGCGCGGGGGGTTGCGTGGCTACAACCAAGTCCATTCACATGGTTGGTGAAAAGTGTGCACTTTTGTTCCACGCCACTCCTGGGAGTTAGCAACAACTGTGCAATGCATAATTGACGTCCTTGATATTTCGGAATCAAAGGATGTTTCTGGCAACTTCCCTATGGTGCGCGGGGGTATGCTTGTCTATAGCCAAGTCCATTCACATGGTTGGTGAAAAGTGTGCACTTTTGCCCCACGCCACTCCGGGGAGTCAGCAGCAAATATGCAATGAATGATAATCATCCCATACCCCCCAACATCTTGGAATGTTCATGGCGACGTACCTTTTGACGCGCGGGGGGTTGCGTGGCTACAACCAAGTCCATTCACATGGTTGGTGAAAAGTGTGCACTTTTGCACCACACCACGCCATGGTGTCTGCAGAAAATACGCAATGAATGATGGACATCCCATACCCCCCAATATCTTGGAATGTTGATGGCGACGTACCTTTTGCTGCGCGGGGGGTTGCGTGGCTACAACCAAGTCCATTCACATGGTTGGTGAAAAGTGTGCACTTTTGTTCCACGCCACTCCTGGGAGTTAGCAACAACTGTGCAATGCATAATTGACGTCCTTGATATTTCGGAATCAAAGGATGTTTCTGGCAACTTCCCTATGGTGCGCGGGGGTATGCTTGTCTATAGCCAAGTCCATTCACATGGTTGGTGAAAAGTGTGCACTTTTGCCCCACGCCACTCCGGGGAGTCAGCAGCAAATATGCAATGAATGATAATCATCCCATACCCCCCAACATCTTGGAATCTTCATGGCGACGTACCTTTTGACGCGCGGGGGGTTGCGTGGCTACAACCAAGTCCATTCACATGGTTGGTGAAAAGTGTGCACTTTTGCCTCACGCCACTCCTGGGAGTCAGCAGCAAATATGCAATGAATGATAATCATCCCATACCCCCCAACATCTTGGAATGTTCATGGCGACGTACCTTTTGCTGCGCGGGGGGTTGCGTGGCTACAACCAAGTCCATTCACATGGGTTGGTGGAAAGTGTGCACTTTTGCATTACACCACTCCATGGTGTCTGCAGAAAATACGCAATGAATGATGGACATCCCATACCCCCCAACATCTTGGAATCTTGATGGCGACGTACCTTTTGCTGCGCGGGGGGTTGCGTGGCTACAACCAAGTCCATTCACATGGTTGGTGAAAAGTGTGCACTTTTGTTCCACGCCACTCCTGGGAGTTAGCAACAACTGTGCAATGCATAATTGACGTCCTTGATATTTCGGAATCAAAGGATGTTTCTGGCAACTTCCCTATGGTGCGCGGGGGTATGCTTGTCTATAGCCAAGTCCATTCACATGGTTGGTGAAAAGTGTGCACTTTTGCCCCACGCCACTCCGGGGAGTCAGCAGCAAATATGCAATGAATGATAATCATCCCATACCCCCCAACATCTTGGAATGTTCATGGCGACGTACCTTTTGACGCGCGGGGGGTTGCGTGGCTACAACCAAGTCCATTCACATGGTTGGTGAAAAGTGTGCACTTTTGCCTCACGCCACTCCTGGGAGTCAGCAGCAAATATGCAATGAATGATAATCATCCCATACCCCCCAACATCTTGGAATGTTCATGGCGACGTACCTTTTGCTGCGCGGGGGGTTGCGTGGCTACAACCAAGTCCATTCACATGGGTTGGTGGAAAGTGTGCACTTTTGCCCCACGCCACTCCTGGGAGTCAGCAGCAAATATGCAATGAATGATAATCATCCCATACCCCCCAACATCTTGGAATGTTCATGGCGACGTACATTTTGACGCGCGGGGGGTTGCGTGGCTACAACCAAGTCCATTCACATGGGTTGGTGGAAAGTGTGCACTTTTGCACCACACCACTCCATGGTGTCTGCAGAAAATATGCAATGAATGATGGACATCCCATACCCCCCAACATCTTGGAATGTTGATGGCGACGTACCTTTTGATGCGCGGGGGGTTGCGTGGCTACAACCAAGTCCATTCACATGGGTTGGTGGAAAGTGTGCACTTTTGCACCACACCACTCCATGGTGTCTGCAGAAAATATGCAATGAATGATGGACATCCCATACCCCCCAACATCTTGGAATGTTGATGGCGATGTACCTTTTGATGCGCGGGGGGTTGCGTGGCTACAACCAAGTCCATTCACATGGGTTGGTGGAAAGTGTGCACTTTTGCACCACACCACTCCATGGTGTCTGCAGAAAATACGCAATGAATGATGGACATCCCATGCCCCCCAGCATCTTGGAATGTTGATGGCGACGTACCTTTTGCTGCGCGGGGGGTTGCGTGGCTACAACCAAGTCCATTCACATGGGTTGGTGGAAAGTGTGCACTTTTGCCCCACGCCACTCCTGGGAGTCAGCAGCAAATATGCAATGAATGATAATCATCCCATACCCCCCAACATCTTGGAATGTTCATGGCGACGTACCTTTTGACGCGCGGGGGGTTGCGTGGCTACAACCAAGTCCATTCACATGGTTGGTGAAAAGTGTGCACTTTTGCACCACACCACGCCATGGTGTCTGCAGAAAATACGCAATGAATGATGGACATCCCATACCCCCCAATATCTTGGAATGTTGATGGCGACGTACCTTTTGCTGCGCGGGGGGTTGCGTGGCTACAACCAAGTCCATTCACATGGTTGGTGAAAAGTGTGCACTTTTGTTCCACGCCACTCCTGGGAGTTAGCAACAACTGTGCAATGCATAATTGACGTCCTTGATATTTCGGAATCAAAGGATGTTTCTGGCAACTTCCCTATGGTGCGCGGGGGTATGCTTGTCTATAGCCAAGTCCATTCACATGGTTGGTGAAAAGTGTGCACTTTTGCCCCACGCCACTCCGGGGAGTCAGCAGCAAATATGCAATGAATGATAATCATCCCATACCCCCCAACATCTTGGAATGTTCATGGCGACGTACCTTTTGACGCGCGGGGGGTTGCGTGGCTACAACCAAGTCCATTCACATGGTTGGTGAAAAGTGTGCACTTTTGCCTCACGCCACTCCTGGGAGTCAGCAGCAAATATGCAATGAATGATAATCATCCCATACCCCCCAACATCTTGGAATGTTCATGGCGACGTACATTTTGCTGCGCGGGGGGTTGCGTGGCTACAACCAAGTCCATTCACATGGGTTGGTGGAAAGTGTGCACTTTTGCATTACACCACTCCATGGTGTCTGCAGAAAATACGCAATGAATGATGGACATCCCATACCCCCCAACATCTTGGAATGTTCATGGCGACGTACCTTTGATGTGCGGGGGGTTGCGTGGCTACAACCAAGTCCATTCACATGGGTTGGTGGAAAGTGTGCACTTTTGCACCACACCACTCCATGGTGTCTGCAGAAAATATGCAATGAATGATGGACATCCCATACCCCCCAACATCTTGGAATGTTGATGGCGACGTACCTTTTGATGCGCGGGGGGTTGCGTGGCTACAACCAAGTCCATTCACATGGGTTGGTGGAAAGTGTGCACTTTTGCACCACACCACTCCATGGTGTCTGCAGAAAATATGCAATGAATGATGGACATCCCATACCCCCCAACATCTTGGAATGTTGATGGCGATGTACCTTTTGATGCGCGGGGGGTTGCGTGGCTACAACCAAGTCCATTCACATGGGTTGGTGGAAAGTGTGCACTTTTGCACCACACCACTCCATGGTGTCTGCAGAAAATACGCAATGAATGATGGACATCCCATACCCCCCAACATCTTGGAATGTTGATGGCGACGTACCTTTTGCTGCGCGGGGGGTTGCGTGGCTACAACCAAGTCCATTCACATGGTTGGTGAAAAGTGTGCACTTTTGTTCCACGCCACTCCTGGGAGTTAGCAACAACTGTGCAATGCATAATTGACGTCCTTGATATTTCGGAATCAAAGGATGTTTCTGGCAACTTCCCTATGGTGCGCGGGGGTATGCTTGTCTATAGCCAAGTCCATTCACATGGTTGGTGAAAAGTGTGCACTTTTGCCCCACGCCACTCCGGGGAGTCAGCAGCAAATATGCAATGAATGATAATCATCCCATACCCCCCAACATCTTGGAATGTTCATGGCGACGTACCTTTTGACGCGCGGGGGGTTGCGTGGCTACAACCAAGTCCATTCACATGGTTGGTGAAAAGTGTGCACTTTTGCACCACACCACGCCATGGTGTCTGCAGAAAATACGCAATGAATGATGGACATCCCATACCCCCCAATATCTTGGAATGTTGATGGCGACGTACCTTTTGCTGCGCGGGGGGTTGCGTGGCTACAACCAAGTCCATTCACATGGTTGGTGAAAAGTGTGCACTTTTGTTCCACGCCACTCCTGGGAGTTAGCAACAACTGTGCAATGCATAATTGACGTCCTTGATATTTCGGAATCAAAGGATGTTTCTGGCAACTTCCCTATGGTGCGCGGGGGTATGCTTGTCTATAGCCAAGTCCATTCACATGGTTGGTGAAAAGTGTGCACTTTTGCCCCACGCCACTCCGGGGAGTCAGCAGCAAATATGCAATGAATGATAATCATCCCATACCCCCCAACATCTTGGAATGTTCATGGCGACGTACCTTTTGACGCGCGGGGGGTTGCGTGGCTACAACCAAGTCCATTCACATGGTTGGTGAAAAGTGTGCACTTTTGCCTCACGCCACTCCTGGGAGTCAGCAGCAAATATGCAATGAATGATAATCATCCCATACCCCCCAACATCTTGGAATGTTCATGGCGACGTACATTTTGCTGCGCGGGGGGTTGCGTGGCTACAACCAAGTCCATTCACATGGGTTGGTGGAAAGTGTGCACTTTTGCATTACAGCACTCCATGGTGTCTGCAGAAAATACGCAATGAATGATGGACATCCCATACCCCCCAACATCTTGGAATGTTCATGGCGACGTACCTTTGATGTGCGGGGGGTTGCGTGGCTACAACCAAGTCCATTCACATGGGTTGGTGGAAAGTGTGCACTTTTGCACCACACCACTCCATGGTGTCTGCAGAAAATATGCAATGAATGATGGACATCCCATACCCCCCAACATCTTGGAATGTTGATGGCGACGTACCTTTTGATGCGCGGGGGGTTGCGTGGCTACAACCAAGTCCATTCACATGGGTTGGTGGAAAGTGTGCACTTTTGCACCACACCACTCCATGGTGTCTGCAGAAAATATGCAATGAATGATGGACATCCCATACCCCCCAACATCTTGGAATGTTGATGGCGATGTACCTTTTGATGCGCGGGGGGTTGCGTGGCTACAACCAAGTCCATTCACATGGGTTGGTGGAAAGTGTGCACTTTTGCACCACACCACTCCATGGTGTCTGCAGAAAATACGCAATGAATGATGGACATCCCATGCCCCCCAGCATCTTGGAATGTTCATGGCGACGTACCTTTGATGTGCGGGGGGTTGCGTGGCTACAACCAAGTCCATTCACATGGGTTGGTGGAAAGTGTGCACTTTTGCCCCACGCCACTCCTGGGAGTCAGCAGCAAATATGCAATGAATGATAATCATCCCATACCCCCCAACATCTTGGAATGTTCATGGCGACGTACATTTTGACGCGCGGGGGGTTGCGTGGCTACAACCAAGTCCATTCACATGGTTGGTGAAAAGTGTGCACTTTTGCCTCACGCCACTCCTGGGAGTCAGCAGCAAATATGCAATGAATGATAATCATCCCATACCCCCCAACATCTTGGAATGTTCATGGCGACGTACCTTTTGCTGCGCGGGGGGTTGCGTGGCTACAACCAAGTCCATTCACATGGGTTGGTGGAAAGTGTGCACTTCTGCACCACACCACGCCATGGTGTCTGCAGAAAATACGCAATGAATGATGGACATCCCATACCCCCCAACATCTTGGAATGTTCATGGCGACGTACCTTTTGCTGCGCGGGGGGTTGCGTGGCTACAACCAAGTCCATTCACATGGGTTGGTGGAAAGTGTGCACTTTTGCCCCACGCCACTCCTGGGAGTCAGCAGCAAATATGCAACGAATGATAATCATCCCATACCCCCCAACATCTTGGAATGTTCATGGCGACGTACATTTTGACGCGCGGGGGGTTGCGTGGCTACAACCAAGTCCATTCACATGGGTTGGTGGAAAGTGTGCACTTTTGCACCACACCACTCCATGGTGTCTGCAGAAAATATGCAATGAATGATGGACATCCCATACCCCCCAACATCTTGGAATGTTGATGGCGACGTACCTTTTGATGCGCGGGGGGTTGCGTGGCTACAACCAAGTCCATTCACATGGGTTGGTGGAAAGTGTGCACTTTTGCACCACACCACTCCATGGTGTCTGCAGAAAATATGCAATGAATGATGGACATCCCATACCCCCCAACATCTTGGAATGTTGATGGCGATGTACCTTTTGATGCGCGGGGGGTTGCGTGGCTACAACCAAGTCCATTCACATGGGTTGGTGGAAAGTGTGCACTTTTGCACCACACCACTCCATGGTGTCTGCAGAAAATACGCAATGAATGATGGACATCCCATGCCCCCCAGCATCTTGGAATGTTCATGGCGACGTACCTTTGATGTGCGGGGGGTTGCGTGGCTACAACCAAGTCCATTCACATGGGTTGGTGGAAAGTGTGCACTTTTGCACCACACCACGCCATGGTGTCTGCAGAAAATACGCAATGAATGATGGACATCCCATATCCCCCAATATCTTGGAATGTTGATGGCGACGTACCTTCTGCTGCGCGGGGGGTTGCGTGGCTACAACCAAGTCCATTCACATGGTTGGTGAAAAGTGTGCACTTTTGTTCCACGCCACTCCTGGGAGTTAGCAACAACTGTGCAATGCATAATTGACGTCCTTGATATTTCGGAATCAAAGGATGTTTCTGGCAACTTCCCTATGGTGCGCGGGGGTATGCTTGTCTATAGCCAAGTCCATTCACATGGTTGGTGAAAAGTGTGCACTTTTGCCCCACACCACTCCGGGGAGTCAGCAGCAAATATGCAATGAATGATAATCATCCCATACCCCCCAACATCTTGGAATGTTCATGGCGACGTACCTTTTGACGCGCGGGGGGTTGCGTGGCTACAACCAAGTCCATTCACATGGTTGGTGAAAAGTGTGCACTTTTGCACCACACCACGCCATGGTGTCTGCAGAAAATACGCAATGAATGATGGACATCCCATACCCCCCAATATCTTGGAATGTTGATGGCGACGTACCTTTTGCTGCGCGGGGGGTTGCGTGGCTACAACCAAGTCCATTCACATGGTTGGTGAAAAGTGTGCACTTTTGTTCCACGCCAATCCTGGGAGTTAGCAACAACTGTGCAATGCATAATTGACGTCCTTGATATTTCGGAATCAAAGGATGTTTCTGGCAACTTCCCTATGGTGCGCGGGGGTATGCTTGTCTATAGCCAAGTCCATTCACATGGTTGGTGAAAAGTGTGCACTTTTGCCCCACGCCACTCCGGGGAGTCAGCAGCAAATATGCAATGAATGATAATCATCCCATACCCCCCAACATCTTGGAATGTTCATGGCGACGTACCTTTTGACGCGCGGGGGGTTGCGTGGCTACAACCAAGTCCATTCACATGGTTGGTGAAAAGTGTGCACTTTTGCCTCACGCCACTCCTGGGAGTCAGCAGCAAATATGCAATGAATGATAATCATCCCATACCCCCCAACATCTTGGAATGTTCATGGCGACGTACCTTTTGCTGCGCGGGGGGTTGCGTGGCTACAACCAAGTCCATTCACATGGGTTGGTGGAAAGTGTGCACTTTTGCATTACACCACTCCATGGTGTCTGCAGAAAATACGCAATGAATGATGGACATCCCATACCCCCCAACATCTTGGAATCTTGATGGCGACGTACCTTTTGCTGCGCGGGGGGTTGCGTGGCTACAACCAAGTCCATTCACATGGTTGGTGAAAAGTGTGCACTTTTGTTCCACGCCACTCCTGGGAGTTAGCAACAACTGTGCAATGCATAATTGACGTCCTTGATATTTCGGAATCAAAGGATGTTTCTGGCAACTTCCCTATGGTGCGCGGGGGTATGCTTGTCTATAGCCAAGTCCATTCACATGGTTGGTGAAAAGTGTGCACTTTTGCCCCACGCCACTCCGGGGAGTCAGCAGCAAATATGCAATGAATGATAATCATCCCATACCCCCCAACATCTTGGAATGTTCATGGCGACGTACCTTTTGACGCGCGGGGGGTTGCGTGGCTACAACCAAGTCCATTCACATGGTTGGTGAAAAGTGTGCACTTTTGCCTCACGCCACTCCTGGGAGTCAGCAGCAAATATGCAATGAATGATAATCATCCCATACCCCCCAACATCTTGGAATGTTCATGGCGACGTACCTTTTGCTGCGCGGGGGGTTGCGTGGCTACAACCAAGTCCATTCACATGGGTTGGTGGAAAGTGTGCACTTTTGCCCCACGCCACTCCTGGGAGTCAGCAGCAAATATGCAATGAATGATAATCATCCCATACCCCCCAACATCTTGGAATGTTCATGGCGACGTACATTTTGACGCGCGGGGGGTTGCGTGGCTACAACCAAGTCCATTCACATGGGTTGGTGGAAAGTGTGCACTTTTGCACCACACCACTCCATGGTGTCTGCAGAAAATATGCAATGAATGATGAACATCCCATACCCCCCAACATCTTGGAATGTTGATGGCGACGTACCTTTTGATGCGCGGGGGGTTGCGTGGCTACAACCAAGTCCATTCACATGGGTTGGTGGAAAGTGTGCACTTTTGCACCACACCACTCCATGGTGTCTGCAGAAAATATGCAATGAATGATGGACATCCCATACCCCCCAACATCTTGGAATGTTGATGGCGATGTACCTTTTGATGCGCGGGGGGTTGCGTGGCTACAACCAAGTCCATTCACATGGGTTGGTGGAAAGTGTGCACTTTTGCACCACACCACTCCATGGTGTCTGCAGAAAATACGCAATGAATGATGGACATCCCATGCCCCCCAGCATCTTGGAATGTTCATGGCGACGTACCTTTGATGTGCGGGGGGTTGCGTGGCTACAACCAAGTCCATTCACATGGGTTGGTGGAAAGTGTGCACTTTTGCACTACACCACGCCATGGTGTCTGCAGAAAATACGCAATGAATGATGGACATCCCATACCCCCCAATATCTTGGAATGTTGATGGCGACGTACCTTTTGCTGCGCGGGGGGTTGCGTGGCTACAACCAAGTCCATTCACATGGTTGGTGAAAAGTGTGCACTTTTGTTCCACGCCACTCCTGGGAGTTAGCAACAACTGTGCAATGCATAATTGACGTCCTTGATATTTCGGAATCAAAGGATGTTTCTGGCAACTTCCCTATGGTGCGCGGGGGTATGCTTGTCTATAGCCAAGTCCATTCACATGGTTGGTGAAAAGTGTGCACTTTTGCCCCACGCCACTCCGGGGAGTCAGCAGCAAATATGCAATGAATGATAATCATCCCATACCCCCCAACATCTTGGAATGTTCATGGCGACGTACCTTTTGCTGAGCGGGGGGTTGCGTGGCTACAACCAAGTCCATTCACATGGTTGGTGAAAAGTGTGCACTTTTGCACCACACCACGCCATGGTGTCTGCAGAAAATACGCAATGAATGATGGACATCCCATACCCCCCAATATCTTGGAATGTTGATGGCGACGTACCTTTTGCTGCGCGGGGGGTTGCGTGGCTACAACCAAGTCCATTCACATGGTTGGTGAAAAGTGTGCACTTTTGTTCCACGCCACTCCTGGGAGTTAGCAACAACTGTGCAATGCATAATTGACGTCCTTGATATTTCGGAATCAAAGGATGTTTCTGGCAACTTCCCTATGGTGCGCGGGGGTATGCTTGTCTATAGCCAAGTCCATTCACATGGTTGGTGAAAAGTGTGCACTTTTGCCCCACGCCACTCCGGGGAGTCAGCAGCAAATATGCAATGAATGATAATCATCCCATACCCCCCAACATCTTGGAATGTTCATGGCGACGTACCTTTTGACGCGCGGGGGGTTGCGTGGCTACAACCAAGTCCATTCACATGGTTGGTGAAAAGTGTGCACTTTTGCCCCACGCCACTCCTGGGAGTCAGCAGCAAATATGCAATGAATGATAATCATCCCATACCCCCCAACATCTTGGAATGTTCATGGCGACGTACATTTTGGCGCGCGGGGGGTTGCGTGGCTACAACCAAGTCCATTCACATGGGTTGGTGGAAAGTGTGCACTTTTGCACCACACCACTCCATGGTGTCTGCAGAAAATATGCAATGAATGATAATCATCCCATACCCCCCAAAATCTTGGAATGTTGATGGCGACGTACCTTTTGATGCGCGGGGGGTTGCGTGGCTACAACCAAGTCCATTCACATGGGTTGGTGGAAAGTGTGCACTTTTGCACCACACCACTCCATGGTGTCTGCAGAAAATATGCAATGAATGATGGACATCCCATACCCCCCAACATCTTGGAATGTTGATGGCGATGTACCTTTTGATGCGCGGGGGGTTGCGTGGCTACAACCAAGTCCATTCACATGGGTTGGTGGAAAGTGTGCACTTTTGCACCACACCACTCCATGGTGTCTGCAGAAAATACGCAATGAATGATGGACATCCCATGCCCCCCAGCATCTTGGAATGTTCATGGCGACGTACCTTTGATGTGCGGGGGGTTGCGTGGCTACAACCAAGTCCATTCACATGGGTTGGTGGAAAGTGTGCACTTTTGCACTACACCACGCCATGGTGTCTGCAGAAAATACGCAATGAATGATGGACATCCCATACCCCCCAATATCTTGGAATGTTGATGGCGACGTACCTTTTGCTGCGCGGGGGGTTGCGTGGCTACAACCAAGTCCATTCACATGGTTGGTGAAAAGTGTGCACTTTTGTTCCACGCCACTCCTGGGAGTTAGCAACAACTGTGCAATGCATAATTGACGTCCTTGATATTTCGGAATCAAAGGATGTTTCTGGCAACTTCCCTATGGTGCGCGGGGGTATGCTTGTCTATAGCCAAGTCCATTCACATGGTTGGTGAAAAGTGTGCACTTTTGCCCCACGCCACTCCGGGGAGTCAGCAGCAAATATGCAATGAATGATAATCATCCCATACCCCCCAACATCTTGGAATGTTCATGGCGACGTACCTTTTGCTGAGCGGGGGGTTGCGTGGCTACAACCAAGTCCATTCACATGGGTTGGTGGAAAGTGTGCACTTTTGCACCACACCACGCCATGGTGTCTGCAGAAAATACGCAATGAATGATGGACATCCCATACCCCCCAAAATCTTGGAATGTTGATGGCGACGTACCTTTTGCTGCGCGGGGGGTTGCGTGGCTACAACCAAGTCCATTCACATGGTTGGTGAAAAGTGTGCACTTTTGTTCCACGCCACTCCTGGGAGTTAGCAACAACTGTGCAATGCATACTTGACGTCCTTGATATTTCAGAATCAAAGGATGTTTATGGCAACTTCCCTATGGTGCGCGGGGGTATGCTTGTCTATAGCCAAGTCCATTCACATGGTTGGTGAAAAGTGTGCACTTTTGCCCCACGCCACTCCTGGGAGTCAGCAGCAAATATGCAATGAATGATAATCATCCCATACCCCCCAACATCTTGGAATGTTCATGGCGACGTACCTTTTGACGCGCGGGGGGTTGCGTGGCTACAACCAAGTCCATTCACATGGTTGGTGAAAAGTGTGCACTTTTGCCCCACGCCACTCCTGGGAGTCAGCAGCAAATATGCAATGAATGATAATCATGCCATACCCCCCAACATCTTGGAATGTTCATGGCGACTTACCTTTTGACGCGCGGGGGGTTGCGTGGCTACAACCAAGTCCATTCACATGGGTTGGTGGAAAGTGTGCACTTTTGCACCACACCACTCCATGGTGTCTGCAGAAAATATGCAATGAATGATGGACATCCCATACACCCCAAAATCTTGGAATGTTGATGGCGATGTACCTTTTGATGCGCGGGGGGCTGCGTGGCTACAACCAAGTCCATTCACATGGGTTGGTGGAAAGTGTGCACTTTTGCACCACACCACTCCATGGTGTCTGCAGAAAATACGCAATGAATGATGGACATCCCATGCCCCCCAGCATCTTGGAATGTTCATAGCGACGTACCTTTGATGTGCGGGGGGTTGCGTGGCTACAACCAAGTCCATTCACATGGGTTGGTGGAAAGTGTGCACTTTTGCACCACACCACGCCATGGTGTCTGCAGAAAATACGCAATGAATGATGGACATCCCATACCCCCCCACATCTTGGAATGTTGATGGCAACGTACCTTTTGCTGCGCGGGGGGTTGCGTGGCTACAACCAAGTCCATTCACATGGGTTGGTGGAAAGTGTGCACTTTTGCACCACACCACTCCATGGTGTCTGCAGAAAATATGCAATGAATGATGGACATCCCATACCCCCCAACATCTTGGAATGTTGGTGGCGAC
Organism: Ulva prolifera; assembly: GCA_023078555.1. NCBI lineage: Eukaryota > Viridiplantae > Chlorophyta > Ulvophyceae > Ulvales > Ulvaceae > Ulva > Ulva prolifera. The sequence goes on along the minus strand of CM041199.1, from coordinate 10,147,054 downwards.
GTACCTTTTGCTGCGCGGGGGGTTGCGTGGCTACAACCAAGTCCATTCACATGGTTGGTGAAAAGTGTGCACTTTTGTTCCACGCCACTCCTGGGAGTTAGCAACAACTGTGCAATGCATAATTGACGTCCTTGATATTTCGGAATCAAAGGATGTTTCTGGCAACTTCCCTATGGTGCGCGGGGGTATGCTTGTCTATAGCCAAGTCCATTCACATGGTTGGTGAAAAGTGTGCACTTTTGCCCCACGCCACTCCGGGGAGTCAGCAGCAAATATGCAATGAATGATAATCATCCCATACCCCCCAACATCTTGGAATGTTCATGGCGACGTACCTTTTGACGCGCGGGGGGTTGCGTGGCTACAACCAAGTCCATTCACATGGTTGGTGAAAAGTGTGCACTTTTGTTCCACGCCACTCCTGGGAGTTAGCAACAACTGTGCAATGCATAATTGACGTCCTTGATATTTCGGAATCAAAGGATGTTTCTGGCAACTTCCCTATGGTGCGCGGGGGTATGCTTGTCTATAGCCAAGTCCATTCACATGGTTGGTGAAAAGTGTGCACTTTTGCCCCACGCCACTCCGGGGAGTCAGCAGCAAATATGCAATGAATGATAATCATCCCATACCCCCCAACATCTTGGAATGTTCATGGCGACGTACCTTTTGACGCGCGGGGGGTTGCGTGGCTACAACCAAGTCCATTCACATGGTTGGTGAAAAGTGTGCACTTTTGCACCACACCACGCCATGGTGTCTGCAGAAAATACGCAATGAATGATGGACATCCCATACCCCCCAAAATCTTGGAATGTTGATGGCGACGTACCTTTTGCTGCGCGGGGGGTTGCGTGGCTACAACCAAGTCCATTCACATGGTTGGTGAAAAGTGTGCACTTTTGTTCCACGCCACTCCTGGGAGTTAGCAGCAACTGTGCAATGCATACTTGACGTCCTTGATATTTCAGAATCAAAGGATGTTTATGGCAACTTCCCTATGGTGCGCGGGGGTATGCTTGTCTATAGCCAAGTCCATTCACATGGTTGGTGAAAAGTGTGCACTTTTGCCCCACGCCACTCCTGGGAGTCAGCAGCAAATATGCAATGAATGATAATCATCCCATACCCCCCAACATCTTGGAATGTTCATGGCGACGTACCTTTTGACGCGCGGGGGGTTGCGTGGCTACAACCAAGTCCATTCACATGGTTGGTGAAAAGTGTGCACTTTTGCCCCACGCCACTCCTGGGAGTCAGCAGCAAATATGCAATGAATGATAATCATGCCATACCCCCCAACATCTTGGAATGTTCATGGCGACTTACCTTTTGACGCGCGGGGGGTTGCGTGGCTACAACCAAGTCCATTCACATGGGTTGGTGGAAAGTGTGCACTTTTGCACCACACCACTCCATGGTGTCTGCAGAAAATATGCAATGAATGATGGACATCCCATACCCCCCAAAATCTTGGAATGTTGATGGCGATGTACCTTTTGATGCGCGGGGGGCTGCGTGGCTACAACCAAGTCCATTCACATGGGTTGGTGGAAAGTGTGCACTTTTGCACCACACCACTCCATGGTGTCTGCAGAAAATACGCAATGAATGATGGACATCCCATGCCCCCCAGCATCTTGGAATGTTCATAGCGACGTACCTTTGATGTGCGGGGGGTTGCGTGGCTACAACCAAGTCCATTCACATGGGTTGGTGGAAAGTGTGCACTTTTGCACCACACCACGCCATGGTGTCTGCAGAAAATACGCAATGAATGATGGACATCCCATACCCCCCCACATCTTGGAATGTTGATGGCAACGTACCTTTTGCTGCGCGGGGGGTTGCGTGGCTACAACCAAGTCCATTCACATGGGTTGGTGGAAAGTGTGCACTTTTGCACCACACCACTCCATGGTGTCTGCAGAAAATATGCAATGAATGATGGACATCCCATACCCCCCAACATCTTGGAATGTTGGTGGCGACGTACCTTTTGCTGCGCGGGGGGTTGCGTGGCTACAACCAAGTCCATTCACATGGTTGGTGAAAAGTGTGCACTTTTGTTCCACGCCACTCCTGGGAGTTAGCAACAACTGTGCAATGCATAATTGACGTCCTTGATATTTCGGAATCAAAGGATGTTTCTGGCAACTTCCCTATGGTGCGCGGGGGTATGCTTGTCTATAGCCAAGTCCATTCACATGGTTGGTGAAAAGTGTGCACTTTTGCCCCACGCCACTCCGGGGAGTCAGCAGCAAATATGCAATGAATGATAATCATCCCATACCCCCCAACATCTTGGAATGTTCATGGCGACGTACCTTTTGACGCGCGGGGGGTTGCGTGGCTACAACCAAGTCCATTCACATGGTTGGTGAAAAGTGTGCACTTTTGCCTCACGCCACTCCTGGGAGTTAGCAACAACTGTGCAATGCATAATTGACGTCCTTGATATTTCGGAATCAAAGGATGTTTCTGGCAACTTCCCTATGGTGCGCGGGGGTATGCTTGTCTATAGCCAAGTCCATTCACATGGTTGGTGAAAAGTGTGCACTTTTGCCCCACGCCACTCCGGGGAGTCAGCAGCAAATATGCAATGAATGATAATCATCCCATACCCCCCAACATCTTGGAATGTTCATGGCGACGTACCTTTTGACGCGCGGGGGGTTGCGTGGCTACAACCAAGTCCATTCACATGGTTGGTGAAAAGTGTGCACTTTTGCCTCACGCCACTCCTGGGAGTCAGCAGCAAATATGCAATGAATGATAATCATCCCATACCCCCCAACATCTTGGAATGTTCATGGCGACGTACCTTTTGACGCGCGGGGGGTTGCGTGGCTACAACCAAGTCCATTCACATGGTTGGTGAAAAGTGTGCACTTTTGCCTCACGCCACTCCTGGGAGTCAGCAGCAAATATGCAATGAATGATAATCATCCCATACCCCCCAACATCTTGGAATGTTCATGGCGACGTACCTTTTGCTGCGCGGGGGGTTGCGTGGCTACAACCAAGTCCATTTACATGGGTTGGTGGAAAGTGTGCACTTTTGCATTACACCACTCCATGGTGTCTGCAGAAAATACGCAATGAATGATGGACATCCCATACCCCCCAACATCTTGGAATCTTGATGGCGACGTACCTTTTGCTGCGCGGGGGGTTGCGTGGCTACAACCAAGTCCATTCACATGGTTGGTGAAAAGTGTGCACTTTTGTTCCACGCCACTCCTGGGAGTTAGCAACAACTGTGCAATGCATAATTGACGTCCTTGATATTTCGGAATCAAAGGATGTTTCTGGCAACTTCCCTATGGTGCGCGGGGGTATGCTTGTCTATAGCCAAGTCCATTCACATGGTTGGTGAAAAGTGTGCACTTTTGCCCCACGCCACTCCGGGGAGTCAGCAGCAAATATGCAATGAATGATAATCATCCCATACCCCCCAACATCTTGGAATGTTCATGGCGACGTACCTTTTGACGCGCGGGGGGTTGCGTGGCTACAACCAAGTCCATTCACATGGTTGGTGAAAAGTGTGCACTTTTGCCTCACGCCACTCCTGGGAGTCAGCAGCAAATATGCAATGAATGATAATTATCCCATACCCCCCAACATCTTGGAATGTTCATGGCGACGTACCTTTTGCTGCGCGGGGGGTTGCGTGGCTACAACCAAGTCCATTCACATGGGTTGGTGGAAAGTGTGCACTTTTGCCCCACGCCACTCCTGGGAGTCAGCAGCAAATATGCAATGAATGATAATCATCCCATACCCCCCAACATCTTGGAATGTTCATGGCGACGTACATTTTGACGCGCGGGGGGTTGCGTGGCTACAACCAAGTCCATTCACATGGGTTGGTGGAAAGTGTGCACTTTTGCACCACACCACTCCATGGTGTCTGCAGAAAATATGCAATGAATGATGGACATCCCATACCCCCCAACATCTTGGAATGTTGATGGCGACGTACCTTTTGATGCGCGGGGGGTTGCGTGGCTACAACCAAGTCCATTCACATGGGTTGGTGGAAAGTGTGCACTTTTGCACCACACCACTCCATGGTGTCTGCAGAAAATATGCAATGAATGATGGACATCCCATACCCCCCAACATCTTGGAATGTTGATGGCGATGTACCTTTTGATGCGCGGGGGGTTGCGTGGCTACAACCAAGTCCATTCACATGGGTTGGTGGAAAGTGTGCACTTTTGCACCACACCACTCCATGGTGTCTGCAGAAAATACGCAATGAATGATGGACATCCCATGCCCCCCAGCATCTTGGAATGTTCATGGCGACGTACCTTTGATGTGCGGGGGGTTGCGTGGCTACAACCAAGTCCATTCACATGGGTTGGTGGAAAGTGTGCACTTTTGCACCACACCACGCCATGGTGTCTGCAGAAAATACGCAATGAATGATGGACATCCCATACCCCCCAATATCTTGGAATGTTGATGGCGACGTACCTTTTGCTGCGCGGGGGGTTGCGTGGCTACAACCAAGTCCATTCACATGGTTGGTGAAAAGTGTGCACTTTTGTTCCACGCCACTCCTGGGAGTTAGCAACAACTGTGCAATGCATAATTGACGTCCTTGATATTTCGGAATCAAAGGATGTTTCTGGCAACTTCCCTATGGTGCGCGGGGGTATGCTTGTCTATAGCCAAGTCCATTCACATGGTTGGTGAAAAGTGTGCACTTTTGCCCCACGCCACTCCGGGGAGTCAGCAGCAAATATGCAATGAATGATAATCATCCCATACCCCCCAACATCTTGGAATGTTCATGGCGACGTACCTTTTGACGCGCGGGGGGTTGCGTGGCTACAACCAAGTCCATTCACATGGTTGGTGAAAAGTGTGCACTTTTGCACCACACCACGCCATGGTGTCTGCTGAAAATACGCAATGAATGATGGACATCCCATACCCCCCAATATCTTGGAATGTTGATGGCGACGTACCTTTTGCTGCGCGGGGGGTTGCGTGGCTACAACCAAGTCCATTCACATGGTTGGTGAAAAGTGTGCACTTTTGTTCCACGCCACTCCTGGGAGTTAGCAACAACTGTGCAATGCATAATTGACGTCCTTGATATTTCGGAATCAAAGGATGTTTCTGGCAACTTCCCTATGGTGCGCGGGGGTATGCTTGTCTATAGCCAAGTCCATTCACATGGTTGGTGAAAAGTGTGCACTTTTGCCCCACGCCACTCCGGGGAGTCAGCAGCAAATATGCAATGAATGATAATCATCCCATACCCCCCAACATCTTGGAATGTTCATGGCGACGTACCTTTTGACGCGCGGGGGGTTGCGTGGCTACAACCAAGTCCATTCACATGGTTGGTGAAAAGTGTGCACTTTTGCCTCACGCCACTCCTGGGAGTCAGCAGCAAATATGCAATGAATGATAATCATCCCATACCCCCCAACATCTTGGAATGTTCATGGCGACGTACCTTTTGCTGCGCGGGGGGTTGCGTGGCTACAACCAAGTCCATTCACATGGGTTGGTGGAAAGTGTGCACTTTTGCATTACACCACTCCATGGTGTCTGCAGAAAATACGCAATGAATGATGGACATCCCATACCCCCCAACATCTTGGAATCTTGATGGCGACGTACCTCTTGCTGCGCGGGGGGTTGCGTGGCTACAACCAAGTCCATTCACATGGTTGGTGAAAAGTGTGCACTTTTGTTCCACGCCACTCCTGGGAGTTAGCAACAACTGTGCAATGCATAATTGACGTCCTTGATATTTCGGAATCAAAGGATGTTTCTGGCAACTTCCCTATGGTGCGCGGGGGTATGCTTGTCTATAGCCAAGTCCATTCACATGGTTGGTGAAAAGTGTGCACTTTTGCCCCACGCCACTCCGGGGAGTCAGCAGCAAATATGCAATGAATGATAATCATCCCATACCCCCCAACATCTTGGAATGTTCATGGCGACGTACCTTTTGACGCGCGGGGGGTTGCGTGGCTACAACCAAGTCCATTCACATGGTTGGTGAAAAGTGTGCACTTTTGCCTCACGCCACTCCTGGGAGTCAGCAGCAAATATGCAATGAATGATAATCATCCCATACCCCCCAACATCTTGGAATGTTCATGGCGACGTACCTTTTGCTGCGCGGGGGGTTGCGTGGCTACAACCAAGTCCATTCACATGGGTTGGTGGAAAGTGTGCACTTTTGCATTACACCACTCCATGGTGTCTGCAGAAAATACGCAATGAATGATGGACATCCCATACCCCCCAACATCTTGGAATCTTGATGGCGACGTACCTTTTGCTGCGCGGGGGGTTGCGTGGCTACAACCAAGTCCATTCACATGGGTTGGTGGAAAGTGTGCAGTTTTGCACCACACCACGCCATGGTGTCTGCAGAAAATACGCAATGAATGATGGACATCCCATACCCCCCAACATCTTGGAATGTTGATGGCGACGTACGTTTTGCTGCGCGGGGGGTTGCGTGGCTACAACCAAGTCCATTCACATGGTTGGTGAAAAGTGTGCACTTTTGCCCCACGCCACTCCTGGGAGTCAGCAGCAAATATGCAATGAATGATAATCATCCCATACCCCCCAACATCTTGGAATGTTCATGGCGACGTACCTTTTGATGCGCGGGGGGTTGCGTGGCTACAACCAAGTCCATTCACATGGGTTGGTGGAAAGTGTGCACTTTTGCATCACACCACTCCATGGTGTCTGCAGAAAATACGCAATCAATGATGGACATCCCATGCCCCCCAGCATCTTGGAATGTTCATGGCGACGTACCTTTTGATGCGCGGGGGGTTGCGTGGCTACAACCAAGTCCATTCACATGGGTTGGTGGAAAGTGTGCACTTTTGCATCACACCACTCCATGGTGTCTGCAGAAAATACGCAATCAATGATGGACATCCCATGCCCCCCAGCATCTTGGAATGTTCATGGCGACGTACCTTTTGATGCGCGGGGGGTTGCGTGGCTACAACCAAGTCCATTCACATGGGTTGGTGGAAAGTGTGCACTTTTGCACCACACCACGCCATGGTGTCTGCAGAAAATACGCAATGAATGATGGACATCCCATACCCCCCAACATCTTGGAATGTTCATGGCGACGTACCGTTTGATGCGCGGGGGGTTGCGTGGCTACAACCAAGTCCATTCACATGGGTTGGTGGAAAGTGTGCACTTTTGCACCACACCACTCCATGGTGTCTGCAGAAAATACGCAATGAATGATGGACATCCCATACCCCCCAACATCTTGGAATGTTGATGGCGACGTACGTTTTGCTGCGCGGGGGGTTGCGTGGCTACAACCAAGTCCATTCACATGGTTGGTGAAAAGTGTGCACTTTTGCCCCACGCCACTCCTGGGAGTCAGCAGCAAATATGCAATGAATGATAATCATCCCATACCCCCCAACATCTTGGAATGTTCATGGCGACGTACCTTTTGATGCGCGGGGGGTTGCGTGGCTACAACCAAGTCCATTCACATGGGTTGGTGGAAAGTGTGCACTTTTGCATCACACCACTCCATGGTGTCTGCAGAAAATACGCAATCAATGATGGACATCCCATGCCCCCCAGCATCTTGGAATGTTCATGGCGACGTACCTTTTGATGCGCGGGGGGTTGCGTGGCTACAACCAAGTCCATTCACATGGGTTGGTGGAAAGTGTGCACTTTTGCATCACACCACTCCATGGTGTCTGCAGAAAATACGCAATCAATGATGGACATCCCATGCCCCCCAGCATCTTGGAATGTTCATGGCGACGTACCTTTTGATGCGCGGGGGGTTGCGTGGCTACAACCAAGTCCATTCACATGGGTTGGTGGAAAGTGTGCACTTTTGCACCACACCACGCCATGGTGTCTGCAGAAAATACGCAATGAATGATGGACATCCCATACCCCCCAACATCTTGGAATGTTCATGGCGACGTACCGTTTGATGCGCGGGGGGTTGCGTGGCTACAACCAAGTCCATTCACATGGGTTGGTGGAAAGTGTGCACTTTTGCACCACACCACTCCATGGTGTCTGCAGAAAATACGCAATGAATGATGGACATCCCATGCCCCCCAGCATCTTGGAATGTTCATGGCGACGTACCTTTGATGTGCGGGGGGTTGCGTGGCTACAACCAAGTCCATTCACATGGGTTGGTGGAAAGTGTGCACTTTTGCACCACACCACGCCATGGTGTCTGCAGAAAATACGCAATGAATGGCGGACATCCCATACCCCCCAATATCTTGGAATGTTGATGGCGACGTACCTTTTGCTGCGCGGGGGGTTGCGTGGCTACAACCAAGTCCATTCACATGGTTGGTGAAAAGTGTGCACTTTTGTTCCACGCCACTCCTGGGAGTTAGCAACAACTGTGCAATGCATAATTGACGTCCTTGATATTTCGGAATCAAAGGATGTTTCTTGCAACTTCCCTATGGTGCGCGGGGGTATGCTTGTCTATAGCCAAGTCCATTCACATGGTTGGTGAAAAGTGTGCACTTTTGCCCCACGCCACTCCTGGGAGTCAGCAGCAAATATGCAATGAATGATAATCATCCCATACCCCCCAACATCTTGGAATGTTCATGGCGACGTACCTTTTGACGCGCGGGGGTTGCGTGGCTACAACCAAGTCCATTCACATGGTTGGTGAAAAGTGTGCACTTTTGCCTCACGCCACTCCTGGGAGTCAGCAGCAAATATGCAATGAATGATAATCATCCCATACCCCCCAACATCTTGGAATGTTCATGGCGACGTACCTTTTGCTGCGCGGGGGGTTGCGTGGCTACAACCAAGTCCATTCACATGGGTTGGTGGAAAGTGTGCACTTTTGCATTACACCACTCCATGGTGTCTGCAGAAAATACGCAATGAATGATGGACATCCCATACCCCCCAACATCTTGGAATGTTGATGGCGACGTACGTTTTGCTGCGCGGGGGGTTGCGTGGCTACAACCAAGTCCATTCACATGGTTGGTGAAAAGTGTGCACTTTTGCCCCACGCCACTCCTGGGAGTCAGCAGCAAATATGCAATGAATGATAATCATCCCATACCCCCCAACATCTTGGAATGTTCATGGCGACGTACCTTTTGATGCGCGGGGGGTTGCGTGGCTACAACCAAGTCCATTCACATGGGTTGGTGGAAAGTGTGCACTTTTGCATCACACCACTCCATGGTGTCTGCAGAAAATACGCAATCAATGATGGACATCCCATGCCCCCCAGCATCTTGGAATGTTCATGGCGACGTACCTTTTGATGCGCGGGGGGTTGCGTGGCTACAACCAAGTCCATTCACATGGGTTGGTGGAAAGTGTGCACTTTTGCATCACACCACTCCATGGTGTCTGCAGAAAATACGCAATCAATGATGGACATCCCATGCCCCCCAGCATCTTGGAATGTTCATGGCGACGTACCTTTTGATGCGCGGGGGGTTGCGTGGCTACAACCAAGTCCATTCACATGGGTTGGTGGAAAGTGTGCACTTTTGCACCACACCACGCCATGGTGTCTGCAGAAAATACGCAATGAATGATGGACATCCCATACCCCCCAACATCTTGGAATGTTCATGGCGACGTACCGTTTGATGCGCGGGGGGTTGCGTGGCTACAACCAAGTCCATTCACATGGTTGGTGAAAAGTGTGCACTTTTGTTCCACGCCACTCCTGGGAGTTAGCAACAACTGTGCAATGCATAATTGACGTCCTTGATATTTCGGAATCAAAGGATGTTTCTTGCAACTTCCCTATGGTGCGCGGGGGTATGCTTGTCTATAGCCAAGTCCATTCACATGGTTGGTGAAAAGTGTGCACTTTTGCCCCACGCCACTCCTGGGAGTCAGCAGCAAATATGCAATGAATGATAATCATCCCATACCCCCCAACATCTTGGAATGTTCATGGCGACGTACCTTTTGACGCGCGGGGGTTGCGTGGCTACAACCAAGTCCATTCACATGGTTGGTGAAAAGTGTGCACTTTTGCCTCACGCCACTCCTGGGAGTCAGCAGCAAATAGGCAATGAATGATAATCATCCCATACCCCCCAACATCTTGGAATGTTCATGGCGACGTACCTTTTGCTGCGCGGGGGGTTGCGTGGCTACAACCAAGTCCATTCACATGGGTTGGTGGAAAGTGTGCAGTTTTGCACCACACCACGCCATGGTGTCTGCAGAAAATACGCAATGAATGATGGACATCCCATACCCCCCAACATCTTGGAATGTTGATGGCGACGTACGTTTTGCTGCGCGGGGGGTTGCGTGGCTACAACCAAGTCCATTCACATGGTTGGTGAAAAGTGTGCACTTTTGCCCCACGCCACTCCTGGGAGTCAGCAGCAAATATGCAATGAATGATAATCATCCCATACCCCCCAACATCTTGGAATGTTCATGGCGACGTACCTTTTGATGCGCGGGGGGTTGCGTGGCTACAACCAAGTCCATTCACATGGGTTGGTGGAAAGTGTGCACTTTTGCATCACACCACTCCATGGTGTCTGCAGAAAATACGCAATCAATGATGGACATCCCATGCCCCCCAGCATCTTGGAATGTTCATGGCGACGTACCTTTTGATGCGCGGGGGGTTGCGTGGCTACAACCAAGTCCATTCACATGGGTTGGTGGAAAGTGTGCACTTTTGCATCACACCACTCCATGGTGTCTGCAGAAAATACGCAATCAATGATGGACATCCCATGCCCCCCAGCATCTTGGAATGTTCATGGCGACGTACCTTTTGATGCGCGGGGGGTTGCGTGGCTACAACCAAGTCCATTCACATGGGTTGGTGGAAAGTGTGCACTTTTGCACCACACCACGCCATGGTGTCTGCAGAAAATACGCAATGAATGATGGACATCCCATACCCCCCAACATCTTGGAATGTTCATGGCGACGTACCGTTTGATGCGCGGGGGGTTGCGTGGCTACAACCAAGTCCATTCACATGGGTTGGTGGAAAGTGTGCACTTTTGCACCACACCACTCCATGGTGTCTGCAGAAAATACGCAATGAATGATGGACATCCCATGCCCCCCAGCATCTTGGAATGTTCATGGCGACGTACCTTTGATGTGCGGGGGGTTGCGTGGCTACAACCAAGTCCATTCACATGGGTTGGTGGAAAGTGTGCACTTTTGCACCACACCACGCCATGGTGTCTGCAGAAAATACGCAATGAATGGCGGACATCCCATACCCCCCAATATCTTGGAATGTTGATGGCGACGTACCTTTTGCTGCGCGGGGGGTTGCGTGGCTACAACCAAGTCCATTCACATGGTTGGTGAAAAGTGTGCACTTTTGTTCCACGCCACTCCTGGGAGTTAGCAACAACTGTGCAATGCATAATTGACGTCCTTGATATTTCGGAATCAAAGGATGTTTCTTGCAACTTCCCTATGGTGCGCGGGGGTATGCTTGTCTATAGCCAAGTCCATTCACATGGTTGGTGAAAAGTGTGCACTTTTGCCCCACGCCACTCCTGGGAGTCAGCAGCAAATATGCAATGAATGATAATCATCCCATACCCCCCAACATCTTGGAATGTTCATGGCGACGTACCTTTTGACGCGCGGGGGTTGCGTGGCTACAACCAAGTCCATTCACATGGTTGGTGAAAAGTGTGCACTTTTGCCTCACGCCACTCCTGGGAGTCAGCAGCAAATATGCAATGAATGATAATCATCCCATACCCCCCAACATCTTGGAATGTTCATGGCGACGTACCTTTTGCTGCGCGGGGGGTTGCGTGGCTACAACCAAGTCCATTCACATGGGTTGGTGGAAAGTGTGCACTTTTGCATTACACCACTCCATGGTGTCTGCAGAAAATACGCAATGAATGATGGACATCCCATACCCCCCAACATCTTGGAATGTTGATGGCGACGTACGTTTTGCTGCGCGGGGGGTTGCGTGGCTACAACCAAGTCCATTCACATGGTTGGTGAAAAGTGTGCACTTTTGCCCCACGCCACTCCTGGGAGTCAGCAGCAAATATGCAATGAATGATAATCATCCCATACCCCCCAACATCTTGGAATGTTCATGGCGACGTACCTTTTGATGCGCGGGGGGTTGCGTGGCTACAACCAAGTCCATTCACATGGGTTGGTGGAAAGTGTGCACTTTTGCATCACACCACTCCATGGTGTCTGCAGAAAATACGCAATCAATGATGGACATCCCATGCCCCCCAGCATCTTGGAATGTTCATGGCGACGTACCTTTTGATGCGCGGGGGGTTGCGTGGCTACAACCAAGTCCATTCACATGGGTTGGTGGAAAGTGTGCACTTTTGCATCACACCACTCCATGGTGTCTGCAGAAAATACGCAATCAATGATGGACATCCCATGCCCCCCAGCATCTTGGAATGTTCATGGCGACGTACCTTTTGATGCGCGGGGGGTTGCGTGGCTACAACCAAGTCCATTCACATGGGTTGGTGGAAAGTGTGCACTTTTGCACCACACCACGCCATGGTGTCTGCAGAAAATACGCAATGAATGATGGACATCCCATACCCCCCAACATCTTGGAATGTTCATGGCGACGTACCGTTTGATGCGCGGGGGGTTGCGTGGCTACAACCAAGTCCATTCACATGGTTGGTGAAAAGTGTGCACTTTTGTTCCACGCCACTCCTGGGAGTTAGCAACAACTGTGCAATGCATAATTGACGTCCTTGATATTTCGGAATCAAAGGATGTTTCTTGCAACTTCCCTATGGTGCGCGGGGGTATGCTTGTCTATAGCCAAGTCCATTCACATGGTTGGTGAAAAGTGTGCACTTTTGCCCCACGCCACTCCTGGGAGTCAGCAGCAAATATGCAATGAATGATAATCATCCCATACCCCCCAACATCTTGGAATGTTCATGGCGACGTACCTTTTGACGCGCGGGGGTTGCGTGGCTACAACCAAGTCCATTCACATGGTTGGTGAAAAGTGTGCACTTTTGCCTCACGCCACTCCTGGGAGTCAGCAGCAAATAGGCAATGAATGATAATCATCCCATACCCCCCAACATCTTGGAATGTTCATGGCGACGTACCTTTTGCTGCGCGGGGGGTTGCGTGGCTACAACCAAGTCCATTCACATGGGTTGGTGGAAAGTGTGCACTTTTGCATTACACCACTCCATGGTGTCTGCAGAAAATACGCAATGAATGATGGACATCCCATACCCCCCAACATCTTGGAATGTTGATGGCGACGTACGTTTTGCTGCGCGGGGGGTTGCGTGGCTACAACCAAGTCCATTCACATGGTTGGTGAAAATTGTGCACTTTTGCCCCACGCCACTCCTGGGAGTCAGCAGCAAATATGCAATGAATGATAATCATCCCATACCCCCCAACATCTTGGAATGTTCATGGCGACGTACCTTTTGATGCGCGGGGGGTTGCGTGGCTACAACCAAGTCCATTCACATGGGTTGGTGGAAAGTGTGCACTTTTGCACCACACCACTCCATGGTGTCTGCAGAAAATACGCAATGAATGATGGACATCCCATACCCCCCAACATCTTGGAATCTTGATGGCGACGTACCTTTTGCTGCGCGGGGGGTTGCGTGGCTACAACCAAGTCCATTCACATGGGTTGGTGGAAAGTGTGCAGTTTTGCACCACACCACGCCATGGTGTCTGCAGAAAATACGCAATGAATGATGGACATCCCATACCCCCCAACATCTTGGAATGTTGATGGCAACGTACCTTTTGCTGCGCGGGGGGTTGCGTGGCTACAACCAAGTCCATTCACATGGGTTGGTGGAAAGTGTGCACTTTTGAACCACACCACGCCATGGTGTCTGCAGAAAATACGCAATGAATGATGGACATCCCATACCCCCCAATATCTTGGAATGTTGATGGCGACGTACCATTTGCTGCGCGGGGGGTTGCGTGGCTACAACCAAGTCCATTCACATGGTTGGTGAAAAGTGTGCACTTTTGTTCCACGCCACTCCTGGGAGTTAGCAACAACTGTGCAATGCATAATTGACGTCCTTGATATTTCGGAATCAAAGGATGTTTCTTGCAACTTCCCTATGGTGCGCGGGGGTATGCTTGTCTATAGCCAAGTCCATTCACATGGTTGGTGAAAAGTGTGCACTTTTGCCCCACGCCACTCCTGGGAGTCAGCAGCAAATATGCAATGAATGATAATCATCCCATACCCCCCAACATCTTGGAATGTTCATGGCGACGTACCTTTTGACGCGCGGGGGGTTGCGTGGCTACAACCAAGTCCATTCACATGGTTGGTGAAAAGTGTGCACTTTTGCCTCACGCCACTCCTGGGAGTCAGCAGCAAATATGCAATGAATGATAATCATCCCATACCCCCCAACATCTTGGAATGTTCATGGCGACGTACCTTTTGCTGCGCGGGGGGTTGCGTGGCTACAACCAAGTCCATTCACATGGGTTGGTGGAAAGTGTGCACTTTTGCATTACACCACTCCATGGTGTCTGCAGAAAATACGCAATGAATGATGGACATCCCATACCCCCCAACATCTTGGAATGTTGATGGCGACGTACGTTTTGCTGCGCGGGGGGTTGCGTGGCTACAACCAAGTCCATTCACATGGTTGGTGAAAATTGTGCACTTTTGCCCCACGCCACTCCTGGGAGTCAGCAGCAAATATGCAATGAATGATAATCATCCCATACCCCCCAACATCTTGGAATGTTCATGGCGACGTACCTTTTGATGCGCGGGGGGTTGCGTGGCTACAACCAAGTCCATTCACATGGGTTGGTGGAAAGTGTGCACTTTTGCACCACACCACTCCATGGTGTCTGCAGAAAATACGCAATGAATGATGGACATCCCATACCCCCCAACATCTTGGAATCTTGATGGCGACGTACCTTTTGCTGCGCGGGGGGTTGCGTGGCTACAACCAAGTCCATTCACATGGGTTGGTGGAAAGTGTGCAGTTTTGCACCACACCACGCCATGGTGTCTGCAGAAAATACGCAATGAATTATGGACATCCCATACCCCCCAACATCTTGGAATGTTGATGGCAACGTACCTTTTGCTGCGCGGGGGGTTGCGTGGCTACAACCAAGTCCATTCACATGGGTTGGTGGAAAGTGTGCACTTTTGAACCACACCACGCCATGGTGTCTGCAGAAAATACGCAATGAATGATGGACATCCCATACCCCCCAATATCTTGGAATGTTGATGGCGACGTACCTTTTGCTGCGCGGGGGGTTGCGTGGCTACAACCAAGTCCATTCACATGGTTGGTGAAAAGTGTGCACTTTTGTTCCACGCCACTCCTGGGAGTTAGCAACAACTGTGCAATGCATAATTGACGTCCTTGATATTTCGGAATCAAAGGATGTTTCTTGCAACTTCCCTATGGTGCGCGGGGGTATGCTTGTCTATAGCCAAGTCCATTCACATGGTTGGTGAAAAGTGTGCACTTTTGCCCCACGCCACTCCTGGGAGGCAGCAGCAAATATGCAATGAATGATAATCATCCCATACCCCCCAACATCTTGGAATGTTCATGGCGACGTACCTTTTGACGCGCGGGGGGTTGCGTGGCTACAACCAAGTCCATTCACATGGTTGGTGAAAAGTGTGCACTTTTGCCTCACGCCACTCCTGGGAGTCAGCAGCAAATATGCAATGAATGATAATCATCCCATACCCCCCAACATCTTGGAATGTTCATGGCGACGTACCTTTTGCTGCGCGGGGGGTTGCGTGGCTACAACCAAGTCCATTCACATGGGTTGGTGGAAAGTGTGCACTTTTGCATTACACCACTCCATGGTGTCTGCAGAAAATACGCAATGAATGATGGACATCCCATACCCCCCAACATCTTGGAATCTTGATGGCGACGTACCTTTTGCTGCGCGGGGGGTTGCGTGGCTACAACCAAGTCCATTCACATGGGTTGGTGGAAAGTGTGCAGTTCTGCACCACACCACGCCATGGTGTCTGCAGAAAATACGCAATGAATGATGGACATCCCATACCCCCCAACATCTTGGAATGTTCATGGCGACGTACCGTTTGATGCGCGGGGGGTTGCGTGGCTACAACCAAGTCCATTCACATGGGTTGGTGGAAAGTGTGCACTTTTGCACCACACCACTCCATGGTGTCTGCAGAAAATACGCAATGAATGATGGACATCCCATGCCCCCCAGCATCTTGGAATGTTCATGGCGACGTACCTTTGATGTGCGGGGGGTTGCGTGGCTACAACCAAGTCCATTCACATGGGTTGGTGGAAAGTGTGCAGTTTTGCATTACACCACTCCATGGTGTCTGCAGAAAATACGCAATGAATGATGGACATCCCATACCCCCCAACATCTTGGAATGTTGATGGCGACGTACGTTTTGCTGCGCGGGGGGTTGCGTGGCTACAACCAAGTCCATTCACATGGTTGGTGAAAATTGTGCACTTTTGCCCCACGTGTTGTGAGATGTTCATCTCACCTCCGGCGCAGGCTGGTAGATGCGCACATGCATAATGACCTCCAGGTGCTTCCAAGCACGTACATGACCGAATAAGATAAAACGGTCCGGATATTGCATCATCACATAGTCATCAGATTATAATCATTTGTCATTTCGCGTTGTCGAATACCCGGACAGCGATACATTATTTGGCCTTTCAACATCATGGGCCTCAGTCGCGCACTGCTCACCATGTGGCTACGAGGGCGTCGCGCACCAGTCATATCACTCTTCACTAACATCTTCATATATCTCATTATTAAGCACTGATATCATCGTGCATTTAGACGTGCGCACGAACACAACTTAAGATCACATCAAACGACACAGCATATCAATAGTTAGCTACGTCACTGGTCATGGGACATGCATGATGACACATTCATAGTCACACGTCATCAGTCATACTCAGCATGCACATGGTCAACTGTGCACAGGCCATTCGGAGGCACTAAGTCACCTATGCCCCGAACCCGCTACGCGGTGGCCACGCTAGAGTACTACACGAAATTGTTATAAAGTCACATTTGGGGTTAAACTCCGACATGCACGTTATACTCCGAGACGCGCTGTTATCGCACCGGAATCTACATGCATATGTCAGTGAGCACAATCATACTCGTCACATCATAACGCTGGCACCGAGTCCGGTTTCCATTGCTTGTCAGCCAATCATATTAGATATCCCGCGATTATTAGGGATTCCATTCAGTGTGCTCCACTTTTGTGTAGCACTTTAGCGTGGCCAGCCTTAGCAAGGGTGTCCTGGGTGCATTCCAAACGGTATTTATACCGTGCACTTGCTGGGATTCGTCCTTCTGTTTTCAGAGTTCGAATTGGGGAACCTATTTCCACTCTGTCGTAACACATCTCTGTCTGACACCCATTTTGTTGACCCTGTCTTACTCCATAGTTGATTACAGTCTCCGCACTGCAACGTAAGGCCCTCTTCATCCACGCCAAGTCATATACAGGTGCTCGTCAGCGCCCCGGAGGCTTCTACCTCTCTCGACAGGTATCGGTTTGCTAAGATCTTCTGCCTAACATTTCACACCTGTTACAGATCTCATCATGTCTGCACCAGAGAGCATTCTAGCCGCGGATTGGGACGTAGTTCACCAGTCCATTATAGACCCTAGTGACGCGAACTTGTCCGTCGACCATCACATGTCCCAGATCCCAGGGATCTCGTCGTTTTCTCGCGAGGACATTGACTATGTTCGTCGAACAACCGGACAGATGCGCTGGTTGGGCACCGTCGTTGCCGAAGTAAGCAAATCCGTCTCGTCTAGCAGTTCTAGGAGTACACTGTTAGCCATGCAGAAAGACGCTAGAATGTTGCTTGTCAACGAGGAGCTTAGTGAAGAACTGTGGCCCTTCAAAACCTTAGAACCAAGGTCTTCGGCACGCACAATTGGTGCAACACTGTCACTCGGTGGCTCGGACACTTGCATGGTTGCATGGGGTCCAAGCCCGGGGCCGACTAGGAATTTGCTTAGCCCTCAGGGCATGTCATTGATGTGCTGGTTAGGCACAAAGTATGCACAGCCACTCTTAGATTTTGTTTATGCTTTTGCCAAGGATGACAGAGCATTCAAAATGCCATTCCTATCCTGCCCAGCTCAGAACGATATGCTTGATATGATCGGGGTGTCGAAGCGCGCCGCTACCCTACGCGCGTCGCCAGCTGTGAACAGTCCCGGCGCGGCAATCGTGCACTTAGCCAAGATAGCCGACACACACCTGCAAGAGATTGTGTACGCCGTATTTCATGCATGCGAAAGTAGGTCGTTTTGTTTGGACTCAATCAAGCTCAAGATCCCATCAGTCAACGTATCAGAAATGGTGAAGTCAGAAGCCATTCAATTCAGGGATTGCTCATCATCAGCTGTCACGCAGGTACAGTCAATCCTGCCTGATCTGTCCTCCTTGCCTGATGTCGAACCAAACTTCATAGACGATCGATCTGCGTCGTGGTTTCGTAGTGCCGAATACACGTTCAAGTCTGTCAAGTTTCCCGCGTTCTCGGGTCTACGAAGCGACCAACTTTCGGAACTACGATGGCACAAGTACCAAAGTGACGCATTGCATGCACGCAAGCACTGCACTCATTTGTCCGAGCGACAAGTCATTCAACATCTCATGTCGTCATTTGATCGCACGGAGCAGCATTTCACAGTCGCACAACACGCTGCAATGAGACCTCACTGTACTGTCCGCCAATGGCTAGAGACCATTCGTGACTTTTACTTCACGAATGGACAATTCCGACATAACATTGAGCAGGCATGGCAGTCATACAACGTAGATGAGTCCGCTGATTTTAATGAATTGATACATCATGTCACAGAGTACTACCGATTGATCTTTATTGATTACCCACATATGCCTGGTAGACAATCACGTATTGACTTCGCATGCATACTGTTCACAAAGCTGCAGCAACTCATGCAACCTCAAAGCACATCAGCCGTCAGCTCGACGCTCACGATGTTCTTACCGCTGTCACAACTGCTGGTTAAGTTTAACGACGAATTGAAACCTGCAATGAATGAATCCACAGAAAAAGCAGACACGGTCGCTACTGCATTCATAGAATGGTCAGTGTCACAACTGTTGCAAGTCCGAGAATCCGCGAACACGGTCAAACGTTTTAATTGTGTTGTTTCGGAAAACCGATTTGATTACGCACGGTTGAAATCGAACCGTAGACATACCCCGCCGGCCGGCAAACGATTGCAAGCCGCGGCGGCGGCACTGCAACCCCCTAACAGGAACTCTAGTGTGCAGCCACCTCATCAGCCTAAGGGACCCTCAGCATCTTCAGATAAGCCAGGTCATATCCCTTTCTTGAAAGAGATGTGTCACACCGACAGCCTAGACAAGTTCAAGATTCGGTTCAACGAGTACCGTCAGCTTCCAGGCATCAGACGGTCGCCGGATCTCATAACGGCGATCGAAAAGGAACTCGCGGGCGGCAGCACGGCAGTGCATGTTGCGTTGTCACGCGCAACAGGACCACTACCCCCCTCAGTCAAAGCAACACCCCTCAGCGTATGTCAGGCAATGATGCGCATGACACATTTGCACCCCAAGAAGCAGTGCCCACTCTGCCCAAATGGCAAGGGTCTCAATCAGACGCACCCCATGCATCCTATCAGCGAGTGCCCTACATTCAACGAACTTGTGCCTACAGCGAACCGCGAGGCGTTCTTTCAGGACGCGTTCAACCAGACGCGTCAGATGGTCCCCCTCGCATTGCCTAGCAGCTCGGGCACGCGACAGCAAGACGGCGCCAAACGCGACCGGTATGATCCCAACCGCAAGGGCTCTGACAAGTCCAAGCGGCCACGACATGACAACCAACAGCATATCCGCTGAGAAATCGGCAAGCCGTCCACATCATGCCCACAGTGGGCGGTAGAGCCACATGTCTTGGCGGAATCAGCACGACCACTTGCTTGTATACACTTTGATTCCCAACTCAAGTCAGGCAGCGACTCCTTGTTTGACATGCATAAGCTCACAGGGAACATCACGATTACGTTACCATGTACTGAAGATGCACATGTAGCACTGCGGCATGTGCATACAATTGACATGAACTCACATAAGATCACATTAGTCATCCCTGCACGCGTGTTTGAATCAAACGCATACACACCATATTTGCGCCGGCACACCATGCCCACAGTGGACGAAGCATGTAACATCTTGCAATACACAGCCGGTGCTGCAGTCCCAGGGAAACAAAAGTACCATATATGCACTCTGGTCACCAATCAAAAAGCATCCATACTGCCTTCTCATAAAGCTGCAGTGGCATACAAATCTGCAGAGTTCATGGATTTAATATGCACTATGCCTGCTCGCATAAATGGTCACATGTGCAAGGCGTTGGTTGACACAGCCGCAAACCACAGCATGATCACCTCTGCGTTCTTGTCACGACACTCAATTGCGTTCACATCAACACACACCACCACAATGGGGGTATCAGCATCAGAAGCAGCGTGTCTTGGTTTCATCAAATTGCCAACCAGAGTAGGAAGACATGTCATAGAGGTCAAGTTCACAGTTGTTGAATCACTACCAACTGCAAGCACAGAGCACCATCCAAACGAAGCACTGTTTGCCCTAGATGTCATATCCACTGTCAACATGCAAGTTAATTTCCAGAGTCCACGCATTATCATCACAGTTCCGAATCCCAAGCAGATATGCAAACGGAAAGGGAAGCTGTGGTGGCATGTGATACATCGAAATCACACCAAGGTCACATCTGAGACAAGTGACCTGGATGATTTCTCAATGACACAGAGAGAAATTAAATCACTCACAAAGAAAGCACGAAAAGGCACACAACCGCTATACATAGCTCACATCAAGCCCACAGTGGAAAACACAAATATGTGCTGTGCTAATAAAAAGGGTTACCTATCAGAACAAAATGCGCCTGCACATCAGCCACAGAGCATACAGAACATCCCTCAAGTTGTGCAAGACGTCATCACTAAGCACAAGGCCCCAGGTGGCACATTAGGACCAGCTCCGCCGAACACGAGTGCATCTGGTTTTGAGATGGACATTGACTTACTGCCAGGTGCCCGACCTAGAGCAGCACGACAGTATCGCCTCACACCTAGGGAACAACTCGAATTAGAGAAACAATTACAACACTTAATCACAATGGGGTGGGTAGTTCCATCCGTTTCACCATGGGCATCTTGTGTGTTGTTTGCACCAAAGCCGGGAGGCAAACTCAGACTCTGCATTGATTATAGATATCTCAACGAAAACACAGTCAAGAACACCTACCCATTGCCACGAATTGACTATCTGCTGGACAAACTATGTGGGCACAAGTATTTCTCTGCATTAGACCTACAGTCCGGATATCATCAGATCAAGTTATCAGAATCCGCGGGTCCGAAGACTGCTTTTCGCACGCCCGACGGTCTATACCAGTGGACAGTTATGCCATTCGGTCTGACCAATGCACCATCTGTATTTCAACAGGCAGTCAATGTAGTACTGAAAGGTCTCATAGGTCACATTTGCTTAGCATATCTCGATGACATCATTGTATTGGCACGATCTGAAGAGCAGCATGCGAAAAATTTAGATATTGTTCTCACCCGACTCAAGGAACATACTTTCTTTTGCAACACAGACAAGTGTCAATTTGCTCTGCAAGAAATTAAGTATCTTGGCCATATCGTCACAGCTGATACTGTCAAGCCGGATCCATACAAAGTGGAGGTTCTGCAGAATTGGCCCATATCAGATCTACAAAAATCACCTAACCACATCAGATCATTCTTAGGACTGGCAGGATATTTCAGGAGATTCATTCCGAAGTTTCCGACATTAGCTGGCCCATTATTGCAACGTGTGAACACAAAGGAACAACTGCCTTGGACTGTACAATGCAATGAATCATTCAACAACATCAAGCAAGCACTGGTCAACGCCACATTCATGCGCCACCCTGATAATGACAAATCATATCACATCTACACAGATGCATCCGATTACGCATACGGCGCTGTACTGACACAGGAACATGAGGGCAGTTTAGCTCCCATTGCATGGATAGGGCGCAAATTGAACAAATCAGAAGAAAATTATTACACGCTCGAAAAAGAGTTAGGAGCAATTGTGTTTGCATATCGACAATGGCGCTGTTACTTGGAAAACAACCAACCTGTGTTCATCCACTCAGATCACAACCCCCTGAGATTTTTACAGACACAGAAGAAGCTAACCGGCAAGCATGCTAGGTGGCTCGAATCACTATCACGCATTGATTGGAGGATCACTTACATTCCGGGCGATGCTAATTATGTAGCCGATGCACTCAGCAGAGCTACACACCTACCTAATACAGAGGTCACACTACACGACGGAGACACACTGTCAGCGGAAACCCCTCACCAGCCCTACCAGGCATTAGCATTAACAAACCTTTTAGTCCGCAGGCCAATCTCACCGGTCGATTTTCCCCCCCTCCAATCATCACAGGCACCATCAAGTGGTCCCACCCAGGCCACCTGCCCACCGGGTCCCCCTCCGGGATTGCCGTGTGCCGTGTCAGCGGCCAATATCAGTTCACCTTCGGCCAGACACATTCAGCCGATCCAGCTGATGGCCGCAGCGTCACGGATCTCGTCAAACGTCAGCGGACCGCCAAATGGCGCACCGCCACCTCAGACCCCAGCACCACAGCGACCGGCCATTTTCAGCAGCTCCAGCAGCCTTCACCGGACAGAGCATCTGCTGCCGGATCCCCAGGAGCAGCAGTTACCACCGCCCCCATTCCTGCCGCCACCAGGCCTGCATCAGAGACCCGCGAACTCGGCGGATCAGCAGACCCAAAGCAGCGAGAAGTCAGCGCAGCCCTCCGAGGAGACGGCCCAGCCCCCTGAACAGCAGGATCTGGTGTTGGATCAGACTTCCTTCGAAGAGATCGGTACGCAATTACAATCACAACATGATGCACATTTGTCACTAGATACTGCCTTGGATGACTTTTGGGATAGGATGCGCATAGGGTACTCACACGACGAAATGTTCAAAAATCCGTCTCCTAAGTATAGATACGATAAACACTTACAAGCATATTTTTTGGACCACAAACTAGTGGTGCCTGACCATGATAACCTCAGAAAACAAATACTGCTGTGGCATCATGTACACCCCTGGCATGCTCACATGGGCATCAAGCGCACACAGGCACTCATCATGGACACATTTCACTGGCCTGACATAAGTACTGACATTGAACATTTCGTCAAGCAATGCCATTCATGTCAGTTAATGAAGTCACCAGGGTGTTCTGACAGCACATTGTCACCTTTACCTGTGCCAACTGCATGCTGGAGAGTAGTAAGTTTAGACATGATCACTCAACTGCCACGCACACAATCAGGGTTTGACTGCATTGTCGTCTTTGTAGACCAGTTCTCAAAGATGGTAAGACTCATCCCAACCGATAGCACATTAGACGGACCCGGCTTCGCCAAGCTATTCTTCATGCACATATATCCACATTATGGCCTACCACTAGGCATATGCAGTGATAGGGGTGTCCAGTGGAACAACAAATTTTTCAAATGCATTTGTGATCACATGGGCATCAATCTAAAACTGACATTTTCATACCACCCACGGGCAAATGGACAGGTAGAGCGCCTCAACCGTGTGATTGAGGAGGCCCTCCGCCATTTTGTCAGCCCAGCTCATGATGACTGGGACACATTCTTGCCACATGTTGAATTCAGCATCAACAGTGGTAAGAACGCTAGCACAGGGTGTACTCCCTTCCAACTTAACCGCATTACCCCACCATTGTCCCCAACAGCAATTGCATTTAATTTGCCGGAATCACACCGACTGCACACATCTGTACTACATCGCATGTATTATCACTTAGCCAAACAAGCATTGTGTGAGGCAAAACAAAGCATGTGGGCTGGTGCCATCAAAACATCTAGTGAATTTACTGTGGGGAAACCTGTCCTGCTGTCTCTATCCAAGGTCGCACTACACCACCCATCACTGCGCCGCAAGTTCACAGCACGCTGGATTGGTCCGTGTCAGATACTCGAACTGGTCGGCTCCCGCGCCGCAAGAATCCAACTTCCGGAAACATTACAAGCATTGCGAATGCATGATGTTTTTCATTTTTCGTGCCTCAAGCCGTATAAAGAAGCATATTATCATGAGTGCACGACTGTACCAGACCACACGGCACACACTGATTCTGAAGCAGTGTTTGAGGTAGAAGCGATATTAGATTACCGCCGCACCCACTGCCCTGCGTCAAAATCTTCTGTCACAGGCCCCACACGAAGCCCACACTTCCTCGTTCGATGGAAGGGTTATTCATCACAACATGACTTGTGGTTACCACCGAGTGAGCTTAACAGTTGCCTAGAAAAAGTAGCCGATTATCTGTTCCAGAACGCATCCACGGCACAACGTGATATCATCATAGATCAGTTCCCGAAAACATCACGACTTAAGCTCACACACCTGTTACAACGGGCACAACGCACCAGGAGCAATCATCCTGCTGCGCCAACCACCATGTCACGGCCGCCACGGCTCAAAACCCGGACCCGCCGACAGTCAAAGAGGCTGAACACAAGCCCCACACATAAGGCAGCAGTCAGCAGTTTGCGATATTGCAACTGCTGCTCTAATTTGATTCATTGTGCTGCACCCCGCAGAGTCGTTAAGGAGACGTCCGGACACGATGCCTGCATTACAGGGGAATCTTAGTGGTCGATAGGAGTCGGGGATGACGCAGGGTGACATCGACCTTGCCCTGCCCGCTCCGCCAGACATATTGTTTGGTCCCAGGTGGATTCATACCAACACCTAATCTATTGATATCCAGGCACTTGTTGGATATTCAGGCCTACTCCTCACGCGTTCGTCCCGCGAGGCCGCAACTGGTTTTTAATTTTTTATTGCCCGTTGCATGGCTCATAATGTCACCCATTCAGGCGCAGGGTGATACGCCACATCATGAGGTTGCGCAGTTATATCCCTTGTGCACAACGATGCATGGATTCTGTCAATTCTGACTACGTCATTATTATGCAGTATCATCCCTCCCGTCTTTCGAAGATGGTCAGCACTCAGGCGACACCAGGCCTATTCACCTGTTGGCACAAGTCAAGAAGTTACTACAAGACATTGGGCAGATGCCAATGTTCGGTGTCAGCATCAATGCCTTCAGAGAGCAGCTGGCACTGCTAATCGAAGCTGACGAAGCAGTCACCGCAGCATCTAATCGCCGCGCTCTCATGTTCACAAATTTCACCAATCGGGCTCTGTCCAGCAGGGGCAGAGTCATAGGTACATATATGGATGACCTAATCTGTGAGTTTTATCAATCATAACCTTCTTTATTATCATGATCAGATTCCTTCTCTTTCTTTCTTCTTTTTAGCCGATGTAACCTCATTGCAGGGCAATCGCGGCCTGGCACCTGTTACAAGGCCCAGAGTCGCCCCCACCATGTGGGCCATCCAAGAGTCAGTGTCACGCACATCAGCTTGCTTGAACACTCTGACCACATATCTGCCTTACACCTGCATATACCTTCACCTGCATATGCTGATTGCGATATTCACAAGAGCAAGGGTATGATGCATGACTGCATTAGGTCCACCTGTCCTTTCACCAGCCTTTGCATTTTTGGTCGCTCGCCGGCATCGCTCCTCTGTTAAGGGGGGAGGTGTTGTGAGATGTTCATCTCACCTCCGGCGCAGGCTGGTAGATGCGCACATGCATAATGACCTCCAGGTGCTTCCAAGCACGTACATGACCGAATAAGATAAAACGGTCCGGATATTGCATCATCACATAGTCATCAGATTATAATCATTTGTCATTTCGCGTTGTCGAATACCCGGACAGCGATACATTATTTGGCCTTTCAACATCATGGGCCTCAGTCGCGCACTGCTCACCATGTGGCTACGAGGGCGTCGCGCACCAGTCATATCACTCTTCACTAACATCTTCATATATCTCATTATTAAGCACTGATATCATCGTGCATTTAGACGTGCGCACGAACACAACTTAAGATCACATCAAACGACACAGCATATCAATAGTTAGCTACGTCACTGGTCATGGGACATGCATGATGACACATTCATAGTCACACGTCATCAGTCATACTCAGCATGCACATGGTCAACTGTGCACAGGCCATTCGGAGGCACTAAGTCACCTATGCCCCGAACCCGCTACGCGGTGGCCACGCTAGAGTACTACACGAAATTGTTATAAAGTCACATTTGGGGTTAAACTCCGACATGCACGTTATACTCCGAGACGCGCTGTTATCGCACCGGAATCTACATGCATATGTCAGTGAGCACAATCATACTCGTCACATCATAACGCTGGCACCGAGTCCGGTGTCCATTGCTTGTCAGCCAATCATATTAGATATCCCGCGATTATTAGGGATTCCATTCAGTGTGCTCCACTTTTGTGTAGCACTTTAGCGTGGCCAGCCTTAGCAGGGGTGTCCTGGGTGCATTCCAAACGGTATTTATACCGTGCACTTGCTGGGATTCGTCCTTCTGTTTTCAGAGTTCGAATTGGGGAACCTATTTCCACTCTGTCGTAACACATCTCTGTCTGACACCCATTTTGTTGACCCTGTCTTACTCCATAGTTGATTACAGTCTCCGCACTGCAACGTAAGGCCCTCTTCATCCACGCCAAGTCATATACAGGTGCTCGTCAGCGCCCCGGAGGCTTCTACCTCTCTCGACACCACGCCACTCCTGGGAGTCAGCAGCAAATATGCAATGAATGATAATCATCCCATACCCCCCAACATCTTGGAATGTTCATGGCGACGTACCTTTTGATGCGCGGGGGGTTGCGTGGCTACAACCAAGTCCATTCACATGGGTTGGTGGAAAGTGTGCACTTTTGCACCACACCACTCCATGGTGTCTGCAGAAAATACGCAATGAATGATGGACATCCCATACCCCCCAACATCTTGGAATCTTGATGGCGACGTACCTTTTGCTGCGCGGGGGGTTGCGTGGCTACAACCAAGTCCATTCACATGGGTTGGTGGAAAGTGTGCAGTTTTGCACCACACCACGCCATGGTGTCTGCAGAAAATACGCAATGAATGATGGACATCCCATACCCCCCAACATCTTGGAATGTTGATGGCAACGTACCTTTTGCTGCGCGGGGGGTTGCGTGGCTACAACCAAGTCCATTCACATGGGTTGGTGGAAAGTGTGCACTTTTGAACCACACCACGCCATGGTGTCTGCAGAAAATACGCAATGAATGATG
Organism: Ulva prolifera; assembly: GCA_023078555.1. Lineage (NCBI taxonomy): Eukaryota > Viridiplantae > Chlorophyta > Ulvophyceae > Ulvales > Ulvaceae > Ulva > Ulva prolifera. The sequence goes on along the minus strand of CM041199.1, from coordinate 10,119,615 downwards.
GACATCCCATACCCCCCAATATCTTGGAATGTTGATGGCGACGTACCTTTTGCTGCGCGGGGGGTTGCGTGGCTACAACCAAGTCCATTCACATGGGTTGGTGGAAAGTGTGCACTTTTGCACCACACCACGCCATGGTGTCTGCAGAAAATACGCAATGAATGATGGACATCCCATACCCCCCAACATCTTGGAATGTTGATGGCAACGTACCTTTTCCTGCGCGGGGGGTTGCGTGGCTACAACCAAGTCCATTCACATGGGTTGGTGGAAAGTGTGCACTTTTGAACCACACCACGCCATGGTGTCTGCAGAAAATACGCAATGAATGATGGACATCCCATACCCCCCAATATCTTGGAATGTTGATGGCGACGTACCTTTTGCTGCGCGGGGGGTTGCGTGGCTACAACCAAGTCCATTCACATGGTTGGTGAAAAGTGTGCACTTTTGTTCCACGCCACTCCTGGGAGTTAGCAACAACTGTCCAATGCATAATTGACGTCCTTGATATTTCGGAATCAAAGGATGTTTCTTGCAACTTCCCTATGGTGCGCGGGGGTATGCTTGTCTATAGCCAAGTCCATTCACATGGTTGGTGAAAAGTGTGCACTTTTGCCCCACGCCACTCCTAGGAGTCAGCAGCAAATATGCAATGAATGATAATCATCCCATACCCCCCAACATCTTGGAATGTTCATGGCGACGTACCTTTTGACGCGCGGGGGGTTGCGTGGCTACAACCAAGTCCATTCACATGGTTGGTGAAAAGTGTGCACTTTTGCCTCACGCCACTCCTGGGAGTCAGCAGCAAATATGCAATGAATGATAATCATCCCATACCCCCCAACATCTTGGAATGTTCATGGCGACGTACCTTTTGCTGCGCGGGGGGTTGCGTGGCTACAACCAAGTCCATTCACATGGGTTGGTGGAAAGTGTGCACTTTTGCATTACACCACTCCATGGTGTCTGCAGAAAATACGCAATGAATGATGGACATCCCATACCCCCCAACATCTTGGAATCTTGATGGCGACGTACCTTTTGCTGCGCGGGGGGTTGCGTGGCTACAACCAAGTCCATTCACATGGGTTGGTGGAAAGTGTGCAGTTTTGCACCACACCACGCCATGGTGTCTGCAGAAAATACGCAATCAATGATGGACATCCCATGCCCCCCAGCATCTTGGAATGTTCATGGCGACGTACCTTTTGATGCGCGGGGGGTTGCGTGGCTACAACCAAGTCCATTCACATGGGTTGGTGGAAAGTGTGCACTTTTGCACCACACCACGCCATGGTGTCTGCAGAAAATACGCAATGAATGATGGACATCCCATACCCCCCAACATCTTGGAATGTTCATGGCGACGTACCGTTTGATGCGCGGGGGGTTGCGTGGCTACAACCAAGTCCATTCACATGGGTTGGTGGAAAGTGTGCACTTTTGCACCACACCACTCCATGGTGTCTGCAGAAAATACGCAATGAATGATGGACATCCCATGCCCCCCAGCATCTTGGAATGTTCATGGCGACGTACCTTTGATGTGCGGGGGGTTGCGTGGCTACAACCAAGTCCATTCACATGGGTTGGTGGAAAGTGTGCACTTTTGCACCACACCACGCCATGGTGTCTGCAGAAAATACGCAATGAATGGCGGACATCCCATACCCCCCAATATCTTGGAATGTTGATGGCGACGTACCTTTTGCTGCGCGGGGGGTTGCGTGGCTACAACCAAGTCCATTCACATGGTTGGTGAAAAGTGTGCACTTTTGTTCCACGCCACTCCTGGGAGTTAGCAACAACTGTGCAATGCATAATTGACGTCCTTGATATTTCGGAATCAAAGGATGTTTCTTGCAACTTCCCTATGGTGCGCGGGGGTATGCTTGTCTATAGCCAAGTCCATTCACATGGTTGGTGAAAAGTGTGCACTTTTGCCCCACGCCACTCCTGGGAGTCAGCAGCAAATATGCAATGAATGATAATCATCCCATACCCCCCCACATCTTGGAATGTTCATGGCGACGTACCTTTTGACGCGCGGGGGTTGCGTGGCTACAACCAAGTCCATTCACATGGTTGGTGAAAAGTGTGCACTTTTGCCTCACGCCACTCCTGGGAGTCAGCAGCAAATATGCAATGAATGATAATCATCCCATACCCCCCAACATCTTGGAATGTTCATGGCGACGTACCTTTTGCTGCGCGGGGGGTTGCGTGGCTACAACCAAGTCCATTCACATGGGTTGGTGGAAAGTGTGCACTTTTGCATTACACCACTCCATGGTGTCTGCAGAAAATACGCAATGAATGATGGACATCCCATACCCCCCAACATCTTGGAATGTTGATGGCGACGTACGTTTTGCTGCGCGGGGGGTTGCGTGGCTACAACCAAGTCCATTCACATGGTTGGTGAAAATTGTGCACTTTTGCCCCACGCCACTCCTGGGAGTCAGCAGCAAATATGCAATGAATGAAAATCATCCCATACCCCCCAACATCTTGGAATGTTCATGGCGACGTACCTTTTGATGCGCGGGGGGTTGCGTGGCTACAACCAAGTCCATTCACATGGGTTGGTGGAAAGTGTGCACTTTTGCATCACACCACTCCATGGTGTCTGCAGAAAATACGCAATCAATGATGGACATCCCATGCCCCCCAGCATCTTGGAATGTTCATGGCGACGTACCTTTTGATGCGCGGGGGGTTGCGTGGCTACAACCAAGTCCATTCACATGGGTTGGTGGAAAGTGTGCACTTTTGCACCACACCACGCCATGGTGTCTGCAGAAAATACGCAATGAATGATGGACATCCCATACCCCCCAACATCTTGGAATGTTCATGGCGACGTACCGTTTGATGCGCGGGGGGTTGCGTGGCTACAACCAAGTCCATTCACATGGGTTGGTGGAAAGTGTGCACTTTTGCATCACACCACTCCATGGTGTCTGCAGAAAATACGCAATCAATGATGGACATCCCATGCCCCCCAGCATCTTGGAATGTTCATGGCGACGTACCTTTTGATGCGCGGGGGGTTGCGTGGCTACAACCAAGTCCATTCACATGGGTTGGTGGAAAGTGTGCACTTTTGCACCACACCACGCCATGGTGTCTGCAGAAAATACGCAATGAATGATGGACATCCCATACCCCCCAACATCTTGGAATGTTCATGGCGACGTACCGTTTGATGCGCGGGGGGTTGCGTGGCTACAACCAAGTCCATTCACATGGGTTGGTGGAAAGTGTGCACTTTTGCACCACACCACTCCTGGGAGTTAGCAACAACTGTGCAATGCATAATTGACGTCCTTGATATTTCGGAATCAAAGGATGTTTCTTGCAACTTCCCTATGGTGCGCGGGGGTATGCTTGTCTATAGCCAAGTCCATTCACATGGTTGGTGAAAAGTGTGCACTTTTGCCCCACGCCACTCCTGGGAGTCAGCAGCAAATATGCAATGAATGATAATCATCCCATACCCCCCCACATCTTGGAATGTTCATGGCGACGTACCTTTTGACGCGCGGGGGTTGCGTGGCTACAACCAAGTCCATTCACATGGTTGGTGAAAAGTGTGCACTTTTGCCTCACGCCACTCCTGGGAGTCAGCAGCAAATATGCAATGAATGATAATCATCCCATACCCCCCAACATCTTGGAATGTTCATGGCGACGTACCTTTTGCTGCGCGGGGGGTTGCGTGGCTACAACCAAGTCCATTCACATGGGTTGGTGGAAAGTGTGCACTTTTGCATTACACCACTCCATGGTGTCTGCAGAAAATACGCAATGAATGATGGACATCCCATACCCCCCAACATCTTGGAATGTTGATGGCGACGTACGTTTTGCTGCGCGGGGGGTTGCGTGGCTACAACCAAGTCCATTCACATGGTTGGTGAAAATTGTGCACTTTTGCCCCACGCCACTCTTGGGAGTCAGCAGCAAATATGCAATGAATGAAAATCATCCCATACCCCCCAACATCTTGGAATGTTCATGGCGACGTACCTTTTGATGCGCGGGGGGTTGCGTGGCTACAACCAAGTCCATTCACATGGGTTGGTGGAAAGTGTGCACTTTTGCATCACACCACTCCATGGTGTCTGCAGAAAATACGCAATCAATGATGGACATCCCATGCCCCCCAGCATCTTGGAATGTTCATGGCGACGTACCTTTTGATGCGCGGGGGGTTGCGTGGCTACAACCAAGTCCATTCACATGGGTTGGTGGAAAGTGTGCACTTTTGCACCACACCACGCCATGGTGTCTGCAGAAAATACGCAATGAATGATGGACATCCCATACCCCCCAACATCTTGGAATGTTCATGGCGACGTACCGTTTGATGCGCGGGGGGTTGCGTGGCTACAACCAAGTCCATTCACATGGGTTGGTGGAAAGTGTGCACTTTTGCATCACACCACTCCATGGTGTCTGCAGAAAATACGCAATCAATGATGGACATCCCATGCCCCCCAGCATCTTGGAATGTTCATGGCGACGTACCTTTTGATGCGCGGGGGGTTGCGTGGCTACAACCAAGTCCATTCACATGGGTTGGTGGAAAGTGTGCACTTTTGCACCACACCACGCCATGGTGTCTGCAGAAAATACGCAATGAATGATGGACATCCCATACCCCCCAACATCTTGAAATGTTCATGGCGACGTACCGTTTGATGCGCGGGGGGTTGCGTGGCTACAACCAAGTCCATTCACATGGGTTGGTGGAAAGTGTGCACTTTTGCACCACACCACTCCATGGTGTCTGCAGAAAATACGCAATGAATGATGGACATCCCATGCCCCCCAGCATCTTGGAATGTTCATGGCGACGTACCTTTGATGTGCGGGGGGTTGCGTGGCTACAACCAAGTCCATTCACATGGGTTGGTGGAAAGTGTGCACTTTTGCACCACACCACGCCATGGTGTCTGCAGAAAATACGCAATGAATGATGGACATCCCATACCCCCCAACATCTTGGAATGTTGATGGCAACGTACCTTTTGCTGCGCGGGGGGTTGCGTGGCTACAACCAAGTCCATTCACATGGGTTGGTGGAAAGTGTGCACTTTTGAACCACACCACGCCATGGTGTCTGCAGAAAATACGCAATGAATGATGGACATCCCATACCCCCCAATATCTTGGAATGTTGATGGCGACGTACCTTTTGCTGCGCGGGGGGTTGCGTGGCTACAACCAAGTCCATTCACATGGTTGGTGAAAAGTGTGCACTTTTGTTCCACGCCACTCCTGGGAGTTAGCAACAACTGTCCAATGCATAATTGACGTCCTTGATATTTCGGAATCAAAGGATGTTTCTTGCAACTTCCCTATGGTGCGCGGGGGTATGCTTGTCTATAGCCAAGTCCGTTCACATGGTTGGTGAAAAGTGTGCACTTTTGCCCCACGCCACTCCTAGGAGTCAGCAGCAAATATGCAATGAATGATAATCATCCCATACCCCCCAACATCTTGGAATGTTCATGGCGACGTACCTTTTGACGCGCGGGGGGTTGCGTGGCTACAACCAAGTCCATTCACATGGTTGGTGAAAAGTGTGCACTTTTGCCTCACGCCACTCCTGGGAGTCAGCAGCAAATATGCAATGAATGATAATCATCCCATACCCCCCAACATCTTGGAATGTTCATGGCGACGTACCTTTTGCTGCGCGGGGGGTTGCGTGGCTACAACCAAGTCCATTCACATGGGTTGGTGGAAAGTGTGCACTTTTGCATTACACCACTCCATGGTGTCTGCAGAAAATACGCAATGAATGATGGACATCCCATACCCCCCAACATCTTGGAATCTTGATGGCGACGTACCTTTTGCTGCGCGGGGGGTTGCGTGGCTACAACCAAGTCCATTCACATGGGTTGGTGGAAAGTGTGCAGTTTTGCACCACACCACGCCATGGTGTCTGCAGAAAATACGCAATGAATGATGGACATCCCATACCCCCCAACATCTTGGAATGTTGATGGCGACGTACGTTTTGCTGCGCGGGGGGTTGCGTGGCTACAACCAAGTCCATTCACATGGTTGGTGAAAATTGTGCACTTTTGCCCCACGCCACTCCTGGGAGTCAGCAGCAAATATGCAATGAATGATAATCATCCCATACCCCCCAACATCTTGGAATGTTCATGGCGACGTACCTTTTGCTGCGCGGGGGGTTGCGTGGCTACAACCAAGTCCATTCACATGGTTGGTGAAAAGTGTGCACTTTTGTTCCACGCCACTCCTGGGAGTTAGCAACAACTGTGCAATGCATAATTGACGTCCTTGATATTTCGGAATCAAAGGATGTTTCTTGCAACTTCCCTATGGTGCGCGGGGGTATGCTTGTCTATAGCCAAGTCCATTCACATGGTTGGTGAAAAGTGTGCACTTTTGCCCCACGCCACTCCTGGGAGTCAGCAGCAAATATGCAATGAATGATAATCATCCCATACCCCCCAACATCTTGGAATGTTCATGGCGACGTACCTTTTGACGCGCGGGGGTTGCGTGGCTACAACCAAGTCCATTCACATGGTTGGTGAAAAGTGTGCACTTTTGCCTCACGCCACTCCTGGGAGTCAGCAGCAAATATGCAATGAATGATAATCATCCCATACCCCCCAACATCTTGGAATGTTCATGGCGACGTACCTTTTGCTGCGCGGGGGGTTGCGTGGCTACAACCAAGTCCATTCACATGGGTTGGTGGAAAGTGTGCACTTTTGCATTACACCACTCCATGGTGTCTGCAGAAAATACGCAATGAATGATGGACATCCCATACCCCCCAACATCTTGGAATGTTGATGGCGACGTACGTTTTGCTGCGCGGGGGGTTGCGTGGCTACAACCAAGTCCATTCACATGGTTGGTGAAAATTGTGCACTTTTGCCCCACGCCACTCCTGGGAGTCAGCAGCAAATATGCAATGAATGATAATCATCCCATACCCCCCAACATCTTGGAATGTTCATGGCGACGTACCTTTTGATGCGCGGGGGGTTGCGTGGCTACAACCAAGTCCATTCACATGGGTTGGTGGAAAGTGTGCACTTTTGCACCACACCACTCCATGGTGTCTGCAGAAAATACGCAATGAATGATGGACATCCCATACCCCCCAACATCTTGGAATCTTGATGGCGACGTACCTTTTGCTGCGCGGGGGGTTGCGTGGCTACAACCAAGTCCATTCACATGGGTTGGTGGAAAGTGTGCAGTTTTGCACCACACCACGCCATGGTGTCTGCAGAAAATACGCAATGAATGATGGACATCCCATACCCCCCAACATCTTGGAATGTTGATGGCAACGTACCTTTTGCTGCGCGGGGGGTTGCGTGGCTACAACCAAGTCCATTCACATGGGTTGGTGGAAAGTGTGCACTTTTGAACCACACCACGCCATGGTGTCTGCAGAAAATACGCAATGAATGATGGACATCCCATACCCCCCAATATCTTGGAATGTTGATGGCGACGTACCTTTTGCTGCGCGGGGGGTTGCGTGGCTACAACCAAGTCCATTCACATGGTTGGTGAAAAGTGTGCACTTTTGTTCCACGCCACTCCTGGGAGTTAGCAACAACTGTCCAATGCATAATTGACGTCCTTGATATTTCGGAATCAAAGGATGTTTCTTGCAACTTCCCTATGGTGCGCGGGGGTATGCTTGTCTATAGCCAAGTCCATTCACATGGTTGGTGAAAAGTGTGCACTTTTGCCCCACGCCACTCCTAGGAGTCAGCAGCAAATATGCAATGAATGATAATCATCCCATACCCCCCAACATCTTGGAATGTTCATGGCGACGTACCTTTTGACGCGCGGGGGGTTGCGTGGCTACAACCAAGTCCATTCACATGGTTGGTGAAAAGTGTGCACTTTTGCCTCACGCCACTCCTGGGAGTCAGCAGCAAATATGCAATGAATGATAATCATCCCATACCCCCCAACATCTTGGAATGTTCATGGCGACGTACCTTTTGCTGCGCGGGGGGTTGCGTGGCTACAACCAAGTCCATTCACATGGGTTGGTGGAAAGTGTGCACTTTTGCATTACACCACTCCATGGTGTCTGCAGAAAATACGCAATGAATGATGGACATCCCATACCCCCCAACATCTTGGAATCTTGATGGCGACGTACCTTTTGCTGCGCGGGGGGTTGCGTGGCTACAACCAAGTCCATTCACATGGGTTGGTGGAAAGTGTGCAGTTTTGCACCACACCACGCCATGGTGTCTGCAGAAAATACGCAATGAATGATGGACATCCCATACCCCCCAACATCTTGGAATGTTGATGGCGACGTACGTTTTGCTGCGCGGGGGGTTGCGTGGCTACAACCAAGTCCATTCACATGGTTGGTGAAAATTGTGCACTTTTGCCCCACGCCACTCCTGGGAGTCAGCAGCAAATATGCAATGAATGATAATCATCCCATACCCCCCAACATCTTGGAATGTTCATGGCGACGTACCTTTTGATGCGCGGGGGGTTGCGTGGCTACAACCAAGTCCATTCACATGGGTTGGTGGAAAGTGTGCACTTTTGCATCACACCACTCCATGGTGTCTGCAGAAAATACGCAATCAATGATGGACATCCCATGCCCCCCAGCATCTTGGAATGTTCATGGCGACGTACCTTTTGATGCGCGGGGGGTCGCGTGGCTACAACCAAGTCCATTCACATGGGTTGGTGGAAAGTGTGCACTTTTGCACCACACCACGCCATGGTGTCTGCAGAAAATACGCAATGAATGATGGACATCCCATACCCCCCAACATCTTGGAATGTTCATGGCGACGTACCGTTTGATGCGCGGGGGGTTGCGTGGCTACAACCAAGTCCATTCACATGGGTTGGTGGAAAGTGTGCACTTTTGCACCACACCACTCCATGGTGTCTGCAGAAAATACGCAATGAATGATGGACATCCCATGCCCCCCAGCATCTTGGAATGTTCATGGCGACGTACCTTTGATGTGCGGGGGGTTGCGTGGCTACAACCAAGTCCATTCACATGGGTTGGTGGAAAGTGTGCACTTTTGCACCACACCACGCCATGGTGTCTGCAGAAAATACGCAATGAATGGCGGACATCCCATACCCCCCAATATCTTGGAATGTTGATGGCGACGTACCTTTTGCTGCGCGGGGGGTTGCGTGGCTACAACCAAGTCCATTCACATGGTTGGTGAAAAGTGTGCACTTTTGTTCCACGCCACTCCTGGGAGTTAGCAACAACTGTGCAATGCATAATTGACGTCCTTGATATTTCGGAATCAAAGGATGTTTCTTGCAACTTCCCTATGGTGCGCGGGGGTATGCTTGTCTATAGCCAAGTCCATTCACATGGTTGGTGAAAAGTGTGCACTTTTGCCCCACGCCACTCCTGGGAGTCAGCAGCAAATATGCAATGAATGATAATCATCCCATACCCCCCAACATCTTGGAATGTTCATGGCGACGTACCTTTTGACGCGCGGGGGTTGCGTGGCTACAACCAAGTCCATTCACATGGTTGGTGAAAAGTGTGCACTTTTGCCTCACGCCACTCCTGGGAGTCAGCAGCAAATATGCAATGAATGATAATCATCCCATACCCCCCAACATCTTGGAATGTTCATGGCGACGTACCTTTTGCTGCGCGGGGGGTTGCGTGGCTACAACCAAGTCCATTCACATGGGTTGGTGGAAAGTGTGCACTTTTGCATTACACCACGCCATGGTGTCTGCAGAAAATACGCAATGAATGATGGACATCCCATACCCCCCAACATCTTGGAATGTTCATGGCGACGTACCGTTTGATGCGCGGGGGGTTGCGTGGCTACAACCAAGTCCATTCACATGGGTTGGTGGAAAGTGTGCACTTTTGCATCACACCACTCCATGGTGTCTGCAGAAAATACGCAATCAATGATGGACATCCCATGCCCCCCAGCATCTTGGAATGTTCATGGCGACGTACCTTTTGATGCGCGGGGGGTTGCGTGGCTACAACCAAGTCCATTCACATGGGTTGGTGGAAAGTGTGCACTTTTGCACCACACCACGCCATGGTGTCTGCAGAAAATACGCAATGAATGATGGACATCCCATACCCCCCAACATCTTGGAATGTTCATGGCGACGTACCGTTTGATGCGCGGGGGGTTGCGTGGCTACAACCAAGTCCATTCACATGGGTTGGTGGAAAGTGTGCACTTTTGCACCACACCACTCCATGGTGTCTGCAGAAAATACGCAATGAATGATGGACATCCCATGCCCCCCAGCATCTTGGAATGTTCATGGCGACGTACCTTTGATGTGCGGGGGGTTGCGTGGCTACAACCAAGTCCATTCACATGGGTTGGTGGAAAGTGTGCACTTTTGAACCACACCACGCCATGGTGTCTGCAGAAAATACGCAATGAATGATGGACATCCCATACCCCCCAATATCTTGGAATGTTGATGGCGACGTACCTTTTGCTGCGCGGGGGGTTGCGTGGCTACAACCAAGTCCATTCACATGGTTGGTGAAAAGTGTGCACTTTTGTTCCACGCCACTCCTGGGAGTTAGCAACAACTGTGCAATGCATAATTGACGTCCTTGATATTTCGGAATCAAAGGATGTTTCTTGCAACTTCCCTATGGTGCGCGGGGGTATGCTTGTCTATAGCCAAGTCCATTCACATGGTTGGTGAAAAGTGTGCACTTTTGCCCCACGCCACTCCTGGGAGTCAGCAGCAAATATGCAATGAATGATAATCATCCCATACCCCCCAACATCTTGGAATGTTCATGGCGACGTACCTTTTGACGCGCGGGGGTTGCGTGGCTACAACCAAGTCCATTCACATGGTTGGTGAAAAGTGTGCACTTTTGCCTCACGCCACTCCTGGGAGTCAGCAGCAAATATGCAATGAATGATAATCATCCCATACCCCCAAACATCTTGGAATGTTCATGGCGACGTACCTTTTGCTGCGCGGGGGGTTGCGTGGCTACAACCAAGTCCATTCACATGGGTTGGTGGAAAGTGTGCACTTTTGCATTACACCACTCCATGGTGTCTGCAGAAAATACGCAATGAATGATGGACATCCCATACCCCCCAACATCTTGGAATGTTGATGGCGACGTACGTTTTGCTGCGCGGGGGGTTGCGTGGCTACAACCAAGTCCATTCACATGGGTTGGTGGAAAGTGTGCACTTTTGCATTACACCACGCCATGGTGTCTGCAGAAAATACGCAATGAATGATGGACATCCCATACCCCCCAACATCTTGGAATGTTCATGGCGACGTACCGTTTGATGCGCGGGGGGTTGCGTGGCTACAACCAAGTCCATTCACATGGGTTGGTGGAAAGTGTGCACTTTTGCATCACACCACTCCATGGTGTCTGCAGAAAATACGCAATCAATGATGGACATCCCATGCCCCCCAGCATCTTGGAATGTTCATGGCGACGTACCTTTTGATGCGCGGGGGGTTGCGTGGCTACAACCAAGTCCATTCACATGGGTTGGTGGAAAGTGTGCACTTTTGCACCACACCACGCCATGGTGTCTGCAGAAAATACGCAATGAATGATGGACATCCCATACCCCCCAACATCTTGGAATGTTCATGGCGACGTACCGTTTGATGCGCGGGGGGTTGCGTGGCTACAACCAAGTCCATTCACATGGGTTGGTGGAAAGTGTGCACTTTTGCACCACACCACTCCATGGTGTCTGCAGAAAATACGCAATGAATGATGGACATCCCATGCCCCCCAGCATCTTGGAATGTTCATGGCGACGTACCTTTGATGTGCGGGGGGTTGCGTGGCTACAACCAAGTCCATTCACATGGGTTGGTGGAAAGTGTGCACTTTTGAACCACACCACGCCATGGTGTCTGCAGAAAATACGCAATGAATGATGGACATCCCATACCCCCCAATATCTTGGAATGTTGATGGCGACGTACCTTTTGCTGCGCGGGGGGTTGCGTGGCTACAACCAAGTCCATTCACATGGTTGGTGAAAAGTGTGCACTTTTGTTCCACGCCACTCCTGGGAGTTAGCAACAACTGTGCAATGCATAATTGACGTCCTTGATATTTCGGAATCAAAGGATGTTTCTTGCAACTTCCCTATGGTGCGCGGGGGTATGCTTGTCTATAGCCAAGTCCATTCACATGGTTGGTGAAAAGTGTGCACTTTTGCCCCACGCCACTCCTGGGAGTCAGCAGCAAATATGCAATGAATGATAATCATCCCATACCCCCCAACATCTTGGAATGTTCATGGCGACGTACCTTTTGACGCGCGGGGGTTGCGTGGCTACAACCAAGTCCATTCACATGGTTGGTGAAAAGTGTGCACTTTTGCCTCACGCCACTCCTGGGAGTCAGCAGCAAATATGCAATGAATGATAATCATCCCATACCCCCAAACATCTTGGAATGTTCATGGCGACGTACCTTTTGCTGCGCGGGGGGTTGCGTGGCTACAACCAAGTCCATTCACATGGGTTGGTGGAAAGTGTGCACTTTTGCATTACACCACTCCATGGTGTCTGCAGAAAATACGCAATGAATGATGGACATCCCATACCCCCCAACATCTTGGAATGTTGATGGCGACGTACGTTTTGCTGCGCGGGGGGTTGCGTGGCTACAACCAAGTCCATTCACATGGTTGGTGAAAATTGTGCACTTTTGCCCCACGCCACTCCTGGGAGTCAGCAGCAAATATGCAATGAATGATAATCATCCCATACCCCCCAACATCTTGGAATGTTCATGGCGACGTACCTTTTGATGCGCGGGGGGTTGCGTGGCTACAACCAAGTCCATTCACATGGGTTGGTGGAAAGTGTGCACTTTTGCACCACACCACTCCATGGTGTCTGCAGAAAATACGCAATGAATGATGGACATCCCATACCCCCCAACATCTTGGAATCTTGATGGCGACGTACCTTTTGCTGCGCGGGGGGTTGCGTGGCTACAACCAAGTCCATTCACATGGGTTGGTGGAAAGTGTGCAGTTTTGCACCACACCACGCCATGGTGTCTGCAGAAAATACGCAATGAATGATGGACATCCCATACCCCCCAACATCTTGGAATGTTGATGGCAACGTACCTTTTGCTGCGCGGGGGGTTGCGTGGCTACAACCAAGTCCATTCACATGGGTTGGTGGAAAGTGTGCACTTTTGAACCACACCACGCCATGGTGTCTGCAGAAAATACGCAATGAATGATGGACATCCCATACCCCCCAATATCTTGGAATGTTGATGGCGACGTACCTTTTGCTGCGCGGGGGGTTGCGTGGCTACAACCAAGTCCATTCACATGGTTGGTGAAAAGTGTGCACTTTTGTTCCACGCCACTCCTGGGAGTTAGCAACAACTGTGCAATGCATAATTGACGTCCTTGATATTTCGGAATCAAAGGATGTTTCTTGCAACTTCCCTATGGTGCGCGGGGGTATGCTTGTCTATAGCCAAGTCCATTCACATGGTTGGTGAAAAGTGTGCACTTTTGCCCCACGCCACTCCTGGGAGTCAGCAGCAAATATGCAATGAATGATAATCATCCCATACCCCCCAACATCTTGGAATGTTCATGGCGACGTACCTTTTGACGCGCGGGGGGTTGCGTGGCTACAACCAAGTCCATTCACATGGTTGGTGAAAAGTGTGCACTTTTGCCTCACGCCACTCCTGGGAGTCAGCAGCAAATATGCAATGAATGATAATCATCCCATACCCCCCAACATCTTGGAATGTTCATGGCGACGTACCTTTTGCTGCGCGGGGGGTTGCGTGGCTACAACCAAGTCCATTCACATGGGTTGGTGGAAAGTGTGCACTTTTGCATTACACCACTCCATGGTGTCTGCAGAAAATACGCAATGAATGATGGACATCCCATACCCCCCAACATCTTGGAATCTTGATGGCGACGTACCTTTTGCTGCGCGGGGGGTTGCGTGGCTACAACCAAGTCCATTCACATGGGTTGGTGGAAAGTGTGCAGTTTTGCACCACACCACGCCATGGTGTCTGCAGAAAATACGCAATGAATGATGGACATCCCATACCCCCCAACATCTTGGAATGTTGATGGCGACGTACGTTTTGCTGCGCGGGGGGTTGCGTGGCTACAACCAAGTCCATTCACATGGTTGGTGAAAATTGTGCACTTTTGCCCCACGCCACTCCTGGGAGTCAGCAGCAAATATGCAATGAATGATAATCATCCCATACCCCCCAACATCTTGGAATGTTCATGGCGACGTACCTTTTGATGCGCGGGGGGTTGCGTGGCTACAACCAAGTCCATTCACATGGGTTGGTGGAAAGTGTGCACTTTTGCATCACACCACTCCATGGTGTCTGCAGAAAATACGCAATCAATGATGGACATCCCATGCCCCCCAGCATCTTGGAATGTTCATGGCGACGTACCTTTTGATGCGCGGGGGGTTGCGTGGCTACAACCAAGTCCATTCACATGGGTTGGTGGAAAGTGTGCACTTTTGCACCACACCACGCCATGGTGTCTGCAGAAAATACGCAATGAATGATGGACATCCCATACCCCCCAACATCTTGGAATGTTCATGGCGACGTACCGTTTGATGCGCGGGGGGTTGCGTGGCTACAACCAAGTCCATTCACATGGGTTGGTGGAAAGTGTGCACTTTTGCACCACACCACTCCATGGTGTCTGCAGAAAATACGCAATGAATGATGGACATCCCATGCCCCCCAGCATCTTGGAATGTTCATGGCGACGTACCTTTGATGTGCGGGGGGTTGCGTGGCTACAACCAAGTCCATTCACATGGGTTGGTGGAAAGTGTGCACTTTTGCACCACACCACGCCATGGTGTCTGCAGAAAATACGCAATGAATGGCGGACATCCCATACCCCCCAATATCTTGGAATGTTGATGGCGACGTACCTTTTGCTGCGCGGGGGGTTGCGTGGCTACAACCAAGTCCATTCACATGGTTGGTGAAAAGTGTGCACTTTTGTTCCACGCCACTCCTGGGAGTTAGCAACAACTGTGCAATGCATAATTGACGTCCTTGATATTTCGGAATCAAAGGATGTTTCTTGCAACTTCCCTATGGTGCGCGGGGGTATGCTTGTCTATAGCCAAGTCCATTCACATGGTTGGTGAAAAGTGTGCACTTTTGCCCCACGCCACTCCTGGGAGTCAGCAGCAAATATGCAATGAATGATAATCATCCCATACCCCCCAACATCTTGGAATGTTCATGGCGACGTACCTTTTGACGCGCGGGGGTTGCGTGGCTACAACCAAGTCCATTCACATGGTTGGTGAAAAGTGTGCACTTTTGCCTCACGCCACTCCTGGGAGTCAGCAGCAAATATGCAATGAATGATAATCATCCCATACCCCCCAACATCTTGGAATGTTCATGGCGACGTACCTTTTGCTGCGCGGGGGGTTGCGTGGCTACAACCAAGTCCATTCACATGGGTTGGTGGAAAGTGTGCACTTTTGCATCACACCACTCCATGGTGTCTGCAGAAAATACGCAGTCAATGATGGACATCCCATGCCCCCCAGCATCTTGGAATGTTCATGGCGACGTACCTTTTGATGCGCGGGGGGTTGCGTGGCTACAACCAAGTCCATTCACATGGGTTGGTGGAAAGTGTGCACTTTTGCACCACACCACGCCATGGTGTCTGCAGAAAATACGCAATGAATGATGGACATCCCATACCCCCCAACATCTTGGAATGTTCATGGCGACGTACCGTTTGATGCGCGGGGGGTTGCGTGGCTACAACCAAGTCCATTCACATGGGTTGGTGGAAAGTGTGCACTTTTGCATCACACCACTCCATGGTGTCTGCAGAAAATACGCAATCAATGATGGACATCCCATGCCCCCCAGCATCTTGGAATGTTCATGGCGACGTACCTTTTGATGCGCGGGGGGTTGCGTGGCTACAACCAAGTCCATTCACATGGGTTGGTGGAAAGTGTGCACTTTTGAACCACACCACGCCATGGTGTCTGCAGAAAATACGCAATGAATGATGGACATCCCATACCCCCCAATATCTTGGAATGTTGATGGCGACGTACCTTTTGCTGCGCGGGGGGTTGCGTGGCTACAACCAAGTCCATTCACATGGTTTGGTGGAAAGTGTGCACTTTTGAACCACACCACGCCATGGTGTCTGCAGAAAATACGCAATGAATGATGGACATCCCATACCCCCCAATATCTTGGAATGTTGATGGCGACGTACCTTTTGCTGCGCGGGGGGTTGCGTGGCTACAACCAAGTCCATTCACATGGTTGGTGAAAAGTGTGCACTTTTGTTCCACGCCACTCCTGGGAGTTAGCAACAACTGTGCAATGCATAATTGACGTCCTTGATATTTCGGAATCAAAGGATGTTTCTTGCAACTTCCCTATGGTGCGCGGGGGTATGCTTGTCTATAGCCAAGTCCATTCACATGGTTGGTGAAAAGTGTGCACTTTTGCCCCACGCCACTCCTGGGAGTCAGCAGCAAATATGCAATGAATGATAATCATCCCATACCCCCCAACATCTTGGAATGTTCATGGCGACGTACCTTTTGACGCGCGGGGGTTGCGTGGCTACAACCAAGTCCATTCACATGGTTGGTGAAAAGTGTGCACTTTTGCCTCACGCCACTCCTGGGAGTCAGCAGCAAATATGCAATGAATGATAATCATCCCATACCCCCCAACATCTTGGAATGTTCATGGCGACGTACCTTTTGCTGCGCGGGGGGTTGCGTGGCTACAACCAAGTCCATTCACATGGGTTGGTGGAAAGTGTGCACTTTTGCATTACACCACTCCATGGTGTCTGCAGAAAATACGCAATGAATGATGGACATCCCATACCCCCCAACATCTTGAAATGTTGATGGCGACGTACGTTTTGCTGCGCGGGGGGTTGCGTGGCTACAACCAAGTCCATTCACATGGTTGGTGAAAATTGTGCACTTTTGCCCCACGCCACTCCTGGGAGTCAGCAGCAAATATGCAATGAATGATAATCATCCCATACCCCCCAACATCTTGGAATGTTCATGGCGACGTACCTTTTGATGCGCGGGGGGTTGCGTGGCTACAACCAAGTCCATTCACATGGGTTGGTGGAAAGTGTGCACTTTTGCATCACACCACTCCATGGTGTCTGCAGAAAATACGCAATCAATGATGGACATCCCATGCCCCCCAGCATCTTGGAATGTTCATGGCGACGTACCTTTTGATGCGCGGGGGGTTGCGTGGCTACAACCAAGTCCATTCACATGGGTTGGTGGAAAGTGTGCACTTTTGCATTACACCACTCCATGGAGTCAGCAGCAAATATGCAATGAATGATAATCATCCCATACCCCCCAACATCTTGGAATGTTCATGGCGACGTACCTTTTGATGCGCGGGGGGTTGCGTGGCTACAACCAAGTCCATTCACATGGGTTGGTGGAAAGTGTGCACTTTTGCATCACACCACTCCATGGTGTCTGCAGAAAATACGCAATGAATGATGGACATCCCATGCCCCCCAGCATCTTGGAATGTTCATGGCGACGTACCTTTTGATGCGCGGGGGGTTGCGTGGCTACAACCAAGTCCATTCACATGGGTTGGTGGAAAGTGTGCACTTTTGCACCACACCACGCCATGGTGTCTGCAGAAAATACGCAATGAATGATGGACATCCCATACCCCCAAACATCTTGGAATGTTGATGGCAACGTACCTTTTGATGCGGGGGGGGTTGCGTGGCTGCAACCAAGTCCGTTCACATGGGTTGGTGGAAAGTGTGCACTTTTGCATTACACCACTCCATGGTGTCTGCAGAAAATACGCAATGAATGATGGACATCCCATACCCCCCAACATCTTGGAATGTTGATGGCGACGTACGTTTTGCTGCGCGGGGGGTTGCGTGGCTACAACCAAGTCCATTCACATGGGTTGGTGGAAAGTGTGCACTTTTGCACCACACCACGCCATGGTGTCTGCAGAAAATACGCAATGAATGATGGACATCCCATACCCCCAAACATCTTGGAATGTTGATGGCAACGTACCTTTTGCTGCGCGGGGGGTTGCGTGGCTACAACCAAGTCCATTCCCATGGTTTGGTGGAAAGTGTGCACTTTTGAACCACACCACGCCATGGTGTCTGCAGAAAATACGCAATGAATGATGGACATCCCATACCCCCCAATATCTTGGAATGTTGATGGCGACGTACCTTTTGCTGCGCGGGGGGTTGCGTGGCTACAACCAAGTCCATTCACATGGTTGGTGAAAAGTGTGCACTTTTGTTCCACGCCACTCCTGGGAGTTAGCAACAACTGTGCAATGCATACTTGACGTCCTAGATCTTTCAGAATCAAAGGATGTTTCTGGCAACTTCCCTATGGTGCGCGGGGGTATGCTTGTCTATAGCCAAGTCCATTCACATGGTTGGTGAAAATTGTGCACTTTTGCCCCACGCCACTCCTGGGAGTCAGCAGCAAATATGCAATGAATGATAATCATCCCATACCCCCCAACATCTTGGAATGTTCATGGCGACGTACCTTTTGATGCGCGGGGGGTTGCGTGGCTACAACCAAGTCCATTCACATGGGTTGGTGGAAAGTGTGCACTTTTGCATCCCACCACTACATGGTGTCTGCAGAAAATACGCAATCAATGATGGACATCCCATGCCCCCCAGCATCTTGGAATGTTCATGGCGACGTACCTTTTGATGCGCGGGGGGTTGCGTGGCTACAACCAAGTCCATTCACATGGTTGGTGAAAAGTGTGCACTTTTGTTCCACGCCACTCCTGGGAGTTAGCAACAACTGTGCAATGCATAATTGACGTCCTTGATATTTCGGAATCAAAGGATGTTTCTGGCAACTTCCCTATGGTGCGCGGGGGTATGCTTGTCTATAGCCAAGTCCATTCACATGGTTGGTGAAAAGTGTGCACTTTTGCCCCACTCCACTCCTGGGAGTCAGCAGCAAATATGCAATGAATGATAATCATCCCATACCCCCCAACATCTTGGAATGTTCATGGCGACGTACCTTTTGCTGCGCGGGGGGTTGCGTGGCTACAACCAAGTCCATTCACATGGGTTGGTGGAAAGTGTGCACTTTTGCATTACACCACTCCATGGAGTCAGCAGCAAATATGCAATGAATGATAATCATCCCATACCCCCCAACATCTTGGAATGTTCATGGCGACGTACCTTTTGATGCGCGGGGGGTTGCGTGGCTACAACCAAGTCCATTCACATGGGTTGGTGGAAAGTGTGCACTTTTGCATTACACCACTCCATGGAGTCAGCAGCAAATATGCAATGAATGATAATCATCCCATACCCCCCAACATCTTGGAATGTTCATGGCGACGTACCTTTTGATGCGCGGGGGGTTGCGTGGCTACAACCAAGTCCATTCACATGGGTTGGTGGAAAGTGTGCACTTTTGCATCACACCACTCCATGGTGTCTGCAGAAAATACGCAATCAATGATGGACATCCCATGCCCCCCAGCATCTTGGAATGTTCATGGCGACGTACCTTTTGATGCGCGGGGGGTTGCGTGGCTACAACCAAGTCCATTCACATGGGTTGGTGGAAAGTGTGCACTTTTGCACCACACCACGCCATGGTGTCTGCAGAAAATACGCAATGAATGATGGACATCCCATACCCCCAAACATCTTGGAATGTTGATGGCAACGTACCTTTTGATGCGGGGGGGGTTGC
Source organism: Ulva prolifera (assembly GCA_023078555.1). Lineage (NCBI taxonomy): Eukaryota > Viridiplantae > Chlorophyta > Ulvophyceae > Ulvales > Ulvaceae > Ulva > Ulva prolifera. The sequence continues at coordinate 10,099,749 of CM041199.1, read as the reverse complement.
GTGGCTGCAACCAAGTCCGTTCACATGGGTTGGTGGAAAGTGTGCACTTTTGTATTACACCACTCCATGGTGTCTGCAGAAAATACGCAATGAATGATGGACATCCCATACCCCCCAACATCTTGGAATGTTGATGGCGACGTACCTTTTGCTGCGCGGGGGGTTGCGTGGCTACAATTGCAACCAAGTCCATTCACATGGTTGGTGAAAATTGTGCACTTTTGCCCCACGCCACTCCTGGTAGTCAGCAGCAAATATGCAATGAATGATAATCATCCCATACCCCCCAACATCTTGGAATGTTCATGGCGACGTACCTTTTGATGCGCGGGGGGTTGCGTGGCTACAACCAAGTCCATTCACATGGGTTGGTGGAAAGTGTGCACTTTTGCACCACACCACGCCATGGTGTCTGCAGAAAATACGCAATCAATGATGGACATCCCATGCCCCCCAGCATCTTGGAATGTTCATGGCGACGTACCTTTTGATGCGCGGGGGGTTGCGTGGCTACAACCAAGTCCATTCACATGGGTTGGTGGAAAGTGTGCACTTTTGCACCACACCACGCCATGGTGTCTGCAGAAAATACGCAATGAATGATGGACATCCCATACCCCCCAACATCTTGGAATGTTCACGGCGACGTACCGTTTGATGCGCGGGGGGTTGCGTGGCTACAACCAAGTCCATTCACATGGGTTGGTGGAAAGTGTGCACTTTTGCATCCCACCACTCCATGGTGTCTGCAGAAAATACGCAATCAATGATGGACATCCCATGCCCCCCAGCATCTTGGAATGTTCATGGCGACGTACCTTTTGATGCGCGGGGGGTTGCGTGGCTACAACCAAGTCCATTCACATGGTTGGTGAAAAGTGTGCACTTTTGTTCCACGCCACTCCTGGGAGTTAGCAACAACTGTGCAATGCATAATTGACGTCCTTGATATTTCGGAATCAAAGGATGTTTCTGGCAACTTCCCTATGGTGCGCGGGGGTATGCTTGTCTATAGCCAAGTCCATTCACATGGTTGGTGAAAAGTGTGCACTTTTGCCCCACTCCACTCCTGGGAGTCAGCAGCAAATATGCAATGAATGATAATCATCCCATACCCCCCAACATCTTGGAATGGTTATGGCGACGTACCTTTTGACGCGCGGGGGGTTGCGTGGCTACAACCAAGTCCATTCACATGGTTGGTGAAAAGTGTGCACTTTTGCCTCACGCCACTCCTGGGAGTCAGCAGCAAATATGCAATGAATGATAATCATCCCATACCCCCCAACATCTTGGAATGTTCATGGCGACGTACCTTTTGCTGCACGGGGGGTTGCGTGGCTACAACCAAGTCCATTCACATGGGTTGGTGGAAAGTGTGCACTTTTGCATTACACCACTCCATGGAGTCTGCAGCAAATATGCAATGAATGATAATCATCCCATACCCCCCAACATCTTGGAATGTTCATGGCGACGTACCTTTTGATGCGCGGGGGGTTGCGTGGCTACAACCAAGTCCATTCACATGGGTTGGTAGAAAGTGTGCACTTTTGCATCCCACCACTCCATGGTGTCTGCAGAAAATACGCAATCAATGATGGACATCCCATGCCCCCCAGCATCTTGGAATGTTCATGGCGACGTACCTTTTGATGCGCGGGGGGTTGCGTGGCTACAACCAAGTCCATTCACATGGTTGGTGAAAAGTGTGCACTTTTGTTCCACGCCACTCCTGGGAGTTAGCAACAACTGTGCAATGCATAATTGACGTCCTTGATATTTCGGAATCAAAGGATGTTTCTGGCAACTTCCCTATGGTGCGCGGGGGTATGCTTGTCTATAGCCAAGTCCATTCACATGGTTGGTGAAAAGTGTGCACTTTTGCCCCACTCCACTCCTGGGAGTCAGCAGCAAATATGCAATGAATGATAATCATCCCATACCCCCCAACATCTTGGAATGGTTATGGCGACGTACCTTTTGACGCGCGGGGGGTTGCGTGGCTACAACCAAGTCCATTCACATGGTTGGTGAAAAGTGTGCACTTTTGCCTCACGCCACTCCTGGGAGTCAGCAGCAAATATGCAATGAATGATAATCATCCCATACCCCCCAACATCTTGGAATGTTCATGGCGACGTACCTTTTGCTGCGCGGGGGGTTGCGTGGCTACAACCAAGTCCATTCACATGGGTTGGTGGAAAGTGTGCACTTTTGCATTACACCACTCCATGGAGTCTGCAGCAAATATGCAATGAATGATAATCATCCCATACCCCCCAACATCTTGGAATGTTCATGGCGACGTACCTTTTGATGCGCGGGGGGTTGCGTGGCTACAACCAAGTCCATTCACATGGGTTGGTAGAAAGTGTGCACTTTTGCATCACACCACTCCATGGTGTCTGCAGAAAATACGCAATGAATGATGGACATCCCATGCCCCCCAGCATCTTGGAATGTTCATGGCGACGTACCTTTTGATGCGCGGGGGGTTGCGTGGCTACAACCAAGTCCATTCACATGGGTTGGTGGAAAGTGTGCACTTTTGCATTACACCACTCCATGGTGTCTGCAGAAAATACGCAATGAATGATGGACATCCCATACCCCCAAACATCTTGGAATGTTGATGGCAACGTACCTTTTGATGCGGGGGGGGTTGCGTGGCTGCAACCAAGTCCGTTCACATGGGTTGGTGGAAAGTGTGCACTTTTGCATTACACCACTCCATGGTGTCTGCAGAAAATACGCAATGAATGATGGACATCCCATACCCCCCAACATCTTGGAATGTTGATGGCGACGTACCTTTTGCTGCGCGGGGGGTTGCGTGGCTACAATTGCAACCAAGTCCATTCACATGGGTTGGTGGAAAGTGTGCACTTTTGCACCACAACACTCCATGGTGTCTGCAGAAAATACGCAATGAATGATGGACATCCCATACCCCCCAACATCTTGGAATGTTCATGGCGACGTACCTTTTGATGCGCAGGGGGTTGCGTGGCTCCAACCAAGTCCATTCACATGGGTTGGTGGAAAGTGTGCACTTTTGCACCACACCACGCCATGGTGTCTGCAGAAAATACGCAATGAATGATGGACATCCCATGCCCCCCAGCATCTTGGAATGTTCAAGGCGACGTACCTTTGATGTGCGGGGGGTTGCGTGGCTACAACCAAGTCCATTCACATGGTTGGTGAAAAGTGTGCACTTTTGTTCCACGCCACTCCTGGGAGTTAGCAACAACTGTGCAATGCATACTTGACGTCCTAGATCTTTCAGAATCAAAGGATGTTTCTGGCAACTTCCCTATGGTGCGCGGGGGTATGCTTGTCTATAGCCAAGTCCATTCACATGGTTGGTGAAAATTGTGCACTTTTGCCCCACGCCACTCCTGGGAGTCAGCAGCAAATATGCAATGAATGATAATCATCCCATACCCCCCAACATCTTGGAATGTTCATGGCGACGTACCTTTTGATGCGCGGGGGGTTGCGTGGCTACAACCAACTCCATTCACATGGGTTGGTGGAAAGTGTGCATTTTTGCACCACACCACTCCATGGTGTCTGCAGAAAAAAATACGCAATGAATGATGGACATCCCATACCCCCCAACATCTTTGAATGTTCATGGCGACGTACCTTTTGATGCGCAGGGGGTTGCGTGGCTACAACCAAGTCCATTCACATGGGTTGGTGGAAAGTGTGCACTTTTGCACCACACCACGCCATGGTGTCTGCAGAAAATACGCAATGAATGATGGACATCCCATACCCCCCAACATCTTGGAACGTTGATGGCGATGTACCTTTTGATGCGCGGGGGGTTGCGTGGCTACAATTGCAACCAAGTCCATTCATATGGGTTGGTGGAAAGTGTGCAGTTTTGCACCACACCACGCCATGGTGTCTGCAGAAAATACAATGCATGATGGACATCCCATACCCCCCAACATCTTGGAATGTTGATGGCGACGTACCTTTTGCTGCGCGGCGGGTTGCGTGGCTACAACCAAGTCCATTCACATGGTTGGTGAAAAGTGTGCACTTTTGCACCACACCACTCCATGGTGTCTGCAGAAAATACGCAATGAATGATGGACATCTCATACCCCCCAACATCTTGGATTGTTGATGGCGATGTACCTTTTGATGCGCGAGGGGTTGCGTGGCTACAACCAAGTCCATTCACATGGTTGGTGAAAAGTGTGTTTCAGGTACCAACAGGGTACATCAAGAGCAGCGTGCTTTGCCGCACGGGACACACGTTTGTCTCTTTGGTCACCTGTCGGCGTGAATGTGTCTGTCGGTGTGGTCCTGTCCTGTTTCGATTCAGCAGTTTGCTGCCTGGGGACAAGGAATTGGCAATACTGACGTCCATGTTGTACGGTCGTCGCACCAGACAGCTGCATCTCTGAGATAAACTTCGGCAGTGGCCCTGCCAGGGTCGGGGCAGGTCAAGTATCGGCGTGTTGCAGCTCGTGTTGCAATTGTAATGTGCTTACACAGTACATTGCGCTGTGTGGTTCTTCCTAGTATACGGAAGGTGCTACCCTGTGACGAGCGCCCTTTACCGTACGAACTGTGCTTAATCCACAGATCCAAGCATCGATGTATCGCTGATCTATGACATGACATATACATACTGCTCTCCATGTTGCAAGTTGTGGCCAGTGGATCCAGCCGGTCAGCTGGCGTGATTGGTGTCTGCCAATCCTGCTGTGCTATCTCTCTCTCTTGCTGATATATCTGCTTCTCCGGCTTTGACCTGGCGGCAATACTGGTGTCTCACGTACATACAGTAACCACTGCCAACGTACGCCTGCAATGTGCTGCAACACGCAGAATCATTGTTTTTGACTGTTGCATGAGCCAGCAGTGCTGAATCTTGAGTATTGCACGCCAACAAACACAAAGTCCAAGGAGGCAGCTGCAGCACCTGGCGAGCTAAGTGTACCATTGAGTGGCTGTGTTGAGTGGGTGGATACGGTGCTACCTGCCCACATGGATATGCCTGTGCCAGGTGAGGGTTCATGCATTGCAACCATCCTGTAGCCAGGCATGCAGCAGCTGCTCGACAGGAGCCTTTCGGTAAAATACATGTCGAACGCATTCAACCTCTCCGTCAGTGAAATTTCTACATGATCAACAACCCGACTGTGACGTAGACTTGTCCGCAACGGGCGACTCGCTCACTAAGGATTTCTCGCCGATCGCTAATGACGCAGCTGCACCGATGTGAAGTCGATCGCCTTCCGTATGACCCAGGGCGTCCCATTGCTGATCCCAGAAGTAGACGCTGGATTCTATACACGGAATGAAGGTGTGAAGCGAATACAGCTGTCACACGGAATCGGAACCGGCATGGGAACAATGCCTGGTCTCGGCACGCTTGTCTGTTGAAAGTTTTTTTCCAGTGTCTGCCCGCGTAGTGAATCAGGGACGCACTATTGCACGGTATAGCTGGATCTATGCATCTGTGTTCGAGTGTGCACTGATGTGCGACCGGGTCAACCGCAGCAGTGAAGCAATGCAGAGCAGGGCTGGGCACAAAGACTAGGCTGAGCATGCTGTACATTTGATGCGCTGCTGTGGTTGACATATCTGTCTCTGCTGGCCACTGCTGGTAGAAGTCGAATGTTGCATTGATGCTTTGCTGCTGCTGAGATTCACGGTGGCAACCAAAGACTGCCCAGCTTTGCTCGGATGACCAGGTGGTCCCTGCCAAGCTCACTGCCTATGCTATGGCCGTGTGGCACATATATTTGACCACAGTGAGGAATGGCTTGCGGCTTGATAAACGATTGATGTTGATACTAGTTCAATAGGCGGCCCTTGGAGCCTGTCGATATGTTCATGGAGACATGGTGAAACTTCATACATGTGTGCTGCCGGTCTTCATGGGCACCTGCCGGCGTTCAGGAAAGCCACATAGTACCACGCCAGCGTGACTGCAATCAAAGGAAGCCGGACAGTGTTCGCTGGCCGCAAGCCATATTTCTTTTCGGCAAGCCGTGTCTTCAAGATCAACGGCATGCCTCCAGACTTTTGCCCTCTCCTCGGATTGTCCATGCAGGTGCACATTGGGCCTGTCAGGTTGCCAACCTGCAATCATCAACTGTTTTTGAAGGCAATCCAGATCAGATAGCCGCAGTCGAATTTATTACCGCTTAGGCTCAAGTTTGCGCAACAGAACTTCAATATTTTAACATATAGATTTGCTGTAATCGAATTCGCAGCCTTCGTGGAGCTTGTTGATCACGGTTGTGCACCACAGTCTTCTGGGAATGTTCATCGTCACACAACCGAACTAAAAGATGATACCATTACTTCGGTTCCTCCACGGAATGATGACCCAACATGGCTGGCTCATGATGTACCACTAGAAGAATGGCGACACGGTGATTCGGAGAGCTGACGTAGTGTGTACGGAGGGGCAGTTGGAGAGCCTTCGGAGAATCGGTGGAGGCCGGACGTAGGTTGCACGGAGTATCGGATCGTTGTGGCGGAGGTGGGGCAGAGGTAGGTAGGATTTTCCGATTCCCGTCCGGTACGCCCCAGGGCAACGCCTTTTGTGGCAAGCCTGTCTTCGGAGCACAACCGGAGGATGTACGGAAGATAAGTCGGTTTCCCTATGCGTCCGGCGGACGGGCTACGGACGCTTGCACTAAATTTCGGATCCGTCTCGTATCCGTTTGACGTCCGCCTCGGGGATGCGGGGAGTACGGGCTGGGCCTTAGGATTGGTGGCCTCCCGACGTCTTATACCCGTCTGGCTTGGGATACTCACGCATGGTCACGAAGGATGTGCACTTGTAGACACACGCGTGGCGCCATGCTTCAGCATTGGCGTCATGGGCGTTATTTCCGGATCAGACTTGGTCGCGCTCGTGTAAGCAGGGTGCAGGCCAGTGTTGGCACTTTTGTATTTCGTATGGCATACGCTGGGCAGCGAATACGGTATGCAAATACGTTTGCGGTGGGGGAATACGTGTGTCAAAGTGCACTTGAGGCAGGAACATAGCAACGGGGGTGCGGGGGCGCAGCCCCCGCCGACCAGAGCATCTGTGCATGCACCAAGACAACAGCAGCTCATTCTGTTGCAACATCCTCGTCGCTGGCATCACTGCTTCCACCCTCGTCCTCCGAAGCAAATGCATCGAAGTACATCTGCTCATAGAGCTCACTACGGTTGGCGTGCTCTGTCGCATACAGCGTACGCAGGTTCTGGAACACATAAACAAGCTTCTCAGCCTTGTCTACGCTCAGGCGGTTGCGCTTCTTGCTCACAACATGCTCATACGCAGACCAGTTGCGCTCACAAGGCGACGCCGTTGGCCCCAGCGCAGTGATGCGCTCTGCAAACTTGGCAAGCGTCGGCGCGGCATCCGCAAACGCCTCCCAATACTTGTGTGGCTGCATTGCCAGCGCGCTGCGCTTTGCGAGCTCCGATCCCCACACGCCCCGCCCCTTCTTGAAGTCGCCAAACTCTTGCAGCGCGATGACGTACCCCTCATCTGTCAGCAACTTGCCCATCATCTCCCGCAGGCCCACCATCACCTCCTTGTTTCCAGACACGTCATGGTCCTGGAATTTGGGGTTCAGTGCATACGCCGCTGCATAGATCGGCGCATGCATGAAGTCCCAGCGTTGTGCGCCAATGGCCTGCACCGCCGGGCGCCGCTTTGTTGTAAGCGACTTGCCCCCCAGGTCCACTGTCTTGAGGCCCTCGCCCAGCGTCCACATGGCGTGGTACACTTGCGTGGCGCACGGCGCAGCCGCATCGCACATGCGCAGGACCCCCATGATGGGGGCGCAGAGCGCCACGAGCACCTTGGCATCGCGCCACATGGCCTTGCCTTCCTCGTTGCTGCCCTTTAGCAGCGCCTCCATGCGCTCAACCTTGCGCAGCTTTTTGCTCTTCTTCTTGCCCTTGAACTTGGCCCAGCGCTCAGATGCCGTGACCTTCTCGCACTCGTCCTCGAGCTCGATCAGGCGCTCGAGCATGATGACGTTGCCGCCGAAGCGAGTATCGCCGGGCATCTTCATCTCCTTCGTCGTCTGCTCGCGCATGCAGGCATTGGGGGCTTGCGTGTCGCGCACGAAGCGGCAGAGGCCCTTCGTAGTCGAGACCGCCGTCGACGCCCAGTCGAGCTTGAAGATGTCCTTGAGCAGCAGGTCAAGGCAGTGCGCTGCGCAGCCCACCCAGCTGATGCCAGGGTAGACCTCTTCGAGCTCCGTGCCAGCGTTGACACAGTTCTTGGCGTTGTCGGTCACGATGAGGATGACGCTCACCTCGCCGAGCTCCTTGATGTGCTTGCTCATGAGCTCAGCGAGGAAGTCAGCATCCTTGACGTGGCCGCTGGTGTCCTCAGCTGCGATGAAGATCGGCCCGTCCAGCGTGTTGACGAGGATGTTGATGAGGGGGTGCCGGTTGATGTCTGTCCAGCCGTCGCTGCAAAGAGTGACGCCAAGCTTGAGCGCGGCATCGAGGAGGGGCTGGATCCTGCACATTTGTTGTTGGGTTGGATCATGGGCATCTGAAGAGATGACGTAACTGACTCAGAGTGTGTCTCGTGCAGGTCTGAACGGACTCATTTGTGCTTGCATTCATGGACGTGCGTTGAGCGTTTTCAATGTCTCTGCATTTTGCAGCACTGCCTTGGAGACCTCTGCAGTTTGTGCACACCTGACTTTCACAGACTCGTGAGCCTCGTCCAGCAGTTTGCCAGCCAGCTGGCGCCTCGAGGGAGGATTGTAGTCAGGCCCGACTTTGCCAATGGCAACGCACATCTTCTTGAACGCCTCAGAGTCGGCAATGTTGAACGCCATGCCATTGTAATAGAAGCACTCCGCAACGGCAGCATCTGCCGCGTCCTTGCTGAGCGCCTTGCCGGAGTTCGGCAGCGAAGCCTGCTTGGGACGCTTCTCTCCACTCATAGCTTGACGCATCGTGTCGGAAATGTGCTTGCATGCTGCTACGCCTCCGCCAGTGCCGCAGAGGTGAGCCACGATGCGGTTCGCAGTTGTGGTCCACTTTTGGTCACCGCCCTTGTTGCAGTAATTGCACACAACTGTATAGCTACCCTTCCCATGATTCTCCTTAATATCTACGTGAGATTTCCAGTCATCATCACGCCCTCGCTTTTGCGCTGCAGGGCCCGCGGCCGCGGGCCTGTTCCCCAAGAACCGCTGCATCGTGCCACAGTGAACAGCACGCTGCACGTAAGCCGCAATGTCTCATGACCTCTGAAAATACTACAGACACGACTAAACGTTACACGAGGCTCTGTGTGGCGGCATGCGCAGCGCAGCGGCCGCGGCAGGTGACTATTGAGCCTACGCGCTTGTCGACAAGCGTCTACAAGCGCAGTCTGTGTACAGCGCTAGCACTTAGGCGCCCACACGCTGGCCAAGTCCAACGTATGCCGTATTCCATACGCTGTGGCCATAATACGCGTATTTCATACGTTTTTTTCGAGAATACGCGTATTTTGCCAACACTGGTGCAGGCAGGAGAGCGGTTTTGTGGAAGCATGATGGGGTGGATTTGTTTGTTATCATTTGAGGCACATGTACACGGCACTGGAGATGGCAACTTGCCTGCATTTATATGATGTAGGTGCTTACATGGCTTGCGCTTTCCTTGTTCATATAAGGCTTCATACATAGCTCACACTCCCATAGGGGGTCATCCACTCCCGCTAAAGGGTGGTCCCCCCCCGGCCGCGCAACATTCGCTGCAAAACAGAGAAATTGGGGAAGGTTTCCACTATTGTCTATGTTGAATGAACAATCGTAGTGTTTTAGTTCGGAGTCTTGGGCAAAATGGGTCACAATCGCTGAAATGGCCGGTCTGGTTGGGGAGAACCTCGATTTGCCGTCCTCGGCTCCCCAATGTTGCCCAGTTTCTCAGCTCCTTTCCCAATCTTTCCCAAACTTCTTCTACAACCTTTGCTATTGTGTTGTGTTGCCCCTAGACGGCCGCGCTGCATCGAATTTGTCAATTGGGAGGCAGCTGATTCGTGCACGTTGAGACGGCACGCAGGGGTAACTGTTGTGGGATATCCATATCTGGGGATCCAAGAATATAGATGACATAATCAAGGGAGGAGTCATCTAACAAAGGACTCGTTGCTTCAGGTGAGCCCCAGTGGTAGAGCATGTCGTGTGTACTCATGAGGTCACCGGTTCAACTATTACTTTCATTTCTGCCGCGCGACTTCACGCGATGGCAAGGTACGCTCCCCTCCACGTCGTCATGCACAGTCAGCATGCTTACCAGCTCAGGCACGCGCATTAACCCCTGTGCACACTCGATGAGACTAACACGCGTCTTGACAGTAACAGTGCACAAGTGAGACAATGCGAGTCGCTTAACTGTGTCTATTCGAAAATTATCACACCATTTTACGAGTCTTGGCATCTGCAGTTTCAGCGCTCTCGAATCGTTCCTGTCTCTCTGACAGGGCAGCAGACGGTGATCTGGAGGTGCACCAAATGGACCCTGCTTGACAACATAAGCAAAATCACGAGAGCATATAAACTCGTTTTGTTGCCTGGACATCGACAGGAACCAAGTCACAGCCGTTCGGAGCATTTGTGCTCGTGCAGTGTGCAAGCCAATGCAGTTGCAGAGCTGAAAAACGGTCGAGGCTCAAACGGGCCCACATACAGGATGCAAGTCCAAATCCTGGAGTAAGTGGCGTAGTGTGGTCGATGTGTTTAGTGAGGTGGCGAGTCTGTCGTGGAGAAATTGAGTGCCTGACATCCTCCGATGTGGGCTACTTCTCGCGAGGACGCTGTCAAACAGCGCAGAATGCTTGTTCCGACTGCTGATCTAATGGTCGTGTTTTGGTATGCGATGAGCACGTGGTTGCGTCGCGTTACGAAAGAACTGTGCGTGCAAACGTGCCATACAGCCGTCGACGCACGTAATCGGCGTTGTCTCATTGATCAACGACACTGCTTAACATATAACAAGAACACCATCGATCGACGCTTGCAATTGCTTGCCGTCTCCAGCAAGTTGATTGGCAGCCGAACGACACTACGTACTGTACACATTGTGTCGGGTCACCCGCATACAACGGAAATACACCAACCACAAAGATAGCAACATATTATAGCCTATTTATGGCGTGGTTCGTGTTCTGGAAGCGAAGGCGAGTGATTGGGGACGTTATCTCTTCGTTCTGTCGATATTGGGGAGAATGGCTGATTTGTGCCGAAAAGGGTACGAACCTTGGGGACTTTTCCCAAGACTGAGATCGAACACTACGAGTTCCCAACCTACCTAAACAATAGTGGAAACCTTCCCCAATTTCTCTGTTTCGCAGCGAATTTTGCGCGCCCGGGGGGGGACCACCCTTTAGCGGGAGTGGATGACCCCCTACTCCCATACATTCCCTCAGGACAGACTTCCTGACATTCCATGGACATGACCAGGCAAAGGACCTATGTACAGGCTGCAAGATGGTCCTGAGGTGACCCAACTACAACCATGCAATGCACGGGCATGTCTACTCGTCCTCATCCGGGAGGCCGTCAATTATGGAGTCTTGAAGCTTTGATAACTCGTCCTGCATGCAATACCATCTGCATGAGTGCACGGCTCCGATGCATTCGTTGTCCAAGTGACTGTCACACAAATAGTGCTACTACCCGGGATTGCAGACATTGGTGTCACATGTCGGATCAAGTGTATCGGGGTAGTGATATACCGTCAATACACTATTCTGTTGTTTTAATTTCTGCACACTCGGACCCTTGCTTTTGGGCTGATGCGTTGCCAGCTTAGCCTTGCAATCCTCAATCTTTTTCCGAATATCCCTACGCGCTTGTAGGGCGGCCTCCTTGTCTGCCTTGGCCTTTCGCTTCTCGAGAGCTTTGTTGGGCTTCTGCAACGTACATGCGCTTCTACACCTGGTCTGATGATGGGTGGGGCAATTACAATCGGACTAGGCACACATTGGCACAAATCATAAGAGGACATACCGGCGCCACGACTTGTAGTTCTATCTCCGGGGACTTGCATCGATCGTCTGCACGCTGGGGAGAATCAGGCTCTTCATCTTCCTCCGTCTGATCGTGACCCACCTCGTCCGGCTGGTGCTCACTGTCGTGATCAGCAGTGCGGTCTGCCCTTGGTTCTCGCTGGAGCCCTGGCCGCCGGGGAGAAAAGTCAGCGAGCATTGTGCGCCGTCCGCTGCTGGAATGAGTGCCCCGTCTTCCTGACTTGGATGCGGTAGGAGCCTGTACCCGCATGGCTGTCTCGAATCATGGCACATGCCGCTCACACAGGCGCCCGTGCAATCCTGGTACCACTTAATGCCCACCCTCAGGCGTGCAGTACAGCGTGTGGTGAGATTGTACCTTCCCGGTCTTCCTTGGTCTCGTGCCCCGTTGGACGGGAGAGTCAGCGGTCCCTTCGATGGCGCGCTGGGCTGCAGCAACCTTGGCGATTCCTTCGCACACATACAGACCGTCCTCCATAGCCCATGCCTGGGGGGTTTTCATGGGTTCGTCAGCAATAGGGAGGCGGTCGCCTCTCACGGTGAACTGCGCACGAATCACGTTTGTTGGAACACAGTGGCCATTCGCCGAATGGCCAGTCAGTGCCCATGCAAGTGCAGATTCATGCAGGCCGCGCCGCGCTGGAGTGGCCATTCGCCGAATGGCCACTCCAGGCGCGTGCAGTGCAAGACAATGCATGACGCGCTGGAGTGGCCATTCGCCGAATGGCCATTCCAGGCGCGTGCAGTGCAAGACAATGCATGACGCGCTGGAGTGGCCATTCGCCGAATGGCCATTCCAGGCGCGTGCAGTGCAAGACAATGCATGACGCGCTGGAGTGGCCATTCGCCGAATGGCCACTCCAGGCGCGTGCAGTGCAAGACAATGCATGACGCGCTGGAGTGGCCATTCGCCGAATGGCCACTCCAGCTCTGACCAAGGAGGAGGACATGCCTTGGAGTTCTGGAACACTTGCATTGCCGCTTGAAGCTTCCTCTGCTCGCGAGAGTCGGGATTCCTCCGCAGCGCCGTGTTATGGTCCCACGCCCGTCTTGCATACTTCCTGCACATCGGGTCACCTCCGTCTGGGCGGGTATTGTATGCTCCCCTTCTCTGCCACCGTTGGGCGCGGCAACAGGTACGGCATAACCCGAGCATCAGCAGAGGCACACTCTTTGGTCGTGGCGTTCAAATGGTTGTGCTGGCTGTAGAAAGCATGATTGATATTAGTCGCAACTTCCTACGCTTCACCAGTTTTGCCAACCTGTACACGATACCCGTCACTGCATTCTGACCGCGAATGGCGATGGTGAACTGCCGCAAGAAACTACACTGAAATTACACTGAAAGTCGGTGGCGTGCGATCCCGTGGCCCTGGCGGGGTGGTAGTGGACCTCAGGTTGCAATCACGTTGTTAGTCGGAGACAGCAGCCGTACCCCATATGCAGCTTTGCCGATTGCGTCCGCCTGCTTTTTCGTTAGAATACTCCCGACCCACACCTTCTCGTCGGCTGGGGCGTTCAGGTTCACTAGTGCCTGCACGAGCTTGCCTTCCTTGTGGGCAGCGGCCATTCCCTCCACCTTGGATCTCATCCCTTCCGTCCACATCAGCACCGCATCCTTCAACTTTTCCCAACGCACGTCAGCTTCGGGGTCCGCAGTCAAGGCCGTAGCTGTTGAGTGTGCAGTGCCGACGGCTGCCGACGCTTGTTCCACGCTCCCTCTGCCCTTGCCCAGCGCCTTCACCAGCACGGGCGGCTTCAGCAGTCCAGCGATTGTGCCTTTCCTGAAGAAGTACTTTATGCACGTCATCAGTTTCTCGACACTGTCGACATCAACGGAGCTGTCTTTGTCGACGGTTGACGTCAAAGTCAACCCGTCGACGCCGGCACCCCTGCTCCACACGTTGCTGACCAGCACGTCAAGCATCCCTGCTCCGTTGTCTGCATCATCTACAACTTCTTTCTCGATGATGACGGGCGAGGCGCGGAGGAACGTGAACTGCAGGTTGGACATGGTGGAGGATTAGACAAAGCGGAATTAACACACGTAGATAGTCGGTACTGTGGATGGTCTTTTCGTATGACAGCTAACAGATCGCGTCGTTCGCACATGCTTTGCTGCTCCATGCTTTGAATGGTATGCCGATGTAGCGTCGTCACGCGGTCTGCCTTCAAAGGTTTGGCTGCCTCGATACCCCGGCGCCTCGCCAGATATCGTGGCGACAGGGCGAACACGGTATACGACAGGGAGGTCTTGGTGGTACTTAATGCCATCGTAGGAACGGTAAACACCAGAGGTCGCGCTGTCGTATAACTTCGTCACAAGTATGCTTAAGTACGGCTGGCTACCATGGCCCATTCGACGTCTAGCCTGAAGAAGCATGAGGTGAACGAGTTGATTGCCAAAGCGAACTGTAAGCGCCTGATCCCTCCCGAGCCGACGGGGAAGGAACCGTACGTTGAAATTCCAGTGTCTAGCCTGTGGTGAGAAGTTTGCCCGGCACACCACCGCCCAAAACCATCACGATCCTTGCAGCAGTCGTCTGAGTGCAGCAACCGCAGCGCGGAGAGCCGCTGGTGGACACGACGACGCGGGCCCAGTCTCGAGGCCAGCCACTGGCCCGATCTCCGCTGCTGCAGATGATGACGTCATCGGCAGACACGACGGGGCCGGTCCCTCTGGGAGACCACCATCCCCTCCAGACATGGGGGGTCCCCCCAATGACCCTGCCCACTCCGACGACCTCTTCGACGTGCGTACCTGCGGTAGTTGACCGTGCTGAGTCCCGGATTGCCTGATCATGATGCAGCTCGGCATGACAGCGGCTCGTGATGGCCATGGGTGTCAGCGCTCCTGTCCCTTTGCTGTATCTTGCCTGCTCGCCCAAAGCAACTCTGATGTGTTGGGATTGTGTACAGCTGCCCCCACCGTCCGAAAGCGACTATGCCGAGGGCCCCGCACAATTTTCAGACGCCGACTCAGACATCTCAGACGCAGACACCATTGCCTTCTCCTCAGAGACGGAGTACAGTTCAGACGAATCCGAGGTGTGTCCTCATCTTCCATTACATGCAATGCTGTGAATCCGCTCGTACTCCTCCGTGGGACTGGCCGGATCGTTGCACATGCAGGAGGCAGATGACGACGGCCCGCTCCCCACCACAGGGGCCCGGAAGGGCACGGGCGCCTGGTGGCATGACGAACGCATGAAACACATATACACTGGCGGCGCCCTCACCGTCCTCACGGTGTGCATGTGGATTGCCCAGTTGTAGAGCCTCTTTCGCATACAGGACGTGGTCGTGGATACGTGGTGCAGGTTCATACATTACCTGCTGCTACCCGATGGCAACTTTTTCCCTCCCTCCTTCCACCTCGTCAAGGCGGTCTTGGGTGTCCCGCCTGTTTCCTCTGTGACGCGCCACGTTTGTCCCCATTGCTGGAGCTTGTCCCCCCCACTTGATCCGTGTGACCATCACCAGCACCTGGCGGATACCTGCGGAACCCCTGGTTGTGTTCAACAGCGATTCGAGGTCGATCTCACAGGGAAGGGTGTCCCAGTGCGCTCAGCTTTCTTCTTTGGCGAAGAAGCCTCGCTGAAAGACCTCCTCTTGCAGCCGGGGCTGCTGAACAGCGTACGGGAAGCCAGGGCAACAGCTGTCAAAGACAAAAGCAGCTTCCTCAACTCCCCGGCTGGAAAGGCCATCAACCTGGCGTGTGGGGGCAAAATCCTCAAGCCAAAGCATCGGGACTGTCAGGTCCGTGGTGGTCACTTCCGGGTGTAAACACTTTCCTGCTAGTGCTGCCTCACGTACCTGTCCCGCTTACAATTGCTATCATGCATGCCACGGCGATGCAGGTGGATGGGACACCATCTCCCTCTGCATCAGCCCGTGCCCTGCTATGCCGACGGGCCTCTGAAAGGGAAATCACTCACCCCGGAGGAAGAAGCGGCATCTTCAGCTGCAAACCCCCGGATGGTGCCTGGGAGTGTACAACCGGACACTGGTGGCAACCCGCCGCGGACCGCGTGGACCGAGCCCCAGCATGTGCAGCCCTCTTCCTGGGAGTCTGACAACCGCTTGAAGTACTCGGCGGCAGAAATCCTGGCCAGGGGCCGAAAGGGCGACAAGATTGCTGCCCAGGTGCAATTCCATCTACAGTGTCATCGAATGCCATCTGTGCACATGCGGCCTACTCCCCTGCCCCCCCTCTGTGCGCCGCATCTCATCCTGCCAGCCCCTCTGACACCGAACAAGCGTCGTAGGTGATACGGCTCTTTTCTTGTGGTAACCCTGGCCAGGCCTGTGGATTTACAGGTCCACGCACCAACCTTGAAACGCTATTGCGACCGGAAGACACCGAAGTCCAGGGCCAAGCTCGCCAAAGACGAGTACAAGCTACTGGGGGTAAAAGGTTCCCCGCTGTTCAGTCTCCTCTCCTACTTCAAGTACCAACACCCCCAGCCTGCTGCTCCCTGCCCCGCCCTTGAGTCTGGAATTGATTATGAACTACGCTGTGGCGTTGAAGTCCCTGCCATTTCTTCCGGCTCGGAGTGGCGCACGTGTTTCTGCTCGGTGTGCTCATGGACTTCTGGAACCAGTGGCTCCCTCCCCTGGGCCGGAAGAAGTCCAAGAAGGCGCCATTGGCAGGCCTCCGGGCCCTGTTCCGACTGCCAGAGGATGTCGTAAAGGCGATAGCTGCCAGAGCGCCCCACATCATGCAGACCTCTCTTTCCAAGAAGGTGTACACCGACATCACCAAGTGCGCAGTCACATCGCCAGCACGCCCTACTCGCATCCGAGGCTGCGCCACTTGTCGGACTGTTACTTGGACACGGGAACCATGTGCACTCCTGTTGAAGCAGCCCCTCTGAGTCAGGGTGACTGTTTGCCTAGGAACCGCAGTCGCTGGCTCATGGAAGACTGGCTGGCCTTCACCGAGACATTCTCGCTGTACCTCCTGCACGATCTCCCGTGGAAAGCCTCCGACAAACGCATACGCAGAGTGTTTGAGCAGTCGTGGGGGCTCCTGCGAGCAGGGGCCCTCTACTTTCTCAGATATGAAGAGGGTCAGCACACACCGGCCCGAATCACGGAAGCACAGCGATTGATGCTGCAGAACGCCAAGCTGGCGGAGGAGACGTTTGCGGGCGCTGCTCTAAGCACGTACAAGCTGCATCTGGCGGCTTGTAACCTTCCGGATCAGGTGAGGTACTGCGGTGCATCCTTCTTCATTCTTGAATTCTGGATTGAGCGGATGGTCCAGCTCTTGAAGAGACTGATCAAATATCGATTGACTCGTTGCCCTGAACAAGTATACGTGAGCGATGAACTGCTGCGCCGCACATGTATGCGGCTGCTGCATGATGCAGCTTCCCTGCCTGCTGCCATGACCTCACTGTCGTATGCCATAACGACGGAGAAACGCCGGCGGGCACGAACTCGCAATGGAAGATCCGCTGACAGGGAGCAATCAATTGACAGCGACCGGATCACCGGCAGGGTCGTCGGGGTGGGCAGGGCTCCTGCCCAGTCTGAGACAGCAGAGGTCCTCCCCCTTGACGTCGTGGGAGATGAGCTGACAGGGTTGCCGTACCTCCTCTTCCATCAGGATTCCCTACAGGATGAGGGCTGGCCAACTCACTGTCGCCGGGGGGTTGGATATGCACGCCGCGTGGCCATCCACCGAGCTCTGGGCCTGAAGGTGGATGGCACTGTTGATGAGGCTCGCCGTGAGGGTACAGTAACACTTCTGAAGTTCCACCAGATGCAATCCCGCGTTGCAGACATGTTCAGCTGCGCACAACAGTCTACGCAAGGGAAGAAAGACAACAAGTGGTGCCTCTTGAGGTACCTCATTGGGGGGGGCGGGGACGGGGGTGGCGGGACAGTGACGTATTACGTCGGGGAACTGCAGTATTTCATGAGGGCGTGTGTGCAGCCCCGGGATGTCGTGAGTTGCGTGTCCTGTGTTGCGGAACCAAACCCATTGTACCTGGAGGTTGCTGATCTGTATAAATGCACCTTGCCAGCCACCCCGGGAGCCCGCGCCCCAGATCCCGTGTTGAAACGTCCCCCTGAGTTTTTCGGTGTGGCGGGTGCAAACAGGGGGTCTCGGGCGTATGGCGGCAGATACGTCGTAGACTTGGACGTAGTTCCATGCCAGTTAGTTCCAGTCCGGAGGGGTGCACAAAGTGTGCAGTATTGGGCCACTGCGAACAAGGCTTCTGGCCGAACCGTGTAAAGCACTGGGGGCATCGTGCGCTCTCCCATTGATACCAGTACGGCACATGCTACAGCAGATAAGTTGGCGCCCAGTCTCTGGCACTGTATGGCCACCAGTGCATTATCGGCAGCAGCCAACAGTCATTCGCCAAACGTGGTGCGCGTGTAGCCACTTTCGCGCCTGCTTCGAGCATCGGCGACGGCTCCGACATCATGGTACCGGCACTGCGGATCGATTGAATAATTGTTGATAGTTAAATGTATTAGATACTGGATGACGGCGACGCGATAAGCTTGGTACAACACGCCCGTAGTGCTTAGATCCCCAACTTGGTTAGACAGGATGATTTCAGCCGGGGACCTGAGGACCTTGATTGCGACATTAAATAGTAGAAATTCATACGAGTCGTCGTTCTATAGATTCGTAGAAACGGCCCTAAGGGGGACATGGACGCCAGGTCAACCGATTCCGGTTCTCACTATCTGCAGCAGGGATCCGGGGTTCCCACTAGATTTAATGGGGAACTCCTATCTCCTGACCACGGTTGACATCACCATGGTGGGGTTTATTATCGATGCCGGGGGAGAAGGGCTGGACGAGTACCTGGACTCCATTCGGGCGATGAAGGAAGGCGTCCAGGTAGCCCACGCCGCAAACCACGCAGCGGTTGTAGAGAAGAAGATGCATTATCTATGGCACGACATCCGGCTCATCGCGGTCGAGCGCGCGGTCAGGACGGGCGCACCGTGCGAGCCCGAGGACATGGTACTGTACAGAGCATGTAAAGCCGGAGGGGGAGTTGTGGAAGATGCCGGCGGCCTGCTCGTGCGTGTGCTGGGCACGAGCGGGAGGCGATTCGCCGGTGGGTAGAGGTGGAGAGGGAGGCGCCGCATCAGCGCAATCCCACATGGCCACTTTCAGAGGTGCAGGTGGCCCCTCTGCAGGCGCCTCTGTTGCCCTTACAGCTCGACTTGGGGGGGGCTGCTGATGACCCCGCTCCGGAGGGGGCCACTGACGCCACCACATCCCCGGGCGTGGTGTCGGTCGCTCCCTTACAGCTCGACGTGGGGGGGGGCTGCTGGTGACCCCGATCTGGAGGGGGCCATCAACGCCGCCACATCCCCGGGCATGGAGTCGGTCGCTCCTTTACCCTGGGCGGAGTCCAGCGGCGACAGCGTGTTCAGGGGTGGTGGCAAGCGGGGGCGTGGCAGACATGCCCCGCAGCGGCACAGGGCGGTGGGGGCACGAGGGGCAGTGGCACCGGTTGCAGGGCGTGGGTCCCGCCCTAACACCCTCCAACAGCCCGCGCGGGTACGTGTCAGTGCACGGGGTGGCTCCCGGCGGGGCGCTGCGGCCGTGGCGGAGATACTCAGCCGTGAGCCTCTGGCACCAGTAGTGCCAGCAGCAGTAGGGGCTCGCCCTCCGGCGGTGCGCCCAGAGCCCGATCAGCCAGAAGGGCATGCAAGGGCCGCATCTTCTCCATCCCGGACCACCGGCTATCTGCCACCTCCGCTTCCGGGGGTGGCTGCAACAGCTGCCGCCTCCCCCAGGCCACAGGCAGAGGCGGAGGAGGGTCTGATAGCTCGGGAGGGGGCCATTGCAGACCCCCCCGCAGAAGGTGACATCGAGCCAACTCCTGAATCTCATGTCGTACCGGTCACCGCTGCGGACGACGGGGAGGGTCCGGGCGCAAGCCCCAACCCTGTAGGGGGGCCCGCCGCACCAACAGGCATGTCGCCCGGGGCACGATCGCCCTCCCTCCGACAGGGGCCAGTCAGGGCGTACAGCTGCTCTCGGCCTCACTACTGGCCCACCCTCCGGTGACCCCTCCGGCATGGGTGACGGACATGCCCGCAAAGCCGCCGGGGAAACTGAAGCAGTTGTGGTCGCCGACACCCCCGGGGCCCAGTAACACAGCCCCTGCCCGGTCGCGTGACGCGGGCGGGCCCACGGAGGTGCCCTCCTCCGATGACGACGAGCCAGGCCCGTCATCAGTGCCGGGGGGCGTAACGGTACAGCTGGGGCATTTTGAGGAAGCGCGGGTGTATGTGGTCGTGGGACTACCAATCCTTGCGAAAGGCTGGCCCACGTCCTGGCTAGAATCGCCGCACGTAGACTACGCACTCAGCAGATGTGTGACACTTGCAGGCCAGGGCGTCATCGCGCTGCAAAGCACGAACTTGGCCGGGGTATGTACCGGGGATGCGGGTGCAGGCTGGTCTGCCGGTCGCAGTAGGTGTTTGGGGCGGTGGATGGTCCGAGCCCACATATTCGAGCAAGCATGCGTCATGGTCCCAGTACCCCGGAACGGCCACTAGGCACTGGCCGTCATCTGGCATCCATGTGCGCCCCCTCGACTCAACTGAGTATGCAATGAGAATCGCATACTCTGTTAGTCGCTCCTGTCGCGTTATCCCAGCAGGCGAGGACACTGCAAGGGCCCACCGATGGTGATGTCGTGTTGCAGGGCTGTTGAAGCAGGACAAGGCCCCTAGCATGTCCTTTTTCGACAGCTTGATGGACGCCGGCCCCGGCACCGCCGAGCGGGTCCAGGCGGTGCTGAGTGCGGCGATGTGCATGGCGCTCGACAACCCGGAGCGCCGGGCAACCGGCACCTCCCTGCCAGAGAATCCCCCAACTAGGTCGGGGACAGGGAGGGGAGGAGTGGGACGGCGTCCAAACGTGCGTTTGGGCACCAGGCCACCGGCTTCCACAGCGAGGATCACTCTGAAGTTGACTACAGTGCGATTCTCCCCGGGCACTGGTATCTTGAACATGCGGCCACCTGTTTGCTGTCACCCGCTCACAGGGAGTCACGCGCTGAACCGCATGACGCCGGCCAGCTTCCATTGTGCCCCCGTCCTCCAGCCACCCGCCGCCTCAAGCCACCCCCAACCCCCCCCCCCCCCCCCCCCCCCCCCCCCCCCCCCCCCCCCACCTTCATCCCTGCGGGCCCTGTCATAACCACACCCTAGCATGTCATTGACTTGAATTTTCGCCGTTGACACGCCCGTCTTGGCCACCTACACCAGTGCGATGTGGAATACAGGTCGGTGGAGTCCCCCAACAACCGAACGGCCATGATTGCGGGGCGTACACAGCAATGTTCGCCGATGCAGCATGCCAGGTCGTCCGCGAAATGCAACAAGAGGAGGGGGACCTATTTTCGAGTGACCTCCACGGGGTGGAGGCTACTCGTAGGGTCCTGAAGCGCATATCCCGCCTCAAGGTGCAGCATGCGGTGCTGTACCGCGTCCTGCTTACACGGGCCCTCTTGCAAGAATGGCACCGTGGTGGGAGGGCGGGGGACCAGCTAGTGGGTCTATCCGCTGAAGACGGCACCAACATCCTAGCCGATGCTCGGTGGGACCGCCACCTGCAGTCCCCGCCGTTTGCAGACATGTCTGCAGATGAGTTGAGGTGTGCGCTACACAATCCCCATGTTACCACCACCTTAGCCCCGCTACCTCTACTCCTCTGGAGAGTCTGTCATTTGCCAGCCCGCACAGGCCTTGTCTAGTCATCGCACAGGCGCTGGTCTCGCCCCCATCCCCCCCGCAGGCGGCACCACTCCTACAAGATGCCGGTACTATGCAGGGAATGGTACCTTCACGCGGGTTTCGACGCCTTCATACAGAAGGTGCAGCCACTCGTTGGAACCCTTAGTCAGCAGTACAACAAGCTGTTGGCCGTTCCGCTGAAGACGCGGCGCTGAGTATCCCTACACGGCGTTTGCCGAGAGGTTTCAATGCACCGACCGCTAAGCGCCAGGTAGGCGGGTATTCGTGACAGGGTTGCCCATTGTACTAGCTGGCAGGTGGGGTGGTTGTGAGGGGGCTCCCAGGGAATGGGGGGCGGCTATGTGGGCGGGACGCGCACGGCACGCCATAGCAGTCATGAGATAGTGTTACTGTGGCCACAGGCCTCCCCCGGCGTTGATGTTGTAATGCAGTGTTGGGTAGATGTATACCATTCGTGTGTCTGCTGCGATAAAAGGCCAGAGCCACCTTTGTTAAGAAGGTGTACTGAGGCGTGACAACCTTCAGTCTGTTTGCATCTACAGTTGGAATGGCCCATGCATTGCTGGTGCTCGTTGGTGTACGTGCTAATCATTACTCGTTCGCAAAGGTAGTTTTCAGAGTCAACATTCTACGGAAACCCCCCCCCTCCCCCCCCTCCCCGACCCCACCCTAATCCGCACTCCAGCACTCCTCATAGTAGCCCCCCTTCGTCGTTCAGCTTCACTCGGCCACGTTGCGTCCCTGTACGGTGAGCAGCCTCGAATAATGAAATGGGTGTAAGGGGGCAGGACGCAAGAGTGGCAACTGGGAGACAGGGAGGGCCTGCGCAACAGTCAAGCACGGGACGAGAGGCAACCTCAGAACGGAGCATACCTTCCGGATCAGTGCCACAACCTCTGCTATTGTGGCACTGTCAGGCTCCAGCCCATACGCCGAAACGATCGCCTTGACGCGTTCCAGGCGCTCGTTATCATCCTCACGCAGACGGGGGTTGCTGAGCATCATTAAGTCGCATGCAACGACAATGAACCGCAATTGAGCAGCTCGCCCGAAACCTTCTCCTTCGGACGTGGCGAAGGTGGCGGCCATTTGAACGGTGGTCTGTTGTGCAGCGGGAGACTCTGCCAGGGTGAGCTGCATCGTGCCAGCAGTGTCCCGCAGGTAGTACAACTGGGACGGCCTCACCTCTGGATCATCTGTCGCCAGGTCGTCCTCATCTACTGAAATGTCCGCCGAATCCGCAGGCCCCGGATCGATGTCAGAACTAAAAGCGCCGAACGTATCTTCGTAGTCGAGGTGCAAGGCATCTGCCAGGGGTTCGGCGAACTGGGCGATGTCCTCGGCACCGCCCAGAACGAACCCTAATCCATCGCCACCATCTGCAGTCGGCTGCGCGGTGGGGAGGGGTTCCTGTGCCCTTGCATGTGGGGGCGCAGAGGTGCCACGGGGGCCCGCGGTGACAGCCTCGTGGGGAGTCAGCCCCCCCGACGCAGGCCCACCCCCCACAGGCCCTGCTGATTCCCCCAGGTGCAGCCCCCCCGACGCAGGCCCACCCCCCACAGGCCCTGCTGATTCCCCCAGGTGCAGCCCCCCCGCCGCAGGCCCACCCCCCGCAGGCCCGGCTGATTCCCCCAGGTTCAGCCCCCCCGCCGCAGGCCCACCGCCCACAGGCCCGGCTGATTCCCCCAGGTTCAGCCCCCCCGCCGCAGGCCCACCGCCCACAGGCCCGGCTTATTCCCCCAGGTTCAGCCCCCCCGCCGCAGGCCCACCGCCCACAGGCCCGGCTGATTCCCCCAGGTGCAGCCCCCCCGACGCAGGCCCACCCCCCACAGGCCCTGCTGATTCCCCCAGGTGCAGCCCCCCCGCCGCAGGCCCACCCCCCGCAGGCCCGGCTGATTCCCCCAGGTTCAGCCCCCCCGCCGCAGGCCCACCGCCCACAGGCCCGGCTGATTCCCCCAGGTTCAGCCCCCCCGCCGCAGGCCCACCGCCCACAGGCCCGGCTGATTCCCCCAGGTTCAGCCCCCCCGCCGCAGGCCCACCGCCCACACGCCCGGCTGATTCCCCCAGGTTCAGCCCCCCCGCCGCAGGCCCACCGCCCACAGGCCCGGCTGATTCCCCAGGGTTCAGCCCCCCCGACGCAGGCCCACCCCCCGCAGGCGCTGCTGATTCCCCCGGGCCCCCCTCCTGCCGAGTTGCGGGTGCCCCTGGCCCAGCGCCGGCCCGTGCGCCTGTGAGGGTCACCGGAAGCGCCGCCGCGCCGCCGGACGCTCGGCGGGCGGGGTTCGCCTCGCCATTAGACTCCTGCGTGGCGCTGTCGCCGGTGTTGGTACCGGCGGTGGCAGTGCCCGCGTTCAGGGGTGCTGGAATGCCGCACTTTCGCAGCAGCAGCGCCTTCTCGCGTGATTTTGCTGCCGAGCTCTTCCCACTTGCTCGACGCTGGTGGTGGCCTCGGGCACTCGCATCATCGGCACCCCCTGTCCCAGGGACGCAACCGCAGGGGGCTGCCGGCAGCCCGCGGGGAGGGTGGCGAGGATGCCATCGGGGATGTTGACGAGCTCCTCCCTGCGAACCATAGCCGATAAGCCCACACCATACAGCGCACGGCGCGAGTCACAGGGCACATGCATGCATGCAATTGATACAAGAGTAGGAGGTGGCCACAGCAGTGTTCGCCAATGACATTACATCCGTGTAGCAGGTTCTGATGCAGACGACAACGAACCGTAGGGCCAGACATCGATGGGGTATGCACCTGTAGCAGGTTGGACTCTGCATCCCTTTGGCGATGGACTGCTTCGCGAGTTCTTCAGCGCCGGCGTAATCCCAGTCCTTGAAACCCGGGAACGTCACTGGCCTCAGGCGAACGGCGGGCGTGGAGACGGGATCGCCCGAACTGCTCGCCGCGGGGACTGTTTGCGCCACAGCCAGGTGCCGCCAGCTCCTGAGCGCCCAGTGCCAGAGCGTGTGGGGCGGGCACAATGGAATCAGCGCATCAGCCAACCTCTTGACAGGCAGACCGTACCCCGATTTCACCAAGCCTGCATGCACCGCGGGGTTCAGGCGTTCACACTGACTGCAAAGCGTTGTGTTGACCCACCCGGGGGGATACAACAGGACACTACAGATCCATATACAGGTGTACATGACAGGCTGGCGACGCACAGCTGTGATTGACCGTGCACACCAGGATGGCGGCAAAGGTGGGATCAAGGAGACTGGGCTCCAGCGCCGGGATGTCCTCTCCACCCCGCCTTTCTAGGTCAGGCGCCCCAGGGCTGCATGTCATTGCTGAAGCAACGAGGCGCACATACGCATGCATAAAGAGATGGACCCCGCTACTGGCGAAAGCCGCCAGGTCCTGTGTGGACGACCGCAGCCCTGAACATGCTCCCATGATGTGGGAGTAGAAGGACTTGACAGAAAGCCACGCCGGACGGAGGGCTCGGGCTACCCTGTCTCCCTGCACGGCCAGAACCAGGAGTGAACGACATGGGGGGTTAGGCCAAGTAGCACCACAGTGTCACGCCGCCCAAGGGATGTTCAGAACAGTGGCGACTCGCACCCCTGACCAATCCATCAACGGATGCTCCGCCGCATACGCCAACACCCAGGGGGCTAGATTGTAGAGGGTGGTGACGAATTCGCCGAGGAACTTCATATCCTGCACGATCTGAGGCATGTTACACAAATCGATCACAGGCCTGTGACTGGGCAGGCTTGAGGTGTAGGAGGAATCAGAGGCCGCCTAGCCACACTCATGCATGCGTGGTGGAAAGAATGCACTGCAGAGCCAGACAACGCACAAGCATACAGGCAGCCATGCCTGACCACACCGGAATCATAGAAAATATCAGGAACGCACGAACGCCTCGATGAGGTCTGAGTGCCAGACGTGCATGTCCGCTAGTACCGGCGCGCCCGAAGTCAGTTGGTACACCACCTGGGAGGGGACCCCATTTGTGTTGGCCAGCAGCGCGTGACACCGGTCCCCAATGTGCCGCGCTAGTGACTGAGACGGTTCGAGCTTCTTTTCCTTGATGCCCTCCAGACTTTCGTAGTGGGCGTTTTCATATAGCACCCACCCCACCAGTGGGTTGAGGTCATCAGGGAGGTTGGAGGTTGGTCTCTCCTTGCTCCTGGAGGACCCGGCCCCCCCCGCCGCGGGTGTCTGCTTTCCGGCAGTCCACAGTTTGACACGATGCGGGGAGAGGCCAGACATGAAAGAAGCCCATGCCCACACGACGTGCCGGGGGGTTTGGCAATAGAAAACTGCACCGACACCTCTTATAACGTTCCCCTTCCATCACCTCTGGGACACGCCCAAGAACACATGTGGACCTTATGCATGGACGCGGTGGCCTTTGGCACGCCCGCGGTGGACACGGACTGCATGACTCCCAAAGAAAGGGCAGCAGACGGGGAGTGAGCACACCGTCAGGAGGCGGGGGGTCAGCGGCTTTGCGCTTCTCCCCAACCTTCGCCTGTGGGATATCGAACCGCTCGGCGAGCTCCGGATCTCGCTCCTCCGTGACTGTAGTCTTGGGGAATCCTGACTCAGATACGTGGCCCGTAACCTTATGCTGCATAGCTGGATGCACTGACTACTGAACCCACTCCACAGTCAGGCTACGCCCCTCCGCAGTAAACAGGCAGTTGCAGTAGAGCGTGGTCAGCAGTTCTACCACCAGCCCACCAGGAGGCACACACCTCCTTCGTTCCCAGCAGAGGCCTCCACCGCAGGGGTTCCGTGCACCCAGCAGGGGTCCTCCCTTTGCCCTCCCACGAGGACACGAACATATCCTGCTCGTGGAGCCAGCCGGAGAGCACGAGAAAGGTAGTAACGGCCACTCCCTTGGCCGTTTCCAGCTCACTCCCCCGGCTTACCACCACGTTGTCTCGCAGGACCTCCCCAAGGCCCCACCACACAGCCACCCCAGGCCCGCTTGCTGGACCGCTATTGGTGCCGACGCGGGCTGGGTCAGTGAAACGCCCGTCTCTAGAAATCAAACTACCCACTACTGGGATTCGGCTAGTGCGCATGCGACCGACAAGCAAGTCTCCGCTGCGCGTGGAAGTCAGCCAATGCTGGGTACTTGGCAGTCCTGCGACCAGTGCTGCAAGGCGTGGATCCATCGCTAATACGTATGTCAATATACTACTACCGAAAGCGGTCACTGGTGACGAGATGCGCAGATCTGCAACGGAATTCCAAGTCACTTCGACAGTATCGAATTGCGATGCCAGGTAAGCTACGACCGCCAGCGATTAACCGTATCAAACACACAATCCTCCATTCGTACATTTCATGCAGCACGACGCCCCGATTGCAACGGCACCTGCGCACTCGGGTGGAGCACGATGACAGCACCCCGTCAGAGTGGCCATTCGGCGAATGGCCACTCTGGACCAGCGCATGCATTCGCGTCCAGGAGGACGAGCGCACGCCTTACCTGGAGCATGATGACGTAACTCGGCCAGAGTGGCCATTCGCCGAATGGCCACTCTGGACCACCGCATGCATTCGCATCCAGGAACCTATGTGCAGGCTTTTCCGGCCACCATTCACAGGGCGACGACCAACACTACATGGACTGCTGCCGAGCCTGAAATACGGACCAACGCTATCTTGGGCGATGCAGAAAGTCACCGCTATTGTGAGCCTGCCTCCAGCTTCCTGCTGCAGCGTCTCCTGACCAAAGTCGATGTCAGTTGCCATGAGTATGGGTCCACGTATACCTGCACCGTGTCCAGTCCAGTCGTTTCCAGACACTACAGGAAACTCGGCTGGTCCCTGAGGGCGAAAGGGCCAAATTTCAGATGCCACTATGCTGAATTTGATGAGGGCAACTGGGGCACATTTGGCTAGGTTTGGGGCTGATGTTGGAAAGGCAGACCACTTGGAAACAGCTGGTTCAGAGTCCTTGAAAGGTTATTTGCTATGCCGCCGGCGTCAATATCATTCATATATTTTAGTCTATCGACATGTTGGCAAGTGCGCCAAAGCCGCATCGCGGTGGTGATCTCATGCAAACTGCCCTATTTGGACAATGCAGTGCAAGGCCGGTTCAGCCTGTACATGTCGGCTTCAGTTGCACACTAATTTCGTCGAAGTTGATGCAGAAGTGATGCTGATCACATTGGACTGCACTCTGGGGTGTTGGCGGACCGTGGAGCCTGAGCAAGACATTCCACGACAACAGCGATCGGCAGAGTGGCTGTTGCGCGCGTCTGCTATACAGCTCCAAAACACGCTGGATTACAAGCGCGCCTTCACATATTTGTTAGCTCGTAGATACTATACCGTGTGTGCCCTTCTACATTCCCTGATTGGCTAGCCGCGGGCTGTATGGCGATGTTGCAGTCCTTGCACACATGCCGCTCCGAAGTGCGCCAGTATTGCCCCATGTTGCCACAACAGGCAGAATTTGCCGTACGTCCACGAGCAGATTCCACTAAATTAGGACCAGTTCGACAATTTGGATGGCAGATTCTGCCTGCTTTGCGAAAAGGGCAGATTCCGTATGCTGGCGGGAGGCCATGCGTCCCAGGCAGAATGCACGGTAGATCAGTGGCTGTGCAGCAGTAATCAATCACAAGTTGCTCCTGATCATGTTATATCCATGATTACAGCGTCTACTGGTCCACTGCACTCTGCTCCTGCAACCCCACGGCTCCCCAGGGATCCCTCACAACACACAAGGTAAGTACACTGCGATGCAATGGCTCATGCTCACTAGAAAGGAGGTGGAATAGCTGTGGAGCCTACTGCTCGGACGAGGCTGCCTCTGGTGAGTCTTTGTGTGCTTGCTAGCCATCCTCACTTCTGTTGCAGCTGATGGGATGCTCTCTGCAAGGGACCAGTGCCTGCCAGGCACAACCTGCATGTATGAGTATGCTGAGATGTTCTCTAGGTGTCAGTTCAACTGTAAGCTGTGCAGCGTTGCTGGTGCTGCAGGCCAGTAACATATGTTGCAAATCTGTATCCATACTTGTATGTTTCATCCAGTCATAGACTGCTCACGTGCATACAAATGATCTCCTCGGGTCGACTGTGTGGTATCATACCTTTGGCGCAGGCCGCTTACTACACTTGGATGGTTGAGCAGTTGTTGCTAGCCGCTTTCTATTGCAATCACTCTTGTGAGCTCCTTGCATCTGGTTCTCTTGGTTGGCCCCGGATCGCAAAACACCCTGCACAGAAAGGATGTGAGATAGTTGCAATGCGTGATCAGATTAAAGGTCATGAATGCCACACATTCACCTGCTGCACCTCTCATATCCAGTACGTGCAAACCTGTTGGCTCGAAATGTCCGAAATCCGTCAGTGTACAGACCGTTAGTGAACGGACCGTCACAGTATCAGCAGCTTTGACATTTGCTTGGCGCCAGACTTATAAGAGAGACATGTATAATTGACTTACCTGTGCTAGCGCTGACACTGCAGCTATGCCTCCGCAGCGCAGACTTAGAGCCTACAGTACATATCAAGCACAACCACTTGACCTTTTCTGTCTGAGCCGCAGTCGGTTGATTGCGGGGTTGGTACTTCACGACTCCATGATGTTGTGCTGTCTCCAGTTGTTGCCTGAAATTGGGACATCCTCTTAGATAGAGCATCCAGCACAATAGATTTATACTCATCTCAAGCTTGAGATGAGTATAAATAGTGGCAACTGTGCACTAGTGCACAGTTGCCAAAAGTGGTTGCCAAAAGACGGCACAGAGGAGACCAGTTCTCACCTCACGATTGTTGTGGCAGGTCAGTGATGTCCGCATCTGCAAATTCAGGGGTATAAACCCCTGAATTGCAATACCTGAAATGCTTCAGCAATATTGCTGAGGCGTTTGTGAGATCTGTTGCTGGAGGGACCTATGCTGAAGTGCCAGCAACGCGGTGTGTCTTGAAAAGGAGGTGAATCTGCTTGTTTGACCGCCCTGCACGTTGAATGCGCTGATAGACGTAGCCGAATAGCTTCGCGTGCGTTGATAGAGCGTAGGAGATCTCCTACGCTCTATCAGCTCTAGAGCTCGCCGCTGCTATATGCAATGTTGAACGAGACCAGCGCAGTGGGAACAACTGGGCAACCACACGGCCCCCAGGAACACATGTTTTGAGGACAGCATGTAGTAACTCCATGATGAATTCGATAATTTACCATTGAGGGGGGGCGTGTGCACCATCATACGACGTCTTTTCTTGCTGAAGGCAAGGTCGCTGCGCTCAAACGATGATCGCTGCGGTACTACTGTGCGACGATAGGGCTATGTATTTGGCAACCTCATCAGCAAGTGGTCTGTAATGAAGTTTTTTGTTTGGCATTGATCGACCTGGTCGTGGCCAAACTCTTCGCAAGTTGAGAAGTTGCAGCACTGATCGCATCGCAAGATTAAGTCTACCAGCAGTCCATATACAGTTCCTGCAACGGACAAGGTTACAACATTCCACATGTGAAATATATGTTTAGTTCCCACGATGTGCTGCATCTTGAACGGAAGACGTAGACGCCACGCTTTCTCCCGCGTGTGTCGACAAGGCCCGGCGGGCCGAATGGCCATGTACTCTGATATGCCACAAGATATGCCGTCACTGCGCGCCGCAGATCATGGACCTTGATGTATACGTATATGAGTGACTGCGGAATGCTGTGCAATCCAAGCCAACGCACGAGCGCCTGCACTGCAATAGAATGTTGGACACTCGTGACACTTCACGAATTCGTTCCATTTGCTAACATTTGGTACAGGTGTACCAGTGTTCCCACACTGCTGTTGCCGATTTTGACGTCAACTGTCTTCAACAGTAAGCTGTGTACGTATGGGTCAACCTCACACGACAGGCCGCCCGATGCACACGATCCAAGATGTCACCTTTTTAGACGGCTTGCATCAAGCAGGCCTCATGCACACGCCAGACAATCCACCCCTTTCCAGATTCTCGAATCTGAGGTCAGCTTTCCACGTGAGCGCCAGACCCGCGATCTGCCCTTTGTGGACACAATGGCAAAATGTGCCCTCTGAGTGAAGGCCCAAGCCGAGAAGGACCAGATGCCCTGTCCCTAGGCCTCAAGAGTTTCCTGTAGTGAGATACGCGTGTATAGTAATAAAGTAACCATTAGTAACATTCGATCCACTGTTAGCGCGGGCTTGGCCCGAAGTGACCTCGTATCATGGCAGCCGGCGCGGACATGCGAAGGCCACTTGCAGCGGTAAGGTACGTCCACAGTCCGGCAGATTATACCTGGGTCGGCGGATGATTCGGTGCCAAAGTCCAAGGTCTATCCGACTGCTCGCATCCGATGACGTCGGAAAGGTATCAGAGAGCAAACGGACTTTCGGAATCTGGCGGACGACACCCGGATCCGTTTCAGAGTGTCGCCATTCTCCTAGTGTACGCATACTCATGTATCGGTGGGGCCGCTGTTAGACAGACTACGTGAAGTATTTATACCCATTACGGGGCATGTGCACGCTCTTCCACACGCCAAGCAGGCGCATCAGCTGCGTGTCTATCTACATTGTTCAATAAGCTGTCATGGCCAAGATCATGGTTCACCCGCACGGAAAGTGTCGGGAGCCAAGGCTTTGTGGGTAGCATCATACATGGGTCAAAGTCAGGTTGAGCAAAAACCACACCGATTGGACTAGCAACATAGTGGAAGCTCTATTCACGAAGGCCCATGGCGAGTCAAGCTTTCGCAGACCGCTGGGGCTCTCGACTTCTAAGGTCATGTATTGGTTGTTGAGCTCTTCGTCCTTGTTCATCTGATACATGGCATTCAATCGATCCTCATTCTCTGCATAGTCTGTTGTACTTGGGATCATGTGCCAACGATTGAGCATATACACATGCATAAAAAAAGGGGGTTAGGGGTCATCGTTCGTGCACAATGGGGTGGTGATTTGTGCACAGATATCGTTTGGAGTGGGGAAAGAGCATCAAGACATGAGCATTGAACGCCAACTGCCTGAGGCGTGGCTGTATGCAACAATCAGTGTTGCATGGTTGTGAACTGCTGCGAGTGAGTAGCTGGCAGCGAGTCCACCAGTGCAGTACAGCAGCCTGACCACACTAGCACAAGAGCTGAAAAGATGGTTGTTAATTTGAGATAGCGCGCACATGGAGATCACAGAGCGTCCATAATTAGTTTTGGCGTGTGGTTTTGGCCATGCTTTCGTGATCGCCGGTGACATTTGTGATTCTGGCGGCACACATCGCTGCGATAGCACGGCCATATTTTAGCAGGTCATCTGCTGTAACTTTGGTTTCCTTCAGAACTGCAGCTTGCGCACCCCAAGAAACGCCCAAAAACGCCAGCACTGCTTTATAGTGCTCGGCGAGCGTTGAATCAATCTCATGCAGTCTGCGTTGTACCGGCTCTGGAATGAGTCCAGATTTCTGAACTCTTCGAACACATCGCCGAGTCTTTTCAAAGACATCATGCTTTGCCTGCACCACAACCACTTCATTCACATTGCGGAGGCACAGAAGCAATTTTGTTCATACCCTCTTCTCCTCGTGTCCAAATGCTTCTTTATGCGGACAGACATTTGTGCATGTATGTGTTGCGAGAATAGCGTGGAATCTCCTGATCATATGGAGAATCCGATTTTCGCCATGAGTGCTTGCATGTATGGACACATTGTGGTTATCTTGCTTTGATCGCCTTGCTCATTGCCGTTTTGTCACAGCCATGTTGGCAAGGGAACATGTAGGAACATGTAGGGAGGACACACAACGGCAGAGAACGCGCCTTGGACATTTCAAGTCTGATCCTCTTCATGTCGGCTAGAGATGTATCAGCTAGAAACCCCGCTGCTTTGCTTGTTGACACCTGTGCGAAGGTGTTTCCGGATCTCGGGCCAGATGTCGCAGCTGCATTTCTTGCTGACCCCCACTCCTCTGGCATACATACTTGCAGCACAAAGTCCGTATACGGCAGGAACACAGGCAGTTGCAACCCAGCTGCTCCATGCATCATCATCCGAACGTTGTGGATTATAGCATACAAGCCATGTGGTAAAATATCATCATGCAGGTGGGTTGGGCACTTTGACCTCAAGGCTGCCGCAGGAGCAACTTTTACCCGAGGCAGTGAGCAACGCAGAGTAAGGGCACCGTCGCCAGCAACCTGAGCAGCCAAATGATTCTGATCCTGCGATTCTCATTGGAAGCTGTATGTCTAGAGCACATTTCTAGAGCTGAATGTCTAGAGCACAATCACATGTGCCATGTGAGGATGTACAACTGTGGACCGTTTGGAGCGGTATTTCAGTCAATTTGCTGGTTGGCTGTAGAGTTGAGTCAAGATGGCACCATTGATTGAATACCGATGCCCCTTTCGTCTGCAGCATCTGCCACAATTGCTTGTTGCATCCGCTGATGTGTCCAGCAAGGTGTTATGTAGGGGCTACAGCTCATCAGTGAAAACATGAAAACCTTTGCTACCTACGCTGAAAGCCTTGTACTTGTGATGAAGCTTAGCAGTGAACGTAAGACCATTCGACCTCAAATCCGACTGCCCGTATTGACTGTTTGCTGTGCATGTGAAGACATTTTGCAATACGAGTATGATGTAGACGACAATATAGGTGTTCTTTACCACTGATCATATCCAACGACAGAACCGCTGTAAATATTGGACAGAGCTCCAGAGTATCACTCACTGCTACAACCGA
Organism: Ulva prolifera; assembly: GCA_023078555.1. NCBI lineage: Eukaryota > Viridiplantae > Chlorophyta > Ulvophyceae > Ulvales > Ulvaceae > Ulva > Ulva prolifera. The sequence continues at coordinate 10,066,295 of CM041199.1, read as the reverse complement.
CTATGGCTGGAAGCCCCACCTAACACGGGTCTACATAGTGCAGAGTGAATCGCATCAGCATGTGACACATGGAGAAACAATCGGAAACATCCTGAGTCAGGTGAATCTGCCGTGTTTTCGCAGAAGCAGGATACAGACACGGGCCATGTACGTGCAAACAATGCAAGGCAAGCCCTTGAGGCGAACAATCTCGCGCTGCATAACATGTCTGGTCGCATGCAACAGAATTTGAAACTTTCACTTTACTGTTCTATGAATGTCACCCAACGTGCACTCGTTTCAAAACACAGCTCCTGCACTATTGCCGTACAGCCTGCAGCACCATGGCAAAGCTCCAGACGGCATGAAAATGGTGTTGCCATCTTCCAACTCTAATCCAATCTCAAACATCATGTGTGACAATGGCAACCGTAAGGTGCTCAGTGCCAGGGCAGAAGGCAGAAACACTGAGAAAACAGGAACCATGTACCAGCACCAGAACGACGGACATTGAACTGGGAACTGTCAAAATCTTGACAACAAGGCATGTGGCACATAGCCACCTGGCAGCCTGTGCACTGCAATAAAGCACTCTCGATGTCCATTTGTGGACACCGCCCCATATCCTTCACTTGGCGACTCTCTCAAGGCGTTCCCTACAAAGAAAAGCACAAGTGCCTTGACCTTCACAACGATGGCGATCGCAGTCAGATGTGATACAGAACCCCCCACACAAGCGTGTGCCTTGTTATATCCCAGGTGATCCCTCCATGTGCGACCGTCTCTGAGCACCAGCCCTGCACTCACAGTGTAATGTGGATCAAACCTCACCACAGCAGATGGAGTGGCTTGTGCTGCGGCTGCGGACAATTGCTGGTTTCCAACACCGACATTGCGAGCGGGAACTGGAGCACTGCAGCTCATGCTTTGCTTTGCCTGTGTCCCGCTGACACATGGCGGGCTGGAGTCAGCGGGCTCTGGGGTCTGCTGCCTCTCCGTCTTTGACCCCGTGACACACGGTGGGCTGGCACCACCACACCTCATGCATCTCTCCCCCTCATTGCCGAGATGGCATGCTGACCACCATATAATACCGCACGTGGTAAGAAGGTTCAACATCTGAGCCTGGCAACATATACGAACTGACGTAAGCAAAGGAACAAAGCACCGGATTTGTATGAGTCTGGTCGAAGTCCAAGCATAGCTGCCAGCGCATCAGCAGCTTCACGCATGCTCAGAGGAGACTGACGAGTCATGCATGCTGACGAGGCACCATTGTCCAGGAGAAGGCCCACCTCGCAGAGCAGACTCCCGCACGCCATGGCCAGCAGCGCGGTGGCAACGGCGCGAGCGAGCAAACAAGCGACGTCAGCGCGCACACGCCCGCCGCCGCCAGGAAGTAGGCGTGCCTCTGCTCCGCCTGCAGCGTGCGCCCCGGATGCACTTGCCGCGTCGTCCAACGCTGTAAGCGCCTCAATGCTGCGCTCGAGCACCTACGTGAGCTCAGGCATGTTGGAGCATGCATGGGGGGCGATGCATGGCTGTGGTAGCGCCCGTCGGCTCCACTGGCAGTGTCAGGGTACAGCCGTGGCCCTCTTCATGGTGCTGACCTTTGTAGCGACAGCAATGTAGTGTGATCTGACACGCTGGCGCGCCAACATATGATCATCAAACAAGCGCAGCCGTCCCACAGTCACTTCCATTGCCTGGTGGGAGTGACCATTGAAGCCTACGAGCAGCCTTTGCAGTCGACCTAGCGCAAAGCTAACCTACGACGCTGCAGGTACGCTATCAGCGCACTGTCATCGCTCACAGCCTGCACTCGCACAATGAGCCTGACCGCCCGGCACCGATACGATCACTTCCGTCTGCGGACGGTGTCATCATGTTGTTTTCATCCCTCTTCCTCCAAAGAGGGGTGAGCCAGGAGGGGGGCAGCAGATGCACGCACCACCAGCAGTTTCGGCTGTCCCGTCATACTGAAGTGCCGCTGCACCGCGTCCACGAGCTCCCCCGCCACTGTCAACCGCGCGCTGCACCTCGTACGTGCCTGCATCCATGAACGCGTCTGCCGCATCGACGCTGCGTCAGCAACCACCAGCGGGACCTTGAGAGCCGCGTGCGAGCGGCGGCTCGCAGCCGAGCTGCCGGACACTGTGTGTGAGATGATCTGGGCGAGCACGTAGCAGGGGGGAGGTCGGGGTCCGTTTCAGGTCCACCACCGCCTGCACGCACAATGTCAGATGTCAAGTACTTCCAGCTTCTCTTGTATACTATCCACTGTTCTGTTAGCAGATGCAATTTTTCAGCACTGGGCTGTTTCCTACAGCTTTCGAGCCCTGTGAGCTATGTCACTTTCCTCATACAAGCGCTCGGAGCCTACGGTGCAGCATGCATGCGATCTGTGTACCAATGACGAGTACAGACAGCATGTGTGGGTGCACTTGTCAGCGGCTTACAGTTTGCTTCACAGTGGACCAGAGCTCAGGCATGAGCGTGCAACTCACATTGAGCCTGCCCCGTCCAGGCGCGCTATGGCCAGGAGTATACGCGCGAAAGCAATAGTTGCACATGTGTTTTCACAGTATGCATGTGGTACAGGCAAGCAATGGACGGCAGCGCACGTTGGCGTCGCCGTCTCCGGTGCCGGCGTAGTAGTGAGTCCACGCGCGCGAGGAGAACGCATCGACGCCACGCCTTTGCGCATGCCCGCCATCAGGAAGCTCTTTGCTTATCCGCGTCTGCCTGCACTGCCGCGCCCACCTCTGACAGCCACTCGCCCCCCGGCAAGCTGAAGCGCTCAGTCACAAGCGCAACCTGCATGCTCGGGGGAGGCCGTGCAGCCGCCGTCGCCGCCGGCAGTCGGGGAGCCGGGGAATCTGTCTCTCGCACCTGCAGTGCACTCCGCCCGCTTGGCCTCGAGATGGCGCCACCGCGCTGCTAGCCACTGCTTCTAGATGCACATGTATGGCGTCTGCACGCAACACATCATGTGTCTATCGAGATGTGAGGTCGTTGCTGCGCACAGGTCAGTGTACACCACCGCTGGCGTGCGTGTTAGGCAGTCTTGTAGCTCGTTAGGGGCTCACAGGTCACACCCTGACTCAGAAACCTTGACAAAAATGCAAGTACACCGCAGGTTGTGACGTGTCGCAAGCGGCTTCAGCCTGTGTTATCACACCTGCACTGCGTGCTTACAGCTGGCTGCAGGTAGGCAAGCTCTTTCCGGTCTTGTGCACAGCAAGTCTCTGGTTGAACATTCTACCCCACATGATCGGTCCTCACCTGCATGTGTTGCAAATGAAACATACCACGTATTGAAAACAGGTCAGAGTGCAGAAGGAATCTGGAGCTGTTGCGGCCTGTTTCCGGATGTCCTGTCGACCATCGACCGTGTATGGCTGCAGCGGCACTCCTGACTCGGGAACTCACCTGATCAGTGAGACCAACAGAGGCCAGGTGACCGGCAGGGTCATGCCGGTGTACGTTCCCAGCTTAACTGGCAATTTGACCTAGCTGTGGAGTTCACCGTCTGACATGAATTCGTCAAAAGCACTGAACCAGACACAGTGTGCAAATTCCCAGTCATCTTCGTTTTCAGTGAATCTATGAGGGCTCTCTGCACGTGGCGATGCATACAATATTGCAATGAAACTGAGGTAGATTGCCCCAATCCTGGGTAGGTCTCATCGAGAGGCGGCATGCTGGAAGGTACTTGCAGTCTTGCAGCTGGAGAAAATCTGACAAGCTCGGCTGCCCATGGCGGCCTACAGAGCTATCCTAAAGAAACCAAAGTAGATTCCTGCAGATGATGCCAGGTTTTGGCTCGAGATCGTGGCTGCGGTCAAGGCTCATTATTTGAGATTCAAACCAAGAGGATGCAGCGATGTCGAGCTCATTGAGTTGCTTGTAGGTGGCACCGCTTCTTGATTACGCATGAGGCTATTGATGAAACATGTACAACCATCTCTGGTCGTGTGCAGCAGCTAGACACAAAAACACACCGTACACACGCCCTCCGCGCACGCCGTCCGCAGGAGGTCTGCATACTCTTCATTGTCAAAGGTGTGCTGATGCCAGTTTGAGCACCACGACGCCATGAACGAAGCCCGAGCGCACCATCCCACGACGTCGTCTGCACGGCAACATCCTCAGCCACGGAGGCAAATTTTCCTTCATGTCATCATCGTTGCATTCGGCAAGTCCTGTTCCCCCTTCCATGGGCTCATGTAGCTGTGCTAGTAACGCGAAACAAGGCAGCAGAACAGTATGATCACAGATCGACCACTCGACCCATTCATGCAGGTGAGCGCTACAAAAAAACTCTTACGTACATACTTGCGTAGAACAAATCTTGCCTGGTTTCGAGTCTGTCGCACAGCTGAGCATTGCATGTAGCCGAGCTGCGCACACCTGACCACTTTTTCTGCAGATGGCGCTCCGAGCCGCCGTCGCGACAATGATCAACACTGCACTCCCTTGTTGGTCGTACATCAGGGCTCTGGCCTGTGCTCGACGTCGGGGTCAAAAGACATCAGGCCTATGGCTTCGACTGGGACACCTTTTCACACGTGTCGGCGTGAAGTCTGCCTGTGTATCCTCATGGCAGGCGACCGGGTGCTGTCTGTCGAGGACGGTCTGACCGCCACCGGCGAGTGTGCATAGCAGTTTGCACTGGGCCTGCGGACGTCGCCACGGCCACATTGACGTTTAAGAGTACTTTTGATTCTGTGCAGTGTTGCCAGCGCTTTTTAAAACCTTAAGGTGAGATTTCTGTGCCAGCTGCCTCCCGGTATGCGCTGAACGTTTGCTATGCTCGTGTGAGGGCAGATTACATACTCTCTGCATTCTAATGTTGTTTCATTTTCTGAGCTTCATCGCCTCTGAGCTTTACAACAGCGTGAATCAACGACACCTTACCCAGCACTGGTCTGACCGTTTAAGGCCAAGCCAATGTCTACATATTTCCTAGGTCATCGCAGCGATTGTCTCAAATTGGGTTTTGGACTGTGCGCATGGATTGCCAGTGCACTGTGCGCATGGATAGTAAGTTCATGAACTTTGCAGTGTACAGTGGCTACGTTGCAGCTTTAAAGTGTGCCTGCGTCTGACACAATGCACACTCTTGCTTTTGGCATTCGTGAAGCATCTATCCGTTGTTTTTGCATGTGTACAGAAGAGCATTCAGCAACCATTTGGCAGACAGCGCTTTTGTCACCATGCACACCGCGCACATACGGCACATCTCTATGCTGCTTCATCGTTGAGCATCAGCCACCATGCATTTCTTAATATATTATGTTGTCACCTGGAATTCTTACCACCATACACCAATAAAATTGTTGATGCACCATCGAACAAGCCCTGCACTGGCAAGTAGCGCAAGCGCTTGCAGTCGTGGTGCGCTCATCAGGTATTCTCGAAATGTGAGAACAAGGGTGAGATCTATCACCATCTCTATGGCATCCCACCCTGTGATGTGGTCCTGAGGCTCATCTTGCTCAAATTCCTCGATGTCACAAACTTGTAACGTGGTCTCCTCTAGAAACTTGTAGCTTTCTTGGGAGTGACATGAATCTACCTCACTCCCATGCTGCTCTGCACTGGTCTGCTGATTGCCTGCTCTGGCACCGATGGCCTAGCAGCAGCATGTTTGGGGGGGGGGGAGAGGGGAGGAGAGGGGAGAGGGGGGGGGTGGGGGGGGAGGGGGGGGGGGGGGGGTGGGTTCCCTGCTGTCCCTGGCTTGTTTGCTCTTGCACGATGTGTAACAGCCTGCTCATGAGTGTACGTCTTTGAGCCAATAACAGCTACCTGCACTGATCCAAAGACCGTTTTTTATTTGTCAAAGTGGTTCTGGCGTGCTGTTAACGGTGTCTTCGGGTTCTGCATGCAGTCTAGAGGATTGGTATCCTATAGACTAGTATGCGATGAGTCATCTCATATTGAGCACCACCTGGTACGCAAGTATACACGAGGCTACTGCCATATGTACGCACTGTACAGCTACACGCAGCATAGATGTTAGCTGAGTGTGTAGCGGCATTGATCGGTCCCCCTTGCGAACATGCTGAGAGACCTGAGGCCTGGTGCGTGTGTAGCGCACCTCTGAAGAAGCAGGACACGTGGGGCTGGTGGAGCCGCGAGTCAGTATGTGTATGACATCAGGAAGTATTGTCGTCCCGTGTAGAGTTGCAACATCAGCTGACGATTCCCCTGAAGCGTCAAGCAGAAGCGCTGGGGTGGCCGCGATGGGCATGTGTGTGTCAGAGAGCGAACCCGGCGCGTGCACTAGGCTAACCATGCTGTTCCGGCCCGAGACTGCGCATCTGATGTCACGTCTGCCGTATGCTAACGGCAACTCAATCGGTGAGGGTGTGCAACGGTCTCGGATGTCCACATCAGTCTCAAATCTGTGTTTTCTTCCGAGCAATGCTGTATCATTCGCTGCAGGCGCAGACATCTGTACGGCCTGCACATGATGGGTTGGAATGCTGGCCACGCAAACAATGTTCACAGGAGTATTTTCACTCTGTGGCTGGCTACACGTAGCTACCTGTCTAGGTGGCTGCATGTACGGGCAGTGGACTCATACTTCTGACACTTGGTTCTACCGGCAAAGGCAGCGAGATGGGAAACTGCGAAACAGCGCATGCGAGTTGCTCAGCGGCGTGAGCAGACTTTACTCATGTCCCAACTGCAGAATCATACCTCCGTCAGCAGAGCGCTACATGTGGCGGGAGTGAAGTCGATCCCCAAAATGTTTCTAAATGAAGACAGTGCCGAGCTTGTCCTGTGCATGTCATTCATGTGAGCAGGCGTGTCCACATGGATCTTCAGCATCGGCTGTGCAGCCCTACCAGGTCCCTGTGTGTCGGTGACAGCGTCAAGCATGGTCATACGACCAGAGACGTTGTCGTTTGCGGTGGGGGCTGTGATACCACAGGTATCATGCACCAAGTGCCACTTGGGCAACGGCGGTGTACTGATGTCCGCATCGCAACCGACACTGTTCAGGAAATCTCCCATCTCTGCACCTATCGCTGTGGACGCAGCCTCTGATGCTACCTGCGCATAATTGTTTGAATTGCTTGCAGCACTTGAAAATGGGTACAGCACATGCTTGTAGTTGTGTCCATTTGAGACTTGAGATGGACAGCACATGCGATATGTGATTGCGATTGGAGCTCCAGCAGTTACTGCAAAGCAACCAATATCATTGTGGGTTCGTGTCATCAGCTAGAACCTACCACACAAATAATGCAAAATATGTGGGACATGAACTTCTTGGACCACCTGGGCTCAGAAAAACATACCGAGACAAGACGTGACTGCGTAGTCACTTCGTGCTTGGATGCACTCCGATCCCTAATANCGCCTTCACCAGCACGGGCGGCTTCAGCAGTCCAGCGATTGTGCCTTTCCTGAAGAAGTACTTTATGCACGTCATCAGTTTCTCGACACTGTCGACATCAACGGAGCTGTCTTTGTCGACGGTTGACGTCAAAGTCAACCCGTCGACGCCGGCACCCCTGCTCCACACGTTGCTGACCAGCACGTCAAGCATCCCTGCTCCGTTGTCTGCATCATCTACAACTTCTTTCTCGATGATGACGGGCGAGGCGCGGAGGAACGTGAACTGCAGGTTGGACATGGTGGAGGATTAGACAAAGCGGAATTAACACACGTAGATAGTCGGTACTGTGGATGGTCTTTTCGTATGACAGCTAACAGATCGCGTCGTTCGCACATGCTTTGCTGCTCCATGCTTTGAATGGTATGCCGATGTAGCGTCGTCACGCGGTCTGCCTTCAAAGGTTTGGCTGCCTCGATACCCCGGCGCCTCGCCAGATATCGTGGCGACAGGGCGAACACGGTATACGACAGGGAGGTCTTGGTGGTACTTAATGCCATCGTAGGAACGGTAAACACCAGAGGTCGCGCTGTCGTATAACTTCGTCACAAGTATGCTTAAGTACGGCTGGCTACCATGGCCCATTCGACGTCTAGCCTGAAGAAGCATGAGGTGAACGAGTTGATTGCCAAAGCGAACTGTAAGCGCCTGATCCCTCCCGAGCCGACGGGGAAGGAACCGTACGTTGAAATTCCAGTGTCTAGCCTGTGGTGAGAAGTTTGCCCGGCACACCACCGCCCAAAACCATCACGATCCTTGCAGCAGTCGTCTGAGTGCAGCAACCGCAGCGCGGAGAGCCGCTGGTGGACACGACGACGCGGGCCCAGTCTCGAGGCCAGCCACTGGCCCGATCTCCGCTGCTGCAGATGATGACGTCATCGGCAGACACGACGGGGCCGGTCCCTCTGGGAGACCACCATCCCCTCCAGACATGGGGGGTCCCCCCAATGACCCTGCCCACTCCGACGACCTCTTCGACGTGCGTACCTGCGGTAGTTGACCGTGCTGAGTCCCGGATTGCCTGATCATGATGCAGCTCGGCATGACAGCGGCTCGTGATGGCCATGGGTGTCAGCGCTCCTGTCCCTTTGCTGTATCTTGCCTGCTCGCCCAAAGCAACTCTGATGTGTTGGGATTGTGTACAGCTGCCCCCACCGTCCGAAAGCGACTATGCCGAGGGCCCCGCACAATTTTCAGACGCCGACTCAGACATCTCAGACGCAGACACCATTGCCTTCTCCTCAGAGACGGAGTACAGTTCAGACGAATCCGAGGTGTGTCCTCATCTTCCATTACATGCAATGCTGTGAATCCGCTCGTACTCCTCCGTGGGACTGGCCGGATCGTTGCACATGCAGGAGGCAGATGACGACGGCCCGCTCCCCACCACAGGGGCCCGGAAGGGCACGGGCGCCTGGTGGCATGACGAACGCATGAAACACATATACACTGGCGGCGCCCTCACCGTCCTCACGGTGTGCATGTGGATTGCCCAGTTGTAGAGCCTCTTTCGCATACAGGACGTGGTCGTGGATACGTGGTGCAGGTTCATACATTACCTGCTGCTACCCGATGGCAACTTTTTCCCTCCCTCCTTCCACCTCGTCAAGGCGGTCTTGGGTGTCCCGCCTGTTTCCTCTGTGACGCGCCACGTTTGTCCCCATTGCTGGAGCTTGTCCCCCCCACTTGATCCGTGTGACCATCACCAGCACCTGGCGGATACCTGCGGAACCCCTGGTTGTGTTCAACAGCGATTCGAGGTCGATCTCACAGGGAAGGGTGTCCCAGTGCGCTCAGCTTTCTTCTTTGGCGAAGAAGCCTCGCTGAAAGACCTCCTCTTGCAGCCGGGGCTGCTGAACAGCGTACGGGAAGCCAGGGCAACAGCTGTCAAAGACAAAAGCAGCTTCCTCAACTCCCCGGCTGGAAAGGCCATCAACCTGGCGTGTGGGGGCAAAATCCTCAAGCCAAAGCATCGGGACTGTCAGGTCCGTGGTGGTCACTTCCGGGTGTAAACACTTTCCTGCTAGTGCTGCCTCACGTACCTGTCCCGCTTACAATTGCTATCATGCATGCCACGGCGATGCAGGTGGATGGGACACCATCTCCCTCTGCATCAGCCCGTGCCCTGCTATGCCGACGGGCCTCTGAAAGGGAAATCACTCACCCCGGAGGAAGAAGCGGCATCTTCAGCTGCAAACCCCCGGATGGTGCCTGGGAGTGTACAACCGGACACTGGTGGCAACCCGCCGCGGACCGCGTGGACCGAGCCCCAGCATGTGCAGCCCTCTTCCTGGGAGTCTGACAACCGCTTGAAGTACTCGGCGGCAGAAATCCTGGCCAGGGGCCGAAAGGGCGACAAGATTGCTGCCCAGGTGCAATTCCATCTACAGTGTCATCGAATGCCATCTGTGCACATGCGGCCTACTCCCCTGCCCCCCCTCTGTGCGCCGCATCTCATCCTGCCAGCCCCTCTGACACCGAACAAGCGTCGTAGGTGATACGGCTCTTTTCTTGTGGTAACCCTGGCCAGGCCTGTGGATTTACAGGTCCACGCACCAACCTTGAAACGCTATTGCGACCGGAAGACACCGAAGTCCAGGGCCAAGCTCGCCAAAGACGAGTACAAGCTACTGGGGGTAAAAGGTTCCCCGCTGTTCAGTCTCCTCTCCTACTTCAAGTACCAACACCCCCAGCCTGCTGCTCCCTGCCCCGCCCTTGAGTCTGGAATTGATTATGAACTACGCTGTGGCGTTGAAGTCCCTGCCATTTCTTCCGGCTCGGAGTGGCGCACGTGTTTCTGCTCGGTGTGCTCATGGACTTCTGGAACCAGTGGCTCCCTCCCCTGGGCCGGAAGAAGTCCAAGAAGGCGCCATTGGCAGGCCTCCGGGCCCTGTTCCGACTGCCAGAGGATGTCGTAAAGGCGATAGCTGCCAGAGCGCCCCACATCATGCAGACCTCTCTTTCCAAGAAGGTGTACACCGACATCACCAAGTGCGCAGTCACATCGCCAGCACGCCCTACTCGCATCCGAGGCTGCGCCACTTGTCGGACTGTTACTTGGACACGGGAACCATGTGCACTCCTGTTGAAGCAGCCCCTCTGAGTCAGGGTGACTGTTTGCCTAGGAACCGCAGTCGCTGGCTCATGGAAGACTGGCTGGCCTTCACCGAGACATTCTCGCTGTACCTCCTGCACGATCTCCCGTGGAAAGCCTCCGACAAACGCATACGCAGAGTGTTTGAGCAGTCGTGGGGGCTCCTGCGAGCAGGGGCCCTCTACTTTCTCAGATATGAAGAGGGTCAGCACACACCGGCCCGAATCACGGAAGCACAGCGATTGATGCTGCAGAACGCCAAGCTGGCGGAGGAGACGTTTGCGGGCGCTGCTCTAAGCACGTACAAGCTGCATCTGGCGGCTTGTAACCTTCCGGATCAGGTGAGGTACTGCGGTGCATCCTTCTTCATTCTTGAATTCTGGATTGAGCGGATGGTCCAGCTCTTGAAGAGACTGATCAAATATCGATTGACTCGTTGCCCTGAACAAGTATACGTGAGCGATGAACTGCTGCGCCGCACATGTATGCGGCTGCTGCATGATGCAGCTTCCCTGCCTGCTGCCATGACCTCACTGTCCGTATGCCATAACGACGGAGAAACGCCGGCGGGCCACGAACTCGCAATGGAAGATCCGCTGACAGGGAGCAATCAATTGACAGCGACCGGATCACCGGCAGGGTCGTCGGGGTGGGCAGGGCTCCTGCCCAGTCTGAGACAGCAGAGGTCCTCCCCTTGACGTCGGGGAGATGAGCTGACAGGGTTGCCGTACCTCCTCTTCCATCAGGATTCCCTACAGGATGAGGGCTGGCCAACTCACTGTCGCCGGGGGGTTGGATATGCACGCCGCGTGGCCATCCACCGAGCTCTGGGCCTGAAGGTGGATGGCACTGTTGATGAGGCTCGCCGTGAGGGTACAGTAACACTTCTGAAGTTCCACAGATGCAATCCCGCGTTGCAGACATGTTCAGCTGCGCACAACAGTCTACGCAAGGGAAGAAAGACAACAAGTGGTGCTCTTGAGGTACCTCATTGGGGGGGGGCGGGGACGGTGGTGGCGGGACAGTGACGTATTACGTCGGGGAACTGCAGTATTTCATGAGGGCGTGTGTGCAGCCCCGGGATGTCGTGAGTTGCGGGTCCTGTGTTGCGAACCAAACCCATTGTACCTGGAGGTTGCTGATCTGTATAATGCACCTTGCCAGCCACCCCGGGAGCCCGCGCCCCAGATCCCGTGTTGAAACGTCCCCCTGAGTTTTTCGGTGTGGGCGGGTGCAAACAGGGGGTCTCTCGGGCGTATGGCGGCAGATACGTCGTAGACTTGGACGTAGTTCCATGCCAGTTAGTTCCAGTCCGGAGGGGTGCACAAGTGTGGCAAGTATTGGGCCACTGCGACAAGGCTTCTGGCCGAACCGTGTAAAGCACTGGGGCATCGTGCGCTCTCCCATTGATAACCAGTACGGCACATGCTACAGCAGATAGTTGGCGCCCAGTCTCTGGCACTGTAATGGCCACCAGTGCATTATCGGCAGCAGCCAACAGTCATTCGCCAAACGTGGTGCGCGTGTAGCCACTTTCGCGCCTGCTTCGAGCATCGGCGACGGCTCCGACATCATGGTACCCGGCACTTGCGGATCGATTGAATATTGTTGATAGTTAAATGTATTAGATACTGGATGACGGCGACGCGATAAGCTTGGTACAACACGCCCGTAGTGCTTAGATCCCCAACTTGGTTAGGACAGGATGATTTCAGCCGGGGACCTGAGGACCTTGATTCGCGACATTAAATAGTAGAAATTCATACGAGTCGTCGTTCTAATAGATTCTGTAGAAACGGCCCTAAGGGGGACATGGACGCCAGGTCAACCGATTCCGGTTCTCACTATCTGCAGCAGGGATCCGGGTTTCCCACTAATTTAATGGGGAACTCCTATCTCCTGACCACGGTTGACATCACCATGGGGGGTTTATATCGATGGCCGGGGGAGAAGGGCTGGACGAGTACCTGGGGACTCCTTCGGGCGATGAAGGAAGGCGTCCAGGTAAGCCCACGCCGCAAACCACGCAGCGGTTGTAGAGAAGAAGATGCATTATCTATGGCACGACATCCGGCTCATCGCGGTCGAGCGCCGCGGTCAGGACGGGCTCACCGTGCGAGCCCGAGGACATGGTACTTGTACAGGCATGTAAATCCGGAGGGGGAGTTGTGGAAGATGCCGGCGGCCTGCTCGTGCGTGTGCTGGGCACGAGCGGGAGGCGATTCGCCGGTGGGTAGAGGTGGAGAGGGAGGCGCCGCATCAGCGCATCCCACATGGCCACTTTCAGAGGTGCAGGTGGCCCCTCTGCAGGCGCGCTCTGTTGCCCTTTACAGCTCGACTTGGGGGGGGCTTGCTGAGTGACCCCGCTCCGAGGGGGCCACTGACGCCACCACATCCCCGGGGCGTGGTGTGCGGTCGCTCCCTTACAGCTCGACGTGGGGGGGGGCTGCTGGTGACCCGCCGATCTGGGGGGGCCATCAACGCCGCCACAATCCCCGGGCCATGGAGTCGGTCCGCTCCTTTACCCTGGGGCGGAGTCCAGCGGCGACAGCGTGTTCAGTGGTGGTGGCAAGCGGGGGCGTGGCAGACATGCCCCGCAGCGGCACAGGGGCGGTGGGGGCACGAGGGGCAGTGGCACCGGTTGCAGGGCGTGGGTCCCGCCCTAACACCCTCCAACAGCCCGCGCGGGTACTTGTCAGTGCACGGGGTGGCTCCCGGCGGGGCGCGGCGGCCGTGGCGGAGATACTCAGCCGTGAGCCTCTGGCACCAGTAGTGCCAGCAGCAGTAGGGGGCTCGCCCGCCGGCGGTGCGCCCAGACCCGATCAGCCAGAAGGGCATGCAAGGGCCGCTCTTCTCATCCCGGACCACCGCTATCTGCCACCTCCGCTTCCGTGGTTGCTGGCAACAGCTGCCCGCCGCCCCCAGGCCACAGGCAAGGCGGAGGAGGTTCTGATAGCTCGGGAGGGGGCCATTGCAGACCCCCCCGCAGAAGGGGACATCGAGCCAACTCCTGAATCTCATGTCGTAACCGGTCACCGCTGCGGACGACGGGGAGGGTCCGGCGCAATCCCCAACCCTGTAGGGGGGCCCGCCGCAACCAACAGGCATGTCGCCCGGGGCACGACGCCCTCCCTCCGACAGGGGCCAGTCAGGGCGTACAGCTGCTCTCTGCCTCACTAATACTGCCCACCTCCGGTGACCCCTCCGGCATGGGTGACGGACATGCCCGCAAAGCCGCCGGGGAAACTGAAGCAGTTGTGGTCGCCGACACCCCCGGGGCCCAGTAACACAGCCCCTGCCCGGTCGCGTTACGCTGGCGGGCCCACTTAGGTGCCCTCCTCTCCGATGACGACGAGCCAGGCCCGTCATCATGCCGGGGGGCGTAACGGTACAACAACAGCTGGGGCATTTTGAGGAAGCGCGGGTGTATGTGGTCGTGGGACTACCATCCTTGCGAAAGGCTGCCCACGTCCTGGCTAGAATCGCCGCACGTAACTACGCACTCAGCAGATGTGTGACACTTGCAGCCAGGGCATCATCGCGCTGCAAACACAACTTGGCCGGGGTATGTACCGGGGGATGCCGGTGCAGGCTGGTCTTGCCGTGCGCAGGTAGGTGTTTGGGGGCGGTGGATGGTCCGAGCCCACATATTCGAGCAAGCATGCGTCATGGTCCCAGTACCCCCGGAACGGCCACTAGGGCACTGGCCGTCATCTGGCATCCATGTGCGCCCCCTCGACTCAACTGAGTATGCAATGAGAATCGCATACTCTGTTAGTCGCTCCTCCTTGTCGCGTATCCCAGCAGGCGAGGACCTGCAGGGCCCACCGATGGTGATGTCGTGTTGCAGGGCCTGTTGAAGCAGGACAAGGCCCCTATCATGTCCTTGTTTCGACAGCTTGATGGACGGCCGGCCCCGGCAGCCGCCGAGCGGGTCCAGGCGGTGCTGAGTGCGGCGATGTGCATGGCGCTCGACACCCGGAGCGCCGGGCAACCGGCACCTCCCTTGCCAGAGAATCCCCCAACTAGGTCGGGGACAGGGAGGGGAGGAGTGGGGACGGCGTCCAAACGTGCGTTTGGGCACCAGGCCACCGGCTTCCACAGCGAGGATCACTCTGAAGTTGACTACAGTGCGATTCTCCCCGGGCACTGGTATCTTGAACATGCGGCCACCTGTTTGCTGTCACCCGCTCACAGGGAGTCACGCGCTGAACCGCATGACGCCGGCCAGCTTCCATTGTGCCCCCGTCCTCCAGCCACCCGCCGCCTCAAGCCACCCCCAACCCCCCCCCCCCCCCCCCCCCCCCCCCCCCCCCCCCCACCTTCATCCCTGCGGGCCCTGTCATAACCACACCCTAGCATGTCATTGACTTGAATTTTCGCCGTTGACACGCCCGTCTTGGCCACCTACACCAGTGCGATGTGGAATACAGGTCGGTGGAGTCCCCCAACAACCGAACGGCCATGATTGCGGGGCGTACACAGCAATGTTCGCCGATGCAGCATGCCAGGTCGTCCGCGAAATGCAACAAGAGGAGGGGGACCTATTTTCGAGTGACCTCCACGGGGTGGAGGCTACTCGTAGGGTCCTGAAGCGCATATCCCGCCTCAAGGTGCAGCATGCGGTGCTGTACCGCGTCCTGCTTACACGGGCCCTCTTGCAAGAATGGCACCGTGGTGGGAGGGCGGGGGACCAGCTAGTGGGTCTATCCGCTGAAGACGGCACCAACATCCTAGCCGATGCTCGGTGGGACCGCCACCTGCAGTCCCCGCCGTTTGCAGACATGTCTGCAGATGAGTTGAGGTGTGCGCTACACAATCCCCATGTTACCACCACCTTAGCCCCGCTACCTCTACTCCTCTGGAGAGTCTGTCATTTGCCAGCCCGCACAGGCCTTGTCTAGTCATCGCACAGGCGCTGGTCTCGCCCCCATCCCCCCCGCAGGCGGCACCACTCCTACAAGATGCCGGTACTATGCAGGGAATGGTACCTTCACGCGGGTTTCGACGCCTTCATACAGAAGGTGCAGCCACTCGTTGGAACCCTTAGTCAGCAGTACAACAAGCTGTTGGCCGTTCCGCTGAAGACGCGGCGCTGAGTATCCCTACACGGCGTTTGCCGAGAGGTTTCAATGCACCGACCGCTAAGCGCCAGGTAGGCGGGTATTCGTGACAGGGTTGCCCATTGTACTAGCTGGCAGGTGGGGTGGTTGTGAGGGGGCTCCCAGGGAATGGGGGGCGGCTATGTGGGCGGGACGCGCACGGCACGCCATAGCAGTCATGAGATAGTGTTACTGTGGCCACAGGCCTCCCCCGGCGTTGATGTTGTAATGCAGTGTTGGGTAGATGTATACCATTCGTGTGTCTGCTGCGATAAAAGGCCAGAGCCACCTTTGTTAAGAAGGTGTACTGAGGCGTGACAACCTTCAGTCTGTTTGCATCTACAGTTGGAATGGCCCATGCATTGCTGGTGCTCGTTGGTGTACGTGCTAATCATTACTCGTTCGCAAAGGTAGTTTTCAGAGTCAACATTCTACGGAAACCCCCCCCCCTCCCCCCCCTCCCCGACCCCACCCTAATCCGCACTCCAGCACTCCTCATAGTAGCCCCCCTTCGTCGTTCAGCTTCACTCGGCCACGTTGCGTCCCTGTACGGTGAGCAGCCTCGAATAATGAAATGGGTGTAAGGGGGCAGGACGCAAGAGTGGCAACTGGGAGACAGGGAGGGCCTGCGCAACAGTCAAGCACGGGACGAGAGGCAACCTCAGAACGGAGCATACCTTCCGGATCAGTGCCACAACCTCTGCTATTGTGGCACTGTCAGGCTCCAGCCCATACGCCGAAACGATCGCCTTGACGCGTTCCAGGCGCTCGTTATCATCCTCACGCAGACGGGGTTGCTGAGCATCATTAAGTCGCATGCAACGACAATGAACCGCAATTGAGCAGCTCGCCCGAAACCTTCTCCTTCGGACGTGGCGAAGGTGGCGGCCATTTGAACGGTGGTCTGTTGTGCAGCGGGAGACTCTGCCAGGGTGAGCTGCATCGTGCCAGCAGTGTCCCGCAGGTAGTACAACTGGGACGGCCTCACCTCTGGATCATCTGTCGCCAGGTCGTCCTCATCTACTGAAATGTCCGCCGAATCCGCAGGCCCCGGATCGATGTCAGAACTAAAAGCGCCGAACGTATCTTCGTAGTCGAGGTGCAAGGCATCTGCCAGGGGTTCGGCGAACTGGGCGATGTCCTCGGCACCGCCCAGAACGAACCCTAATCCATCGCCACCATCTGCAGTCGGCTGCGCGGTGGGGAGGGGTTCCTGTGCCCTTGCATGTGGGGGCGCAGAGGTGCCACGGGGGCCCGCGGTGACAGCCTCGTGGGGAGTCAGCCCCCCCGACGCAGGCCCACCCCCCACAGGCCCTGCTGATTCCCCCAGGTGCAGCCCCCCCGACGCAGGCCCACCCCCCACAGGCCCTGCTGATTCCCCCAGGTGCAGCCCCCCCGCCGCAGGCCCACCCCCCGCAGGCCCGGCTGATTCCCCAGGTTCAGCCCCCCCGCCGCAGGCCCACCGCCCACAGGCCCGGCTGATTCCCCCAGGTTCAGCCCCCCCGCCGCAGGCCCACCGCCCACAGGCCCGGCTTATTCCCCCAGGTCAGCCCCCCCGCCGCAGGCCCACCGCCCACAGGCCCGGCTGATTCCCCCAGGTGCAGCCCCCCCGACGCAGGCCCACCCCCCCACAGGCCCTGCTGATTCCCCCAGGTGCAGCCCCCCCGCCGCAGGCCCACCCCCCGCAGGCCCGGCTGATTCCCCCAGGTTCAGCCCCCCCGCCGCAGGCCCACCGCCCACAGGCCCGGCTGATTCCCCCAGGTTCAGCCCCCCCGCCGCAGGCCCACCGCCCACAGGCCCGGCTGATTCCCCCAGGTTCAGCCCCCCCGCCGCAGGCCCACCGCCCACACGCCCGGCTGATTCCCCCAGGTTCAGCCCCCCCGCCGCAGGCCCACCGCCCACAGGCCCGGCTGATTCCCCAGGGTTCAGCCCCCCCGACGCAGGCCCACCCCCCGCAGGCGCTGCTGATTCCCCCGGGCCCCCCTCCTGCCGAGTTGCGGGTGCCCCTGGCCCAGCGCCGGCCCGTGCGCCTGTGAGGGTCACCGGAAGCGCCGCCGCGCCGCCGGACGCTCGGCGGGCGGGGTTCGCCTCGCCATTAGACTCCTGCGTGGCGCTGTCGCCGGTGTTGGTACCGGCGGTGGCAGTGCCCGCGTTCAGGGGTGCTGGAATGCCGCACTTTCGCAGCAGCAGCGCCTTCTCGCGTGATTTTGCTGCCGAGCTCTTCCCACTTGCTCGACGCTGGTGGTGGCCTCGGGCACTCGCATCATCGGCACCCCCTGTCCCAGGGACGCAACCGCAGGGGGCTGCCGGCAGCCCGCGGGGAGGGTGGCGAGGATGCCATCGGGGATGTTGACGAGCTCCTCCCTGCGAACCATAGCCGATAAGCCCACACCATACAGCGCACGGCGCGAGTCACAGGGCACATGCATGCATGCAATTGATACAAGAGTAGGAGGTGGCCACAGCAGTGTTCGCCAATGACATTACATCCGTGTAGCAGGTTCTGATGCAGACGACAACGAACCGTAGGGCCAGACATCGATGGGGTATGCACCTGTAGCAGGTTGGACTCTGCATCCCTTTGGCGATGGACTGCTTCGCGAGTTCTTCAGCGCCGGCGTAATCCCAGTCCTTGAAACCCGGGAACGTCACTGGCCTCAGGCGAACGGCGGGCGTGGAGACGGGATCGCCCGAACTGCTCGCCGCGGGGACTGTTTGCGCCACAGCCAGGTGCCGCCAGCTCCTGAGCGCCCAGTGCCAGAGCGTGTGGGGCGGGCACAATGGAATCAGCGCATCAGCCAACCTCTTGACAGGCAGACCGTACCCCGATTTCACCAAGCCTGCATGCACCGCGGGGTTCAGGCGTTCACACTGACTGCAAAGCGTTGTGTTGACCCACCCGGGGGGATACAACAGGACACTACAGATCCATATACAGGTGTACATGACAGGCTGGCGACGCACAGCTGTGATTGACCGTGCACACCAGGATGGCGGCAAAGGTGGGATCAAGGAGACTGGGCTCCAGCGCCGGGATGTCCTCTCCACCCCGCCTTTCTAGGTCAGGCGCCCCAGGGCTGCATGTCATTGCTGAAGCAACGAGGCGCACATACGCATGCATAAAGAGATGGACCCCGCTACTGGCGAAAGCCGCCAGGTCCTGTGTGGACGACCGCAGCCCTGAACATGCTCCCATGATGTGGGAGTAGAAGGACTTGACAGAAAGCCACGCCGGACGGAGGGCTCGGGCTACCCTGTCTCCCTGCACGGCCAGAACCAGGAGTGAACGACATGGGGGGTTAGGCCAAGTAGCACCACAGTGTCACGCCGCCCAAGGGATGTTCAGAACAGTGGCGACTCGCACCCCTGACCAATCCATCAACGGATGCTCCGCCGCATACGCCAACACCCAGGGGGCTAGATTGTAGAGGGTGGTGACGAATTCGCCGAGGAACTTCATATCCTGCACGATCTGAGGCATGTTACACAAATCGATCACAGGCCTGTGACTGGGCAGGCTTGAGGTGTAGGAGGAATCAGAGGCCGCCTAGCCACACTCATGCATGCGTGGTGGAAAGAATGCACTGCAGAGCCAGACAACGCACAAGCATACAGGCAGCCATGCCTGACCACACCGGAATCATAGAAAATATCAGGAACGCACGAACGCCTCGATGAGGTCTGAGTGCCAGACGTGCATGTCCGCTAGTACCGGCGCGCCCGAAGTCAGTTGGTACACCACCTGGGAGGGGACCCCATTTGTGTTGGCCAGCAGCGCGTGACACCGGTCCCCAATGTGCCGCGCTAGTGACTGAGACGGTTCGAGCTTCTTTTCCTTGATGCCCTCCAGACTTTCGTAGTGGGCGTTTTCATATAGCACCCACCCCACCAGTGGGTTGAGGTCATCAGGGAGGTTGGAGGTTGGTCTCTCCTTGCTCCTGGAGGACCCGGCCCCCCCCGCCGCGGGTGTCTGCTTTCCGGCAGTCCACAGTTTGACACGATGCGGGGAGAGGCCAGACATGAAAGAAGCCCATGCCCACACGACGTGCCGGGGGGTTTGGCAATAGAAAACTGCACCGACACCTCTTATAACGTTCCCCTTCCATCACCTCTGGGACACGCCCAAGAACACATGTGGACCTTATGCATGGACGCGGTGGCCTTTGGCACGCCCGCGGTGGACACGGACTGCATGACTCCCAAAGAAAGGGCAGCAGACGGGGAGTGAGCACACCGTCAGGAGGCGGGGGGTCAGCGGCTTTGCGCTTCTCCCCAACCTTCGCCTGTGGGATATCGAACCGCTCGGCGAGCTCCGGATCTCGCTCCTCCGTGACTGTAGTCTTGGGGAATCCTGACTCAGATACGTGGCCCGTAACCTTATGCTGCATAGCTGGATGCACTGACTACTGAACCCACTCCACAGTCAGGCTACGCCCCTCCGCAGTAAACAGGCAGTTGCAGTAGAGCGTGGTCAGCAGTTCTACCACCAGCCCACCAGGAGGCACACACCTCCTTCGTTCCCAGCAGAGGCCTCCACCGCAGGGGTTCCGTGCACCCAGCAGGGGTCCTCCCTTTGCCCTCCCACGAGGACACGAACATATCCTGCTCGTGGAGCCAGCCGGAGAGCACGAGAAAGGTAGTAACGGCCACTCCCTTGGCCGTTTCCAGCTCACTCCCCCGGCTTACCACCACGTTGTCTCGCAGGACCTCCCCAAGGCCCCACCACACAGCCACCCCAGGCCCGCTTGCTGGACCGCTATTGGTGCCGACGCGGGCTGGGTCAGTGAAACGCCCGTCTCTAGAAATCAAACTACCCACTACTGGGATTCGGCTAGTGCGCATGCGACCGACAAGCAAGTCTCCGCTGCGCGTGGAAGTCAGCCAATGCTGGGTACTTGGCAGTCCTGCGACCAGTGCTGCAAGGCGTGGATCCATCGCTAATACGTATGTCAATATACTACTACCGAAAGCGGTCACTGGTGACGAGATGCGCAGATCTGCAACGGAATTCCAAGTCACTTCGACAGTATCGAATTGCGATGCCAGGTAAGCTACGACCGCCAGCGATTAACCGTATCAAACACACAATCCTCCATTCGTACATTTCATGCAGCACGACGCCCCGATTGCAACGGCACCTGCGCACTCGGGTGGAGCACGATGACAGCACCCCGTCAGAGTGGCCATTCGGCGAATGGCCACTCTGGACCAGCGCATGCATTCGCGTCCAGGAGGACGAGCGCACGCCTTACCTGGAGCATGATGACGTAACTCGGCCAGAGTGGCCATTCGCCGAATGGCCACTCTGGACCACCGCATGCATTCGCATCCAGGAACCTATGTGCAGGCTTTTCCGGCCACCATTCACAGGGCGACGACCAACACTACATGGACTGCTGCCGAGCCTGAAATACGGACCAACGCTATCTTGGGCGATGCAGAAAGTCACCGCTATTGTGAGCCTGCCTCCAGCTTCCTGCTGCAGCGTCTCCTGACCAAAGTCGATGTCAGTTGCCATGAGTATGGGTCCACGTATACCTGCACCGTGTCCAGTCCAGTCGTTTCCAGACACTACAGGAAACTCGGCTGGTCCCTGAGGGCGAAAGGGCCAAATTTCAGATGCCACTATGCTGAATTTGATGAGGGCAACTGGGGCACATTTGGCTAGGTTTGGGGCTGATGTTGGAAAGGCAGACCACTTGGAAACAGCTGGTTCAGAGTCCTTGAAAGGTTATTTGCTATGCCGCCGGCGTCAATATCATTCATATATTTTAGTCTATCGACATGTTGGCAAGTGCGCCAAAGCCGCATCGCGGTGGTGATCTCATGCAAACTGCCCTATTTGGACAATGCAGTGCAAGGCCGGTTCAGCCTGTACATGTCGGCTTCAGTTGCACACTAATTTCGTCGAAGTTGATGCAGAAGTGATGCTGATCACATTGGACTGCACTCTGGGGTGTTGGCGGACCGTGGAGCCTGAGCAAGACATTCCACGACAACAGCGATCGGCAGAGTGGCTGTTGCGCGCGTCTGCTATACAGCTCCAAAACACGCTGGATTACAAGCGCGCCTTCACATATTTGTTAGCTCGTAGATACTATACCGTGTGTGCCCTTCTACATTCCCTGATTGGCTAGCCGCGGGCTGTATGGCGATGTTGCAGTCCTTGCACACATGCCGCTCCGAAGTGCGCCAGTATTGCCCCATGTTGCCACAACAGGCAGAATTTGCCGTACGTCCACGAGCAGATTCCACTAAATTAGGACCAGTTCGACAATTTGGATGGCAGATTCTGCCTGCTTTGCGAAAAGGGCAGATTCCGTATGCTGGCGGGAGGCCATGCGTCCCAGGCAGAATGCACGGTAGATCAGTGGCTGTGCAGCAGTAATCAATCACAAGTTGCTCCTGATCATGTTATATCCATGATTACAGCGTCTACTGGTCCACTGCACTCTGCTCCTGCAACCCCACGGCTCCCCAGGGATCCCTCACAACACACAAGGTAAGTACACTGCGATGCAATGGCTCATGCTCACTAGAAAGGAGGTGGAATAGCTGTGGAGCCTACTGCTCGGACGAGGCTGCCTCTGGTGAGTCTTTGTGTGCTTGCTAGCCATCCTCACTTCTGTTGCAGCTGATGGGATGCTCTCTGCAAGGGACCAGTGCCTGCCAGGCACAACCTGCATGTATGAGTATGCTGAGATGTTCTCTAGGTGTCAGTTCAACTGTAAGCTGTGCAGCGTTGCTGGTGCTGCAGGCCAGTAACATATGTTGCAAATCTGTATCCATACTTGTATGTTTCATCCAGTCATAGACTGCTCACGTGCATACAAATGATCTCCTCGGGTCGACTGTGTGGTATCATACCTTTGGCGCAGGCCGCTTACTACACTTGGATGGTTGAGCAGTTGTTGCTAGCCGCTTTCTATTGCAATCACTCTTGTGAGCTCCTTGCATCTGGTTCTCTTGGTTGGCCCCGGATCGCAAAACACCCTGCACAGAAAGGATGTGAGATAGTTGCAATGCGTGATCAGATTAAAGGTCATGAATGCCACACATTCACCTGCTGCACCTCTCATATCCAGTACGTGCAAACCTGTTGGCTCGAAATGTCCGAAATCCGTCAGTGTACAGACCGTTAGTGAACGGACCGTCACAGTATCAGCAGCTTTGACATTTGCTTGGCGCCAGACTTATAAGAGAGACATGTATAATTGACTTACCTGTGCTAGCGCTGACACTGCAGCTATGCCTCCGCAGCGCAGACTTAGAGCCTACAGTACATATCAAGCACAACCACTTGACCTTTTCTGTCTGAGCCGCAGTCGGTTGATTGCGGGGTTGGTACTTCACGACTCCATGATGTTGTGCTGTCTCCAGTTGTTGCCTGAAATTGGGACATCCTCTTAGATAGAGCATCCAGCACAATAGATTTATACTCATCTCAAGCTTGAGATGAGTATAAATAGTGGCAACTGTGCACTAGTGCACAGTTGCCAAAAGTGGTTGCCAAAAGACGGCACAGAGGAGACCAGTTCTCACCTCACGATTGTTGTGGCAGGTCAGTGATGTCCGCATCTGCAAATTCAGGGGTATAAACCCCTGAATTGCAATACCTGAAATGCTTCAGCAATATTGCTGAGGCGTTTGTGAGATCTGTTGCTGGAGGGACCTATGCTGAAGTGCCAGCAACGCGGTGTGTCTTGAAAAGGAGGTGAATCTGCTTGTTTGACCGCCCTGCACGTTGAATGCGCTGATAGACGTAGCCGAATAGCTTCGCGTGCGTTGATAGAGCGTAGGAGATCTCCTACGCTCTATCAGCTCTAGAGCTCGCCGCTGCTATATGCAATGTTGAACGAGACCAGCGCAGTGGGAACAACTGGGCAACCACACGGCCCCCAGGAACACATGTTTTGAGGACAGCATGTAGTAACTCCATGATGAATTCGATAATTTACCATTGAGGGGGGGCGTGTGCACCATCATACGACGTCTTTTCTTGCTGAAGGCAAGGTCGCTGCGCTCAAACGATGATCGCTGCGGTACTACTGTGCGACGATAGGGCTATGTATTTGGCAACCTCATCAGCAAGTGGTCTGTAATGAAGTTTTTTGTTTGGCATTGATCGACCTGGTCGTGGCCAAACTCTTCGCAAGTTGAGAAGTTGCAGCACTGATCGCATCGCAAGATTAAGTCTACCAGCAGTCCATATACAGTTCCTGCAACGGACAAGGTTACAACATTCCACATGTGAAATATATGTTTAGTTCCCACGATGTGCTGCATCTTGAACGGAAGACGTAGACGCCACGCTTTCTCCCGCGTGTGTCGACAAGGCCCGGCGGGCCGAATGGCCATGTACTCTGATATGCCACAAGATATGCCGTCACTGCGCGCCGCAGATCATGGACCTTGATGTATACGTATATGAGTGACTGCGGAATGCTGTGCAATCCAAGCCAACGCACGAGCGCCTGCACTGCAATAGAATGTTGGACACTCGTGACACTTCACGAATTCGTTCCATTTGCTAACATTTGGTACAGGTGTACCAGTGTTCCCACACTGCTGTTGCCGATTTTGACGTCAACTGTCTTCAACAGTAAGCTGTGTACGTATGGGTCAACCTCACACGACAGGCCGCCCGATGCACACGATCCAAGATGTCACCTTTTTAGACGGCTTGCATCAAGCAGGCCTCATGCACACGCCAGACAATCCACCCCTTTCCAGATTCTCGAATCTGAGGTCAGCTTTCCACGTGAGCGCCAGACCCGCGATCTGCCCTTTGTGGACACAATGGCAAAATGTGCCCTCTGAGTGAAGGCCCAAGCCGAGAAGGACCAGATGCCCTGTCCCTAGGCCTCAAGAGTTTCCTGTAGTGAGATACGCGTGTATAGTAATAAAGTAACCATTAGTAACATTCGATCCACTGTTAGCGCGGGCTTGGCCCGAAGTGACCTCGTATCATGGCAGCCGGCGCGGACATGCGAAGGCCACTTGCAGCGGTAAGGTACGTCCACAGTCCGGCAGATTATACCTGGGTCGGCGGATGATTCGGTGCCAAAGTCCAAGGTCTATCCGACTGCTCGCATCCGATGACGTCGGAAAGGTATCAGAGAGCAAACGGACTTTCGGAATCTGGCGGACGACACCCGGATCCGTTTCAGAGTGTCGCCATTCTCCTAGTGTACGCATACTCATGTATCGGTGGGGCCGCTGTTAGACAGACTACGTGAAGTATTTATACCCATTACGGGGCATGTGCACGCTCTTCCACACGCCAAGCAGGCGCATCAGCTGCGTGTCTATCTACATTGTTCAATAAGCTGTCATGGCCAAGATCATGGTTCACCCGCACGGAAAGTGTCGGGAGCCAAGGCTTTGTGGGTAGCATCATACATGGGTCAAAGTCAGGTTGAGCAAAAACCACACCGATTGGACTAGCAACATAGTGGAAGCTCTATTCACGAAGGCCCATGGCGAGTCAAGCTTTCGCAGACCGCTGGGGCTCTCGACTTCTAAGGTCATGTATTGGTTGTTGAGCTCTTCGTCCTTGTTCATCTGATACATGGCATTCAATCGATCCTCATTCTCTGCATAGTCTGTTGTACTTGGGATCATGTGCCAACGATTGAGCATATACACATGCATAAAAAAAGGGGGTTAGGGGTCATCGTTCGTGCACAATGGGGTGGTGATTTGTGCACAGATATCGTTTGGAGTGGGGAAAGAGCATCAAGACATGAGCATTGAACGCCAACTGCCTGAGGCGTGGCTGTATGCAACAATCAGTGTTGCATGGTTGTGAACTGCTGCGAGTGAGTAGCTGGCAGCGAGTCCACCAGTGCAGTACAGCAGCCTGACCACACTAGCACAAGAGCTGAAAAGATGGTTGTTAATTTGAGATAGCGCGCACATGGAGATCACAGAGCGTCCATAATTAGTTTTGGCGTGTGGTTTTGGCCATGCTTTCGTGATCGCCGGTGACATTTGTGATTCTGGCGGCACACATCGCTGCGATAGCACGGCCATATTTTAGCAGGTCATCTGCTGTAACTTTGGTTTCCTTCAGAACTGCAGCTTGCGCACCCCAAGAAACGCCCAAAAACGCCAGCACTGCTTTATAGTGCTCGGCGAGCGTTGAATCAATCTCATGCAGTCTGCGTTGTACCGGCTCTGGAATGAGTCCAGATTTCTGAACTCTTCGAACACATCGCCGAGTCTTTTCAAAGACATCATGCTTTGCCTGCACCACAACCACTTCATTCACATTGCGGAGGCACAGAAGCAATTTTGTTCATACCCTCTTCTCCTCGTGTCCAAATGCTTCTTTATGCGGACAGACATTTGTGCATGTATGTGTTGCGAGAATAGCGTGGAATCTCCTGATCATATGGAGAATCCGATTTTCGCCATGAGTGCTTGCATGTATGGACACATTGTGGTTATCTTGCTTTGATCGCCTTGCTCATTGCCGTTTTGTCACAGCCATGTTGGCAAGGGAACATGTAGGAACATGTAGGGAGGACACACAACGGCAGAGAACGCGCCTTGGACATTTCAAGTCTGATCCTCTTCATGTCGGCTAGAGATGTATCAGCTAGAAACCCCGCTGCTTTGCTTGTTGACACCTGTGCGAAGGTGTTTCCGGATCTCGGGCCAGATGTCGCAGCTGCATTTCTTGCTGACCCCCACTCCTCTGGCATACATACTTGCAGCACAAAGTCCGTATACGGCAGGAACACAGGCAGTTGCAACCCAGCTGCTCCATGCATCATCATCCGAACGTTGTGGATTATAGCATACAAGCCATGTGGTAAAATATCATCATGCAGGTGGGTTGGGCACTTTGACCTCAAGGCTGCCGCAGGAGCAACTTTTACCCGAGGCAGTGAGCAACGCAGAGTAAGGGCACCGTCGCCAGCAACCTGAGCAGCCAAATGATTCTGATCCTGCGATTCTCATTGGAAGCTGTATGTCTAGAGCACATTTCTAGAGCTGAATGTCTAGAGCACAATCACATGTGCCATGTGAGGATGTACAACTGTGGACCGTTTGGAGCGGTATTTCAGTCAATTTGCTGGTTGGCTGTAGAGTTGAGTCAAGATGGCACCATTGATTGAATACCGATGCCCCTTTCGTCTGCAGCATCTGCCACAATTGCTTGTTGCATCCGCTGATGTGTCCAGCAAGGTGTTATGTAGGGGCTACAGCTCATCAGTGAAAACATGAAAACCTTTGCTACCTACGCTGAAAGCCTTGTACTTGTGATGAAGCTTAGCAGTGAACGTAAGACCATTCGACCTCAAATCCGACTGCCCGTATTGACTGTTTGCTGTGCATGTGAAGACATTTTGCAATACGAGTATGATGTAGACGACAATATAGGTGTTCTTTACCACTGATCATATCCAACGACAGAACCGCTGTAAATATTGGACAGAGCTCCAGAGTATCACTCACTGCTACAACCGACTATGGCTGGAAGCCCCACCTAACACGGGTCTACATAGTGCAGAGTGAATCGCATCAGCATGTGACACATGGAGAAACAATCGGAAACATCCTGAGTCAGGTGAATCTGCCGTGTTTTCGCAGAAGCAGGATACAGACACGGGCCATGTACGTGCAAACAATGCAAGGCAAGCCCTTGAGGCGAACAATCTCGCGCTGCATAACATGTCTGGTCGCATGCAACAGAATTTGAAACTTTCACTTTACTGTTCTATGAATGTCACCCAACGTGCACTCGTTTCAAAACACAGCTCCTGCACTATTGCCGTACAGCCTGCAGCACCATGGCAAAGCTCCAGACGGCATGAAAATGGTGTTGCCATCTTCCAACTCTAATCCAATCTCAAACATCATGTGTGACAATGGCAACCGTAAGGTGCTCAGTGCCAGGGCAGAAGGCAGAAACACTGAGAAAACAGGAACCATGTACCAGCACCAGAACGACGGACATTGAACTGGGAACTGTCAAAATCTTGACAACAAGGCATGTGGCACATAGCCACCTGGCAGCCTGTGCACTGCAATAAAGCACTCTCGATGTCCATTTGTGGACACCGCCCCATATCCTTCACTTGGCGACTCTCTCAAGGCGTTCCCTACAAAGAAAAGCACAAGTGCCTTGACCTTCACAACGATGGCGATCGCAGTCAGATGTGATACAGAACCCCCCACACAAGCGTGTGCCTTGTTATATCCCAGGTGATCCCTCCATGTGCGACCGTCTCTGAGCACCAGCCCTGCACTCACAGTGTAATGTGGATCAAACCTCACCACAGCAGATGGAGTGGCTTGTGCTGCGGCTGCGGACAATTGCTGGTTTCCAACACCGACATTGCGAGCGGGAACTGGAGCACTGCAGCTCATGCTTTGCTTTGCCTGTGTCCCGCTGACACATGGCGGGCTGGAGTCAGCGGGCTCTGGGGTCTGCTGCCTCTCCGTCTTTGACCCCGTGACACACGGTGGGCTGGCACCACCACACCTCATGCATCTCTCCCCCTCATTGCCGAGATGGCATGCTGACCACCATATAATACCGCACGTGGTAAGAAGGTTCAACATCTGAGCCTGGCAACATATACGAACTGACGTAAGCAAAGGAACAAAGCACCGGATTTGTATGAGTCTGGTCGAAGTCCAAGCATAGCTGCCAGCGCATCAGCAGCTTCACGCATGCTCAGAGGAGACTGACGAGTCATGCATGCTGACGAGGCACCATTGTCCAGGAGAAGGCCCACCTCGCAGAGCAGACTCCCGCACGCCATGGCCAGCAGCGCGGTGGCAACGGCGCGAGCGAGCAAACAAGCGACGTCAGCGCGCACACGCCCGCCGCCGCCAGGAAGTAGGCGTGCCTCTGCTCCGCCTGCAGCGTGCGCCCCGGATGCACTTGCCGCGTCGTCCAACGCTGTAAGCGCCTCAATGCTGCGCTCGAGCACCTACGTGAGCTCAGGCATGTTGGAGCATGCATGGGGGGCGATGCATGGCTGTGGTAGCGCCCGTCGGCTCCACTGGCAGTGTCAGGGTACAGCCGTGGCCCTCTTCATGGTGCTGACCTTTGTAGCGACAGCAATGTAGTGTGATCTGACACGCTGGCGCGCCAACATATGATCATCAAACAAGCGCAGCCGTCCCACAGTCACTTCCATTGCCTGGTGGGAGTGACCATTGAAGCCTACGAGCAGCCTTTGCAGTCGACCTAGCGCAAAGCTAACCTACGACGCTGCAGGTACGCTATCAGCGCACTGTCATCGCTCACAGCCTGCACTCGCACAATGAGCCTGACCGCCCGGCACCGATACGATCACTTCCGTCTGCGGACGGTGTCATCATGTTGTTTTCATCCCTCTTCCTCCAAAGAGGGGTGAGCCAGGAGGGGGGCAGCAGATGCACGCACCACCAGCAGTTTCGGCTGTCCCGTCATACTGAAGTGCCGCTGCACCGCGTCCACGAGCTCCCCCGCCACTGTCACCGCGCGCTGCACCTCGTACGTGCCTGCATCCATGAACGCGTCTGCCGCATCGACGCTGCGTCAGCAACCACCAGCGGGACCTTGAGAGCCGCGTGCGAGCGGCGGCTCGCAGCCGAGCTGCCGGACACTGTGTGTGAGATGATCTGGGCGAGCACGTAGCAGGGGGGAGGTCGGGGTCCGTTTCAGGTCCACCACCGCCTGCACGCACAATGTCAGATGTCAAGTACTTCCAGCTTCTCTTGTATACTATCCACTGTTCTGTTAGCAGATGCAATTTTTCAGCACTGGGCTGTTTCCTACAGCTTTCGAGCCCTGTGAGCTATGTCACTTTCCTCATACAAGCGCTCGGAGCCTACGGTGCAGCATGCATGCGATCTGTGTACCAATGACGAGTACAGACAGCATGTGTGGGTGCACTTGTCAGCGGCTTACAGTTTGCTTCACAGTGGACCAGAGCTCAGGCATGAGCGTGCAACTCACATTGAGCCTGCCCCGTCCAGGCGCGCTATGGCCAGGAGTATACGCGCGAAAGCAATAGTTGCACATGTGTTTTCACAGTATGCATGTGGTACAGGCAAGCAATGGACGGCAGCGCACGTTGGCGTCGCCGTCTCCGGTGCCGGCGTAGTAGTGAGTCCACGCGCGCGAGGAGAACGCATCGACGCCACGCCTTTGCGCATGCCCGCCATCAGGAAGCTCTTTGCTTATCCGCGTCTGCCTGCACTGCCGCGCCCACCTCTGACAGCCACTCGCCCCCCGGCAAGCTGAAGCGCTCAGTCACAAGCGCAACCTGCATGCTCGGGGGAGGCCGTGCAGCCGCCGTCGCCGCCGGCAGTCGGGGAGCCGGGGAATCTGTCTCTCGCACCTGCAGTGCACTCCGCCCGCTTGGCCTCGAGATGGCGCCACCGCGCTGCTAGCCACTGCTTCTAGATGCACATGTATGGCGTCTGCACGCAACACATCATGTGTCTATCGAGATGTGAGGTCGTTGCTGCGCACAGGTCAGTGTACACCACCGCTGGCGTGCGTGTTAGGCAGTCTTGTAGCTCGTTAGGGGCTCACAGGTCACACCCTGACTCAGAAACCTTGACAAAAATGCAAGTACACCGCAGGTTGTGACGTGTCGCAAGCGGCTTCAGCCTGTGTTATCACACCTGCACTGCGTGCTTACAGCTGGCTGCAGGTAGGCAAGCTCTTTCCGGTCTTGTGCACAGCAAGTCTCTGGTTGAACATTCTACCCCACATGATCGGTCCTCACCTGCATGTGTTGCAAATGAAACATACCACGTATTGAAAACAGGTCAGAGTGCAGAAGGAATCTGGAGCTGTTGCGGCCTGTTTCCGGATGTCCTGTCGACCATCGACCGTGTATGGCTGCAGCGGCACTCCTGACTCGGGAACTCACCTGATCAGTGAGACCAACAGAGGCCAGGTGACCGGCAGGGTCATGCCGGTGTACGTTCCCAGCTTAACTGGCAATTTGACCTAGCTGTGGAGTTCACCGTCTGACATGAATTCGTCAAAAGCACTGAACCAGACACAGTGTGCAAATTCCCAGTCATCTTCGTTTTCAGTGAATCTATGAGGGCTCTCTGCACGTGGCGATGCATACAATATTGCAATGAAACTGAGGTAGATTGCCCCAATCCTGGGTAGGTCTCATCGAGAGGCGGCATGCTGGAAGGTACTTGCAGTCTTGCAGCTGGAGAAAATCTGACAAGCTCGGCTGCCCATGGCGGCCTACAGAGCTATCCTAAAGAAACCAAAGTAGATTCCTGCAGATGATGCCAGGTTTTGGCTCGAGATCGTGGCTGCGGTCAAGGCTCATTATTTGAGATTCAAACCAAGAGGATGCAGCGATGTCGAGCTCATTGAGTTGCTTGTAGGTGGCACCGCTTCTTGATTACGCATGAGGCTATTGATGAAACATGTACAACCATCTCTGGTCGTGTGCAGCAGCTAGACACAAAAACACACCGTACACACGCCCTCCGCGCACGCCGTCCGCAGGAGGTCTGCATACTCTTCATTGTCAAAGGTGTGCTGATGCCAGTTTGAGCACCACGACGCCATGAACGAAGCCCGAGCGCACCATCCCACGACGTCGTCTGCACGGCAGCATCCTCAGCCACGGAGGCAAAATTTTCCTTCATGTCATCATCGTTGCATTCGGCAAGTCCTGTTCCCCCTTCATGGGCTCATGTAGCTGTGCTAGTAACGCGAAACAAGGCAGCAGAACAGTATGATCACAGATCGACCACTCGACACCATTCATGCAGGTGAGCGCTACAAAAAAACTCTTTTACGTACATACTTGCGTCAAACAAATCTTGCCTGGTTTCGAGTCTGTCGCACAGCTGAGCATTGCATGTAGCCGAGCTGCGCACACCTGACCACTTTTTCTGCAGATGGCGCTCCGAGCCGCCGTCGCGACAATGATCAACACTGCACTCCCTTGTTGGTCGTACATCAGGGCTCTGGCCTGTGCTCGACGTCGGGGTCAAAAGACATCAGGCCTATGGCTTCGACTGGGACACCTTTTCACACGTGTCGGCGTGAGAGTCTGCCTGTGTATCCTCATGGCAGGCCGACCGGGTGCTGGCTGTCGAGGACGGTCTGACCGCCACCGGCGAGTGTGCATAGCAGTTTGCACTGGGCCTGCGGACGTCGCCACGGGCCAACATTGACGTTTAAGAGTACTTTGATTCTGTGCAGTGTTGGCCAGCGCTTTTTAAACCTTAAAGGTGAGATTTCTGTGCCAGCTGCCTCCGGTATGCGCTTGAACGTTTGCTATGCTCGTGTGAGGGCAGATTACATACTCTCTGCATTCTAATGTTGTTTCATTTTCTGAGCTTCATCGCCTCTGAGCTTTACAACAGCGTGAATCAACGACACCTTACCGAGCACTGGTCTGACCGTTTAAGGCCAACCCAATGTCTACATATTTCCTAGGTCATCGCAGCGATTGTCTCAAATTGGGTTTTGGACTGTGCGCATGGATTGCCAGTGCACTGTGCGCATGGATAGCAAGTTCATGAACTGTGCAGTGTACAGTGGCTACGTTGCAGCTTTAAAGTGTGCCTGCGTCTGACACAATGCACACTCTTGCTTTTGGCATTCGTGAAGCATGTATCCGTTGTTTTTGCATGTGTACAGAAGAGCATTCAGCAACCATTTGGCAGACAGCGCTTTTGTCACCATGCACACCGCGCACATACGGCACATCTCTATGCTGCTTCATCGTTGAGCATCAGCCACCATGCATTTCTTAATATATTATGTTGTCACCTGGAATTTCTTACCACCATACACCAATAAAATTGTTGATGCACCATCGAACAAGCCCTGCACTGGCAAGTAGCGCAAGCGCTTGCAGTCGTGGTGCGCTCATCAGGTATTCTCGAAATGTGAGAACAAGGGTGAGATCTATCACCATCTCTATGGCATCCCACCCTGTGATGTGGTCCTGAGGCTCATCTTGCTCAAATTCCTCGATGTCACAAACTTGTAACGTGGTCTCCTCTAGAAACTTGTAGCTTTCTTGGGAGTGACATGAATCTACCTCACTCCCATGCTGCTCTGCACTGGTCTGCTGATTGCCGTTGCTCTGGCCAGCCGATGAGCCTAGCAGCAGCATGTTCCCTGCTGTCCCTGGCTTGTTTGCTCTTGCACGATGTGTAACAGCCTGCTCATGAGTGTACGTCTTTGAGCCAATAACAGCTACCTGCACTGATCCAAAGACCGTTTTTTATTTGTCAAAGTGGTTCTGGCGTGCTGTTAACGGTGTCTTCGGGTTCTGCATGCAGTCTAGAGGATTGGTATCCTATAGACTAGTATGCGATGAGTCATCTCATATTGAGCACCACCTGGTACGCAAGTATACACGAGGCTACTGCCATATGTACGCACTGTACAGCTACACGCAGCATAGATGTTAGCTGAGTGTGTAGCGGCATTGATCGGTCCCCCTTGCGAACATGCTGAGAGACCTGAGGCCTGGTGCGTGTGTAGCGCACCTCTGAAGAAGCAGGACACGTGGGGCTGGTGGAGCCGCGAGTCAGTATGTGTATGACATCAGGAAGTATTGTCGTCCCGTGTAGAGTTGCAACATCAGCTGACGATTCCCCTGAAGCGTCAAGCAGAAGCGCTGGGGTGGCCGCGATGGGCATGTGTGTGTCAGAGAGCGAACCCGGCGCGTGCACTAGGCTAACCATGCTGTTCCGGCCCGAGACTGCGCATCTGATGTCACGTCTGCCGTATGCTAACGGCAACTCAATCGGTGAGGGTGTGCAACGGTCTCGGATGTCCACATCAGTCTCAAATCTGTGTTTTCTTCCGAGCAATGCTGTATCATTCGCTGCAGGCGCAGACATCTGTACGGCCTGCACATGATGGGTTGGAATGCTGGCCACGCAAACAATGTTCACAGGAGTATTTTCACTCTGTGGCTGGCTACACGTAGCTACCTGTCTAGGTGGCTGCATGTACGGGCAGTGGACTCATACTTCTGACACTTGGTTCTACCGGCAAAGGCAGCGAGATGGGAAACTGCGAAACAGCGCATGCGAGTTGCTCAGCGGCGTGAGCAGACTTTACTCATGTCCCAACTGCAGAATCATACCTCCGTCAGCAGAGCGCTACATGTGGCGGGAGTGAAGTCGATCCCCAAAATGTTTCTAAATGAAGACAGTGCCGAGCTTGTCCTGTGCATGTCATTCATGTGAGCAGGCGTGTCCACATGGATCTTCAGCATCGGCTGTGCAGCCCTACCAGGTCCCTGTGTGTCGGTGACAGCGTCAAGCATGGTCATACGACCAGAGACGTTGTCGTTTGCGGTGGGGGCTGTGATACCACAGGTATCATGCACCAAGTGCCACTTGGGCAACGGCGGTGTACTGATGTCCGCATCGCAACCGACACTGTTCAGGAAATCTCCCATCTCTGCACCTATCGCTGTGGACGCAGCCTCTGATGCTACCTGCGCATAATTGTTTGAATTGCTTGCAGCACTTGAAAATGGGTACAGCACATGCTTGTAGTTGTGTCCATTTGAGACTTGAGATGGACAGCACATGCGATATGTGATTGCGATTGGAGCTCCAGCAGTTACTGCAAAGCAACCAATATCATTGTGGGTTCGTGTCATCAGCTAGAACCTACCACACAAATAATGCAAAATATGTGGGACATGAACTTCTTGGACCACCTGGGCTCAGAAAAACATACCGAGACAAGACGTGACTGCGTAGTCACTTCGTGCTTGGATGCACTCCGATCCCTAATA